>CM022302.1:41088075-42288075 GCA_011799875.1 Thinopyrum elongatum
CCACCATTCTCCCTCCAATTCAATGGAAATTGTCAGCAATGATGGAACCTTTTTAGCATCCCTCCATTCTATGGGATAAAAGACAAATTGGAGTGCCCGATGGTTGGGTCGACCTATGATATACTGGAACACCTCGTGGTCAACATTGAGGGTTTGAGAGGAGGTTTCCTCAATTATTTAAGGAATTAGGTTTGGTGTGACGGCTAGAAGGGGCTTAACTCCTCAAGATAAGATTTTTAGGGAGTTTAGGGCTTTTGGGGGAAGGGTTACAGATGTTCTTAGTCTTTGTGTCCTAAAAAAAGTTAGAATTAAATCAGATAAGTTTACAGGAGGTCAACGTGAGAGGTAGTGACACTGGAGGCCTAGAGCAGACTCAAGAGACATAAAGCAATACACTTTTTGTTATTGGATATTTATTTGTTTTTACAAATGATTGACCAAGAAACATACCCAGCAAACTGATGTGGAAGGATATAGATATGCTATTGCTGATATCGGACACAATTATGAAATAGGCTGAATCTACACGTATTTCATCACAAGTCTACCAACTGCATACTGAAGAACATTATACCACATGGCATTGCAACTTTTCTGTCTTATGCTGATATACTTTTATTCCTAGACATCCAAAAAATCATAAATTGAACTTTAAAATTCTCTACTCAGCTATGTATTTGTGATACAGAGCTTGCATGTTTTTTAATACCTTACTAGCCATGTCTACATGTTATCTTTCATGTTATGTTTCTTAAATAGTATCAACATTTGCTAAAAAAATATGCCGCAACACGCGCACAAACACTACATTGTTTATATTCATGGATACAAAAGTTAGTTGAATGGACTTGTTTACATACGACTTTTGGAACTCGGACTTCGCCCTGTTTGTTTCAGCTTCGCTTGGATTTTACCACTTGTGGATTTGCTTCAGTGTCGAAGCTGATTCTGTGAATCAGCTTCCCCGCCGAAGTACACTTTGAGGTGCTTCAGGAAATTGCACTAAAAATGGCCCAAATCTAGATTCAGCTTCACTGGCAAAGCTGATTCCAAATAGCTGTTTGTTTCAGATTCCAGATTCGCCTTCACTGGCAAGCTGAATCTGGTCCCAGAATCCGAAACAAATAGGACCTTCATATAATCAGCACACAACATGTACCTCCGGCGAGCAGTGGCGGCCGGTAGGCGAGCAACACCACTTGCAGCTGTCGAGCACCCCCGCTTGCACTAGTTGCGTCGCCACTGAGAAGCGACTCAAGACACATGCCACACACTATAGGCCAAAATTTGACTTGAACCGGATTGAAAATCTGTAAGATTAGGCAGTCCCAATTTTTAACCTTTGATCAAAATATTTGTGTGAAAACGCAATCAAGAACAAATCTGCTACTTCCCTTCGATTCATATTACTTATTGCAGCTTTAGTACAAGTATACGATCAAAGGGAGTACTACTATGACATTTTGTTCAAACAAAGCAGGTGTATTCTTTTTGTTGAAATTTGAACATGCATGGTCAAACACGCTTTATACAAAATCCCCCCTCCTTTTCCAAGCTTAGGTTTTCTTCACCTCGCCTCGGCGACGTCGTCGGTCCGCCTCGTCTCCGGTGGCCTTAGGGCCATGAGATGCGGTGGATCCCGGCCTTTGCCGGTGGGAGGACTCCGTTTTAGATGTTACTTGTGTTTTGTTAGAGTTTGTGTCCTGCTCAGGAAGGCGAGACGGCGGCGGCTCCCTAACGATGGAATAAGGTTCTCCCCGCCCAGCCCACGTTCCGGTGGTGCGTTTAGCATCATCGTGGGCATGTGGAGATGTGTCTTCGTGGATCCACCGTTGATGGATCTGCTCGGATCTGTTTGTCGTTCGTTTACATTCGTGTGTCTTCAGATTGGATCCTTCCGATCTATGCTACTCTTCACCGGCGACGGTTGCTGTTCTGGTGCGATGGCGACGATTTTCCGACTATCTACTACAACAAGTTTGGTCTGGCTCGGACGAGGGAGGGGCGATGACAGCGACGCGCCTTCGGCTCGCTTCAGTTCTTGTAGTCGTCGCTAGGTGGTTTTGAATCTGGATGTAATTTTTATTATATGTTCATTGTACTGTCATGATTGAAGAAGAATGATCGAAAGTTCTCCAAAAAAAAACACGCTTTATATTTTGCAGACGGAAAAGCTATTTTCCAGTCGACCGGGTTTTTTGCAACAGATCCAAATGACCCGGATCTCGTTCATTTTAGATCGGACGATGCTTATTGATCGTACGGAAAACCCGAGCGAACCCGTTATTTGTTGATTTTCTTCCCTTTTCTCCATGATCTCGCAATTAATGACGCGTGATCCTAATTCTATGCATGCGCGTCTTGTGGCCTGCCTATTTAACTGCGCCGCCTGATTATCCCGTATTCTAAATATACTAAATCTAGCCAGGTTTGATTTACCTGGTTTTTTTGACTTTTTTCTATCAATCAAAACCGGCCAATGGGAGGCCGCCACGCTAATTATTGGCGGATCTGATGCTAGCGATTTTTTGTGGTGATCCGCGACATTCTCTTTGTCCTGCCGTCGTGTTGTGCATGTGCAGGTTGACCGGTTGTGTTGCCGTGTGGAAATTGGTGGACGTTTCTGGAGATCTCCTGCGTGTGCATGCGTTTGCCGTGGCCTCCCTTGAGTTGTCCAGTTCTACCGTTGCCACTGTTGGTTTTGTATTCGTGTGCTTACCGAAGATGGGCACGCACGCATATTCCAGGAACTACGGCGGCGCCGTATTTTCTGGAGGCGCCGGCGATGCGCGATGTATTCTCCTCCTATAAAACCTCCCTCCGCGTGCATCTCCTGCTCCAGGCTGCGAGCCTGCGACCACGCCCGTCCTCCCCGCAAAAGATTCGATGCCTGCCGCCGCAATCGGCCATGAGGACGCCCGGCAGCTATATCCTCGCCGCCCTCTACCGCTCGCGCCATGGGCGTCGATCCAGCCGGGGCGCAGTCGCGGCTGATGGCGCCATCGTCGTCCGTCAGGACCATCCCCGAGCGCCTCCCATCGAAGGATCCGGCTCCCTGTCTGGTGTCGGTCCCCCGCCTTGGCGGCCTCGAGTGCTTGTTGCCGGTGGTGCCTCGAGCCAAGCGCGCCGAGCTGGTAACGAGGCGCGGTGGTGCTCGGCGGAGTTGAGGGCGCGCTAGCGCGCGAGCAGCTCCTCGATCCGCTTCACGTGTGTTCCGCCCTCTCCCGTCCCCTTCAGCCGCCCGCTCGGCTTCACGTGTGTTCCGCCATCGCTGCCGCGCCCGGGCCGGCCTTCTCCCCTTCAGCCCGCCGCTCGGCTTCACGTGTGTTCCGCCATCGCTTGCCGCGCCTCTGCCATCGGTCGCTGCCTGAGGTCTCCTCCTCCCCGTCACCTTTTTTGCGGCGCTTGGCACTTTGGGATCCCCTTGGCGGGGCCACGGTGTCCGATCGGGACGTAGTAAGATGCCCTGTTTGGGAGCACGAATGTGGGCAGCGGCACCCCGCTGCGACGACGGTTGATGGTGTTCATCACCGCCGGAGCACGATCACTTCTGTGGTTCTCGCTCAGGAGCCCGGCGGTGGCATCGTACAGCACTGCGGCGAGAGGGTGTTACACTTCTTACTCTAGCTAGATCTCCTTTCTGTGCTTGCGTTGCACTTGCTGTACAGTAGGGAGCGTGGCTGGGGAGAAGGTGGAGTGAGCCGCTGTGCCATGCCTGCGCGTGCACTTTTAGTGCGGAAGTTTGCCGCACGTAGCAGTCGACACAAGCACGTTGGAGATGCGCAAGCGGCGTCGCGGCCCACCAAGACTGAGGCATGCTGAATACTGTCGAGCACAAGATGAACATGTGCAGCTCTGAACTTTTGCTACATTGACCATTTTTGCTGCGGCTATAAATTGGAGTTCAGACGATATCTTCCTCTCTTTTGATGTGAACTTTCACTTGATGTTGCTGCAGGAAAAAGTACTGTTCTCTTCATGTTTCTTTTTTACGTTGCTACTTTTATGTCTCCCCCTAGAGTAACAGCACAGTACACATTTGCAGAGTAGAACTTGTGCTTTCATCTCAAATTTTAGCTGTGTATTACCATAAATCATTCATAGGCACACTTTTCAGGAAAACACGGCAATCTCTTGCAAAATTGATGAACCGTGTACATGAAAATGCTATTCCTATTTCTAGGTCGCTACCTGCACCGATGTGTCGCTCACTCTTCTGCTACCGTCATAGAAAAAGTCCATTTTCTCCCCTGAAGAAAATGGGTTGTTTGCATAACCCCTTGAACTTTTTTTTGGTTCACTTAAACCCCCTGATCTATACAATACCGTTCAGAAATCTTCTTGGGCGATTTTTCTCGGTGTTTGCTGATGTGAACACTGTCAAGTGGTTTGTTGACCAACGGGGCCCTGTGGTCAGGTGAACAATACAGCCGGCGCAGTTCATGCCGATGGTGCTGTCGTTCTTCATCCGCGCGGCTAGCGCCTCGTCCTCATGTTGAAATCTTGTCCAAGAGGTTCCCCCGCAAAGCTATAGATTCCTGGAAAATAATTTCTTCGGGTCGCCGTAAATCACCGTCGCCCATGTCTTCTTCCTTGCCTCAGGCATCAACCACTGCCACCTCGATCTCTTCCTCCGGTGAGCCCCGATTCTCCTCCTCTTCTTCTCGACACCATCTGTCTCCCCTGAAGCTAATCATCCACTCCATCTGGAGCAGCGCGTCCCGGGACCTCTTCCCGCATGGCCAAGCTCTGGCGCCCGCTGTAGTTATTTGTCTGCGTGGCCAGCGCCTCCTCCTTGATGTGAAACCTTGTGGGAGAGCTTCGCCTTGATCCATTACACATTCCTGCCAAAGGAATTAGTTTGAATCGCTGTAAATCGCCCTTCCCCATGTCTTCTTCCCCGCCCCCGAACTCGACCGCGCCACCTTGATCTCATCCTCTAGTGACCCTTTGATTCTCCTCTTCTGGTTCCCAGGCACCAAGGCGCTCCCCTAAAGCTGACGGGCTAGTCTATTTGGAGCCACACGCCCCGAGGGCCTCTCCCTGCACGCCATGCTCCGCCGCCCGCTGCTGTCGTCAAACACGACAACCAGTGCACCGGCCTCTCGATGCCCGCCGTCCCTGCCGTCCAGCCATCTCCCCATCCCCCCCTTGGCCTCTGCTGATCCGCCATGCCCATCATCAGCCGCCGCCGCCGACCGCCCTGCCCGATCCCGTCGTGCCCCTGTTGTTCCCAGACATCATGAACCGGATAGGAGGACACGTCGCATCACAGGGGTCACTCCGTGTTCGTAGCTCCGCCGGGGGTAGCCTGTGCCACCGAGACGAGCGCCCGAGCTCCTCTCTGTCCCGCGAGCGAGCGACGGATGAAGAGACAGACCTGCCAAGTGGGCCCGCCTCCTCTAGGTCCCACCCGTCAATCTCAGCCACACCTGACAAGGGAGGCCCACCCGCAGGTCAATACCACCGTTGACCAATGCCACATCAGCAGCAAGTGGTGACAAACCACCCAGGGGGTCTTTCCCCGGTATGGGTTTGTTTAGGGGGTGAAAGAAACAGAAAAATAGATAGGGGTATGTGAACCACCACTTTATTCAGGGTAGTAAAATGACTTTTTTCCCGTCATAATAGTTTGAATAATCCCCAGATAACCTCCATTGGATTGTAAGTTTTGCTTATTTCAGTCCAAAGTATTGGTGTAAACTGTCTATGTGGTCCAGATGCATAACTGCATATTTCCTATTTGATACTCCCTCCGTTCCCAATTATGAGGCTTTTTAGAGATTTTGGACTATGTAGTTCATATTGAAATCTCTAAAAAGACATATTTAGGAACGTTAAGAGTTGTTTCCCTTCTGTTTTTTCATAATTGTAGAGTTGAATTGTTTTCTTTAGGCTACATGGCATTTTTTTGCTTTCTAAGGCATCAAAAGACTGAGACCAATTTAGGAACTGGCATGCTGTGCACTGGTACAGAACTTTGTCTCCTGGAACAGCCCATTTTCTACCATCATTGCCAATTGGCTGAGTCGCATACCCACCGCTGCTCCCCGTTGCCTCGCGGCCGTCGGAAAAATCACGTGTCTCCTGGTCCTTTGCTCGCGGCCGTCGGAAAAATCGTGTTTTCCCGTTCACTAGAAGATCAGGGGAAAATGCTATGTAGAAGAGAACTTTCAGAATGTACAGAGAACTACTTTGTGATCTAAACGATCTTATATTAGTTTACAGAGAGAGTACAATATAAAATCCATTTGTAGATAAGAGCTACCAACAATAGTTGGTTGAATAAGTACAACGGAGAATTCTTTGAGCATTAAAGTGCGTGCACAAATTTTTATTGCTTTGAAATTTGCCCTTCGTGACATATTAGAGACGGACTAATACTGTTCATGTTGTGTTCACTGAATATAGGTACGTTTCAAAAGGATTTGGTTCAGCAAGTCTTTGATGGAAAGTGAATTTGAGATGCAGTACAGGCTAATAGCTCAAAAAACAAGTTTAGTTATGGTTGGACACATCAACCCGTCTGCTTCAGTCTTCTGCTGTCCTGTTAATTTACGTTAGCTACTGTATTTCAAAAACCAGTTGTACCTGGTCATTTTCTTGAAGAAAGGTTGAGAGATTCTCCGGGGAAAAGGAAAATGACACCTGAACTTCTACCTTTCCGCATGTGTCTGGTCACTTGCTAAGTTTTTCTCATAATAAGCTTTTTAATCAGGTCTCCAGTTCTGAGTTTTAATTCATGTACAACGGTCACAAACAGACCCGTCTTGCGTTCAAAATATACATGCCTGAACTTTCTTACTTTTCAATTAACTTTTGTTCACCAATGCCAGTCAAAGTGAGAGCAAAGTTTTCCTCGCTTGCTTCATTTATCTGAGTTCTACTATTTGGGACAGATTATTACAGCATGTTGGGTCACTTGGTGCATATGTGGCAATCAATGTTCAGCCTTCTCGCTTTTACCTTAGATCTTGTTGTGTCTCAAATATTTAGATTGGATCAATGTTCATACCAATTGTATGCTCATGTCTCAAGATATCTAAACTTGCTCCATGATGCACGAGCATGTAAGATTTGAATTTCAAAGGAAGGGCTTCCATGCCTTTTTTTTAAGGTCTAGTACATTTTGCTAGCATTTGCTCTTACATTCTTGCTCCACTTGTTATTCCAGATATTGATTTCACTTATAAAACATTGTTATATTGACCAGGAGTGCATAATTGTTTATTGTGTATGTTAATTAATTATATACCCCCGCAAAAAAAACAATTAATTTATATTTGGTCAGCTTTAAATAGTCGTAAGAACGTGCCACGGCTGTGTGGCTTGGGCAAGGACCCCCGTTTATAGAACAATTACTACCTCTTGATTGTAACACTATTATTATGGAATAGAACTTCTTTTTCCTTGCAAAAAAGAAATTATAAGTACTATATAGAAAATAACACAAGATCGAACTAGTGAGCAGTGGCCCAAATGAACAGGTAACTCAGGGGACATCTACACTTTCCACACTACAATCTATAACTGGAATGAAAAAAGATTAATAGTAAAAATTATATACTCCTGCACAAAAAATCACATAATGTCTCTGTAACAATTTGCAAAGGCCATTTACCACTCATCATGGGCACCAATCCTACAGGAGCTCCACCATGAGAGTAGACTAGAATGAATGTACCGTGTTTAATCTTATTCAAAATGTATCAGCATGTGCTTCGTATTCCCTAATATGTATCATCATGGTGAAGATAATGTCTCCTTTTCGATTTGCTTCTAAGTAAGTATGACTTCCTCTATTGTGGTTCACACCTTATTCACATATTTTTTTTTACTTAAAATGAAATTCACTGTATACAACAAATGCATCATGTATAAGCGCACCTATTGATAGGGCGCTAAATATAACTCAATGTAAAATAATATCCTGTCATAAAAAATAAACAGTTATTTCAATATAAAAATCAAATGTGCCGTATAGACGGCAGCGGCGTGCCGCCGCGCGGGGAAGGCTAGTCATAACTATGGGTTGCCTTAATTATGGCCTGCCTATTTAAGTGCACCTGTCTGATTATCTCGTATCATATTAATGGGTTGCCTTAATTACCTCGGCCTTTTTAGTGCGTATAATTCCCCAATCAAAAAATAGTGCAAAAGATGAGATTCAACTCTTAACCTTAGACAACTAAGACCACTAAACTAACCGCGCTAACCACTAGCAATAAGGCAGCTACTTTTTTGTATTGTGTTGCTTTTTATCATATACTTATAGTTTGATTTCAGTCTTTTTTGTATGTTATAGTTTGAGACACCCTGAGAACTTATGTACCTCGGTCTTGATATTTTTTTTTTGGGGGAGGGGGGTGTGATGAAGTATCCCCCGGTAACTGTTGTGTGAATACATGATAGCATGATAACTCACGCATCACAGATCTGATAATATTTGCCTCGTTCCTGATTGGGGGGGTGTAGGGTAACGCAGCAGAAAACAAAAATTTTCCGACCTACGCACCAGCCCGAGGACCACTATGGAGACTGCATACAAGGTTTGATCATTTTCGTTACCGACCCGTAGCGCAGCGAAAGTAGAGTCGATGACGATCGGTGGTGCAGATCCCCGCAGCTAGGATTTACAACCTCCCAACCACGAGGATGTATACCCTCGTCTTCCCTTCGGACAGCCCCCGGAGGCAGTCGAGCAGTCCCCGAGGATCTGTCGCGGACAGCCCTTCGGGAGGACCTTCAAAACTCGAACGGTCACTCGGAAAGCCCTTCGGGAGGACTCACAGAACTCGGACCGTCACTGGACAGCCCTTCGGAGGCACTCACGAACAGCCCCTCGGGCACTAAGATCGAACTACGACCTCTCTACAGAGTTGCACACATCGGTGTCAACTATCCGGCAGGGCTTCGCCGTCCAGAACTAGTTCCCACCGGAACCCAGACAGCCTTTCGGCTCTACGAAACTCTTTTCGTGGGAGGAGAGAGAAGCCAGATCATTGCATGGCACTTGTATGTGAAGGAGTGAGTCTTTAGGCACCCCCTTCACCCCTATTTATAGGCCAAGCCAAGGGTGGCTTCTCCAAGAACCAAGGAAATACCAAAGGACCCTCAAGGTGGCTTCTCCAAGAAGCCATCCAAAAAGCACTTTCACTATTCACGACGACTTTTTCACGTCCGTTCAACTGAAAATATTTATGTGGGCTTAGTACATTTCCAGTACCCACTAAAATAATTTTCAATGCGTTCTGGACACATTCCAGTTTAGTGATTTCATCTGCGAAAAGCATCTAAGCGGTTCCGGCAGCCCCGGAACATTTCCGTTTTTCTTCCAGAAAATTCCCAGAAGTTTCCAGAATGATTCTGGCATCCTCCAAGAATTATCAGGCATGTGCCGAAACCATTTTGACTTAATGGTATCCCCTGAAACAACTTTTCAGTTTCACGGAACTCATCCGGTGACCTCTCTCTGCGGACTTTTCCGCTGTCCGAAACTTTTCGGTGTCCGAAACTTTTTCGGTATTTTCTCTCAGACTCCTGTCTAGTATTCAGCAGATAGATGACCCTTAAGCGTGTGACCCTATAGGTTCGGTGAAGTATAGACATGACCTGGAACCCCTTCCGATCAATGATCAACATCGGAGCCGTGGACACCCATATTGACCCCTATACCCACACGAATGAATATTCGATTGAACCTCCAGTTGCCGTGTGCTATTCCTGTTGCTTCACGATATGTTACAATACCCAGGTTAGACATGTTGGCATCCCCGTGGATCAACAACTTGTCCACTATGCCAGTTACCCCGTTATCGGTATTGTTCTCTTTTCTCGTTACCGGTGTCCGGCATCCCCGTGATCAATCACAAAGTGTCTGGCCAGACGATGATGGATACCGTAACACCGAGAGGGCCCAGAGATATCTCTCCATCGCCGGAGGAGCAAATCCCAATCTTGAGCTATCAAGTTACTTGACATACTTTCCCATGAACCCGTAAGCCGCCGTAATAGCCCCATTTACGGATGACGTTTAACAAACCCCAAAGTTCATGAAGCAGCATGAAGAAACTCGATACTCTCATGGTCTGAGGAATCATGCAAACGTTAACCATCTCTGTGCTATTAACCATTAACTTGTGACGAATGTATCTCATAGCATAACATCAATCGGTCGATTCAACACAAATGTTCTTCTAACATTGTGCCCTCAAAGTTGCTGGCATAGACATGCCTATGATTGGGAAAACATAATCATCATGCAACACTTGAGCTAGTCTTAGAGGCATGACTAGGAATACATTTTAACCGTTTATTATTCCACACGTCGCACATGGGTTTTCCCCAGAGCCTTTATGGAATATCGGGCTCGGGAACCACAGCAGTTATAGCATGGAACATAAACCTTTATGACACGGAGATAAATAATAACATTTATTATTGCCTCTAGGGCATATCTCCTACAGGGGGGGGGGATGAAATGTACACACGGTAACTGTAATGTTAGTGGCACGGTAACTCAACACATCGCAGACTTGATAACTTATGTACCCCGGTGCTATTAATTCTGGTGGCCGGGGGGGGGGGGGGGGTACCCCCCCCCCACCCCCATAACTTTTGTGTGAATAGCATGGTAACTCACATATCACAGACCTGATAACTTATGTACCCCAGTCCTGATAACTTTGGCAGGGGGGGGGGGGGGGAGGTCCGGTATCATTTGTGTGGAATAGCATGGTAACCCACATTTTTGCAGACCTGATAACTTATGTACCCGGTCCTGGTAACTTTGGCAAGGGGGGTGATAAAATATACCCATGGTAAATTTCATGTTAGTACCACGGTAACTTTTATGTTAATAGCACGGTAACTCACACATCGCAGACCTGATAATTTATGTACCCCGGGGCATGATGAAATACACCCCCGGTAATTTTCATTGATGAAGTGGAATTTTTTCAGGAAAATAGCTTTCGTTTTTCTTATGACAGTAGTAATAAAGAGAAAAGACTTTCATTTTCAACTAACCAACAACAAACTAGGCTGGCGTGATGGTAGTTGGGCTTGGTACTTGAGCTTGTCCTTTCCATCCCGACACAGGTTCAAATCCCATGTAGGCAATTTTTTGCGTTTTTAATTGAAATATAAATATTTTAATCCTCAAAAAATACTTTACCGTGAGAGAATTTAAAAGAAAACGAATTGCTGACACGATAAACCTCCGACGGCCTCCCCCTTCCTGCCCACGCCCGCCCGCCCGCAACCGGTCGCCGGCGCCGCCCCCGTCTCCGGCGACCCCCTCCCACAGAATGCCATCTCCGTCCCTTCTCCTCCCGCTCCACCTGCCGCCCCTCCGCCAGCGCCTCGCCTCCTCCTCCTCCCCCCGCTACCCCCCCCCCCCCCTTCCTCAGAACCCTACCACCGCTGGCCCCCGCTCCTCGCCTCGCCCTCTCCGCCACGGCGGCTCGCTCCGGCGGGGGCGGCGACCACGAAGGAAGCCGAGGCGCGGCGGGGGACCGCGGGCGCGTCATCCCCATCGCGCGGTGCTACGAGGCGGGCCTCGCGCGGCTCGAGGTCTCCGGCGCCGCGCGGCGGGAGCAGGCGGTCACGGCCGCGGCCGCGGCCGACGGCGGAGCGGCGGCGGAGGCGCACCTCGGCGCCGGCTCCGAGGCCATGGTCATCGAGGCCTTCTCCCCGGAGCTGGTGGCGCCGCGTCCACTCGTTAGGCTGCACCAACCATAGCAAACAATCTTCGAATACACACTAAATTTTAGTAGTACTTCCGTTATCAGAATAATTTGAGAAGCATAGAAACTGCAGAGGAAAAATGGGTAAACAATTAAGAGAATTTCAAGATAGAAACTGCAGAGGAAAAAAGATACATAATTCAGATAATTTGGAGGGAAGCTTGCTCCAGCCAAATACAACCTTGCCATCTATCCCTTGAAGCTAGCGACAGTTCACCATGCATGCCACTTGTTCACTTCTGGCCCAGCGAGTAATATCAGAATCTTTGAAAGCTTTGTACTAAAAGTTGAGCGTAGGCCTTTTCTCTAAAAGTAGGATAATATCATCAATCAATCTACATATTGTAGATCCAATTTGTTCTGGAACATATAGTCTTTAACTTAGCTCAGCAATTACTTCTGCCTATGAGAAAAACAAACTGAGTACAACCTGAAAATTGAACCTAATTAGGGATATAAACCATTGCTGGCCAACTACCACTACATAGCTATTTTATTGGTCTACCCATATGATCTGCCCTACGCCAGTTTTCACTCTCTCTAGAAAAGGGCACATTTAACCGAATAAACAGTTTTGCATAAGTAACAAAAATTATATAGAGTACTCCATTTGAACTAAAAATAATCCATAGATTACATGTAGATAGATTGCTTTAGCAGTAGAAAAAGGATATATTTTCCTGTAGATAGAAGGGTAGATCTGTGAGATGGATAAAGGTATAAGATATAAAAACTGTCGTTCAGATGCGATGAACCGTGCTTCGTATGTCTTGCCATTTGTTCATATATAGGAAAGGAAATTAAGCTCCCAGTAGGGTGTAGAAGAAACATGTAAAAGAGATCCTCAATGTCAATTTTTTTAAACAGCAACGCCGATATATGCACGGGGAAATATATTGCCTCACCCATAGGTGTTTCATGAGAGGAAAGAACAATGGGAAGCATCACTAAATACGAAGTAATTTGGTATTGTACCGGAAACAAAATAATTTGGCATGGCGTACAGCTGAACATATATTCAGTAGATTTTGTACTGGTTTAAGTAGACTGAGGATAGACCATATGAAAGCATAACTGAAAATATGCTAATATCCTAAAAGGTTCCTAGTATAACTCAAACGTCGATGTGTTTTTCTCTCAAGGCTAAGATTGCTTCCAAAATCAGTCGTCTTGTTTCCAAACCATTTTTTCCGCGGGCGTGGGGTTTCTTTCCTGCAGTTTTCTTTGTCTGGGATCGTAGGAGTGCGGTGGATTGTACGTCGGAAGAAGGAGGTTGAACCATCACGACGACGAGGACAGCGACAGACTCTTCTTTAATAGTAGAGATAAAGTACACTCAAACGCTCATGCATATATGTATGTCCATACTTTAAGCAGCATTTCCCTGCCTTTTCTGAGTATCAACTCATCCTTTGTTATGCAATACAGCAAGCCCTTTTCATCTGATACCTGCTGCGGTGAGTTAATCAGCGAAACTCAAGTCGTCCAAATGACTAGAGACCACGTCCTTTTTATAATGCCTGAACTGAACAGGTGCTTCCGAAGGGACACGTCCGTTCCAATGCACGCGTCCATAATCAAAGGTCACGTCCCCTCTGCACACGCACGCAGCCATACACAACAACCGCACCAAGCAAGGTCGCAGCGATTCTAACGGTTGCACCTCTTCCAATCAAACGTTACTGTTCAAACATTGCAGCCGTTCAAGTGCAACCAAGTGCATGCATCAATTCCAAAAAAAAAAACAAAGTGCATGCATCTGGCTAATAGATTCCTTAATTAGCAGTGTACTAATTAGATTACTTAATTAATCACATAAGGTCAGATAACTAGCCACTACAGTATCTTTTCTTTAACACATGTGATGCTTGAATGCATGAACCAAGACATGCATGCGTTGCACTCTTATATGTACCTTTATACATATATGAGAAAGCTAAATTTCGAACGATCGGAATTCTGCGACGGATCCGAACGATCCGCGAGCCGCTCGAAAGAGCTTCCAGAGAAAAATAGGGCCACTACTAGGATTCGAACAAACAACCTATTGGTTGTGGCCACGACGCGCTACGAACTGAAATAAGTATCTGTTTTGTTTCATGTACAGATTAATTGGCTTTAATACCTTAGTAAATGAGAGAGAAAGAAAGACCACAGTGCCTTTGACGAGAGGACAAAACCATTTGGTCCAAGTTTTTTCAAGGACTGGCGCAACGTGTTTTGTACTCCACTTGTCTCTTTTTTGTAGGTATGAACATTCTGTAGAGAAATAAATGTTTCGCTCCTATAGAATTCGAACAACAGTCTTTTCCTCGTGTGTCATCAAGAAAAAAGTTTGTTTTGAAACATTCCTCTGTAATGAGCCTAATAATTATATGCACCACAAACCTGATAGTTTATGTACAAATACCATGGTAGTTGTTTTGACCCAAATAAAACTAGTGTAAACATACCCTCGATGACTCTTTGTATGAATAGCATCGTAACTCACACATCGCAGACCTGATAACTTATGCACCCAGGTCCTGATAACTTTATCAACCTGGGAGCCTGTGTGGGGTGGGGGGGGGGGGGGGGGGGGGGGGGGGGGGGGGGGGACGAGGGGGGGGGGGGGGGGGGGGGGGGGGGGGTGGTTGCCGACGGGGGGGGGGAGGTGATGAACTTTGTGTGAATAGCATGGTACTCACACATCGCCGACCAGATAACTTATGCACCCCGGTCCTGGTAACTTTGGCAACGAGGGTGCGCGGCGCGCGGGGGGGGGGGGGGATGGGGGCGGGGAGGGGGAGGGGGAGTTGATTAAATATCTCCTCGATAACTTTTGTGTGAATAGCATGTTAAGTCACACATCATAGACCTAATAACTTATGTACCCCCATTCTAATAACTTTGGCGACAGGGGTGAGGGGGAGTTGATGTAATATCCTCTCAGTAAGTTTTGTTGAATAGAGCATGGTAACTCACCACTCGTAGACCTGATACTTTGTACCCCCGGTCCTAGTAACTTTGGCGACGGGTGGGGGGGGGGGATTGATTAAATATCCCCTCGGTAACTTTTGTGTGAATAGCATGGTAACTCACACATGGCAGACCTGATAACTTATGTACCCCGGTCCTGCTAACTTTGGCAACGGGGGTGGGGGTGGGGAGTTTTTGAAACATATCATGGTAACTTCTATGCAAATAACATGATATTTTACATATCGAAGACATGATAACTTATGTACATCCCATGGTAACTTTGACCCAGGAGAAAAAAATAGTTGAAACATACCACGACAACTTTAGTAAATAGCACGGTAATTTACGGTCCACGATCCTATTAGCTTTACGCACAAAACACCATGATAACTTGTTCAAACTTGAACCAAAAAAGCATGACACATACACACGCGAACGCACTTTGTAAAGCCACCTATTCTAAAGAACCCTAAAAAAATAAAAAGTCATAGACGAGCCCCTCTATACATTCACACATATAGTACATCATCATTGATGCAGTGGAAAAATTTTCAATGAAAATACCTTTCTTTTGTCATATGACAATGGTGAGAAAGAGTTTTAAAAGATTTTGTTTTCAAGTATTGAACAACAAAGTAGGTTGGTGTAATGGTTGTTAGTCTTGGTATTGGGCGTGTCCTTTCTACACCAACGCGCGTTTGAATCCCATGTAGCGTTTTTAATTACAGTCCTTTGTTGTCTTTTTGTATCTCCTTGTTTGTTTGTTTGTTTTCCTTTTGAACCTGGATCTGTTGATCGATGTTGTGGTGGTTGCTTTATATAATATAAAGCGGGGTAACTCTTTTTCGTCAATTATTGTGAAATAAATTGATCGGGGGAGAAGCGGGTGGAACCAGTGTTTGAGCCATCGAGGGGGGGGGGGGGGGGTCGTTCGGATCTGTTACTAACGAGCGATCGGTCGGAAGTTAGTCAAGTCCATACATATATACACCACCATTATACTATTTTGAAAGGAGAGAAGAGGGTATTTAAACCCATGATTCTAAATCTTTGACGTCTAGTAATCATCAGGCTAGACAACTTAATATTAGAATTATTCTGATAAATTACATGGGACACATGAATATATAAAATCTTTTTACAAGATAATCTCAGCAAGTGTTATTCGGCGGCGGCGACGATGGACCAACGAAGATGGTGCGGCGTCTTCTGCGTGAACCAACGAAGATGGCAGCGAACCGCGCAAGATGGTCTGGCAGCATGTCTGCTGTCCTTGGTGGTGTCTTCGGCCGGAGGTGACACTACACTTATTGACCATGTTCATAGTTCATATAGCCGTCAGCAACAATGATCTGGCATAAGCTTATGCACCACGGCAAAGACGAGATCATCATGCTTATAACAGATGATTTTTTGGTTTCCTCTAATATCCTAGTGAACCAAATTGAAATTCCGAGGACTTTACTAACCATTAAGTTATCATCTCTCCACTAAAGTCTGAATCAACCGCCAAGAGCTCTAGCTTATATAGAGAGAGGGGGAGATGGATCATGCATGCTAAGCCTTACATTTTTATTGCTAAGCCAATACACAGCATCAGTGTGCCCATGTGTGCATGCGTCCTGCATGGGCAGCTTGCAAAGAAATGCTAAATTGACGGGTTGTAGGCTCGTAGTGGTTAGGAGCTTAATCAATTTCACGAAGGGTCGGTAACTCAGCATGGTCCTAGTTTCCACGTGTCGTTGAGAGCACTAGATCGTTGATGGCGTGCATTGCCACGCCCATCTAATTTGACTCTTAATTGGTAGGTATACATAGTTATTTGTATACACAGTTATTTGCAATGTTTTGAATTATTTTCCATTCTGGTAGCGTGCGCTTGTCTCCTTCATTTTAACTATATGTAATTGATCCCTCAAAAAAAACTATATGTAATTGAAGAGAGTTATCAGGTTGTTCCCCAAAAAATTATAGTGTTTGAGTTTTTCTTCTTCTTGGTCTAATAGACTTGTAGTTGGTTAGAGTTGTGGTATCAAGTGTTTGGGATTTGAATTTAAATGGTCAATGGTTGCATACATGTTTCGTGATTGATCCTGACCCCTTTTGGCTCATAAAAAAGCTCTCTCGCAAAGGCTCGCATTACGGGAAATCTGAAAATAGAAATATTGAGGGAAGAAACCAGGAACTTTCGAGAAAATAAAAATAGGTGATACAAATACTTCAGAATTTTTTGACAAGGTTCATTAATTAAACAAACTCAATGCGTCTAACATTGTTGCTAGACTGAATGGAATTTTAAATTCTAGTCGAACATGCAAAATTTGCACGAGGAACTATACCTAAGCATACATACAACTCCCATCATCATTTAGGGGGATAATGTGATCTTAGCGCGAACTGACGTTCGGCTATTATTTTCACACTCGCCTTGGTTTGGTCTCATGACCTTGTTGTTAGAAGGAAGGAATGGTACCTCATAGAATGTGTTGATGGCGTATTTGGCGTTCCTTCCTCTGGTCATACACATCATCTAGGTTGTTCTACACCGCCACGTAGCCTGGTTGGAGCTCCACTGTCTTTTCAAAATTGTTAATTGTCTTGTCAAGTTTGTTCTCTTCACTTGTAGCTCACTTCTAAGTCATTGTACATCTAGCCAACACAATAAAGTTGTTTAGAAATAAAGAATAAAAACAGAGGTGGAGTTCCTGGAACATGAGCACATCCAATGAGAATTTATATAGGTATGTAAACATAGGCAAATGAAAATATGCCAAGGTAAACCGGTCAAAAAAGGGTACATACATCTGCCTTACCTCACAGCTCATCTTCTCTAATGCCACATATACTTCATTTTAGAGTCAATTACAGTGGTGCTGCTAGAACTTGGCGGACACGGTCACTTTAGTGTTACAAGTTGTGGCATATCACTAGTAGAAAACAGGGCTTTGGTCCAGGCCAGCCCAGCCCATTAGTCCCGGTTCAGTCAGGAACCGGGACACATGGGGGCATACGTCCCGGTTCGTGCGCCCAGGGGGGCGGCCGGGGCTCGTGGGGCATTGGTCCCGGTTCCAGACACGAACCGGGACCAATGGGCCTCGCTCCTGGCCCACATCCATTGGTCCCGGTTCGTGGCTGGAACCGGGACCAAAGGCCCTTTGGTCCCGGTTCCAGCCACGAACCGGGACCAATGTTGTGCCTATATATACCCCTCGCCCGCGAGCAGAGCACTCCACTACTCTGTTTTTTCTGGCCGGCGAGGGGAGGTGTTTGTGGTGCTCTAGCTCACCTCCTATGCACATGAGGTGTTCAATGAAATGCCCGAGCAACACTACTTAAGCTTTCTCCTCTCCAAACTCGACCTTCAAGCTCCATTTTCCTCAAGATTTGTCTAGGTTTAGCGGTCCGTCACGTCCCGTCCCCGTCTTCACCGCCGTCGATCGCCCGCGCCGATCTCGTCGCCGGCATAACCGTGGTGAGCCTCTTGTTCTTATCTTCTTTCTAAAAGAAAAAAAATTCTTACTTGTATGATTTACATAGATACTTGTATAATTTTCTTACTTTTATTATTGTTTGTTATTATATAGTGCGATGGTTTTGGTATCCGCCCCCGTCGGCCCTCGTCCTGTCTATGATTCGGATGTGGTATATATTATATTTTATAACTATTTGGTTCATTTGTTGTTTATGACAATTATGCCGACCAACGTGACATAGATTTTTTTTATCTAGGAGGTATGTGAACCGGAAATTCCAACCGACCCTATTGCGAGAGGTTTAAATTTAGTTGAAGAAGAAAACAATTACTTGAGGAAAAATTGAAAAAAATTGAGGGGAGAAGATGATATTGGAGTTGCATGTTGCGGATGTCGTCGATGATCACAAGACAATAGTCAGAAAGGGTTGAAAAAGTGAAGACAGATGAAGTCAGAAGGGTTGAAAATTGATGATGTGGTTTTGAATGGTTCATTTTGAGCACACAAAAAGTCTGGAGTTCAAATTAGTTCAAAAAATGAAATCCCTTTGTAACAGGTGAGTTTTTGTCCGAAACCCTGATACTTCGAAGAGATTGTCCATTTTTGTACACGAATGCATCCAGTTTTTGCCGTAACCCTCTCAACTTTTTAGCACATGCTATGGGTGAAATGAGATATCATCCAATTTTCAACCTCTTCAGAATTCATTTGAAGTGCTTTTCAATTTCAGGTTCATTTAGCTCAAAAAAATCAGTAAATGCATGAAAAATAACAGATGAACTCAGAAAGGGTTGAAAATTGATGAGTTGCTTTAAATGGTTCATTTTGAGCACACAAAAAGTGTGGAGTTCAAATAAGTTCAAAAATGAAATCCCTTGTAACAGTAGTTTTTGTCCGAAACCCTGATACTTCGAAAGAGATTGTCCATTTTGTACACGAAGTGCATCCTTTTTTGCCGTAACCCCTCACACTTTTTAGCACATGCTATGTGGGTGAAATGATGATATCATGCTCATTTTCAACCTCTTCAGAGTTCATTTGAAGTGCTTTTCAATTTCAGGGTCATTTAGCTCAAAAAAATCAGTAATGCATGAAAAATAACAGATGAAGTCAGAAAGGTTTGAAAATTGATGATGTTTGCTTGGAATGGTTCATTTTGAGCACCACAAAAGTCTGGGAGTTCAAATAAGTTCAAAAAAATAAATCCCTTTGTAACATGAGTTTTCGTCCGAAACCCTGATACTTCGAAAGAGATTGTCCATTTTTGTACACGAAGTGCATCCAGTTTTTGTTGCCGTAACCACCCTCTCAACTTTTATGAAACTCTAATAGCAAAATATAAACTAAAAGAATGAACTAGAAAACTTTGATGAAACTCTAATAGAAAAAGAATGAACTAGAAAACTTTAATGAAACTTTAATAGCTAAAGAATCAACTAAAAACTTTTTAACCTCTTGTATTATTGAAACTAAAATTATATAAATTTATGCACTAAAATTATCAAAGTATTTTCTCTTCAAAACATTAAAAGAAAAAGAATTTTCATAAAATAAATAAGTAGAAACAAAATAAAATAACTAAGTAGAAACAAAATAAACTATAATAAATAAGTAGAAACAAAACAAAATAAAATAAAATTTTATAAAATAAATAAAAATAGCAACAGTAAGTATTTTGTTGTAAGTAGAAACAAAATAAAATAAATAAAGCAACAAAGAAAACAAAATAAAAATAAAAAAAGTGCCGCCTACTGGGCCACCACGGCCTGAATACGACTAGAAACCCAACCATGGGCCAGGATTCAGGCCCGCAGCAGGCCCAGTAGGCCCACAGGCACATAGTGCGAGTTTAGGCCCGAAAGCTTGCAGTTGAGAGGAGCTCGAGAGAGTGGACGCAGCAGCGCTTATAAACCACTCTCGAGCTCTCTCAACTAGCGAGGTGGGACTAAACTTTTGGCCGCGACGCGGGCAGCACAAGGCTTTTTTGTCCCGGTTGGTGGCACCAACCGGGACTAAAGGGGTGCATTGGTACCGGTTCGTGGCACCAACCGGGACCAATGCACGCCCTTTAGTCCCGGTTGGTTCCACCAACCAGGACCAAAGGTCCCTGCTTCCCGCCCTTTGGGCTGCTGAAAAAAGACCTTTGGTCCCGGTTGGTGGCACCAACCGGGACTAAAGGGGGGCATTGGTCCCGGTTGGTGCCACGAACCGGGACCAAAGCCTTTGCTATATAAGCCAGCACTTAGGAAATTTTCAGATTTCCATCGCCAGTTTGTGCCCGACGCCCCAGCGCTGCTCCTCGTCGCCGTCGCCGTCGTCGCCCTGCCTCCGACGTCGTCGCCGCGCCGCCCCTGCCCCGAGCCCTCGACGCCGTCGCCGCCCGCTCCCCGCACCTCGTCGTCGTCGCCCAGCGGCCCTGCCCCTGACCACGCCGTCGCCGCGCCGGCCCCTGCCCCGCGCCCAAGCCCCTGCCCCGGCCCGCCCCCGCCGTCGCCGTCGTCGTCGTCGCCGTCGCCATCGCCGTCGCCAGCCGCCCCCGCTGTGAGCCGCCGCGCCGCCCCGTCTCTGTTTTTTTTTCATTTTTTATTAGATTAATTTTTTGTTCATATATATATATATAATGTATATATTTATGTATGTACCTATATGTATGTAGATGTTCATAATGTATTAATTTTTTTGTTCAGAGCATGTTTTTGTTCATGATGAGGGGGGTGGGGGTCGATGTACATATGTATATATATGATGTAATTTTTTTGTTCATATATATATATAATGTAATTTTTTTCAATGTATATATGTATGTGGTAGCTATATATGCATGATGAGGGGGGTGGGGGTCGATATACCCCCTCCCCGATAACTTTGACATGAGGGGGAGGGGTCGATATACCCCCTCCCTGATAACTTCGACATGAGGAGGGGGTCGATATACCCCCTCCCCGATAACTTCGACATGAGGGGGGGGTCGATATACCCCCTCCCCGATAACTTCGACATGAGGGGGGGGGTCGATATACCCCCTCCCCGATAACTTCGACATGAGTGGGGGGGGGGGTCGATATACCCCCTCCCCGATAACTTCGCCGCGTGCTCCCCTGAGCTCGGCCTTGCTCTGCCACTGCTCAAAAGTTTCAAATGACCAAAGTGGGTTTTTGCATAAAAATGATCTATAGACATCAGAGGACTTCTCAAAAAATTTGTGGCATTTGAAAAGAATTATTTGAAATAGTTCTAGTGCAACAGGGTCATTCTAGAGTTTGAAAATACTAATAAAAAAAAATTTGAGGCCAAATCATTATAAAAATAATTACTACTGATGTGTTTGTTCATAGCATTTTTTTCAATGTATGTATGTATGTATGGATGGATATAGAAAATGTTCATATATGATGTTTTTTTTGTTCATAGCAATTTTTTTCCATGTATGTATGTATTTTTTTTAGATGTGCTATGTTTTTTCAGATGAGATGAAATGAGATGAGTTGTCCATTTGTTGTATAAACATAACCCCGATAACTTCAATTCCCCTCGGGAGTACATGTAAAAAAATTCAGAGTTGTTCATTCACTTCGACATGAGGGGGGACGTCGATCAACCCCCTCTCGCCCGAACAAGTCTATGTATTATTTTATATCGCGGTGGACATATATAAAAAAGCGTTGTCGATCTCCTACCCCCTCCCGCCCCTACTCGACAAACTCTCGAGGCCACCCAAACCACTAGAAGATAACTCCGGTAACTTCGACATGAGGGGGGACGTCGATCAACCCCCTCTCGCCCGAACAAGTCTATGTATTATTTTATATCGCGGTGGACATATATCAAAGTTTGATCATATGTCAAAGTTTGAATTTTGACATATGCAATATTTGATCATATGTCAAAGTTTGATCATATGTCAAAGTTTGAATTTTGACATATGCAACATTTGATCATATGTCAAAGTTTGAATTTTGACATATATAGATTTATCAAGAATGCCCCCATTATGGATGTGCACAAGTTGATCCAATTTTTTCTCTGATCTCATCTATATATATATTCTTCTATATGTCACGTTGTCTGTCAAAGTGTTGAAGAAATCCATGGCTTCATCATTAGTCGGAAGTAACAGGCGTATGATGCTATGAAGCTCTTCAAAGTTGTTTTGGAACAGAGTTCCTGATAGAATAATTCTCCTTTTGATACGAATTTCAGCAAAGGCCTTCCAAATAGCGATATTCGGAAGGCTCTTGCTGAACTTTGTACCAAAAAGCGAATTATTCTATCGGGAACTCCGTTCCAAAACAACTTTGAAGAGCTTCGTACCATTATACGCCTGTCATTTCCGGCTAATGATGAAGTCATAGTTTTCTTGAATTCTTTGACACTAGACAACGTGACATATAGAAGGGTAGATGAGATCAGGAAAAATATGGACCATTTTCTGCACATCCAGAATGGCGTCATTTTGTTAAATCCCTGGTCGGTCCGGACGTCGGACATTCATGAGAGAGGCGGTTCGTAGAAGAGTTGTCGAGGCCACCCCAAACCGTAGAAGCGTCGAGCTAGCTAGGTCTACGTTTGCACTAATATATCCATCTGTCATGTTTGTATATTAATTGCCATGTTGTAATATTTGCAGAAACTATGGAGCACCGAGACATCGAAGCAGAACAGTTGTTGGGGGACATAATCCTCGGCGGAGGTGATATCTTGTCGTATCTCAACGACACCGATGGTCTGGAAGGAGAGGGTGAAGCAGGCTCCGGTGATCGAACAATGGAGGTGGAAGGACATGATTATGATGGCTCCGATGAGCAAACGGAGGAAGGAGCTGTTGCAAAGTCCGGCGAGGTATATATATTAATTAAGCCTGTGCTGACTAGCTAATTGATGCATTAATTATTTTGGTATGTACACATATTAACTCTCTTCTTTCTTCTTTTCTAGCCCTCGGGATCGAGCCAAACTTCGGTAACGAGACGAGGCCCGAAGAAAAGGTTGCGCCAGGATGAAAGGTTCACGATCACAGCAATCAAGGGCGATGGCCAACCGATTGAACCCAGCCGGACCAAGGAAGCATTTTCTGCTCAGTGCGGGGTTCTTGTTAGGGACATGATCCCGATCAGCATCCATCAATCGAATAAGCCTAAGAGCGAAGACCCTCAAGTGTCTTTTGTCAACGATAGACAGAAAGATGATCTTTGGACCGCGCTGAAGGCAAATTTCACCCTACCGCCAGAGGAGGATCCGGATAAGCCAGTTATAGAGCCATTGGTCAAGGCTCATGCTCTTAAGAAGATGGCAGATCTATTCAGGAGGTGGAAGAATGAGTTGAAATCAACGTTTGTCGACAAAGGGAAGACTCCAGAATTCACCGGCCAATTTGAGAAGATAAGAGATCACTGGCCCGCATTTGTGGCCCACAAGACATCGGAGAAGAGTAAGAAGATGTCAGCGACAAACAAGAAAAATGCTGCAAAGAAGGAGTATCACCATCGCACGGGGTCAGGTGGCTACCTCAAAGCCCGGCCGTTGTGGGACAAGGTTGAGAAGGACCTGCTTGATAAAGGGGTCGAACCAGAGACATTGAACTGGCCAGACCATTCAAGGACTTGGTTCTTCGGGGTTGGGGGAACCTTGGACCCTGAAACAGGGAAGTGCCGTTGGACGAAGGAGCAACTTGAAATACCCGTCAAGAAGCTTCAGAAGTATATCGCCGCAGCGCAGGAAGGGACGTTCGTTCCCGACAATGAGAACGACGAGCTCACACAGGCCCTCGGGAATCCTGAGCACCCAGGACGAACACGAGGCACGGCAGGCTCCGTTGCGTGGAGGGTTGGGTTTCCTAGCGCAGGCAGTTACAAAACCCGGGAGAGGAGGAGGAAAGTGGAGCAGACGGAACTGCAGTCGCTGAATGCAAGGGTACGAGCGCTAGAGGAACAAGCACTACTAGTTCAGAGCCAGCGACCTGCCGGAGCTACCCCAGAAGCTACCCCTCCATCTCAGCGGAGAAGCAGCGTGGCTTCCACCGAGGTCCTTCAGCAGCCTGACTTCACGGCTCCCAGCAACCTCGTGGATGCTATCACGGAGGCTCAAGATTGCCACCTTATGGCGCAATGGTAGCACCTCAAAGTCAAGGCGGCTGTCGGCTCTGTTGCACCTTCTGGACCCGGCGCAACTTTTCACTGCCTTCCGATTCCACAAGGCTATGCTGTTGTGATGATCGATGAAATAACGGAGGGATTTGAGGAGCTCCAGCTTGACCACCCTACAGGTGAAGGGGAGACTCAGCTGGGTCTTGCTCTGAAGACTCCATGTCTATGGCGGAAGGAGCTCATCAACCTTCCGAACTGGACGCCTCCGCCTCCTCCTCCGGCGAGTCAGGGCACTCCGCCTCCTCCTCCGCCTCCTCCTCCGTCGAGTCAGGGCACTCCGCCTCCTCCTCTGCCTCCTCCTCTGGCGAGTGATCAGGGCACTCCGCCTCCTTCTCCGCCTGCGCCGGCGCGTCCGAGTAGCCCGCCTCCTTCTCCGCTTCGTCAGCAACAGCGGAAGACAGCCGCCGCCGCTCCGGCTGCTCCGGCGCATCGTAGCACTCCGCCTCCTTCTCCGCCTCGTAAGCAACGAAGGAAGACAGCCGCAGCCACTCCGACTGCTCCGGCGTCTAGCAGTACAGCCAGAGGCGGGAGGCAATACAGATTCGGTCCGACTCTCACGCCTCTAGAGAAGTTACCATACGAGATGACCGACGAGGAAAACGCGGAGATCTGTAAAGCCCAAGTGAGGGACTTTTTTGCAAAGAAAAATACACCTTCGGAGGAGAAGATGGATCCGGTGAAATTGAAGCGCACTGTGAAGAACCTGAAGCGACCACCACCGCCTCCGCCGGATGACAACCATGTCCGCGCTCTTAAAAAGGCAGTGGAAGGAGCGCGCCGGTCGGGAACTACTTCAACTGACAAAAGGTTACAAGAACGAAGAAGTGGGAACAAAATTCCCTAGCTCGGCGAACAGGCAAACCAATCGTGCCCCCCGCTCAAGGTGTCTAGCGATATCGTCGCAAATCTGCCGGGGATGCTGCCCGGTACCAATCCTGGTGATTACCTGCCCGACGATGCACATTTTGATACAATGGAGGTGGACGAACACAAATACCAGTACGGGAAGCCTCTCGTCAGACCTGGTGATCCTCCTCTAACAACGATGATGCGAAGATTCCATAAGTGGTACATGGACACCTGCAAGTCTGGGAAGGATATTTTGACGCTGAGAGTTAAAGAGGAGCACGACCTCGTTGGAATTGATCTGTTGTCTGTTCCATTTGAGGAGTTCTTTCAGTTTTTCAATCAAAAGGACCTTGATAAAATAATCATCACTTGCTACTGTCTGTAAGTACTATACTTCTGTAATTAAGTCTCTATATATAGCTCAGCTCTTTCATTGCATGTATATATAATTATCCTCACTATATTATGCAGATTGAAGATCGTCGAATGCAGAAATGCACAAATCTATGATATTGGGTTCATTAACACAAATCTCATAGATGAATGGACGGTTACATATAATCCGAAAGAAACCGAGGCCAACTTGCTACAATTGTTGCTTAAAAATCAAAACAAAGATAAAATACTCTTTCCTTACAACTTCAAGTGAGTGTTACTGTCTTCTGCATATTCGGTTTCCATTATTACTCGAGGTTATAGTAATGTAATTGATGAGTTATACATGTGTGCGCAGCTTCCACTTTATTCTCCTAGAGATTAAGCTTGAGCAGGGACTAGTAACCGTCTTAGACTCAAGACGAAAAGATCCCAAGGAGTATGCGGCCATGACTGAAATGCTCCAGAAGTAAGTTCAATCGATCATTATCGCACCATATCGGCAACTTTGTTCATTTCCTGATATCAAGTAATTATTTTCTTTGTCTCGCAGGGTTTGGAAAGTGTTCACCACAGAAGTTCCGGGACTGCCGGGGGATCTGCGATTTACACACCCGAAAGTAAGTACTACTAGCTAGTTCTGCGCATCTCCCATTGATTCTAGCTAGTTTCATCAGTACCATTTATAATGCTTGATTATCAGTTTGATTGACCTCTATTTCTCGTAAAGTGGTTGTGGCAGGAAGGCGGGAATAATTTTTGTGGATACTACGTTTGCGAGTACATCTACAACGCAACGACCTCTAAACGGGGCTACTCTGAAAAACAATATGAAGTGCGTAAGCAATAATATTCACAATTTTATTTTATTACCATCATTTGTGTTGAGTTTCATTCATATATATGTATTGACCCCCTTCTTCAAATTAGATTTGGCAGATGCGGGATGAACTCCTACCACAAGATCGCTTAAAGGCAATTCAAGAGGAATTGGCTGGATTCTTTCTTGACCACGTCATCAATCCAGCCGGAGAATACCATGTGGAACTTGACATCAGATGTTAGGGATCTTATATTATATATATGTAGCTAGTAGCGTCGGATAGATATACGAAAACTTGTTGTTCGACCAATCTCTCGGAGAAGGAGGAGGTCGATCACTTCTCTCTGTATATGTTCATGACAATCTTGTGTACTTAATGGTTTCCTTCTTTTGCTTACTAGCTAGCGTGTCGAGTCCTCTCTATACGTATAGTACGTAGCGTCGACCAAGCACGGAGAAAAGAGAGGACACTTCTCTCTATTAGCTAGCTAACACAATATATGAAACCCCTAAATTAAACCACAAAAACCCCAAAACCCCCCCCCCCCCTTAAAAAAAACAAAAACCCCAGCTCCTGAGCTGCTGACACGTGGATGATCTTTGGTCCCGGTTGGTGTTACCAACCGGGACTAAAGGCCCTCCTCTCTGGGCTCGCCGCAGCGGCCACGTGGAGCCCCATCTGTCCCGGTTCGTATAAGAACCGGGACTAAAGATGTTGGGCTTTAGTCCCGACCCTTTAGTCCCGGTTCCCGAACCGGGACAAATGGGCCTTATGAACCGGAACAAATGGGCCTTTTTCTACTAGTGTATATATCAAAGTGGTGCAAAAACTTGGCTTTGACGTGTAAATACAGTGCTTATCTCGCATGTATACGAATCAACGCTCACTAGGCGCATTGGGCCCACTGTCAGTCACTGGACAGGGAGAAGGGGGCGTGTGACTTGTTTTTTTTTTCAGAAACACCCTCGAAATATATATTTTTCATTAAAAATTATATATAAGTTGACGTGGACCAGTGGGTCCTGCCTGTTGGGAGAGAGTGAAAAGTAAACAAAAAGCGTGGCCGCACAATATCGAACACATGATCAGCAGCGTGCATGCTAGCCGGATGTTTAATTTGGAAAAGGACATTATATCTTTCTTTTTTTAGACAACGCCGCGAAGCTTTATTAATTCGTCACAATGTTTACAGGGACGGATGGTAGATTCCCAGGGTGTCCTAACCAGATATGGCGGCCACCACCGAGAGATAGAGCATGCTTCGCTAAGTTGTGAGCTTCATAATTAGAGCTCCTAACGTCATGACTAAAATTGCAAAAAACAAAATCACAAGAGTGTTCTATTATTTCATGTATAATTGCACCGTAACTAGCCGAGTTATCCTTCTGTATATCTTGTACCACCACTTTGCAGTCCGACGCAACTTGAATCCGTCTCAGATATAGATCATCTGCCAAAGCAAGAGCTTCTCTAATGGCTAGAGCTTCGAGGGTCGGTGGGTCCACAATGTTCATGAAGCAAAGAGTCGAGGCTCCCATGATTATATCTACTCAAAGAGGATGCATGTGGAACTTAAATGGGCTACCGATACTCTGGTCCAATTTTCACTTACTTGTTTTTATTTTTTTCCTAAAACTTAAGTAATAAAAATTACGTTCAAATATTTGTGTGTTATAAATATTAGACGTACAAAAGATGGTTATGAAATATAAAAAATTAAATATACATCCGTGTATTGTACAAAAAATAATTAGTTAATATGGAAAAATATTTAATCAATAAAAATTATCACAGACTCACGGATTATATTTAAATTATTATATATTAATATCAACAGTTTAAGGTTTAAATTATGAATATATTTAATTATACAAACATTGAACTATACAAACATGCGAATGATTGAAATGTTTGTATAACTATATTTTTAATTGTAATTCTAGAAAAATATTAATTTTTATTTTAAATCATACAGTATTTTTGTAACTCACAAATATTATTTTAAATGTATGGTTATTTTCTAAATAATACGTGAACAATTTTTAAAAATTATTTAGTTCATTTGTATGTACAATATTTATGCACACAAATATTCAAACTTTATTTTGGTACTGAGATTCTAATTTAAATACTTTCTACAATAAACGAAAAAATCGAACTGGTGTAAAATGTGCCGCAGTATCTGCAGCCCGTATAAATTCCACATGCTTCGTGGTTAAATAGATATAAGTGATTCCCTAAAAAAAATATAAGTGATGCTCAAAAACAAAATAGATATGTTTGTTATCCACTGTGGGCAAGCGAATGTGACTGGTGGAGTGTTTAGCCGGCTTGGTAACGACGTCTAGTTCGCGGGTTCGAGACCTATGGGCACGTTTTGTTTAATTTTCACTTACACCTTACAGGTGAGACCCACTGGTCATTCAGTGAAAAAATTGGCACCCCTCTCACGCCGCCAACTTTTTTTTTGTGAAAAAAATATATTTTGAGGGTGTTTCTGAAAAAAAATGTCTCACACCGCCTTCTCCGGGTCCAGTGGCTGATAACGGGCCCCACGCGCCTTGGCAGCGCTAGTTCTGTATGCAAAATGAGATAAGCACTGTATTTGCACGTTAAAGCCAAAATTTTGCACCACTTTAATGTATGCCACAACTTCTAGCACCAAAGTGACCGTTTGCGCCAAGTTCTAGCACCACCAATGTAATTGACTCCCCAGGACATTTGGATGGCCTGCTATTTCTTCCACCGAGTTGCATTGGTGGTCCTAGAACTTGATGACACTACCATTTGGATCTCCGTATCACAGGATGACATATTACTTTGATTGTTCGACGAATCCATCAACCAGAGGGTGATTGTAACCAACACAAACCACATATCCAACACTAAACAAGGTCCAAACAAGTTAATATCTTCTGGAACATTGGCATACTAAGAGAATGTATTATTGAGAGCAATTTGATTGGTGCCATTGCACAGACTTGCAACTCGGTGGAAGAAATAGCAGGCCATCCAAATGTCCTGGGCCATAACTGAATAGTATTCTTGGAATGTTCCATGTTCACACATATTATTCCTAGCATTTTCATTCCATTCCTGCAAAATTAAAAAAATAGCTTGAAAATGGAGGCAATGTCTATACAGATTTCCCTGGACAAAATAATGCACTATGCTTGTCAGCCAGCAAGTATGATGCTTTACAATTTAGCATGAACCCCACATTACTAAGTAGCTAGGTTAGCTTAATATGATATCTGACAGTAAACCCATCAGATCTCTAACACATATGGCATTTCGATCATCAAACTAAATCAACCAGATATTGAATAAAAAGTGTATCCAGAAGGGACTGATGTGGTAAATCCTACCTCCCGCTACAAAAGAGTTAAAACATAAAGAGGAAGTGGCCCTTCCAATTTGTAGCTTCCCTGATTGGGCATAGGCCAGCACCTTCCTTTCTCGATTCAGCATCTCTTGCGGCTCTAGAAACAATCCCCAAATCGACGATCGTGACATGGGGTAGCTCTTTTCTTCTATGCGTACAACACAGGAGGGAAGAAGTACACAGATAAAACAAATCCTCAACCCTACGCAAGAACATGCATGGCTGCTGTAGGAACCAAGCAGTGAAGACAACAAGGACAAAGAACATTAAAAACTGACACAGGGCTATTTAAATTTACCAAGAGAGAGTATGGAAGCTGAAAGTAACATACTCTAATATCATCATGCATGAATGAAGGCGAAAGGACAAAGGAAGCACAGGGACCTCCATTGCCGTGTGTACGCTGCCGTCGTTCGTTGAAGATAATTATCGAGTGTGTCATCGAGAAGATCAGCCGGGAGGCCTCTCTTGTATGAATTATCAATCTTTTATTTCCAAAATAAACTGGTGTGAGGCGCTCCTGTCACTTTCGGCCAAGGACGTCACCTCCTGATTTTTTTGAGCAGGCCATGCTTAAGCTGCTGCTAGATAGGCTGCCTACAGATGCTTGGGCCCAATTAATGAGAATGGCCCCATTTTCCCAACAGAATAGCTTCTCCGGACATCCTCCCAATTAGATACAGATCACATGATTACATAAAAATTTGGGGGTGAAAATTGTTTGGGAGACGAAATCCAACAGGCTCTGAAACTCAATATATAACATGGAAATTATTGTTGAATTAGAAATGAGAATTACATAAAGTAACCGGTTACCATGAGATTGAGAATAATAATACTCCCTCCGTTTCTAAATGTAAGTCTTTCTAGGGATTTTAATACGAACTACATACGGATGTATATAGACTTATTTTAGAGTGTAGATTCACTCATTTTGCTCCGTATGTAGTCCATATAGGAATCTCTTAAAAGACATATATTTAGGAACGGAGGAAGTATAAAAGAGCTGACTGCATTAAGATCTATAACATAACAATATTTACATGTAACAAATTTACAATCCATCAAGTAGATGATTCAAAAGTTTTCCGTGCTCGCTTAGGACTGCTAAGATGAAAGTAAAGAAGTCGGAATACAACTACAAGGATCACCTATTAGTTCATCCGTATGCTAAGAGAAGTCATTAGGAATCTAGCAAAACTCTTTGATTGCCATGATTCCCTAAGCAGCAACACACTAATACAAGATGGCATGATATTGCTGAAGTAAACAACAACTGGATTTGATTTATGCCTAATTGGACGAAACGAAAAGGGACTAACACATGGAACACTGAGAATTCAACCAAAATATAATAACTATAAACTTTCCTTGTTGTACGTTTAATCATAAGAAAAATATGAACCTACGAGCCCCATGAAGAAACTGAAAGGTATCACATAATATAAACAATGAAATCGACACAAAAATGAGCATGAATAGAAATTTGATTTGGGTCGAAGGGATTTCAATTGGCATACCTGTACGTAGTAAAATGCTCAGAGGACACAAAAATCATGTCGAAAAATGATACGTGTAATCCTGCAAGAACCAATACTGTCAGAGAGTAACATCTTCCACATGTGCTGGGAGCAAAGATTAAAGTCTGCTTCATTTTTAAAAACTCGGAGCAGGCAACTTCTTGTATGCATCACCAACACATGACCACTAAGACACTCTTTCTGAATTATTCTAGTTGGTTCCTTCCAAATAGTGAAACTGAAAGGAACATAACTAGGGACATGTGCAGAACACAATTATGAGGATGATGACATCATATTAATAAAGGGAACTAAACAGAGCATACATCAATGTATTTTGTAACTACCTATTACTTGTTAACAACATAAATCCAGTGCTAAATTGCGAGAAAGATTGTAATACCTCCTTTGCCTCATCACAAAACACATCAACTTCATGAGGAGTAGAGGACAACACCAACGGCCATGACCTGCAGATGAGCGCCCAACAAATACCTTGATGCTGCCCGCTAAGGTCGGAGGGGTGGGAACGCCGGACATGACGAGGAATAAGAGATTGGCAACCAGGAAATTTTCGATGCGTTGTTCCATCTTGACTCACCTGCCCATCCACTGGTGCTCGTCATCTCATCTTCCTCTGACGTTCGACCGGCACGGAGCTGCGCAGGTACAGGGAGGCGACATGGGGAGGTGGCGGCATGGAGGCGGATGATAAAGGGAAGGACGGATAAGGAGAGATTGCGCAACTGCCTAGCTGGTGAGGGGCGCCGCTGGTTGAAGTTCCTCTAATGGCGGCGGTGTCGGGATGGCTGTTTCGTGCATGTCGCTTGAACAAGGTCAGGGAGGAGACAGGAGGAGGGTGAAAATACGGCGACATGGCCGGAGAGGGAGGAGCGAGGGCCTGAGGGTTCAGAGAAGAGGTGCGGTGGGTGCCGGCAGCGGCGCAACAATGGAGCCATGGTGAGGTTGAGGAGGAGATCCGTCTCCTGGTCAGGGATTGTGAAAAATCACAAAACTGGCCCTTTGGCCAAAGTTCAGCATAAAATGGCCCCGTTTTTAAAACATTTCACAAAATGGCCCTACCTGCATGACGCCCGCATCCGGGGCGCCATGATAAACATAACGACGCCCTGGTCAAAGGCGCCATATGGGTCGCCGATGACTTGCCAAGCTGGCAGGGTAGGCCACCATGACGCCCCTGCCCGGGGCGCCATGCACACCACCATGATGCCCTTGCCCAGGGCGCCATGCCCCTTGCATAAAACAGAGCACTTCCCCTGTTTCCCACCCCAATCCCTCTCTTTTCCCCTTCTCCCCCCCGGCCGCCCCACTCATGCCTCTTCCTAATGCCCACAAAATTTCGTGGATCGGAGCTCCAAATCGGTGATTTATCCTTCCCTTCGACCCCTCAAGGTATTCTCCATCATTCCTCCTCCTTTTGTTGGTTGAAATCTCCACATTGTGGGGATTTGGGGAAACCCTAGGTCATCCAATTTTGCTATTTTTGTTGATGCATTTTGGTGTTTATGATTCTAGATGGCGAGGATCGTCAATGTGCATCATGTGGACTTTGTCTCCTTTGAGAAGGGAGACGCGGAGTATGGTGACCCGAAGAAGAAGCCGGTAGTGATGGTGTTTCCCACAAGTCCTAGCCTTGAGGAGGTTTTGGTTGAGCTTCGAAGAAGGTTGAATTGGATGGAAGAAAGCGATGTAGTAGACTTAATCGGAAGGTATAATGTTGGGTATGGGCAACATATTCGTTGGAAGATAATGCCTCTTGATTTCGAGTTTCATTGGGAAGCATATAAAGAGAGTGTGTTGGCCTCACAAGATAAATCATTTGAGTTATTTGCCACAAAGGTTGTTCGTGCTCGGTTGCACATTGATTTGAATCGGTGTGCATCTTCATATGATGTTAGAAGCCCGGTTCGAGATTCAACACATGTCACCCCGGATGTGCATGACACAACAATGAGCCAACCTCCAATGACCCAATGTTTGAGCCCCGTCGGGAATGACCAAGTTGATAATGAAGACTTGCACATGGATGGTGGTGAGTTTGAGGGTGATGAATCGGAGGCTTATCTTCATGACAATTATGTTGGTGATGTTGAGGCAAATTGCATGGAAGAGGACATGGACCATGAGATTCCATACAATAGGGCTTATGCGTGGGACTCGGAGGATGAAGGCCCGGATGAAGAAATAGATGAGGATGGTTTGACGGCTAAAGAAGACAATGCTTTCAAGAAGGTAATAGGCCGTAGTCACAATACATCATTGTTTCGTGATCTAAGCCTAGCCGATAAGGCGATTGTTGATGGTGGGATAAGTAAAATTCTTGCACCAAGGTTAACTTCAAAGCGAGATACCAAAGCAAGTGTGTATGGTGTTAGTGAAGGAACAATCTTTGAAAGCTTGGCAGAACTTCAAATATGGGCCAAGGACTACGCGGTTAAGTTTCATCGGCCATTCTTTGTGGAGAAGTCAAACTCGAAAGTGTGTTATGTGGTCAGATGTGAGGAACACAAGAATCATTGCCCTTGGGTTATCCGTGCAAGATGTGTCAAAGGCGGGCCACAATGGAAGATTACAAGTTCCGTGTTTCACCATCGGTGTAGTGGCAAGGATATTGATGATGCTAATGTAAAGGATGATCACCGTCAATTGACCTCCAAATTCATTGCATATCGATTTTCAGCCTCCATAAAGATACTCCCGACATATCCCATTCGGGCTTTGATGGAGATGGTGAAGGAGGTTTTTGGGTACAAGGTGAAGTATGGGAAGGCATGGAAGGCCAAGCAAGCTGCCTTTGAGATATTGTATGGTGGTTGGGAAGAATCATACAACCGGCTCGCGATGGTGTTGAAAGCAATGGCAGCAGAAAATCCTGGCATGTACTATATGGTGGAGCCAGATGGCGTGAGAACAAGGATATACAACGATGCAACCGTTCGAATATTTGGACGTGCATTCTGGACTTTTGAGCCATGCATTAGGGCCTTCAAGCATTGTAGGCCTGTTATGTCCGTGGATGGCACATTTCTGACCGGCCAGTTCAAGGGCACATTGTTGATCGCCGTTGCTAATGATGGTGGTGACAAATTGGTTCCATTGGCGTTCGCTTTGGTGTCGGCGGAGAACAATGACAACTGGGAGTGGTTTCTTAGTTTAGTGAGGACCAAGGTAATTGGACCTCAAAGAGAGGTTTGCATCATCTCGGACCGCCACCCAGGGATACTCAATGCAGTGGAGATTGACATTCCAGGACATCCTCGCGTGCATCATAGGTGGTGCATGAGGCATTTTGTGTCTAACTTTTACCGAGCATGTGGAGGACAAGGAAATTGTCTGACCTTCTTCATGATTGTTGTCTCGCATTCACCACTACACATTTCGAGAAATTGTGGACAAAGTGTATGCCAAAGCAAACAATGGTGGCAAAGATTTCCTAAATAGGAATCTTGCCGATAAAGGAAAGTGGGCACGGGTTTTGACAACGATGGAGTGAGGACGGTGACATGACAAACAACATGGCTGAATGTTTCAACAGGTGCTAAAGGGTGTCCGTGCATTGCCGGTGACAGCAATAGTAGAGTATACATTCCAGAAGTTGAATGTCTATTTCAAAAGTATAGTGAAGAAACATCCAACTTGATGTCCGGGGAAAACAAGGCCAAAAAGATGTACAAGTATCCACCAAAGGTCGACGATTGGATGGAATACCAAGCAAGAAAGGCGGATTCACACAAAATCCAGTCCTTTGATAACATAGAATTGATTTACCAAGTTGATGAGCACGCGGTGGAATGTCGCGTGACGGCGTGCCATATGGAGGTGGCTCCTTCAAGGTTTTCTCAAGATTGGCGCGTGTTCATGCGAGAGGCCTACATTGTATCATCTCCCGTGCTTCACTTGATGGCTGCATCTCGCTTTAGAAATTTGAGTGTCAACATGACCAACAATGTAATATTGGAGGAGTATTTCGATCGATGCGGTCAAAAACATGGGCTGCGAGGTTTCATCCCTATCTAGACCAATCTAAATGGCCGGAGACCATGGACCCCCACTATACCCTGATTTGGAAATGAAGGTGGTGACACGTGGAAGATGGAAGACAAAGCGTTTCTGGGTGACATGGATGATTGGGGTGGTGGATTCCGTAAGGAATGGGGGAGCCAACATTTCGCAGAGCTCGTGATATCAGCCGTTGCGGTGAATGTAACAATGAGGGGCACAATATTAGAGGTTGTAGCTCAAGGGGCAAAAGAAAGATATCAAAACGAGATGGTGATGGTGGTGTCAGCCCCCGGTGATGGTGGAGCTCAAGGACGTGGCCGTGGTGTGATGGAGCTCGAGGACATGGCCGTGGTGACGGTGGTGCTCGAGGACGTGGCCGTGCTGACTGTGGAGCTCGAGGACGTGGCCGGCTGACTGTGGTGCTCGAGGACGTGGCCGTGCTGACTGTGGAGCTCGAGGACGTGGCGTGTGAGGTGGTTGCTCGAGGACGTGGCCGTGGTGACGGTGGTGCTCGAGGACGTGGCCGTGGTGACGGTGGAGCTCGAGGACGTGGCCGTGCTGATGGTGGTGCTCGAGGACGTGGCCATGGTGATGGTGGTGGTCGAGGCTTCGCTTATTGGCTTGGGGTGTGAAACTAATGTATGTGTGGAACTTATGTATGTCGTGAATCTTTTGGGTGGTCGAACTTATGTAAGTCATGAATCTTTTGGGTGGTTGAACTGTAGGAGATATGCCCTAGAGGCAATAATAAAAGTTATTTTTTATCTCCATGCTCATTATTATGTTTATGTTCCATGCTATAACTGCTATGGTTCTCGAGTCTGCAATAACCATGAGGCTCGGAGGAAGACTCATATGCACGTGTGGAATAATAAACGGTAAAATGTATTCCTAGTCTAGCCTCTAAGACTAGCTTAAGTGTTGCATGATGGTCCTGTTTTCCTGATCATGGGCATGTCTATGCCAGCAATTTTGAGGGCACTAATGTTAGAAGAACATTTGTGTTGAATCGACCTGATTGATGTTATGCTATGAGATACATTCGTCACAAGTTAATGGTTAATAACACAGAGATGGTTAACGTTTGCATGATTCCTTAGACCATGAGAGTATCGAGTTTCTTCATGCTTGCTTCATGAACTTTGGGGTTTGTTAAACGTCATCCGTAAATGGGTGGCTATTACGGCGGCTTACGGGTTCATGGAAAAGTATGTCAAGTAACTTGATAGCTCAAGATTGGAATTTGCTCCTCCGATGATGGAGAGATATCTCTGGGCCCTCTCGGTGTTACGGTATCCATCATCGTCTGGCCAGACACTTTGTGATTTGATCACGGGGATGCCGGAACACGGTAACGAGAAAAGAGAACAATACCGGTAACGAGGTAACTAGCATAGTGGACAAGTTGTTGATCCATGGGAATGCCAACATGTCTCACCTCGGATATTTGTAACATATCGCGAAGCAACAGGAATAGCACACGGCAACTGGAGGTTCGCTCGAATATTCATTCGTGTGGGTATAGGGGTCAATATGGGTGTCCACGGCTCCGATGTTGATCATTGATCGGAAAGGGTTCCGTGTCATGTCTATACTTTACCGAACCTATAGGGTCACACGCTTAAGGGTCATCTATCTGCTGAATACGAGACAGGGAGTCTGAGAGAAAATCACCGAAAAAATTCGGACACCGAAAAAGTTACGGACAGCGGAAAAGTTCCGCAGAGAGAGGTCACCGGATGAGTTCCGGTGAAACTGAAAAGTTGTTTCAGAGGATACCATAAAGTCAAATTGGTTTCGGCACATACCTGATAATTCTTGGAGGATGCCAGAATCGTTCTGGAATCTTTCTGGAATTTTCTGGAAGAAAAACCAGAAATGTTCCGGAGCTGCCAGAACCACTTCAGATGCTTTTCGCAGATGAAAATCACTAATCTGGAATTGTTCCAGAACGCGTTGAAAATTATTATGGTGGGTACTGGAAATGTTCTAAGCCCACATAAATATTTTCAGTTCGAACGGACACTGAAAAATGTCGTCGTGAATAGTGAAAGTGCTTTTTGGGTTTTTCTTCTAGAAGAAAATCACTTTTGGTGAGAGATAATGGTGTGTGTGAAAGGTGGTGCCCCCCCCCAAAGGGGGCAGCACCAAATTTCGTCCATGGTGGTGTGGGGGGGCCCCTTGGGGTTTCCTTCCACCTCATGGTGGATATGTTCTACACACACCCTTATGTGGCATTTGGGTGAAAAGATCTTGAGCCCCTTTTGGTCTTTTTACCCCTTGCCTCTACCCCTTGGCTTTCCTATAAATAGGAGGTGAGGGGGCTGCCCAAAACTCACTCCTTCTCACATACAAGTGCCATGCAATGATCTGGCTTCTCTCTCCCTCCCACGAAAAGAGTTTCGTAGAGCCGAAAGGCTGTCTGGGTTCCGGTGGGAACTAGTTCTGGACAGCGAAGCCCTGCCGGATAGGTGACACCGTATGTGTGCAACTCTGTAGAGAGGTCGTAGTTTCGATCTTAGTGCCCGAGGGGCTGTTCGAGAGTGCCTCCCGAAGGGCTGTCCAAGTGACGGTCCGAGTTCTATGAGTCCTCCCGAAGGGCTGTCCGCGACACCGTCCGGGGGACTGTCCGACTGCCTCCCGGAGCGCTGTCCGAGTGGCGGATGAGGGTATACATCCTCACGGTTGGGAGGTTGTAAATCCTAGCTGCGGGGATCTGCACCGCCGATCGTCATCGACTCTACTTCCCCTGCGCTATGAGTCGGTAACGAAAATGATCAAACCTTGTATGCAGTCTCCATAGTGGTCCTGGGCTGGTGCGTAGGTCGGAAATTTTTTGTTTTCTGCTGCGTTACCCTACAGTGGCATCAAGAGCCGTGCTATGCGTAGATGCAGGTTGCGATCTAGAATACATGGAGATGTATGGGTGTTGCACAATATAATTAGGTAGTAGATGAGTTCTATTACTGAAAATTATTTGTGCGGGTAACAGATGAAATCTGTTACCCGAGGTTCTTGTTGCTTCCCCGGAATTTGCATATTTCTGATCTTGATAACAGCATGGTGGAGTTTCAATATTCTGGCAATCCGCGATCCTGATTGATCAACGAAGTGCTAACAGTTCATTGAATTCCACCGTAGTTAAAAAGAAAGATGAAATTTCGCAGACGAAAGGGCAATGCAGATATGATCTGCATGGGGGGCATGCGTATGACGAAGTTTAGTATGGGGCTCGAGATTTTATTATCTCGGTTTTCATACACCCTAGAAAGTTAATCTAGCAACTTGACTTATCATACTTGATGATGGACGTTGGTAGCTTCGGTTTGTTTCGAAACCTTAGAAGCCACGAAAAACAAGTTTTTGCATGAACCAATTAGAGGCGTCTAACTTGGTTTTGCAGGAGGGTTTGCATGTGCATGTGATGTGGTATAGCAGTGCTCATAATAATTTGATTATGTATGAGATGACTATATAATGTAAATTTATTAACATGACCTGCGTGTCATGATTCGGCATGATGGCTGGAGCCATATGATTGCACTTTAATGACCTGCGTGTCAACCTTGTTGTAATGCATTATTTTATTAGCTATAGAGATAGCAATATTATCTAGTGCATCGACAAGGTGGTGGCAATCTTCGCGAAGGTGAACACCGACGTGAATGCCGGAGACGAAGAAATAATAGACTTCTCCGTCAGAAAGGGCTATACCATATCATGCTATTATGAATTGCCTGAGATGTTTATCCCTCATGATGCACCCTTCTTGATTGCGCGGTAGTCGCTTTTATTAGGGTGATCTCTCACAAAAATATCAAGTAGTTAGTGTTCTCCCAAGTGTAGCACCGTCTACAACACGTATCTTTTCGGGGTGCGCCATGTACACATGAGCACGAACGATTAGCGAGGTGTAAGGCGGGTGAAGGTCAGACCTCACTGCGTGATCACTTGGTTGTCTTGACGTTCAGGCAGGACAGTTCTGAGCTCGGAACACACGCATCGAAAGATGGACAAGAGTCACATAGAGATGTGATTGGCAAGTTGGCCTACCGATTGAAATTCACGTCATCAGTGATGAACCCGTCAATGGCGTTGAATTGATATGCGGATCTTGAATCACTCACAATCAATTATGAGAGATATTGATTTGAGTGGGAGCGCACTGTTGAATTAACTTGTTTAATTCTCAATGCTATTAATTATGAACACTGTCTAAGTGTGGTTTGCTTAATAGTTGTAGAATTATGGCTCGCATTTCCACCTTCCCTATTTAAAATTGAATAGCTGTTAAATATCTCGTTAAAACTTTACGGTTGGTAACGTAATGTGAGGATTGTCCTCAAGAGTGCCGAGAAGGACTTTATCCTATCGCATACTTTCGGTATTCTCTCGCTTATGCTATGGATCATGTGACTCTCATCCTTCGATCCAAAAGCTAGAATTCCGTTTCAGTCAAGTGCAATATGTTTGCTTCCATGAGACCCGAACTTCGAAAGTTTGGATAGTTATGTGATATTCATGGAATCTGAAAATCATTTTTCAAAGACAGACAAAGGCTAAAAGATATGAGATATCCAAAGCAATGTTTGTTTGCAAACTATTAGTAAAGAAGTTTACTATGCAATAGACTGATAAGAGAGGGATCCAGAAGAACGCCTGTCATATGATGAAAGGTGAATAAAACAACAACTTAAAGAGAAAGGAAGTGTCCGAAGGGTGTTAGTGTGATAACACACCTAGGAAGTTCGGGGCTAACGCCACTCTTAAGTTGAGTGCTTCTTCTGAGAGTAGGAGAAATACTGAAAGTTAAACTGTTAGAAGTATAAAGGCAAAAGAAAGAAGACTGAAATATCCAGCTGATGTATGAATGTCATACAAGTTTTTGATGTATAGAAGGCTGGTCAAAGATATAGTTCTTGGGAATTATGATTAAATTGTTAATCACTGATTCTTGGGTATTGTGAGTTAATCAAAAAGATACCCGATCGATTGCATTCTATTGCAACTCGATGTAAGAACTACTATGGCCTGAAAGACTAGCCAGGAATGAGGTTTAGGTATACACAGGGAACATAGTAAATGTTACTATACCTTCCATCGGTGTATTACCGTCTGTATTTATTTTCATAATTCATTTAGAGTTTTACAAACTCTAGCCAATTGCATAAGGTATCTTGCAAGAAGGTTGTTCATAAGAGAACTTTTAATGTTCGGTGTTATGAATAACATAAGGGCCATACTTTCATTATGAATGAGATGTATGTTATGAATGATGATAATAATATATTACCTCTGGGTTTACTTTCATAATTCATTTTAGAGTTTCATACACTCTAGCCCATTGCGCAATGTTTGATGCAAGAGGGTTGTTCATAAAAACAACAATTGTTGTTTAGTATTATGAATAACATGAAGGGCCATACTTCCATCAAAGATGGGATGTATGTTATGAGTATTGATAGTAATATGATACATCCATTACACTGACGCTAAAAGTCGCAAGACTAAAAGAATAGCACACATGTGTGGCACTGCATTTGGTCACATTGGAGAAACCCACATGGAAAATTCCATTATGATGGATTTTGAAGTCGTTTGATTTTGAATCATCTGACACTTGCAACTTTCCTCCGAAAAGTGAAGTGACTGAAATACCGTTCACAGGCCATAAGGAACGAGCAAAGAACTTATTGGTGATCATACATTTTGATGTATGTAGTCCGATAAATAATGTTGCAAACAGTGGATTTATCTATCTTCAAAAATGACTCAAGTGGATATATGGATATTTACTTGATGAGACATAAGTCTGGATCCTTTGAAATCATTCGAAAGGTTTTCAAAATGAAGAAGAAATTATTGTAACAAGAAAATTATGTTTCTACAATTCGATTGCAGAAAGGAATATTTGAGTTACAGGTTTAGCGAATGTCTGATGAGTTGTGAAAGGGGTTTCATAGCTTGCACCTCCCGGAACACCACTGCAAGTGGAAAGTCCGTGAAGATGTAATCGAACCATTTATGACATGGTAAGATCAAAGATGACATAAATAAATTTGCCATTATCCCTTTTAAAGTGATGCTTTAGAGACTGCGGCTTTTTACACTGAAAAGAGCTCCATCGGGTATGTTGAAATTACGACATGGAATGGTATGCCCAACCATGTTATATTTTTTCTTAACATTTGGAATATGGGGCTTGTGTAAAAGGTTACAAACCTATTCCAAATCAGACAAGTGCTACTTTGTAGGTTATCCCAAGTAATTGGGTTTTCCTCCCTCACTATACCGAGGCAAATAGGTTTGCCACAAAGAACGGTATGCTTTTTGAAGAAAATGGTTCTTTCAAAAAGGTGAGTGGGAGAACAATGCAACTCGACAAGATAACAGTATCTTCATCATCAGATCAAAGGAAAGAGACCTTGGAAGTAATTCCAGAGTTTCCTACTACGACTGATACGGAAGTCTCTACAATAAAATGTATGGACTTCGGTCGAACTTGCAGCTGAACCACGTAGGCAAGGCTCGTGCAAACCTCTCAGGTGCGCAAACGAGATATTGTTGTTAGACAACAGTATACCTACGATACACAAGGAAGCGTTGATGGGCCCTGACTCCGGAATTGGCTAAATACCAATACAACCCGAGTTAGCTTCCATATAAGTGATTCAAGATTAAAACCTTGATACACCTTTCGGAAGACTTAGAGTCTAACGAATATTTATGGAACTTAAAACTGATACAGATAAAAAATGTTTTATCCATAAAGCTCGACTTGTTGCAATAACAAGTTCAAGGAGTTGACTACGATGAGGTTGTTTCATCGTAGCGATGCTTAAAGTCGGTTCGGGTTGAACTAGCAATTGATACATATTTCAATCATGAGATATGAAACATGGATGACAATAGGATTTCCATCTAATGAAAATGAAACCAAGGACTTGCATGTGTTACAGTCCAAGGTATTTTGTCAGTCCAGAGGATGCTAGTAAGTATGCAAACTTCAGAGTTCCAGCAATGGACAGAAGAGAGCAAAATGGAGTTGAAATCTTCGTGTTTTGATGAAATAGTCAAAGGGGTTTGACTTCATCAATGGGTAACGAAGATGCTTATGATTCAAGAAAGTAAGTGGGAGCATAATGAAATTTCTAGAAAACGTTGTGTGCTTGACACATTGTTAATTGGAAATAAATTTCTTGACACGAATTAGGACTTCATTTGAAAATAGTTTTTCGATGAAGTGCTTGGGCTAAATAGTCTTTATATTAGGCATGATGATCTATGGAGATAGATTTACCTAATGGGGCTGAGCAAAGATACATATTGACAAAATGCTAAAACCTTTTAGCATTAAAAACGTCAAGGAGTGATTCTTGCCGAAGTCACATGGAAAGAGTTTTTGCAAGACTCGGTGTCCCAAAACACTGATGAGCAAAATACATGATGGAGATTCCACACACTCTTGTGTTTGGATTAATCATGTATTCCATGGTATGTAAAAACAACCAGATATGTCCAATACTCCCAAAGTTATTGCGAGTATATATACCAAAGTGATCAAAAGTTCTGATCATGGGATAACAGTGAAAAAGGGTCATTGAGTACTATAGTAGCACCGATGACATGTTTTCTCGCAAGCGAAGATCATGAAGAGTTCGTTGTAAAAGGTTACATCGATACAGTCTTCATCCATGCTCCAAGCAATTTTTGATTTAAATTGAGGGTTTTGTGTAACACACAATATGGTGGCACAGTTAGTTGGAAAATGTTCCAAACAAGTTACTGTGGCGAATTCTATAACAGAGGCGAAGTATGTTGCCGCTTTGAAAAGCGACAAAGAAGATATTGAATCATATAGTTCATTCATGAACTTAGTATGGTTCCAAGATGGCTTTTGTCAATGGGGCACTACTGCAGGTAGTTGCTCCATGACTCAGTCTGAGGAATCCAGGTTCGACCTGTGATTCACATATATACATACAAAACCAAGTCCACACAAAATATGAATTTTGTGAAAGCATGAAAACACGAGGATATGCAAAGATACACACGGAGCTGAAGTCGTCAGATCAGTTGGACATCAGGCTATACCACAAGCGAAGCATATTTACACCGGTGTGCCACAGGTGTAAAGTGCATTAGCATTAACTAGATTATTGACTCTAGTGCAAGTGGGAGTCTGTAGGAGATATGCCCTAGAGGCAATAATAAAAGTTATTTTTTATCTCCATGCTCATTATTATGTTTATGTTCCATGCTATAACTGCTATGGTTCTCGAGTCTGCAATAACCACGAGGCTCGGAGGAAAACTCATATGCACGTGTGGAATAATAAACGGTAAAATGTATTCCTAGTCTAGCCTCTAAGACTAGCTCAAGTGTTGCATGATGGTCCTGTTTTCCTGATCATGGGCATGTCTATGCCAGCAATTTTGAGGGCACTAATGTTAGAAGAACATTTGTGTTGAATCGACCTGATTGATGTTATGCTATGAGATACATTCGTCACAAGTTAATGGTTAATAACACAGAGATGGTTAACGTTTGCATGATTCCTTAGACCATGAGAGTATCGAGTTTCTTCATGCTTGCTTCATGAACTTTGGGGTTTGTTAAACGTCATCCGTAAATGGGTGGCTATTACGGCGGCTTACGGGTTCATGGAAAAGTATGTCAAGTAACTTGATAGCTCAAGATTGGGATTTGCTCCTCCGATGATGGAGAGATATCTCTGGGCCCTCTCGGTGTTACGGTATCCATCATCGTCTGGCCAGACACTTTGTGATTTGATCACGGGGATGCCGGAACACGGTAACGAGAAAAGAGAACAATACCGGTAACGAGGTAACTAGCATAGTGGACAAGTTGTTGATCCACGGGAATGCCAACATGTCTCACCTCGGGTATTTGTAACATATCGCGAAGCAACAGGAATAGCACACGGCAACTGGAGGTTCACTCGAATATTCATTCGTGTGGGTATAGGGGTCAATATGGGTGTCCACGGCTCCGATGTTGATCATTGATCGGAAAGGGTTCCGTGTCATGTCTATACTTTACCGAACCTATAGGGTCACACGCTTAAGGGTCATCTATCTGCTGAATACTAGACAGGGAGTCTGAGAGAAAATCACCGAAAAAATTCGGACACCGAAAAGTTACGGACAGCGGAAAAGTTCCGCAGAGAGAGGTCACCGGATGAGTTCTGGTGAAACTGAAAAGTTGTTTCAGAGGATACCATAAAGTCAAATTGGTTTCGGCACATGCCTGATAATTCTTGGAGGATGCCAGAATCGTTCTGGAATCTTCTGGAAGAAAAACCAGAAATGTTCCGGAGCTGCCAGAACCACTTCAGATGCTTTTCGCAGATGAAAATCACTAATCTGGAATTGTTCCAGAACGCGTTGAAAATTATTATGGTGGGTACTGGAAATGTTCTAAGCCCACATAAATATTTTCAGTTCGAACGGACACTGAAAAATGTCGTCGTGAATAGTGAAAGTGCTTTTTGGGTTTTTCTTCTAGAAGAAAATCACTTTTGGTGAGAGATAATGGTGTGTGTGAAAGGTGGTGCCCCCCCCCCCCAAAGGGGCAGCACCAAATTTCGTCCATGGTGGTGTGGGGGGGCCCCTTGGGGTTTCCTTCCACCTCATGGTGGATATGTTCTACACACACCCTTATGTGGCATTTGGGTGAAAAGATCTTGAGCCCCTTTTGGTCTTTTTACCCCTTGCCTCTACCCCTTGGCTTTCCTATAAATAGGAGGTGAGGGGGCTGCCCAAAACTCACTCCTTCTCACATACAAGTGCCATGCAATGATCTGGCTTCTCTCTCCCTCCCACGAAAAGAGTTTCGTAGAGCCGAAAGGCTGTCTGGGTTCCGGTGGGAACTAGTTCTGGACGGCGAAGCCCTGCCGGATAGGTGACACCGTATGTGTGCAACTCTGTAGAGAGGTCGTAGTTTCGATCTTAGTGCCCGAGGGGCTGTTCGAGAGTGCCTCTCGAAGGGCTGTCCAAGTGACGGTCCGAGTTCTGTGAGTCCTCCCGAAGGGCTGTCCGCGACACCGTCCGGGGGACTATCCGACTGCCTCCCGGAGGGCTGTCCGAGTGGCGGATGAGGGTATACATCCTCACGGTTGGGAGGTTGTAAATCCTAGTTGCGGGGATCTGCACCGCCGATCGTCATCGACTCTACTTCCCCTGCGCTATGAGTCGGTAACGAAAATGATCAAACCTTGTATGCAATCTCCATAGTGGTCCTGGGCTGGTGCGTAGGTCGGAAATTTTTCGTTTTCTGCTGCGTTACCCTACATGAACTATGTATGTGTAGAACTAATGTAAGTCCTGAACTTATGTATGTGTGGAATCAATGTATGTGGTGGTTGAACTTATGTATGTGTGGAAGTTATGATGAAAACTGAAACTATGTAAGTTAAAAAAACAGAAACCACATAAGTTACAAAAAACAGAGAAGTGATTGTCATGGCGCCCTAACTTAGGGCGCCATGTTAGTAAGTACGGCGCCCTGTTCCAGGGCGTCATACATGGCGCCCAGAAAAAATGCATGGCGCCCCCAACATCAGGAGCTTGCAATCTTAGGACTTAGCCATTTTCGACGACCATGGCGCCCTGGGATAGGGCGTCATACATGGCGCCCAGAAAAAATGCATGGCGCCCCCAACATCAGGAGCTTAAAATCTCAAGAATTGCCAACAAAACCTTCAACCTTGTCCCACTTATACGCCCATGTAGGCATACGGTCTGGGTCATGATGATCATCCCACGGATCGTAACCCTTTGGTGTCGGCCGCCCCACTGGCAAGTGCTCCCAACTCCAGATCGATAATAGAAGCATCGGACCACCGATGTTCGCTTCCTTTGACTCTACGACGTTTCTTGGATTCGCGCCCCTACGGCACGCCTCGTCCTGCTACACACAAACAAGAAATATGTCATTATAAACTAAAGAAAATTTCTACATGGTGAACACACTATTATAAGCAAAACTACTTACCTGACGATACAAATAAGCCAACGCCGTCATACCCCAACTGAGTCCATGCTCCCACCCAGCAAACAACTTAAGCCACATAAAGGAAGCGTTCACGCCAGTGCCGTCAGAGGAAAGAGTCCGGCTTACTACATACCACAAGTATGCCCTGGTATACTGCTGCACTGTTTCATCGTCCGCATCAGCCGGGCATTCCCCAAAGTGTTCAGCAATCCAATGATAACTTGCACCGGCGGACTTCCCTTGTACCCCTGGCTCCCTCCCTATGAGTCCAACCATAATCTCACGCCATCCATCAGAATCTGTGCTAAAACAAATAGGCTCTCCTTTGATGGGAAGTCCAGTGATCAGAGACACATCCTGCAAAGTGACCGTCATCTCCCCAGCATAGAAGTGAAAAGTATGTGTCTCAGGGCGCCATCGGTCAACGAGTGCTGTGATCGCACAAGGGTTCATCTTCGGCATCGAACGAGACATGAGTGAGATGAAAGGGAGAAGACCGGTCTTCCGGATATACTCCGTGTATCGCTCGTCATACTCCATTTTGTCATGAACCGAACCGGACCTCAGGTGAAGCTGATCAAAAACCCTTCCTTCTTCTGCCATGAACCGTCCACGATGCAATTGATCGTACGATGGATTGATAAGAGAGGCCATCCTGCAAATTACAAATGTATATGATAAGCCCCGTTGTCATTTGCAAATATCCGCACTAGTGCAAAAACATACATACATGTGCAAAATTTCTACACTAATTCTTCTTCCATACACCATATATGTGCATAAAATTTTCTACAATACCATACACCATATATTTGCAAATATCCATCCATCCGCCTTCCTAATTTTACACTAATTCTTCCATACACCATATATGTGCGTACATATCCTAACCAAATTCATAGCACTTCCATAAAAATCCTAAATCATACATATCCTAAGCCATACATATCCTAAATCACACTAATCCCTAACACTATCACACCAAAATCCAATGATTATATCAAGAAAAGGATGAACTAGGGTTTCACCCAAATCAATCAAATGCGGAGATTTCAACCAATAGAAAGAGGGGAAAGGGAGGAGAATACCTTGGGGATTCGAAGGACAACCGGATCCACCGATCTTCGGCTCAGATCAGCAACACTTGAGTGGGGAGAGGGAGGGGCGAAATGAGGGGCGCCATGGTGGGGAAAGAAACAGAGGGAGAGGAGAAAGAACGAAGCAGAGGCGAAGGTGCGGGCGGCTGGTATGTGTGAAGGGGTATGGCGCCCTGGGCAGGGGCGTTATGTTGCTGAGCATGGCGCCCTGGCCAGGGGCGCCATGCTGCCGTGCCCTGCCAGCGTGGCAAGTCAGCGCTGACGCGTATGGCGCCCTTGACCAAGGCGTCGTGATGTCTAGCATGGCGCCCCGGGCGCGGGCGTCATGCGGGTAGGGCCATTTTGTGAAATATTTTGAAAAGAGGGTCATTTTGTGCTGAACTTTGGTCAAAGGGCCAGTTTTGTCATTTTTCACTCAGGGATTGATGGGTTTCGATTGATGGGTGCGAGGGGTCTCGCCTATAATTGTTTAACGGGTTGACGGCACAACCGTGGTCCACGGACCCGGATTAACCACAGGCTTTCAAAAAAGTTAGGGGAGTAGTAGCCCATTAGGACATTGGGTCCAGTTCACAATCTAAACTCAGATCAAACGGCTGTGGACATCCCAAACACAAAATCTGACGGCTCACGAGTGAGGATGCATGAGAGGACTGGGATTAGATGCGGTTATACTGTCCGATCAAAAAAAAAGATGCGGTTATACTGTCCTAAAATTATTTTAGAATTTCAAACATTGTCATCCATGTGGGTGTCAAATCATATAAACAATTGCGGGAGCCAAATCAAAATTGAGATCATTTGACTAGCTAAATGTCAATGATATTTCTGGGTGCTAACATTATCACAAAATCATAAGTATCTCGGGGAATTACATGTTTTTGATGGTTTATGACTGCAACCGGTTGAATTAACATGTTTTATACAAATAGTTTAAGACCGACTGGTTATCAATAAGTCATCGAGCACGGTCATATGTTGTCCTACTTAATTGAACGCTTTTTCCATACTATTATAACTCGTAATGAACAACCCTAGCTTGGGTCCACTACGCAAAATTCAGTAACAACGTTTACAAAGTAAGTTATTTTAGGCCACAACTTTAATTCTCCACCCCAAACCAAAGAGAGTTTTGTGCTTTCTCGAAGTGTCGTCTGTAGTACTTTCCAAAAACTAAGGGCTTCTTTGATTCACATTATTCTTACAACACTAAAATAGGAAAAAGTAGGATTGTAGTGTCATGTCAACTTAATTCCAATAGAAGTTTTAGTGTATGGATGTTTTCCTCTAAAATAGATTGCAAATTAATTATAAATAGAACTTCCTAGGGATTCTCATCCTACAAATCAAATGACCAACATAAGAAAAAATCTCCTAAATGTCTAGATCCTCTAAAGGTCCTGTGAAATTCCATGTAATCAAAGGAGCCTTAAATCTGTTAGGGCGTCTATTTTATATCATATCTTTTGTTAAAGGATTTCACGGGCGTACTATTTCCGTTGCCAACCAACTGTATCTTTCTTATTAGTAAATAAAATACACACCGCACTACATTTTTGGTTAGAAAATTAGGTCGCACTGGTAAGACATACATAATTGAGCCTTGCATTAGAGCATTTGTAACCCATCCCCAATAGTTTCTTCATAACTCTTTTGGGAGTTTGCCCATCTAGTCCATCACCTAAAATCCTCTAACCCCCCCCCCCCCCAACAAGAAAAAACCCTCTCCCTCCCAAAAAGTAGGGAGATGTTGTTGATCTAGTGATCCTCCTGAATACATTTTACCGTCTTGTTGACAAAGTGGATGCAAGTTGAACACCAGCTTGGCAGGCAAAAAATTACATACCAGAAAAACTCCAACTGAATGTCCGATTTGCTTCAAATATGTGCATGTGATAGAGTATGTAGGGATCACCTAAAAACACAAATATTGGCAAACTTTAGATCCACATTCCGCAATGAGGAGAGAGAGAGAGTCATGGAAGGAGACAAAATTTACGGAAACTTGGTGTTGGGTGCTAAAATTTGAGGAGGTAGGGTGTCCCCAGTTTCATCAACCCACCATCCTTCCTCCATTTCAATGGAAATTATCAGCAATGATGGTACTTTTTTTAGCCTCCCTCCATTCTATTGGATGAAAGACAAATTGGAGTGCCCGATGGTTGGTCCACCTATGAGATACTAGAACATCTTGTGGTCAACGTTGAGGGTTTGACGAGGTTTCCTCAAATATTTGAGGAATTATAGGTTTGGTGTGAAGGGCTAGAAGGGGCTTAATCCCTCAAGATAAAAAATTTAGGGAGTCGGGGCTTTTTGGGGAAGGGTTACAGATGCTCTTAGTCTTTGTGTCCTAAAAAAAATTAGAATTAAATTAGATAAGTTTACAGGGAGGTCGACGTGAGAGGCAGTGACACTGGAGGCTTAGGGCACACTCAAGAGACAGAAAGCAATATACTTTTTGTTAGTTTGGATGTTTTATTTGTTTTTACAAATGAATTGCCCAAGAAACATGCTCAGCAAACCGATGTTGGAAGGATATAGATATTCTATTGCCTGATACAGAGACAACAATATATGAAAATAGGCTGAATCTACACGGATTTAATCACAAGTTTACCAATTGCATACCGAAGAACATTATATCACATGGCATTGCAACTTTTATGTCTTATGCTGATATACATTTATTCTAAGACGTCCAAAATCATAAATTGAACTTCCTAATTCTCCACTCACCTATGTATTTGCGATACAGAGCTTGCATGTATCTGAATACCTTACTTGCCATGTCTACAAGCTATCTTTCATGTTATATTTCTTAAATAGTATCAACATTTGTTAAAAATTGCAGCAACACGCGGCACAAACACTACATTGTTTATATTTATGGATACAAAAGTTAGTTGAATGGACTTGTTTAAGTACAACATTTTGGAACTGAGACTTCATATAATCAGCACACAACATCTAACTCCAGCGAGCAGTGGCGGCCGGCAGACGAGCAACACCACTTCCAGCAGTCGAGCACTCCCATTTGCACTAGTTGCGCCGCCACAGAGAATCGACTCATGACACATGTCAACACACTATAGGCCAAAAATTGACTTGAACCGAATTGAAAACCCGTAAGATTAGGCAGTCCCAAAATTTAACCTTTGATCAAAAAATTTATGTGAAAACACAATCAACAAAGAAATGCAATTCTCGAACAAATCTGCAACTCCCTTCGATTCATATTACTTGTCGCATCTTTAGTACGAGTAATATGGATCTAAGGGAGTACTACTATGATACGTTTTGTTCAAAATAAAGCAGTGTCGCTCTATTCTTTTTGTTGGAATTTGAATTTGTACAGTCAAAACATGCTTTATATAAAAGCACCCTCCCCATCCTCTTCCAAGCTTAGGTTTTCTTCGCCTCTTGCCGGCGTCGCCGCCGGTCCGCCTCATCTCCGGTGGCCTTAGGGCCATGGAGGTGCGGTGGATCATGGCCTTTGCCGGTGGGAGGGCTCCGCTTTTAGATGTTACTTTGTGTTTTGTTAGAGTTTTTGTCCTGCTCAGGAAGGCGAGACGGCGGCCGCTGCTTGAAGATGGAATAAGATTCTCCCCCCGGTCCATGTTTCGGTGGTGCGTTTAGCACCGTCATTAGACGTGTGGAGATGTGTCTTGGGCGGATCTATCGTTGGTGGATCTGCTCGGACCTGTTTGTTGTTTGTTTACATTCGTGTGTCTTTAGGTTGGATTATTCCGATCTATGCTACTCTTCATCTGCGACGGTTGCTGTTATGGTGCAATGGCGACAATTTTTCGACTGTCTACTACAACAAGTTTGACCTGGCTCCGACGAGGGAAGAGCGATGACGCTCGCTTCAGTTCTTGTAGTCGCTACTAGGTGGTTTATGAATCTGGATGTAATTTTTATCATTTCTGGTGTTCGTTATAGTGCCATGATCGGAGATGAATAGATAGAAAGTTTTTTGTATTTTGCAAAATATCATGTTTTACATTTAATTGAAATATAAATATTTTACCATGAGAGAATTTAAAAGAAAACGAATTGCTGACACGATAAACCTCCGAAAGCCTCCCCTTCCTGCCCGCGCCCGCAGCCGACCGCGAGTCTCCCCGGTCGCCGGCGCCGGCGCCGCCCCCGTCTCCTGCGAGCCCCTCCCACAGAATGCCATCTCCGTCCCTCCTCCTCCCGCTCCACCTGCCGCCTCTCCGCCCGCGCCTCGCCTCCCCCTCCCCCTCCCGCTACCCGCCCCCCTTCCTCAGAACCCTACCACCGCTGACCCCCGCTCCTCGCCTCGCCCTCCCCCCTCCCCGCCTCCCCGCCCCGGCGGCTCGCTCCGGAGGGGGCGGCGACCGCGAGGGAAACCGAGGCGCGGCAGGGGACCGCGGGCGCGTCATCCCCATCGCGCGGTGCTACGAGGCGGGCCTCGCGCGGCTCGAGGTCTCCGGCGCCGCGCGGCGGGAGCAGGCGGTCGCGGCCGCGGCGGCGGCCGACGGCGGGGCGGCCGCGGAGGCGCACCTCGGCGCCGGCTCCGAGGCCATGGTCATGGAGGCCTTCCTCCCCGCAGCTGGTGGCGCCGCGTCCACTCGAGTGGTGAGCGCCTTACTTTGCAGTGCTTCAGTGCCTGTCATTCGATTACGATAGGTTGCCGTTATGCTGCACCAACCATAGGAAGCATTCTTCGAATACACGCAGCATTTTAGTACTTCCATTATCGGAAACATGCAGCCAACACAAGGTGAAACCCATTGAAAAGCTAGATTCAGCATGTGGATTCCCCATTGGAGTGCAGGTGGATAAGGCATTCATGCTGCAGTCGAGACATGTGTAGTTTAAGAATGGATCGTTGTTTACCCCTTTTTATTGTAATTTATCCAGGAAGGAGCTTATTAGTCTGTTTGTGTATGTGAAATGTGGCGAGGCTTGTTACTTTCAGTCTGATTTTTTCTCATCATTTTGTTCTTGAGGAAGTTTTGCTCTATTTGTAGATTTTGCAAGCCAAGGAAGTCAAAGAGAAGGCCACTAAGATAAAGAAGGACTTTGGTGATGATATTTTCTCTGAAAATGAACCTGATTCCGAGAGTATCTTGGCTATGGCTCTTAAGCAAGTTGTAATGCAGAAGCTTTCAAACTACCGGCTAGAAATCTTCTCCCCAGGTTCAGGGAGGGACTTCCAGGATTGGAGCAAACCACGAAAGGTGTACACTGGGGCTTGATACTGAATTTTGTTTGTTTGTTTAGCTCTTGCTAATTTGTGGTTGCATACCAGGTACCTGTGGATTTTAGCATCAGTTCATCGGATGAAAAACTTCTATCCTCTCTTGCTGAAGCAATTTTCTCATGTGTCATTGAGGATACCGAAAAGAGTTATCTCGGGGGCACAGGCGGGTTTTTTCAAACGCAGAAGCTGAACTGCTCATCTGATTCCACTGTCTGTATACACAGAATTTCCGAGGCAGAAGTTGCAAATAATGCTAGGAGATGCTTGGAGAGTTTTAATCTTACCAAGCCCTCTCATGAAGTGGGCAGATCAAAGAATGCGTGGTGGCCAGCCCCAAAATACGGAAGATTGGCGGAGGTCGGGGGTCCTGATTTTATCCTTTGGGCCCATGAGTTCGTTCCTTCTTATAAACTGCAAATTAATGCCAATGCATTCGAGAATGCGAAGCTTGAGGGCTGTCATGAGTTAGCAAATAATAGGTGGGAAGTTCCCATATCCCACTTCCAACTGGTATATGATTAATCTATCACTATCCTTGTTGTAGACATACCTCTGTTTTGATCAGTATTATTTATTTAATTTTCTGCAACTGTAGGTGGAACTAGGGAATGTTGTTGACATGTATTTTGAAGATCAATTTACAATTCCTGGAAAAACTTTCCGTTCTCACTGGAATGCAGAACCATCGAAGATTAGAAGGAACAATGTATGCTGCTACTTTATGTCAGTTGAAGCTTGCCTGTAAAAATATTTATTATTTCTCTTTTCCAACATTGCTTCTTTGGGTGCAGGGTTATTTGAACAACCTTTTTTCTTTCTTGGCTGGTAGTTCTGTTATTTTTATTGTCGGCGTCGTTGCTCAGTTATGCTGGCCTCAGTCTCTTAAAGGAAAAAGGTTGTTTATGGGCAGCTCACCCACTTCATCATCACAGAGCTATTGTTCTGATGTCCATTCTCTGGATAATAGTGAGGTATACTCATTCCTTGTGACGTTCATGCTTGTTCTGTGGAGAAATTTGTTTTTTAGCCTGAATTCCTTTGTGACTGCTTCTGTTTTCTGGGGTTTATGCGTGATATGCTGATAGCCCTTTCACAGGACATTGATTCATCATGATTTCCCTATTGTATTTCAGATTTAATTTTTATTTTCTTTCTAACCAATTCTAACTTTGATTCTTGGTATTACTCTAATAAGGGACGTTCATTTGTTGCAACTTGCATGTAATAACTATTAACTGCTCACTATAAAACCATGGTCCATGGAGTCTCTGGAAGATGCTAAAGATGATTTATGGCAAAGTCGTTTCTTAAGCCACTTTTGCTTCTTGACGAGTGTTCTGATTTCTTTTTGTTGCTAACATCTTGTAGCATGTATAGTATATTTTTCAACTACTACAGTACCCTTTTGGAATGTCCAGCAGACCTACCTACTGTGAATAATTAAGGGCATATCTGATGGAAATCATTACCCTCCAAGAACTATTCAGCTCTCTAGAGTTTAATGTTCTGTCTCTGTGGCTCTGGAACCACTGATAGTATCAATTGTGGACACTGCATTTTGTATATCAGGTGCTCTGCAATTTTTCCTCTTCTAATTTGCTCCTCCTGAGCAGGTACGAGGTTATTGCATATCTGTTGTTAAGAAAATAAAAGATTCATGTGGTTGCCCTGGGGATATAGTTGATGAAAATATTGGTGCTTGGATTGGAGAACTGCCTGACTGCTTCAAGGCCATCAATCTTGGCGAGAATGCTGCTTCTGATGATGCTCAGTATTCCCGTACGGTTATCAAAGAAAATAATAACCCATTGGTATCAACTCCCACCGAGATGACTTCTTATCTGGAACAAAACGATAATACCCAGGAAAGTCTGCAGAACATTGCTAGCTTTCAGGTAAGTTTGCCTGATTTATTGAAGACATCTCTGTAACAGATGAAGACATTTGTTATTTTTGATGGTGTATCTACAACTCGAGTCTGATATTTATTTTTATAATATATTGCGATTCTTAGGAATCTTGGAAAATATCCATATGCTTATACAGTCATGAATTAATAACGTGCCATTTCTTTATTTTATTTCTGTTGTTTGCCATTCGATTTTTTGTCACGCGTGCTGAAGCAGAATGCATTTGTTTTGCTGCCTTAAATATTATGCCAATGCAATTTATTATTTTAATTTTGGTATCCTTCAAATCCGTTTCACACTTGTCTTACTCCAGCAGTGTATGCATGGATTTAACATAATATTATGATTTACAGCGAACCTTTTGTAATACCTTGTCTTTCATGTATCAAGTTGGTTCTTTGGTCCTGACTCACGTGATAGAGACAACACTTTCTTTTACTGTTTGCTCAGCTATTGTATGCTTATTGATACTTTGGTTGCAATTGGACTTAATCCTTTACTTCAGTTATACGACAAAAAAACTATAAACTACTCTCTTATACCTCTTAAATAAGTTGTATGTGCAGTGTTTGCTAACTTTATGTGTGATCTGGTTCATAAAACCCCTAAATTTATTTTCCACATTGCTTTTATAATTCTAATGTTAAAGCTCCCTCTGTTAAAATAAATTGATATGTTATTCATTCTCTTTGGTCAAATGCTATAACTTGCACCATGTCACTTCATTCATCTATTTAGGTGGTGATGTCAGAAGAAGGTAAATTGGTAGGTTTTCAGCCAACAAGCCGTCTAGCTGTGAACCATTGGGCTAAAAATCCACTAGCAGCACTGCTGTATGAGGGGCGGAAGCTTTCTCCAGGTATTAGGATTGTCCCAAGAACTTATTCTTACTTTTTATGATTATATTTACGCTATATATTTTGTCCTGTCTGATACTTTCAAATGGATATTTTCAGCCTTTCTGGAGCCTAGGCTTAAAATTTCCCGTCCTGCTAAGGTTGTCCCAATTGAGTTGTTGATGTCGGTAAATTCAGAATCTTTTTTTGCTTTGGCGAGGCCTGTTCAAGATCCATGCTAACGGAGGTACCTTAACCATTTCATTTATCCTCCTGTTTTTTTTTTTGGTCCAGCAATTTATTTCCCACACATATAGTATAAATGGCCAGTACTATATTTACCCAAAATGTCCTATTTGCTGGCCTCTTCTACATAATCATTAGGTAACAGCTTCAGCCACCATTGGGTGTTAAAAACAACTCTCACTCATAAGGTTCTATAGGTCCTACGTGTTCTAAGCATGATTCTACCGACCCATATGCAAAAGTTAAGCTATCACTGAGAGGAAGGCAATTACTTATGGAGCTCTATTCCTGACTGCATGGTTTATTTCCTCCGCAGATCAGGAGTACTATATTGGTTTGTTCTATGGGTGCCCATATTGCTGGAGATTATCCATTGGTTTGTGGTTGGGGGTTGTGGGGGTGTGCGGAGGATATAGAACAAATAGAAAGGGCCATATTTAGTTATGACTATGCAAGCACTTCCATTACCGAATGTAATATCTGTGCCATCTTAAGAAAAATAGTGCCATCTCGCAGTCACAATCATGGAACAAGGAATATAGTAGAAAATGGTATGACTGATCTGTTCTATTGAACTGCAATCGAATATGCACTACAATAAAATATAAATACTAGATACAATCTGTGTGGGCTGTAGGCTTGAATTCACAATCTTGATCTAGGCATAAATTTCTCCAATTGAATTCATAATCACGTAATCAGTGATAATTTGGTTCATTCTCTCTGTTTGGTGGACAGCATCCCAGTACATGTACTTGCTGGGATCTGTGCATGTTAATCGTCCTCTGCATGTTTGCCCAACTTCAATGACCCCTGTTCCACAGCAGCCTCTTGATGTCTCTGTCAACCCTGGCGTTCATAAGAAAACATTGTCATTACACTTTTTTCCCCTTCTGTTCATTTAAAAGGGACCAAAATGTATCACAACTTACCAAAGATTTTGGGGTCTATCGTCGCCATGCTTATGATTGGATAAACATCAATAAAAGTAGCTCTGATATCTCGTTGGTTCCTCAGAAAGCGCACCACTTCACCTAGCCTTCTGTTAAATGAAGTTGCCATGGAGTTCATGTTTTCATGGCATGTTTCTGCACCCGTGCCTAGCAAGCTTCTAACAAGTGGTAAACACCCAACTGGGGGCACTCCAACAAATACAAATCTCCTTCCTCCAAGTGCTCTCATTACCTGAGTAAAATGATAAGGGTTAAGTCACAGCACTGAGCTAACATACAAAAGATAGTACACTATCATTTGACAAGTGCTTACCTGGGTATAATTAGCGACACGTGTTATCAGTAGGTTCTCATAGGGCGGCCAACTCTCTGTTCCTGAACGGTTTGTGGCAAGATAGTGGTTAAACAGATCGGTTGTTCCAGCACTTATGACGAATGTAGCCCTCCTGAGAAGTTGATGAGCTCTTCTTGGTCCCACTAATCTTTGGAGGTTTCTTCTGTAACGCCATAGGTCCTCGACTTGATTGGAAAATGATAGTGTATTCTATCATGGAGAGAAAAAAATGAAAACACAGCTAGCTAGTTAGTACCTAATACCTGCTCTGAATAATCGGAATAGCTTGGATTAGTTTTAATAACTATTTTTGGTAGCCTTTTACCATGTTTTCTTTGGATTTGCCTGACTTAATTCATATGATTTGCCTGACTTTGTGCTCTGATGGCAAAAAAATGTTGCAGGTTATACTGCTGACATACCGATATCCTGGCAGTTGCATCATCGTATCCGGAGCCTGCTGATGCAAAACTCACACCCCTTCTGAGGTGCCTTGGCCTCAACCTTGGCTCGCGGAAACCTGGAAGGCTCCTCGCTACACCCAGTCTTTCCGCTGCACATCCCAAAAACTGCACCGTAAATACCATGCTGACCAACAGTGAGCGTCACTCACCTTTCGACCAAAAACATCAATCCTGTAGCTGCACATGAGCTCCACCACCATTTGCTTGGAAGAGAAGCCCAGTTGTACCTTGTGCATGCATGATTTACCAGTGCAGAGAAATAGATGCAAGGAAAGAAGAGTGCGTCTGTACCGAGTATGTCAGTGATGAGCCTGCCGTTGCTGAACCGGCCGGTGGGCCTGCCGCCAAGGAAGCCCGCGCCGTACGGCAGGAAGTTGGCCCTCATCACCGTCTGCAGCCGGTTGTTATTCCCGGGGTCCACCGTCGAGTCCCCGAACACCAGCATGGTCGTCCAGCCGGTGGTGCTGTAGTTGATCGGCCTCCCAGGAGCCGGCATTGGTGGCAGCGGCAGCGGCACCGCGGCCCACCCCGGTTCCTGCGGTGGCACCACCGTCCGTGGCGGCGTCGGATCCCCCGGCGTCCGCCTATGGCGAGGCAGCTCCGGTGGCTCAGGTTCCGGCGGATCGTCCTGCCTTGGCGGCAGGTGCGCACGCCGTGGGCGAGTCGGCGGTGCTGCTGGTGCCGGTATCTCATGTTCCGCCGCTGGCGGCGGCGGCGGCATGGAACCCGGCAGCAAGGGTACCCCTGGCGCATCGGACTCCTCCGGCGGGGGCGGCGACGGCGACAACGGAAGCCCAGGCCAGGATGGATTGTCCTCCTGCTCGTCCGACGGCGGCGGCGGCGGCATGCTTCGCGCAGGTGGATCGTCATGCGACGGCGGTGGCATGCTTCGCACAGGTGGGTCGTCGTCCTGCTCGTCTGGCGGCGGCGGCGTGGGTGGATCGTCGTCCTGCTCGTCCAGCGCTGCCGCCGTCCTCCCCGGCGACGGCCGCCATGCGATGAGGAGGAGCAGTGCCACCGCAACCACCGCCGGCCTCCTCATGGGTCGTCGCCCTGGTGGTGGTATGTAGTGCTACAGCTTTACCAAGTAGCAAGTGTGCCCAGCCATGGATGCCTGTAATATATATGCTCTGCGACTGGAACCTAGTTTACTTTTCAGGCTGTGTTTTCCAAGACGGCTTGGTGCTGTGTAGGTGAGGAGCAGCCTAGTTTACTTCCAGGCTGCTTTGTGTGACATGATTACTCTGTGGTTTTCAAGACAGCTTGGTGCTGCTTAACTTGTGTGACTTTACAGCAGTGAAACTCGGAGATATGGTATTCTTGAGCCCATTGATTAACTTTGTATGGACATTATAAACTACAGACTCAACACCAGTTACATTCCATTTATTTATTCAAGAAAATAATACACATGCAGAATTAGTGTACTCAAGAGGATTCTTGAACCTCCACTTGTTCACCTAGTAGAAAATTGTCTCTGTAGTCCTCTGTTCTATATATGCTAATGCTATGATAAAAACAAACAAATCACACGAGTTAAAATAAACATTAAAACAAGAAACAGAATATTGTCTCTGTAGTCCTCTGTTCTATATATGCTAATGCTATGATAAAAACAAACAAATCACACGAGTTAAAATAAACATTAAAACAAGAAACAGAATAGAGAGAGGGAGAGAGAGAGAGGGAGGCACGGGATAGATGTGCATCCGCTTGGGTTGCTCATGTCTTTTCTTGTCTTGAGAGGAAGGTTTGCTCATGTCATCGTAGTGACGTCATGGGTACCGCTGAACCTGTGTAAGCTGCGGCTGCAGGTGCATGGTAGCACCAGCTATCTCTAAATTCGATTGTGTTTCTCCACCATTCCAAATTGTGATACCATAGCGTACGTTGGGCCAGTTCTTTTGGGTGATTCTCCATAATTGCCCCCCTCCACAACTTCTCCCAAGATATGATTGTCAAAAAATATAGAGTGACGATTCTGAGAGAAGCTGGGGAGAGGAGTGATTCTGGGAGAATCGCCCAAAAGAACTGGCCCGTTTTGCCGAACGAAAAAGACATCGGGAATTTTAGTAGTTTTGGCATGTACCAACATATTCACCCCGTCGAGCAATCATCACAGAAGAGGGTAGACAACCTCAGAGGTATAAACCATTGGGTTTAAGACCTTCTACCGTACATCAAAATAATATGAGCCGTACATTTCCAGTCACTCAATGGACTAGATCCGCCAATACTACTAGAAAAAGCCAGTACTGTATTTTATTCAAGGGGTAAAATTGGAAGATTTTATTACAAAATAAATAACAAAACTCTACACGCATTGAGAAATCCGTGTGTTTTCTTATCCTGCTCTGACAGGACTGAAGGGACCAGTCCGGCCAAATATTTTGCGGCGGACATGAGATGCAACGGAGACAAACGACTGGCGAAATACTTTGCGGCAGACATGAGATGCAACGGAGACGATTGTACATAATTGAAGGGCACAAAGGCCAGCTCTGATTGATTCGATGGCCTGCTAGTTGATTCGATGCCCTGTCGGAGACTTGGAGCTCCCACTTGAAGGGCGCAGAGGCCAACTCTGATTGATTGTTGGACATGCACCGTTGATGACCGGCGATGGCAATGACGAGGCCTCAGGAGGATCGTCATTGCAAGGGATTCCACAAATTAGGAAACAAAGAAAAATGACAAAACTACCCCGTTAATCAAAGGCTGAGATGATTCAATACTACTCGGTTTCAGAAGTAGTATGATGTACCGTAAAAATCTCTTGTGTTTTCCTTGCGTGCCCTTGAGTGATGTCTATGATGATTGTTTGTTCCTCGCCCCCGTATCGCTGACGGCAATCTTCTGCCGGCGGTGGGTTTTCACCCGTCATAGATAATGCTAGCTAGTATAGAGGAGTGTATTCAAATTTATCTTTAACAAATCCTATGTTCACCTTGCTAGCAGTTTCAAATGATCTTTCCATAATCTTTCAATGTGCTCGAAGATCCGTGCTAATAGGTGTAGGAATGCTCATGCACCTTGCTAGTGCATACATTCTATTAAATCTCGGTTAACCGACTAAGTCACGTAAATCTTATTCGCACTAAACAGATAAAATATCACTAGGGTTGAACCCAAATATAAATGATATAGGTACATATCTTCTCTTATGTAATCTACTCTTCTAAAGGAGAAGCGATACGCTCATAACAAAATCAGCTTGGTACTTTGTGATTTCCATGGCAGCTTGGTGTGTTTAAGTTGTGTGGCTTTGAATCAGTGGAATTAACTCGCTTCTCACTTGCACTGAAACTTTGAGATCACATTCTTGAGCGCACTGCTCTCACTTTATGGACAATGTAACCTACAGATTTAACACCGGTTATGTTTTATTTATTTATTCATTCAAGAGGAATAACATGCATGCAAATTTTATTTGCTCAAGAGGAACGCACATGAAAAATTAATAACAGGTTGCACTTGAGTGCCCGAGTTACCAACAAGAAACAGAAACAATATGCAAAAAGCTCTCATTTAGGTGAGCTTGTTTATTTACAAAAGAGCCCTTGAACTATTTTGCACAAAAGAAAGCCCACCTACCGTGGGAGCTAGGATGACAGATAACAATTTCCAAACTATCCACTTGTTCACTTCGTCTATCCATATTATCAATAATTGTCTTCCTAATCCTCTGCTCTATATCTATGCTATGATAAAACACCCATAAAACAGAGTACAAGAGACGATATAAAACATTAGAGCAAGAAACAAAAGAGAGGGGGGAAGGCATGGGATAGAGATGTGCTTGGGTTAACATGCTAATTTGTTGTCATCGTCTCACTAGAGTAGTGACTTGACATGCCAATTTGTTGTGTGCCCTGTCTCTGATGGTTGTTCCTCGCCCCTACATTTTCGACAGAAATCTTCCGCCGGTGTTGGGTCGGGATGGGTTTTCACTCGTCAGAGATAGTCTATAGCAGTACATTCTAGTTTAAATTTTATCTTTCACGAATCCTATTTTCACCGGATGTACAACATCATTTACAACGGTTTGAATCGATCATTTCGTGATCTCTCAATGTGCTCGAAGATCCGTGCTAATGCGTGTAGGAATGCTCATGCACCTGGCTAATGCATATATTCTGGTTGAGTGAGTCACATAAACCATAGTCACACTCCCCAGATAAAATATCACTCGGTAATATAAATGACATAACTGTATATTTTTCTCTTCTATAATCTATTATTATAAAGGAGAAAAAGTGATGCGCTGATAACGAAACGAGGAATGGACAAAAGTTTGATTAAACCGTTTTCTTTCATAGACCACAACTAAGTACAAAACCGTGAGCAATGCACCATGGTTTCTCCTTCTCGCCGACCAACGCGCGAATAACATGAACTGCCTAAACATGCCGTTAGTCCAAGATGGTACTTTAGTTGAGCTACTGGTTGCTTGAAAACTCCCCCATCAGACATAAAGTGTATGGAAAAGAAACATATATGTGGTCTCTAGGTTCCACAGGTAAGCAGCCCAAATCTTCCATCTTGGAGCTGTCGAAATGATAGGCCACTACTCTTTTGAGAGGTGTATGTAAGAAGACGGTCTCTTCGTTGGGATGAAATCCAAGTAGGGAACCTCTGTTATAACACTGTTCTGAGGAAGTATCACTGTGTCCCCCGGAAAATTCTGCTAGAAGAGGGTCAAGGTTGATGTCGCACTTTGACCTCCAGCTTATCTGGTCACACGTTTCGTCGAGGTACCAAATCCGAAGTCTGAGGCCACCATGACCGTGAAGTAGAGCACAGTACACGCCATTCTCTGATTTTCCTAAATGCTGCTTTGTGGTATATATGTCAGAAAAACCTTCTGGCAACTCAATCACTCGGTATTTATCGTTTGATAAGGTCATTCTGCAAAACATAAACCACTCTCAAAGTCACACTAACAAACGGTTACCTCGAATTGTAACCAAAATAAGGTGCTATGGTGCTTAAGATGTGAGTAGCCATGAGAAAATACCTTAGGATGAAACCATTCTGGTGAACGTAGAGTGCCCCTCACCAGTATGCAGCATAGCATTGTGGGCGTGGGAAATCATCGAACATATAGCCGATGGTCGCGGCGGCTTCCCCTTGGCGAATAAAAGGCCTCTCCTCCCACCGCTTTGTCCTCGACGAGAAGACAAGCAAGATGAACTTCGATGGCGGCCATTCTCTTTCGAGAAAAGTCCACATTTCAACCCCGAACTAACCACCCGGATTGATTTACAACCCTGAACTACGAAACCGGCCGAAATACACCCCAACTAACCACGAGGTTCAAAACTCAACCCTGCTCTCACTGTTCACCGGTTTTGACCTGGTTAACCGGTTTTTGACCTGTTGACTGGGTGAACAGTAATTAAAAAACATAAAAAATGTAAATAAAAAGCTGAAAAAATATTTCCTTTTTATTTCACTGTTCAACCTTTTATTTTACTGTTCATCTCGTGAGAAAAACAAAAAAGTTCCAACAGGTGAAAAAAAGAAAATATTTTTTCAACTTTTTATTTAAATTTATTATGTTTTTCATTTTTTGTTTTTTTGAATTACTGTTCACCCAGTCAACGGGTCAAAACCGGTCAACCAGGTCAAAACCGGTGAACAGTGAGAGCAGGGTTGAGTTTTGAACCTCGTGGTTAGTTGGGGGTGTATTTCGGTCGGTTTCGTAGTTCAGGGTTGTAAATCAATCCGGGTGGTTAGTTCGGGGTTGAAATGTGGACTTTTCTCTTCTCTTTCTGCCACATGATCCTCCATGTAATACTCATGGCTAGGCCAGGGGAGGGAGGGAACACGCTTAACTAAAAAAACCTCGTAGTGCGGCGATACGGCGGGATCGAACACGAGGTACTGGTTATGGCATTGCATGACTTTTTCAATGTAAAAATCGAAGACATCCTCCATGCCCGGGGTGCACATGGGCGGGGGAGGGGGCAGGCGCTCCCACCCTCGCGTGGCGGGGTTAAGCACCCACGCCTTCTTATTGATAGGCCGGCGGCGGCGTGGCCATTCGTTGTCGAGCAGGAGGAGGCCGTTGCAGTGCCGCTTGATCGTCGAGCACTCGGCGTCCACGTAGTCGAATGCGGCCGCAATGCTGGTGGATGACATGGTGGGCGAGAAGTATTCTGTGAGCAGTTCACGCCTGTCGCCGCTGAGATGGACGAATATGCCGCTCAGAGAGCGCGGCAGGAGGTCCACGAGCAGCCGTCTGGTGTCGACGACGTCACGCCATGCTTTGCAGACGCACCGGGACACGGCGAGGCTGGGCGGCGACGTCGTCTGGAGGCGGCACAGCACGTCGGAGAGCAGGTCGACGGGTAGCCGCTGCGTCGGGTCCTCCGTGGATGACGGCGTCTCAATCGTCTGCGCCATGGTTGCTTTGTTGCTACACAACTTTCGATGTAGAACCGTTTGATATATTTATATAATACGGAGAGTTGGAGATGCGTACGTGATTGAATCCGGTTCGGTTGCATTGGACGTGCAAGTTGTTAGTTGTCCGCTTACCTGTTTCAATCGATTTTTTATCGTGTTATAAATCTCGGTTAATCAAATATCGCTTGATTGTAACCCAAATATAAATGGCATAACTACCGTATTCCTCCTCTACAATCTATTTCATACAACAAAGGAGAAATAATGTGCTGAACTGAGGGATGAAGAAAAGTTTCCTTAAACAAAGTTCATTCGTAGAACAAGACCAAGTACAAAATTGTAAGCTACGCACCACCAAATTTCTACGTCTTTTATACAATCTATAAGACACTGCCGATCAATAGCTGAGTTCCGTGTCGTGAGTAAGCTATATACTACTACTCCGTCCCTGTAATGTAAGACAAAAAATGTCTTACATTATGGGACGGACAAAGTATATCATAACTTAAGGAAAATAAATCTATTTACAAGATCGCCATTTCACTGTACAAATCGGTCACTCATGTGCATGGAGAACATGAACTACTCGAACAAAGCCGCTAAATAGTCCCGATGATATTCTTGTTAAGCTACATGTTGTTTGAAAACTCCCCCATCAAACATGGCGTGTATGGGAAACACAACCTTATCTGGCTTTGAGTTTCCACGGGTAAGCAGCCCAAGTCTTGGACCTCAGAGCTATTGAAGTGATAGGCCATTATTCTGTTGAAGGGTGTATGGAGGAAGACGATCTCTTCATTCGGATGAAACCCAAGTAGAGAATATTTGATGCGACTCTGCTTTGACCTATCTTTGGTATTACTGGCACCATCATTGTCAAAAACCAAATCCTCCCCCGTTAGTGCTTTGCTCCTATCATCTTCATCGCACTTTAAGATCCAGTTTATCGGATCATCTGTTTCGTCGCTATCGCACTTTAAGATCCAGTTTATCTGATCGCCTGTTTCGTCGAGGTACCAAATCCTAAGCCTGAGGGCATCGAGTAGTGCACAGTATACACCATTCTTCGATTTTCCAAAATAATGTCCCATATGATATTTTTGAAAACCTTCCGGGGGCTTAATTACTTCGTATTTGTGTTTTGCCAAGTTTATTCTGCAAAACGTAGACAACCATCAACGTTAGACTAATAACTTGCTACATCAAAACGACAAAAAATAAGGTGGTGTTTAAGATGCGAGTAACCACGTACCTCATGAACAAGTCATGCTGGTTGAAGTAAAGTGATTCCTGCCAGTATGCGGCAAACTGATAGTCAGATCCGTGAACCTGCAACATGTCGCCTATGGTCCCCGCGGCCTCCCCTTCACGAACAAAAGGCCTCTCCTCCCACTGATTTGTCTTCGATGAGTAGACAAGCAGGACAAAGGTCGACGGTGGCCATTCCCTCTCTTGTATGTGAAGGTCCACCAAATGGCCGCTATCAGGCCACGGAATAAAGGGAACATACTTGACTAAGAAGACCTCATAGTGCGGTGAGACCATAGGATTAAACACGAGGTATTGGTCATGGCAGTCCATGTAAACATCTACATCATCCATGTCCTCCATGCCCGGCGTGCACATGGGCGGAGGAGTAGGCAGGTGCGTCCATTGTTGCGTGGCGGGGTTAAGCACCCATGCCTCTTCCGGTTCGTCGTCGTGATCGTCGGCGACGAGTAGAAGGAGGCCATTGCAGTGTTGCCTAATCGCTAAGTATTCAAGGGTGTCGCGGGTATCCAAGTAGTCGAAGGGGGCGATGTTCGCAGCCGACGCAGTGACTGAGAAGTGCCTCGGGAGCGTCTCGCCGTTGAGGTGGAAGAATATGCCGGTAAGTGAGTGCGGCAGAAGGTCCGCGAGGAGTCGCCGGGTGTCGACCACAGTGCGCCATGCCTTGCAGACGCAGCGGGACGCGGCGAGGCTGCACGCCGACGTCTTCTGGAGGCGGCGGAGGACGTCGGCGAGAACGTCGTGAGGCAGCCGCTGCCTCAGGTCCTCCATGGTCGATGCTTGGCTGCTTGGCGATGCTTCGATGGATCGATCAGGTATATGGTTCGATATTTATTATAGGGAGACATGTTGGCTCGCGGTGAGATCCGACTCGGACTGTGCTGGTGCTGGAGATCGGACGAGCACGTAAATAAACTGGGCCGGCCCAAGTCTCCACTGGGCCTTTCTCGTGAGGCCCAGCCCGTCTATTCCTTCCTTCCTTCTTCTCCTGCGCATCTCCACTCCCCATTTCCGTTTCAACCAAACCCTAGCCAACGAGTCCGGCGGCGACGAGATGGCCCTCCGCCGCCGCGATCCGCCGTCGGCGTCGGCGCCGCCGCTGGAGGACGAGAACCTTCTCGGCGAGATCCTCCTCCGCGTCGCCCCGCTGCCCTCCTCGCTCCTCCGCGCCTCCCTCGTCTCCAAGCAATGGGAGCGCCTCGCCGCCGCGCCCGCCTTCCATCGACGCTTCGTCGCGCACCACCGGCAGCCCCCCATCCTCGGCGTCTTCGGGCAGCAAGGCCGGGAGCTGGTGTTCACCTCCCTTCTCGACGCTCCCGACCGCATCCCACGGGAGCGCTTCTCGCTGCGACCCGGCGACGAGATTGATTTCTGGGGTCTGCTCGGGTGCTGCCATGGACGCGTTCTCTTCATCAGCACGTTTCGTCGTGCGCTCCTTGTGTTTGACCCCGTCTCCGGCGACCGCCGCCGCGTGGCCATTCCGCTGGATTTCTCCTGGTATGTCTTGGGTGGAGCTGTGCTTTGCGCCGCTGGCGACGACCAGGGCCACGTGCACGGGGACTGCCATTCGAGCCCCTTTAAGGTGGTCCTGGTAGGCACCAGATTGAACCACCCAGCCATAGCCCGGGTCTACTCCTCGGAGACTGGCATGTGGGGCGATCTTGTCTCGACCACAAAACCATGCGACGGCCTCACTGACAGTTTCCCCTGTACCCTTGTCGGCAATGTCCTTTATTGGTGGTTGTATGGGCATAACAATGGCATACTCGAGTTCGATATGCATAGCCAGACACTAGCTGTGACCGAGGGGCCTTCCCGTGCGGACATCGACTCTATCAACAGCCGGATCATCAGGGGAGAGGATGGCGGTGTTGGCGTCGCAGTATTTTCGTATCTGAGCTTGAAAATGTGGAAACGCAAGGTCAGTAGTCAGGGTATTCAGTATTCACACTTGCCTAGTTGACGACAAAGCCGTGGGACAACCTCAACCATTGTCATCTGATAGAAGACTGGACCTCCAAAGGGGAAGCGATGCGAACACCGTCGACGCCCGCTCGTGGCCTAGTTAGTGCTTGAGTTTTCACTCGGAGAGCTCGAGATCCAAATGATGAGGGAGGTGAAGGGGCTCCACGACGACATCTTCAAGGAGGGGAACAACGCCGAGGATGTCGCCGGCATCGTCAGAAGTCAGTGCTAGGCTTTCCCCTGGAGTTCACCATACAACTTGTCGCCGGCCATCTTCAATAAAAACAATAGCTATGGAACCCGAACAACTTGTCGCTGACAACAACCAACTTACGTGCGACAAATCAATGCAACATCTTGAACTGCCATGGCCATCCCCGAACAACACCCATGTGTGAGCGACGCTATGCTGCCATCTTTCGTCCATGGCACACCAAGGAACGAAACCATGGGCGCCGACATGCTGGCACCAACAACCACCAGCCGCCGGTGCCCTGCCGCCCAGGGGACCCTCGACACTACGCAGCAACCATCGCATCCAGAGCCGCCACTCGAGCCTCCATGTACACTGCAACCCTCCAGGTCTAGAGCAAGACCACTACTGCAGCCTGCTACCGCGACAGACCGTGCCGGGCCGATCCAGGAGACAGAGGACAGATCCAGAGCAGCATCAGCGAGCCCTCCCTGGCTGCCGCCACACAGCCCGCACAACGCCCGAGGGCAGATCCGGGCATGGCAGCCTATGTTCGGCGAGGCCGTGTCGACAGGACTGCGGCACCACCCCTGTGGCCAGGATAGTCAACCACCCGCAGCCGAGCATGGGCGCGGAAGCGCACCAGCCCGACCACCACCCGAGCTCCCGCCTCCCCCGCATGTGGCGCTCCGGCGAGCTCGTCCCGGGGCTGCTGCTCCGACCTCCACACGCTAGTTTGCCAAGCGCCACCACACCAAACTGCGGGCCGATCACTAGAGCCTATTGACGAGAGCAAGAACTCCCCATCACCTTGGTAGCAGGGCACGCTGCCACTGCGGTGGAGGCCGGCGGCAGCGGCGGCGAATGGGAGAGATCAGAGATGGCGGCACTAGGGTTTCCCTGATATTAACTTGCAACACAGATTTCCCCTTGTTGGATATCTGCAGTCCCTTTTTCTTTTAGTTCTTTTACTTTTTATTACAGTCTATTCTTGTGTCATTTTTCCTTCTTTCCATGGATTCTTTGATCAAGAATTTGTCTTTGATTTCTTTATTTTTACTTGATTGAATGTGGATGCGATTAAAGAAGAAATTGAATTAGACTACTTCCTTACTATTTCAATTTACTAATCTGTTCTATGTAGATTTGAAGATAATACAATCTACCACACTTTACGACTGCAACCGGATCGTTTCATTTAAGACTTGTTTTTTTTCATTTAATCCCTTCATTTCTTCAGTGATTAATTGAAATTTCAATTGATCATTTTGGCTGACTACTTTTACATCAGGATGTTGCAAGTTAACATGCCCAATCACTGGACTGTATTATTAATTGTTGGTTATGTTGCTACTATTCAGTTTAGAAGTATGCAGTCATTATCAGTCTTTTAGGTGAATATCTTCTGTAAACTGAGTCAGTGGGCTATGAAAATTTTGTACTCTCACTGTAAGGTTTGTTGGTTTCAATATTAGTTTTTATGTTCTCCCCCAGAATACTATCTAGAAAATTACTAATATGAACACACTTGCTAATGTCCATGCCTGTAATTCTGTTTGGGAGATTAAATTCGGTTAGCCAAGTTTCTTTGTATGGATTTCCATCAGTTTAATTTCTATACAATATAATGTTTTCAGAATTTTGGCCGACTTGCTCCAAGAATATGAAACACAAAGAATTATCTCCTCTGATTGGTTAAGCTAGCTAACTTAGTTATTTCCCCATTGTTTTATTGATTCTCTCCATCAGATGTTTTGAAAACCATGCTTGTATTTATATTTTTATTTGATTAACTGCACTCCATCATAATACTGTTACCTACTGTAATGAAGTATGACCCCTATTGTTTGCTTTTAGCTCATAAATCGCCATTTTTGACTAATTAACAATTGTATGTGCCTATGATTTGTTATATCCGTTTTTACATTCATGTCATTTTTTTGGACATAATTAAGTCAAGGCATTTTTCTGTTTCCATGAAACCTGTTTCTTCAGATTTACTTGTTTTGTTTTCATGTATCTTGTGATACAAGCAAGAACTCTATCTACATGATTTTAGATTTCTTGTAGGCAGGGTTGGTGTTGAATCCTTGGTTGCTTGCCATGGCAAGAATATGGAATCCGTAACTTGCTCTGCAAGCATCTGAGATCTTGTGGGTTGATGAAGGTGAGCGCATGTTAGCTAAATAAGGCATGTGTCCTGTGTCTTAATGAATGTACATATCTGGAAAGTTGCTCTATTTTCTAATCCCTCACCCCGCTGGAAAGTTGCTCTGTTTTCATGATTGTTCCCTCCAGTGTAATTCTTTCATATTTTGTTGTGCCTATTTGCTAACTGATATTTAAGTCTTAATTTTTTATTGTGCATTTTTTTCTGGGTGCCACTGCAATCCAACATTTGTGAATCGAAAACTCTCTAGCCGGAGAGGGCAGCTAGCCCTAGATGCTGTGATGAATAATTACACCGGAGGCCATCACCAGTTGAAAGGGTCTAAGCTATCAGTTTTTTCCCTTGAGAGGGTTGAAGGTATCAGGTTGGTAACAAGGAACAATCTGTGAATTTCATTGCAGGCTCTTGCTGATGGCATCCTTTGTTTTTTGCGAAAATATCCACGGACGATTTAAAGTGAAGACGATCTGCCGAGAATTATCGACGATCAGAGATCATAGACCGTCCAATGGAAATGTTACTTGCTTCTAGACAAAAGAAAACTGTAATAGTCCTTTTGCTAATACGTACTCCCTCCGTCCGAAAAAACTTGTCCCAAGTTTGTCTCTCAAATGGATGTATCTAGCACTAATTTGATGTTAGATACCTCCATTTGAGGGATAAGCTTTTTCAGATGAAGGGAGTATGTAACACTCTTTTTTGTAAACTTTGTAACTGTAATATGCTTGATGATGAATGAGAGGCCATGCGGGTACGGTATCCATAGGTAAAATTGCCATCCTTATATTAGACAAAAGAAAACTTAAAGCTTAAATCGGGGATATATCTCCTTTTCTCCATTAATGGAAGTCAGCCATGTCATTCTTTCCTTTCAAAATTAGCAACAACTGTGTGAATAGCAACTTGGATATGAAAAATACCTTAGAGATAGTGTGTGAAGCTTCTGAATGTACTCCCTCTGTAAAGTAATACTCCCTCCATCTCATAATATAAGAGCCTTTTTTTACACTAGTGTAGTGTAAAAAATGCTTTTATATTATGGGACGGAGGGAGTATAAGATCTTTTCGATCACTGAATTAGTGATGATTTAAAAGATCTTATTATATGAAATCAATAATTTGTTATTTCAAAGGAAACCACAAAATTGTTGTTCTAAGTTAATAAAATACGCATGCCGTCAGACCAGAGTTGCCCAGAAAACATCATGTGCAACTTTTGGCGAGGAGTGTAGCTATAGAGAGGATACAAGCACAATGAGCAAATAGACAGCTTCTCCATGAGTTGATGCACACATTCAAGAACAAAGTCATAGTTACCGAATCTATGCCTAGATGGAGAAAAAAAAAGAAGGAAAAAAAAGACGTGAAGCGATCAAACAACGATCGACAAAGTACAGTGATCATTGACACCAAACATCTCTCGATAATACAAGGACTATGATAAAGCTTCTCCAAAAGCAATGCCTAGAGAAAAAGGAGATGTCGTTGCTGGATCTAACTGCTGAAGGCTAGATCATGGAATTTCACCTTAAAGATCAAGTCAGAGCAAACTCTAAGCAATGTCTTCAACAAGGCAACGATACAAAAACATTGCTATTGTCAGGTATGGCCAACTAATGTTAGACCTAGGATTTTCACCATGGAGACCGGGTACACGAGAAGCACCACCAAATCGAAGTCCTCGTGTGATGTCCTCCGCCTTTCATGATCCCAGCAACTACGTACGTGCAAGTTCTTGGCATGAGAAATCACGCGAATGATGACCATACCTGCTCAAGCATGCAATCGGGTCGTGAAAAGAGATGCTCACAACAAAAGCCATTGGGTCACGAAAAGAAATGCTCACAACAAAAGCCATTGGGTCGCAAAAAGAGATGCTCACAACAAAAGCCATTGGATGGTGAAATCTTGGCGTTGCACAGGCGGCAGGGTCGATGAGTGAGGAATGACACTAGCAATACCAAAATCCCAATGGTACATCTACATCAGATGACACCATCACACGGTACCGCTTGCTCCGCCGTCCTCACCGGCAGCACCGGACCACGACACTAGCCGCATGGATAAGCAAAGGGCCGCCTCATAGAGATGCAGATTGTTGTCGCCCGCGAATCGAAGGATTGCAAAATCGTGACCTTTGGCGCAAAACTGACCTTCGATGGGCTCACTTGCTAGTCTCGAAATGAAGCCACCGCTGCTTCACAACCTTCACTACCACCTAAAGCTAGCGCACATACATCGCATCATGTGGCCACATGCAAACAACTGTGGGGCCCCAACACCATAGGAGATCGACATCCACTGCCAGCATGATAAGGGCGGCAGGAGCGAGATCACCACCCGACCAACCGACGACGTGCAACCCAGATATAAATGGCATAACTATATTTCCTCTTCTACAATTTGTTCCTATAAAGGAGAAGTAATATGCTGATAAAAATCGAGGAACAAACAATTTTTTCTTAAACGATTCCATTCAAGGACCACCGTACAAAACTGTAAGCAAAAGAATTTCTACGGCTTTTGTACGACCTACCACTTTGCCGATCAATGTCTCCGTTACCTTGCCATGAAATAAGCCATGTTGTACCAACAATAAAATAATACAATGAATTTATTCAGAAGATGTTCATTTCGCTATATGAGTCGATCACTATTGTGCCCCAAATTCATGACAAGTAAAACGTTCAGCTAATCCATTGTACCTTAACTAAGCTACTGCTTGTTGCTTGAAAGCTCTCCCATCAAACACGATGTGTATGGGAAAGACAGCCATATGCGGTCCACATGTAAGAAGCACAAGTCTTTGACCTCAGAGCTATTGAAATGATAGGCCATTACTCTTTTGGAGAGTGTGCAGAAGACGAAGACGGTCTCTTTGTTTGGATGAAATCCAAGTAGAGCTTTTTTTGGTATAAATATCATTGATGCTGCACTTTAAGATCCACTTTATCTGATCACCTGTTTCGACGAGGTACCAAATCCGAATTCTGGGGTCATCAAGTAATGCACAATATATACCGTTCTTTTATTTTCCTAAATAACGGCCCGTAAGATTTTTCCGAGAACCTTTCGGCAGCTTAATTACTTGATATTTATCATTTGACAAGTTCACTCTGCAAAAGATAAACCATGGACAAAGTTAGAATAATATATAACTGGCTACATAAAATGTAAAAATACATAAAATGGTGTTTAAGATTCCAGTAGCCACTTACCTCATGAACACGCCACTTTGGTGGAAGTAAAGTGATCCCTGCCAGTATGCGGCATACCAGTGGTGGGACGGAAGAACGTGTAACATGTTTCTAATGGTTCCCGCGGCCTCCCCTAGTCCCCTTGACGAAGAAAAGATTTCTCCTCCCACCGCTTTGTTCTCGATGAGAAGACAAGCAAAACAAAAATCGATGGTGGCCATTCTCTCTCTTGTATGCGAGGGTCCACCCGTTTGTTAATATCTAAGAACGGAATAGGGGGAACACACTTGACTAAGAAGACCTCATAGTGTGATGACACCGTGGGATCAAACCATAGTTTTAAATAGCCGGCTATAGCTCCGCTATAGCCCGCTATAGCCTTTTCAGCAGGGTGCCACTAAATGGTCGTCTTCACAAATAGCCCGCTATAGCCCGCTATAGCTGATTTAGAGGCCCGCCGCTATTTTCCATAGCCCGCTATTTAAAACATTAGATCAAACACAAGGTATTGATCATGGAAATCCATGTAACGATCTACATGATCAACGTCCTCCATGCCTGGTGTGCACATGGGTGGAGTAGGCAGGTGCGCGTGCGTCCATTGTCGTGTGGCGGGGTTAAGCACCCAGATCTCTTTACGTACCTGCGTCGTCGTTGAGCAGGAGGAGGCCGTTGCAGTGCTGCGTGATCGCTAAGTATTTAATGGCGTCGTGGGTATCCAAGTAGTCCAAAGGGGCGATGCTCACAGATGATGAGGCGGTCGAGAAGTATGTGGGCAGCGGCTCGCCCTTCAGGTGGAGGAATACACCGGTCAGCGAGTAGGACGGGAGGTCCGCGAGCAGCCGGCAGCCGTCGATGATGACACGCCACGCCCTGCAGAGTGCAGACGCACCGGGACGCGGCGAGGCTGGGCGACGTCGTCTGCAGGCGGCGGAAGACAATGGCGAGCAGGTCGTCGGGTAGTTGCTGCGTCAGATCCTCCGCCGACGTCGTTGTCTTCATCGTGATCTGGGCAACTTGTTGCTGCTGCGATCGAGTATAATGGTTCGATACTTCTATTAGGGCGTGGTGGAGTCGGATCGGACCAAATTGGGCCGGCCGAACTATCCACTGGGCTTCGATGACATAGGTAACAATTCTGGGCTCCTCAACTTATTTGGAGAGAAAAATAGATCCTCAACTTGTTTTTTTTTTGCATGAAACTAACAATCTATTCATCTTTAATTGTAGCAGTACAGCGAACACCAAAAATAATGAAAATTACATCCAGATTCGTAGACCCCCTAGCGACGACTATAAGCATTGAAGCGAGACGCGCACCGCCGTCATCGGCACAACTTGTTATAGTAGACAGTGCTAAGGCCTCATAGGACCAACGCACCAGAACAGCAACCGGTGCTGATGAAGAGAAGCTTAGATCGAAAGAATCCAATCTAAAGACACATGAACAAAGACAAACAAAGACCGGATCCGAGCAAATCCACCAAAGATGACAACCGAATGAAACCCGTGAGATCCGCCGAAGACACAACTCCACACGCCCTCCGACGATGCTAGACGCACCACCGGGATGGGGCCTAGGCGAGGAGAACCTTATTCCATCTTCAAGAAGACGCCGCCGTCTCGTCTTCCTGAGCAGGACACAAACCCTAACAAAACTTGAAGAAGTACCTAGAAACGGAGCCCTCCTGCCGGCAAGGGCCAGGATCCACAGCGCACCCATGGTCCTAAGATCACAGGAGACATGGCAGATCAACGCCACCGCCGCCGGGAGGCACAAACCCTAGCCGCCTTTCCTTGGAGGAGAGACGAAGGAAGGAGATTGTTCACCAGTCTATCTGTATTTTTCAGAATTATTTTGCCTCTTTCTGCCTATAATCATCTCTTGTACGTATGCTAATGCTGGTATGACGATAATAAGAAAAACAAAGAACAAGAGATAAGATAAAGACAAGAAACAAAAGAAGACATGAGATAGATGCGCGCTTTATGCCATCATATCGCTAGCGTAGTGACTAGTGACATCATTGGTACAACTGTCCTTGTGGTCGCCGTGGATACTTGCACCAGCACTAGTAGAAAACATGGCTTTGTTTGAGGCCAGGATAAGGGCATTAATCCCGGTTCACTCATGAACCGGGACCAAAGGGGGCATCAGTCCCGGTTCGTGAGGCCAGGGCGCCGGCCGGGCCTCCGGGGCTATTGGTCTCAGTTCGTCTGACCCCTTTGGTCCCGATTCCAGACACGAACCGGGACCAATGGACCTCGCTCCTGGCCCACAACCTTTAGTCCCGGTTGATGGCTGAAACCGGGATCAAATGTAGTCCTTTAGTCCCGGTTTTAGCCACAAACTGGGACTAAAGAGAGGCCTATATATACCCCCGCCCCTGCCCGCGAGCAGAGCCACTGCTCTGTTTTTTTGGCCGGCCATGGGAGAGCTTTGTGGTTCTCTAGCTCACCTCCTATGCACATGAGGTATTCGAAGAAATGCCCGAGCCACACTTAAGCCTTCTCTTCTCGAAGCTCCTTGTCCAATCTCCATTTTCCTCAAGATTTGTCTAGGTTTGGCGGCCCGTCCTCACCACCGTCGATCGCCCGCGCCGATCTCGTCGCCGGCACCACCGTGGTGAGCCTCTTGTTCTTATCTTCTTTCTAAAAGAAAAAAATTCTTACTTGTATGATTTAGATAGATACTTGTATAATTTTCTTAATTTTATTATTGTTTGATATTATATAGTGCGATGGTTTTGGTATCCGCCCCCGTCGGCCCTCGTCCTGTCTATGATTTGGATGTGGTATATTATCTTTTACAACTATTTGTTTCATTTAGTGTTTATGACAATTATGCCGACCAACGTGACATAGATGTTTTTATCTAGGAGGTATGTGAACCAGAAATTCCAACCGACCCTCTTGTCGAGAGGTTAAATTTAGTTGAAAAAGAAAACGATTACTTGAAGAAAAAATTGAAAAGAATTGAGAAGGAGAATATGGAATTGGAGTTGCATGTTGCGGATGTCATCGATGATCACAAGATCAAGATGGATGAAATGCGCTTGAAGATTAGAGAGATTAAAAAATATGCCATTCATACTGAGACTTGGTATCATTATGCCGTTGGATCAATTGTTACCTTAGGTGCGATTATGATCGTATTTGTTGTTGCATTGAAATGTTTTACATAGTTTCAATCTATGGTTTAATTAGATGCTTTGGAGAGGTATATGTTGTCCAATGAGAACTATGTATGAACTTTATGTATTTATTTTTTCAGTAATAACATTTGATCACTACTGTACTTTGGTTTTAATGTGATGATGAACTTCTATTAATTTGGTCACTTCTCTATTCATGATGTTCTGTAATGGTTTTTGACACACTTAATTATATATAATGCACACAGATGAACAGGTAATGGATGTACGGTAACAGACGTGCCTCCGAGTACATTAAGAGCGTTCATAATTTTCTCGAAGTGGCTGAGGCAAACAAGCTGAATGGTTTTATTTGCTGTCCATGCCCTAGATGTGAGAATACGAAGTCTTACTCTGACTCGAAAACCCTTCACATCCACCTGCTTGAGAAGGGTTTCATGCCACACTATAATGTTTGGACCAAGCACGGAGAAAGAGGGGGTTATGATGGAAGACAACGAAGAAGAGGAGGATCATGACAACTATGTGCCCTCTGAATACGGTGATGCTGCAACGAGGGAAGCTGAAGATCAAGAGGAACCAGAAGATGTGCCCGATGATGATCTTCGTCGGGTCATTGTTGATGCAAAGAGACAATGCGAAAGTGAAAAGGAGAAGTTGAAGTTTGATCGCATGTTAGAGGATCACAAAAAAGGGTTGTACCCCAATTGCGAAGATGGCAACACAAAGCTCGGTACCACACTGGAATTGCTGCAATGGAAGGCAGACAATGGTGTATCTGACAACGGATTTGAGAAGCTACTGAAAATATTGAAGAAGAAGCTTCCAAAGGATAACTAATTGCCCGACAGTACGTACGGAGCAAAGAAGGTTCTATGCCCTCTAGGATTGGAGGTGCAGAAGATACATTCATCACTACAGGAATCAGGCACTCTGCCATCATGGCAGATGGCAAAGGCATGGCCGGCGGACGGCAAAGGGCTTTGCCATCTGCCAGCAGATGGCAAAGGGCCGGCTGAATAAACTACGGTAAAGGCTTCTTTGCCATCCGCTGGCAGATGGCAAAGAGCCTGCAGCCTTTGCCATCAGCTGGCAGATGGCAAATCCTCTGGACGGCAGAGGAACGGGGTTAGCCATGTTAGGAGGCTAACGGCGTGCGGCAGAGGCTGCAGGCTCTTTGCCATCTGCCAGCTGATGGCAAAGGTTGCAGGCTCTGCCATCTGCTTGCTGATGGCAAAGGCTGCATGCTCTTTGCCATCTGCTGGCAGACGACAAAGGCTGCAGGCTGTTTGCCATCTGCTGGCAGACGGCAAAGAGACCAAATAGGCCAGACGAGCGCTTACCGGGTTGAACAAGTAGCTGCCACGTGGCCTCTTTGCCATCTGCCAGCAGATGGCAAAGTGCCTATATTGCCCCATTTAATTTTGTTTTTTCTTATATCAATTCATTTTCACAGAAAATCAAACATAGATATATATATATATATATATATATATATATATATATATATATATATATATATGACCAATATAGCATATTCAACACATATTACAATAGTCATGAACACATAATATCCAACACATATCCAACACATGTTACCAATAGTAGCAAGTTTCATCCATACATATACATAGTTTCATCAATATTACACAGTTTCATCATAGGTAGCAAGTTTCACAAAGTCAAAACAAAAACTAAAGACAAGCACTCCATCAACCCAAGCTTCCGTGATCTGAAGCAAATCTGCAAAATGGGAAAGAAGAAAGTTAGAAGAAGAAGACTAGAAGAAGAAGATTATTATGATGCAACTAAAATGTGAAGATTATTATGATGCAACTTATATCTGTAAAATAGGTCATTTTGGAGCTAAGTATGGTTATTATGTCATTTTTGAGCTAGCTAAGCATACTAAGTCATTTTGGTGTAAAAAATACTAAGTAAGGTCATTTTGGAGCTAAGTAAGTTTATTATGTCATTTTGGAGCTAGCTAAGCATATGAAGTCATTTAGGAGCTAAAATATGTCATTTCTTAAGCATATTATGTCATTTTAGAGCTAGCTAAGTATATTAAGTCATTTTGGAGGAAAAGATGCTAAGTATAGGTCATTTTAGAGCTATCCTAGGTTAAATAGGTCATTTTTGAGCTAGCTAAGCATATTAAGTCATTTTGGAGGAAAAAAAATGCTAAGTGTAGGTCATTTTAGAGCTATCCTAGGTTAAATAGGTCATTTTGGAGCTAATTAAGGTTATTATGTCATTTTTGAGCTAGCTAAGCATATTAAGTCATTTTGAAGGAATACATGCTAAGTATAGGTCATTTTAGAGCTATCCTAGGTTAAATAGGTCATTTTGGAGCTAATTAAGGTTATTATGTCATTTTGGAGGAAAAAGTGCTAAGTATAGGTCATTTTAGAGCTATCCTAGGTTAAATAGGTCATTTTGGAGCTAATTAAGGTTATTATGTCATTTTGGAGGAAAAAGTGCCAAGTATAGGTCATTCTGGAGCTAAATAGGTCATTTCTTAAGCTAAGTATGCATTTGTTAAGCAAAGCACTAGGGAAAACTTACCGTCAACCCGTAGGTGAAGGATCGGGGTTCTTGCTCGTGGCAGTGGCAGACGGAGGAGGATCGGGGTTCTTGCTCGCGCCAGTGGCAGACGTCGATGCTTGTCGGGAGTTATGCTGCACCAAATTAAAGATCATTTGCAATGTCTCGTTAGCATGATGCAACTCAAATGTGAAGACTAATAAGTAATGTCCATTCAAATGAAACTCACCGTGCCCGCCGGAGCAATGACTGGCATCGACGGAGGGGTCTGACCGTTCTTCTCGCACATGGACTGCACATTTGGTTTTGACGAGTCAGTCAGATTAGTTACTAATGAAAGGAACATTACGTGCATGATTTGGCTAATATGCAGAAGAAACTTACCGCGAAGAGCTCGTATATGGCCCGGTTAGCCAAGTCGTTCCGGTTCCTCTCCTCCTCCAAAAGCCTAGCTGTCCTCTCCTCAATCTCCCTCTCCCTCTCCACCGCCTGCCTCCTTTCCTCCGCCAGAAGCTCCTGGGTCTTTGCTCTCTCTTCCTCAATAGCAGCCTGCAACACAACTCCTCTTTAGCATTGTAATCATCAACGGCCGCACACATAATGTAATGGAGGAAAGGTATCTGAGTCTGTATAACTAACCTTGATTTCGAGATCCATTTGCCGTGGACGAGGCCTTATCTCAGGATCGGAGCTCGTCTGGCGCCTCTTGATCTGCGGGAGAGTGCTAGTACAACGTATCAGTCCATCCCCAATGGCTAACAAGCCATGGTGCCTCCCGCCACCAGATATCATCACCAGCTCTGGATCAATAGGCTAGCTCGGGTTAAAGTCCGGCCCTTTCCTCGCCTCCCCCTCGTCTCTGTACCTTACGAGCTTGTTATGGGAGGCGCGGTTGCTGAAGTTCTTTGGATCATCGAGATCAGACTCAGAGAATGCCTTGGCCTTCTTATACGGGGCACTATGGGCCATGGCATAGAGGTCGAACAGCTCTGGCACATCTGTCTTGTTGTGTCGCGCCTAAAAGAGAGGAACAAAGTATTAGTTAAGGGCTCAAGCTAGCATGAAGAATGAATTTGCATGAATCATGAAGCAAACCACATACCCAGTTATCCCCGTACTGATATAGGTTGACGCTGCCTTGATGGTGTGGCACACCACTCATTTTGCCACGCCGATCCTTTGCATTGTTGTGGGTGGATAGCCATTGGGGAGAGCACCACTCATCCACCAAGGCCTCCCAACAATCCTGCCTATCCGCACACCATCTCGGGGGCACCTAAGTTAAGTAAGAGAAATTTGAGCGCTACGCCTACGAATCAAATCAAGGAAACTAAGTACATGGCCTTAAGAATAGGTAATTACCTTCATGTACTTCTCCTTACTCAGATACTTTGTGCGGCACTTCGACTTGGACCTCCTAATACCAGTCGAGGCGAAGTAGTCTCGAATAGCCTGCGTTCGAGCCTCGTTCCGCCAGTTTTGAAGTAGGCGCCTGCACTCGGCGTCGATAACCCGAGCCGCGGCCTCCTCCTGTCCCTCAGCACACCTGTAGAAGGTCTGCAATCAAACAAGAAAACACGGATTAGTACAATCACTAGGGTTGCCAATCAAACAAGAAAACACAACGTAGACGAGAGAGAAAAAATTACCCAAAACGTCTGGATCACAACATCGGCCACCGTGTGGCACTCGACACCGCCGATCCTCTCTCCCGGCGGGGCCGGGGCAGCCAAGTAGTGCTCCCAGGTCATTCCTAGCTCTGGAACCTGGCCCTCACCGGGCAACGTGACCCACCCTGGGAAGCTCTGGCGACAAATCACACCAAGGACTGTGTTGGGCCTGCGGACACCATGGCCGTGTTTCCAAGACTTGCAGTATGACAAGGCTAACGCATTAGATATTCGAAGAAACGTGAAGGCAAAAGGTTAAAAAAGAGTAAATGCACTTACTTATCCCCATCAGGCGCAATCAACCACCTCTAGTCAGGGGTCGCCGGGGTGGGCGGGAGCTTTGTACCACCACACTGGTAGACATTTCCCCCCTCAACCCGCTCGCTCTCGCTATAGCTATCAGAACTATAGCCACCCTCGCCACCATCAGCATGGCCACTCGACTCCGACCAGTCCCCCAATCGGTTCGGCTGCGACGTAGCCTGATCCAGAGTCTCGTGGGACGGAGCCTCTGGGACCGGAGTCTCATGGGGCGAAGGCTCGTCGGCCCGAGGCTCGTCGGCCCGAGGCTCGTGGACTGGGGTCCGAGACTGGTCCACCTCAGGCGGCTCCATCTCAGACGGAGCAGTCCTGTGGTCAGGTGAATCAGCTGGGGGTGGCGGCGAGGAAGGCGTAGTAGCAGTCTTCCTACCTCTCTCGCCGCCACGTCCACCTCTACCAGCCTTCTCCTTCTTCTTCCCCCCCTTCCCCGACCTCTCCCGGCCGAAGAAGAAGCAACCGCCGGTGGTGTCTGCCTACTGAGATCCAGCGCTCTCCGGAGGGTCTGGGGTGAAATGGAACTACCCCTCCCACCACGCGCCGAGGAAGGAGCCTCGGAGCGCTCTCGACCCGCGCCCACCATCTGTCAACACCTGCAATGACAAAGAGTAAACGAAATTAGTAGAACATAAAAAAAGAATACCTGACATGAATAATAATATGTATATAATTTAAGTGTATCATCATCATGAACATAATAAAAAATGGAATACCTAACATGAACTATAATATTAATCTTCATCGTCTATATATGCTTCGGGGTCAATAAATGCATCATCATCATCACTATCAGTAATGACGTGCTCATCATCATCATCAATAAATGCATCAACATGTGGAAGGCCTCCTTTACGTAATCGATCAAGCATTGATAGGTCATCCGCAGCAGTAACCTCTTCTTGTTCCGGCTCTTCTTGATCCGGCTCTTCTTGTTCCGGCTCATGCTCGGATTCACTGCCGCTGTCTACTTCAATGTTCTGGGGTGAAGTAGAGCGGTTCTTGAAACGTTTTTTGGAAAGACGTGTTTCTTGGAAGAATTCTCCTTCATATGTGTCTGGGTTAATGTGAGGTTCATAATCCTCTTCATTGGGGGGAGGTGGTCTAACATGTGGGGGCACTTCATAAACGAAATCCCAACCATTGAGATTTGGATCACTTTGGCAGGCCCACGGTAGATAGAAAACTTGGGTTGCCTGTTGAGCCGTAATATAGACATCGGGAACATCCAAATGGGTGCTTTGTTTGATTTCGACTAGCCCTAGATGTTCATGTAGGAGATATGCCCTAGAGGCAATAATAAATGTTATTATTTATCTCCATGCTCATAATTAGGTTTATGTTCCATGCTATAACTGCTATGGTTCTCGAGTCTACAATAACCACGAGGCTCGGAGGAAGACTCATATGCACGTGTGGAATAATAAACGGTAAAATGTATTCCTAGTCTAGCCTCTAAGACTAGCTCAAGTGTTGCATGATGGTCCTGTTTTCCTGATCATGGGCATGTCTATGCCAGCAACTTTGAGGGCACAATGTTAGAAGAACATTTGTGTTGAATCGACCCGATTGATGTTATGCTATGAGTTACATTCGTCACAAGTTAATGGTTAATAACACAGAGATGGTTAACGTTTGCATGATTCCTTAGACCATGAGAGTATCGAGTTTCTTCATGCTTGCTTCATGAACTTTGGGGTTTGTTAAACGTCATCCGTAAATGGGTGGCTATTACGGCGGCTTACGGGTTCATGAAAAAGTATGTCAAGTAACTTGATAGCTCAAGATTGGGATTTGCTCCTCCGACGATGGAGAGATATCTCTGGGCCCTCTCGGTGTTACGGTATCCATCATCGTCTAGCCAGACACTTTGTGATTTGATCACGGGGATGCCGGAACACGGTAACGAGAAAAGAGAACAATACCGGTAACGAGGTAACTAGCACAGTGGACAAGTTGTTGATCCACGGGAATGCCAACATGTCTCACCTCGGTTATTTGTAACATATCGTGAAGCAACAGGAATAGCACATGGCAACTGGAGGTTCACTCGAATATTCATTCGTGTGGGTATAGGGGTCAATATGGGTGTCCACGGCTCCGATGTTGATCATTGATCGGAAGGGGTTCCGTGTCATGTCTATACTTCACCGAACCTATAGGGTCACACGCTTAAGGGTCATCTATCTGCTGAATACTAGACAGGGAGTCTGAGAGAAAATCACCGAAAAAGTTTCGGACAACGGAAAAGTTCCGCAGAGAGAACACCGAATGAGTTTCGGTGAAACTGAAAAGTTGTTTCGGGGTATTCCATTAAGTCAAATTGGTTTCGGCACATGCCTGATAATTCTTGGAGGGTGCCAGAATCATTCTGGAAACTTTTGGGAATTTTCTGGAAGAAAAACCGGAAATGTTCCGGAGCTGCCGGAACCGCTTTAGATGCTTTTCGCAGATGAAATCACTAAACTGGAATTGTTCCAGAACGCGTTGAAAATTATTTTAGTGGGTACTGGAAATGTTCTAAGCCCACATAAATATTTTCAGTTCGAACGGACGCTAAAAAATGTCGTCATGAATAGTGAAAGTGCTTTTTGGGTTACTTTTTGGAAAGCCATTATTTTGGGTTTTGTCCCAAGATATTTTTTGGGGGGTGACATGGATGGATGAGGCTCCCTTGGGGGGGCCCCTCTTAGGTGTGGCCGGCCACATGGGGGCTCCTCCTTGGAGCCCCCTCTTGTGCCTTGGTTTCACATTTGGGTCCTTGTGGAAGGACTTCATTCATGTGCTTTTGGGTTTTCTTGTAAAACCACCCTACCCCTTGGGATTTCCTATAAATAGAGGTGGAGGGGCAGCCCTCCACACTCACTCCTTCTCACATACAATTGCCATTGCATGATCTGGCTTCTCTCTCCCTCCCCGCAAAATAGTTTTGCAGAGCCGAAAGGCTGTCTGGGTTCCGGTGGGAACTAGTTCTGGACGGCGAAGCCCTGCCGGATAGATGACACCGTATGTGTGCAACTCTGTAGAGAGGTCGTAGTTTCGATCTTAGTGCCAGAGGGGCTGTTCGTGAGTGCCTCCCGAAGGGCTGTCCAAGTGACGGTCCAAGTTCTGTGAGTCCTCCCGAAGGGCTGTCCGAGTGACCGTTCGAGTTTCGAAGGTCCTCCCGAAGGGCTGTCCGCGACACCGTCCGGGGGACTGTTCGACCGCCTCCCGGAGGGCTGTCCGAAGGGAAGACGAGGGTATACATCCTCGCGGTTGGGAGGTTGTAAATCCTAGCTGCGGGGATCTGCAGCGCCGATCGTCATCGACTCTACTTCCGCTGCGCTACGAGTCGGTAACGAAAATGATCAAACCTTGTATGCAGTCTCCATAGTGGTCCTGGGCTGGTGCGTAGGTCGGAAATTTTTTGTTTTCTGCCGCGTTTCCCTACAGTTCATGAGTCCTTCTAGTCTCCTTCGGCTGGAATCAATAACATTTGAAGACTACGACGTTCGGTGGGTTTGCACCATAGAATAGAAGTTCATAAATTGCTTCAACTCTTCCATAATACTCGGTATCTCCTTCGCCGATAGCAGAGACACAACAATTTGTAGACTTTCGGTCGGCCATAGATAGCTCTTTGCCATAGGTACGAAAGCGATACCCGTTGATGTCGTATTTGTCAAATGAACGAACCTTATAGTCAAAACCATTAGCGACTTATCTCAGTTCGGCGTCCATAGATTCTGAACTAGCCTACAAGTTTAATACAAAATGATTGTTGCATTAGCCGGAAAATAGACAAAGAAATGAAATGGTCTAATGGAAATTATCGTTTGTTTGAACCAAGAGATGAAACCGGGATAGCCGCGTCCATGCATTGCCAGAAGCTCATACTCTTCGACGGAATCCTTTTGGATCACCGCTCCATACGAGAATTTGGCGACGTATCGACTATATCAAATATCCGGGAATAAGAGCAGTTCAAAGGAATTAGAGGTTGCGAAACAATGTACTGAGAACTTACTCGATGTACGGCCGCACTTCTATTAGATTGTTGAAGATATACAACGTAATGGTCCGCCATTCGTCGACATCCAACAATAAGGAAGTATAAGCACCGGCTGGTGCGAGCTTCCCTTTGAATAGGCTGAGGTTGGATCCACCCTTTTTAGGGTCGCCAGCATTGTACCGAGGCTTCGGATTATGCAAATGACGATTTTTGGCTTCGTAGTGTGCTGTCACGAAGTTTGCCGCCTCCTCAGTAATTAATGCCTCGGCCATCGATGCTTCAATTCGATGTTTATTTTTACATTTTGCTCGAAGTGTCTTCTGCATCCTCTCAGTTGCGTAGCACCAACGATTCTGCACGCCCCCCCCCCCCAATCGTGCCTCGGTCGGGAGATGCAAAATCAAATGCTGCATTGGATTAAAGAAGCCTAGTGGAAAGATCTTCTCTAACTTGCAGATCAACTCCGGCGCCAACTCTTCCAGTTCTTCTAGCAAGCCAGGTGATAGTTCTTTCGCACAAAGAACACGGAAGAAATAGCTCAGCTCTGCCAGTACTAGCCATTCATCCTCAGGGATAAAGCCACGCAACATCACCGGCATTACCCGCTCAAGCCATATGTGCCAATCATGACTCTTGAGACCAAATATTTTCAATTTTTCAAGGCTCGCTCCCCTCTTTAGATTCGCTGCATACCCATCGGGGAACATCAACTCCTTTTTCACCCACAAGATAATTTCCCTCATATCTGGCCTTCCAAGATTGAACCATGCCTTTGGCTTCGCCCAGTTCTTCTTTCCTTTCGGTTGTCGCATGTTTTGTAGCGGTCTATCACATAGAGCCTCCTGATCGACTCTGGCCTTAGGATTATCCTTTGTTTTCCCCTCTATGCCGAACAATGTACCAAAGAGGGCCTCGCCGACATTCTTTTCTGTGTGCATCACGTCGATGTTGTGTGGGCAAAGGAGGTCTTTGAAGTAAGGCAGATCCCACAAGCATGTCTTGTGAGTCCAGGCGTGTTCCAAATTATACCCCTTGAAATACCCTGGATGCTCTGGATCCGGCTCGAGAGCGTTTAGCTGATCCAGGGTCTGTTGGCCTGTCAACGCAGGTGGTGCAGAGTTTTTGACAACTCTACCTTTGATGAGGTTCTTCTTGTTTTTTCTGAACTTATGGCGAGGATCCAGGAACTGTCTATGCATGTCGAAGCAAGAAAACTTGCCACCCACCTGCAGCCGACGAAACTCAAGAGTTTCCTTGCATGTGGGGCACGGGAACCTACCATGCACACACCAGCCAACGAATAGCGCATACGCCGGCAAGTCATGCATCGAGTACATGTACCACACACGCATTAGGAAGTTTTTTTTGTAGCGGCGTCGTATGTCTTGATCCCATTATCCCAAGCTTCTTGCAATTCATCCTTAAGCGGCTGCATGTACACATTCATACTCTTCCCCGGATAGTTGGGCCCCGGAATTATCAACGTCAGGAAAATGTTCTTTCTTTGCATAATCTGTCCGGGAGGGAGATTGAGTGGAATGACAAATACAGGCCAACAACTGTAATGGGCTGCCATCATACCAAACACGTTGAACCCATCCGTGCTTATGGCGATTCGAGGATGCCTTGGATCTGCCGCTTTAGCATGATGTATTGCATCGAAGCGCTTCCACGAAAAAGCGTCCGATGTGTGTACCAACATCGGCTCCCCATCTGCATCTAGTTCGGTTCTTTTGCCCAATTTGTGCCATGTCATCTGTCTAGCCGTCTCTTCGACCATGAAAAGACCTTGAAGTCTTGGTATGATTGGCATATACCGAAGAACATTAACTGGGATTTTTGTCTGACTCTTCTCACCCATACCGTTGTCTACCACAACATACCTGGAAGACTAGCAAACGGGACAATACTTCAAGTCCACATACTCAAGCCTAAATAAGGCACATCCTTTCTCACAGGCATCTATCTTCTCATAGGGCATCTTAAGTACACGGAGGATTTTGTCCGAGTGGTACAGGTTTGCAGGCATTACATGGCCTTTGGGTAGAAAGTGTCCAAATAGTGTCATCATCGCGTCGTAGCATTCTCTGCCCAAGTTGAATTGAGCCTTCAGAGCCATTACTTGTGTGATGGCATCCAGCTGACAAAGCTCAGTGTGCTCGTGGAGAGGACGCTTTGAAGACTCCAACATATCATTGAAGGCCTTTGCAGATTCCTCCATCTCAACATCCGAATCCCGAGCATCATCAAAGTCTTCCACCAACTCTTCCATCCCGGTACCATGCTCGTCGGTGCGACGACGGCCCTCCTCAGCTCTGGCACGTTGGGTAGACTCACCATGAAATGTCTAGACCATATAATTAGGCGTAAAACCCCACTTCTGCAGGTGTTTGATCATTTCAAACTCTGACCTCTTATGATAGTTGTCGCACTCGACACAGGGGCACCAGGTTTTTCTCTGTCCATTTGCAAATGCGACTCTCACAAACCCCTTGGTTTTTGTTATCCATTCATGGGTCATGTCTTTCTGACTAGTGTGACCGGTGTACATCCACACACGATCACTCATCTTGCCTAGCTACTGGACACACAAGAAATATATACATAATTCAGCAAACCATATTCATCAGTTAATAGAGTTTGTCAGTTTTATTATGTCCATGCAACCTAGATGCTAATAGGTAAAGATAGGTCCTAATCCCACCCGAGTATGTGTAGATTGGGTTCGTTTTCCCATGCTCTACTCCGGATCCGACGCAAAATTTCAGCAGCACCTCCCCACTGTTCTCCTGATACACGTCTCGGCAATAAGCAGAGAAGATGTGTACCCAGAGAACAACAGGGAGGCACTGACAAAATTCTGCATCAGATCCGGAGCAGAGCATATGGGAAAACGAACCCAATCTACACATACTCGGGCTGTCCATGGATAACGTTGGACAATTCGAAAGAATCATGGTTATAAATATGCAAATGCATCCATATTTATAGAAGTAACCCTTTCGAACGGGAGACGCATAGTGGTCACGCATACTGATGATTCAATCTACCTACAGCTAGCATGTTTCATCGGCACGAAGACCAGAACAGAGCAAATGAAGGGGGGAGGAGGAGATGTCATTTGTGCTCACCCACGAACGCCGGGACGGAGCTCGTTGAACGCATGGGGAGGTCGTCGAACACCAGACCCTCGCAGCGACGAAACAACTGCACATTTAAATCCACCCGATCAACACAAATATATATGATGTTTTTCATAACAAAATCGGAAAATATATGACCTAACTCATAATTCATAAATATATGACCCCGTCGGCCTCTGGAAGGCCGAAAAGCACCTTTTCGGTCAACAGGAGGCCGAAGAGGTGTCGGGGGTCGGGGGTGTCGGGGGTGTCGTGTCTGGGTGTCGTGGTGTCAAAAGGACAAAGATAAATTCTATCCGGCAAAAGTGGACTGTAAAGAAAAGCCTGCTACATGATCCTCAAAACATCTATAAGCATATCCTAAATCTTGGCTGCATGCATGTGTTTTTTCGAAGTCTAAGAAGAAAAAAAACTAACATGCCTTTCAGTGTGCACTTAAATAGTCTGTCCGTTGTACAATGTGATTTTTTTCAGTAGGGGTATAAGCGAGAACTCATAGACATCTTACCTTGGGCAAGAAGTGCTCAAGCGAGGAAACGATAGTGACCAAGGCTGGATCAAGCCCAATCTCCTCCTTTGCCTCCCTTAATGCTGTTGCTGCATCATCAGCATCACCCTCCTCTGCCTTTCCTCCGGGCAATGCAACCTCCCCTACAAATCTCAAGTGGAGAAAACAAAATCAGATAGGGTTTATCCAGCTCGTGTCTAGGTTGGTATCTATTTGTGAACCTGATTGTTCAAATATAAAAGCTAAGGCAAGCCAAACCAGCACTGAACAGAAAAAGCTAGGTTAAAAATCCAAATTTTCTTGTAAGAATGTTGGGTATCCGCTAATTGCTGTTTTAGAGGATGTTGATAGGCAAACAATAGTGATAGCAAAATAATTCTTAGGATAGTGCAACAAGCTGGACAATAATCAGAGGGTGGCAGATGAGACTGGGCATTATCGTGGGATGTGTTTGCACATGCATGTCTCGATCATTGTAGTACCTTCACTGAGCATGACTTGCGTAATTGAAAAGTATGTACTTTTGAGTTATTTCTCTACCTAAAACAGTAGATATTGCAATCAATCAATCAATCATGTAAAGTGGATCTTATGAACTCTGTTCATTTCAATAAAAAATATAAAATTTCCTATAGTGTTTTCCAAGACATATCCAGCAGAACTTTACTGAATCTTCTAACCTTGATGGCAGTGTGTATAAGATATTGCCTATAAGATCACTTTCTGGTAATGATTGGACATGTAGAAAAACTTTAAAAGACAGCCAAATAAAATGACAAGCAACAGCTAAAAGAGAAATAACTGAATATACAACTTTTTTGAAGCAAGTTTCATTTGTGCTCTCCAGATGGACGGCTCAAACGATAAGATATGTTATTCACGATATCCCCTTTTTTGCAAAATTATATTCCTTCTTTTATACAACTTAGCATTGCCGACTCGCAGTTGTACAACAATAGGTTTTGCAGTCATGTAAGTCAGATCGCAAGAATTTTTGTTCATTTCATTAGAAAAAACTAAAGTTTCTGAAAGTGCATTACAAGAGACCCAGTAGAACAACATTGAATCTTTGAAACTTGACTACAAAGTATATAGTATTTGCCTTATAAAGTTCTCATTCTTGGTACTTTAGTTACCTTCAGCCAACGAAGAAACTGAGTTGGAAAGTGAAAATATTATGCATCTCAACATAGATTAAGGTACGTACTATCAGTAATTGATTTTTTCAATGTAATTCATTCTAATATAGGCTTCCAAAGTATTAATATTCTAGAAACATAATTTTGACTTCAAATGCAACATTATCTTAATTCAGTCTACTCATTGGTTTGATTCATTCTTTACAACTGCTCCCTTTTGTTGCTCAATGTTTAGTGCAAAAACATCCAGCCGTGTATACACCAACTGTAGAGAGTTCTTCCTAAGTCTAACTGAGGTTTCTTTCTGCTACATGTATACACTAACAAGATTATAATCATCACATGTCGGTAGATGTAAGAACCAAACATCACTGTCATTTTGTTTTGCCAGCACATTACCGAGTCATTCTATTTTCAGGTTGTGGAGATGTTCGTTGCGTTACCTTTGGCCTGGCTCGGTGGAGCGGGGCGGGAAGGGGAGGATGGTGGGGGGAAGGGAGCGGGGAAAGAGAGAGTTGCGAGGGAGGGGAAGAAGGGGAGGGGCGGGAGAGGATGGAAAGGTGGAGGGGAGGGAGCAGGGGAGCGGATGGGGGTGGGGGGAGGGCGCGGGGGAGGGGCGGGTCGTGGGTGGGGGGCGGGAGGGGAGGGGGCGGCGGCGGGTTACTGGGGGTGGGGGGAGGGGAGGCCGGCGCGGTGCTGGGCGGCGTCGGGAACGCGGGGCTGGGGTGGTGGGTGCGGTGTTGGGTGGGTGAGGTGGGGGGGAGAGAGAGAGGGGTGGGGCCGGGCTGGGAGAGAGAGGGGAGAGAGAGAGAGAGGGGTGGGGCCGGGCTGGGAGAGAGAGGGGAGGAGATAGCCCCACCTTTTTGCCATCAGCCAGCGGATGGCAAAGGCCCACATCTTTGCCATCAGCCAGCAGATGGCAAAGCCCCACCTCTTTGCCATCAGCCAGCAGATGGCAAAGAATCTTTGCCGTCTGCTGGCAGATGGCAAAAAGGTGGGGCTAGTGGGCCGTTACAGCGCCGGCGTCCACTGGACCCCACCCACTTCTTTGCCATCTGCCAGCAGACGGAAAAGATTCTTTGCCATCTGCTTGCAGACGGCAAAGAGGTGGGTTGATAGGCCGTTACAGCGCCGGTGTCCACTGGACCCCACCCACCTCTTTTCCGTCTGCCAGCGGACGACAAAGATTCTTTGCCATCTGCTGGCAGATGGCAAAGAACTGGCTGATGGCAACCAGGTTCTTTGCCGTCTGTCAGTTCTTTGCCGTCCGTTTTTTGTAAGCAGATGGCAAAGACGTTCTTTGCCATCCGCTAGAAGACGGCAAAGAGCTGACTGATGGCAAATTCCCTGTTTCCAGTAGTGCATGCCCTAATGACTGCATCCTCTACCGCGATGCGTACGAGGATTTGAACGCATGCCCGGTATGCGGTGCATTACGGTATAAGATCAGACGAGATGACCCTGGTGATGTTGACGACGAGCGCCCTGGAAGAGGGTTTCTGCCAAGGTGATATGGTATGCTTCTATAATACCACGGTTGAAACGTCTGTTCAGAAATAAAGAGCATGCCAAGTTGATGCGATGGCACAAAGAGGACCGTAAGAAAGACGGGAAGTTGAGAGCACCCGCTGACGGGTCACAGTGGAGAAAAATTGAGAGAAAGCGTGGGGACTTTGCAGGTGACGCAAGGAACGTATTGTTTGGTTTAAGCGCGGATGCATTAATCCTTTTGGGGAGCAGAGTAGCAATCATAGCACCTGGCTCGTGACTCTATGTATCTATAACCTTCCTCCTTGGCTGTGCATGAAGCGAAAGTTCATTATGATGCCAGTTCTCATCCAAGGCCCTAAGCAAACCGGCAACGACATTGATGTGTACCTAAGACCATTAGTTGAAGAACTTTTACAGCTGTGGAATGGAAAAGGTGTACGTGTGTGGGATGAGCACGACCAGCAGGAATTTGACCTACATGCGTTGCTGTTTGTAACCATCAATGATTGGCCTGCTCTCAGTAACCTTTCAGTACAGACAAACAAGGGATCCACGCATGCACGCACTGTTTAGATCACACCGAAAGTATATATTTGGATAAATGTAGTTAGAATGTGTGCCTGGGGCATCGTCAATTTCTTCCGACCAACCATCAATGTCGAAAGAAAGGCAAGCATTTCAAAGGCGAGGCAGATCAGCGGAATAAGCCCGCCGTCCGTACTGATGATCACATACTTGCTATGGTCAATGATTTACAAGTAATCTTTGGAAAGGGTCCCGACAGACTATCTATTCCGAATGACGCTGAGGGACGCGCACCCATGTGGAAGAAGAAATCTATATTTTGGGACCTACCCTATTGGAAAGACCTAGAGGTCCGCTCTGCAATCGACGTGATGCACGTGACGAAGAATCTTTGCGTGAACCTGCTAGGCTTCTTGGGCGTGTATGGAAAGACAAAACATACATCGGAGGCACGGGAGGACCAGCAACATGTGCACAAAAAAGACGGCATGCCTCCAAAGCAGTATGAAGGTCCTACCAGCTACGCTCTTACCAATGAAGATAAGGAAATCTTCTTTGAATGCCTGCTCAGTATGAAGGTCCCGTCTGGCTTCTCGTCGAATATAAAAGGAATAATAAATATGGTAGAGAAAAAGTTTCAGAACCTAAAGTCTCATGACTGCCATGTGATTATGACGCAACTGCTTCCGGTTGCATTGAGGGGGCTTCGACAGGAAAACGTTCGATTAGCCATTGTGAAGCTATGTGCATTTCTCAATGCAAGCTCTCAAAAGGTGATCGATCTAGAAATCCTACCAAGGTTAAGGAGTGATTTGGCGCAATGTCTTGTCAGTTTCGAGCTGGTGTTCCCACCATCCTTCTTCAATATCATGACGCACGTCCTAGTTCATCTAGTCGACGAGATTGCCATTCTGGGCCCTGTATTTCTACACAATATGTTCCCCTTTGAGAGGTTCATGGGAGTCTTAAAGAAATATGTTCGTAACCGTGCTAGGACAGAAGGAAGCATCTCCACGGGCCATAAAACAGAGGAGGTCATTGGGTTTTGTGTTGACTTCATTCCTGACCTTAAGAAGATTGATCTCCCTCAATCGCGGTATGAAGGGAGACTGACTGGAAAAGGCACGCTAGGAGCGGACTCAATAATATGTAGGGACGGGCATTCTTAGTCTCAAGCACACTACACAATTCTACAGAATTCTACCTTGGTGACCCCGTATGTCAATGAACACAAGAATATTTTGCGCTCCAAACACCGAAGCAGTGTGACGACTGGATTACATGTGAACACATCAGGACTTTCGGCAGTTGGTTGCAAACACGTCTCATGGGTGACAACACTGTTTCTGATGAGCTGTACTCATTGGCCAGGGGACCATCTTCGACTGTATTGACTTAGAAAGGGTACAAGATAAATGAGAATACATTTTACACGATCGCCCAAGATCAAAAGGGCACCAACCAAAATAGTGGTGTCCGCTTTGATGCAGCAACCAAAAGGGGAAATGACACATAATATGGTTACATAGTGGACATATGGGAACTTGACTATGGACAGGATTTTAAGGTCCCTTTGTTTCAATGCAAATGGGTCAATCTGTCAAGAGGCGGGGTACAGGTAGACCCACAGTACGGAATGACAACAGTGGATCTGAACAATCTTGGGTACACAGACAAACCATTCGTCTTAGCCAATGATGTGGTGCAGGTTTTCTATGTGAAGTACATGTCTACCAAACCGAGAAAAAGAAAAGATAAGGAAGCGAATACATCATACGATGAGCCAAAGCGCCACATAGTTCTTTCAGGAAAAAGAGACATCGTGGGAGTAGAGGGCAAGACAGACATGTCTGAAGATTATGAAAAGTTTCATGAAATTCCTCCCTTCAAAGTCAAGGCTGACCCAAGCACCCTGGTAAACGATGAAGATTATCCATGTTTACGGCGCAATAAACAAAGAACACAAGTGAAGAAAAAGTGAAGACCTTCTCTCCACAACTATTATGATGATGCCTTTGATCTAGAATATCACTGCAGTTACATGTGAATAAATGAAATGCCTTTTGTAACAGATGAGTTTTCGTATGAAACCCTGATACTTCGAAAGAGATTGTCCATTTTGTACACGAAGTGCATCCAGCTTTTACCGTAACCCTCTCAACTTTTTAGCACATGCTATGTGGGTGAAATGGTGATACCATTCCAACTTTCAACCTTTTCAGAGTTCATTTGTAGTGCTTTTCAATTTCAGGGTCATTTAGCAGGAAAAAGAATCACTCAAAAATATATTTTTAAAATAAAGTTATTCACAAACTAGTGATTCACACAAATTTTAAAGAATTCAAATTTGAAAACTAATGGCACTAACAGAAAGTTTATAATTTTTGTGACCTAAAAGCAAAAAGAATCACTGAAAAACTGTAAGTATTTAGCTGTAAGTAGAAACAAAAGAAAATAAATAAAGCAAAAAATAAAACAAAAAAATGGAAAATTGGAAAAGAATTAAAAAAAAATGCTGCCTACTGGGCCACCACGGCCTGAATACGACTAGAAACCCAACCAGCTAGTTGGGCCAAGATTCATGCCCGCAGAAGGCCCAGTAGGCCCATAGGCAGATACAGAGTGCTTAGGCCCATAAGCCTGCTTTAGAGAGGAGCTCGAAAGCTCAGGCGCAGCGCGCCTTATAAACAGGTGCGACTCTCTCTCAACTAGCGAGGTGGGACTAAACTCCCACCACGCCGCTGTGCAAGGCAATTGGTCCCGGTTGGTGGCACGAACTGGGACCAATGACCCCCTTTGGTCCCGGTTCATGGCACAAACCGGGACCAATGCCACCCTTTAGTCTCGGTTCGTGCCACCAACCGGGACCAAAGGTCTCTGCTTCCCGCCCTTTGGGCTGACGAAAACTGACCTTTGGTCCCGGTCGGTGGCACGAACCGGGACTAAAGGGGGGCATTGGTCCCGGTTTGTGCCACGAACAGGGACCAAAGGCTCTGCTATATAAGCCAACACTTAGCGTTTTCCAGTCCCAGTTCATCTTCCCCCTGACGCCGCGCCGAACAGCACGACGCTGCCAGGCTGCCGGACCACGCCCTCGCCCTCGCCGACGCCCTCGCCGACACGCTCGCCTCCCCTCGCCCTCGCCCTCACCAACGCCCTCGCCGACGCGCCCTCTGTAGGAGATATGCCCTAGAGGCAATAATAAATGTTATTGATTATCTCCCTGTTCATAATTAGGTTTATGTTCCATGCTATAACTGCTATGGTTTTCGAGTCTACAAATAAAACGAGGCTCGGAGGAAGACTCATATGCATGTGTGGAATAATAAACGGTAAAATGTATTCTTAGTCTGGCCTCTAAGACTAGCTCAAGTGTTGCAAGATGGTTCTATTTTCCTGATCATGGGCATGTCTATGCCAGCAACTTTGAGGGCACATTGTTAGAAGAACTTTTGTGTTGAATCAACCCGAATGATGTTATGCTATGAGATACATTCGTCGCAAGTTAATGGTTAATAACACAGATATGGTTAACGTTTGCATGATTCCTTAGACCATGAGAGTATCAAGTTTCTTCATGCTTGCTTCATGAACTTTGGGGTTTGTTAAACGTCATCCGTAAATGGGTGGCTATTACGGCAGCTTACGGATTCATGGAAAACTATGTCATGTAACTTGATAGCTCGAGATTGGGATTTGCTCCTCCAACGATGGAGAGATATCTCTGGGCCCTCTCGGTGTTCCGGTATCCATCATCGTATGGCCAGACACTTTGTGATTTTATCACAGGGATGCCGAAACACGGTAACGAGAAAAGAGAACAATACCGATAACGAGGTAACTGGCATAGTGGACAAGTTGTTGATCCACGGGGATGCCAACATGTCTAACCTCGGGTATTTGTAACATATCGCGAAGCAACAGGAATAGCACACGGCAACTGGAGGTTCACTCGAATATTCATTCGTGTGGGTATAGGGGTCAATATGGGTGTCCACGGCTCCGATGTTGATCATTGATCGGAAGGGGTTCCATGTCATGTCTATACTTCACCGAACCTATAGGGTCACACGCTTAAGGGTCATCTATCTGCTGAATACTAGACAGGGAGTCTGAGAGAAAATCACCAAAAAAGTTTCGGACATCGAAAAAGTTTCGGACAGCGGAAAAGTTCCGCAGAGAGAACACCGGATGAGTTTCGGTGAAACTGAAAAGTTGTTTCGGGGTATTCCATTAAGTCAAATTGGTTTCGACACATGCCTGATAATTCTTGGAGGGTGCCAGAATCATTCTGGAAACTTCTGGGAATTTTCCGGGATGAAAACCGGAAATGTTCCGGAGCTGCCGGAACCGCTTCAGATGCTTTTCACGGATGAAAATCACTAATCTGGAATTGTTCCAGAACGCATTGAAAATTATTTTAGTGGGTACTGGAAATGTTCTAAGCCCACATAAATATTTTCAGTTCGAACGGACGCTGAAAAATGTCGTCATGAATAGTGAAAGTGCTTTTTGGGATATTTAAGGAAAACCACCTTTTGGGATATTTCCAAAAGGCTTCTAGAAGGCCAAGGAGGATAAGGGAGCCCCTCATGGGGGGCCCCAAAGGGGGTGGCCGGCCAAGGTGGGAGGAGCTCCATGGAGCTCCACTTGGCACCCCATTTTCCTCATATGCCCCTTATGTATGACATAAAGTGGGGGTACTTTGGGTATTTTTGAATACCCATCCTACCCCTTGGTTTTCCTATATAAGGAGGTGAGGGGGCTGCCCAAACTACTCATCCCTTCTCACATACTAGTGCCATGCATGATCTGGCTTCTCTCTCCCTCCCCGCGAAATAGTTTCGTAGAGCCGAAAGGCTGTCTGGGTTCCGGTGGGAACTAGTTCTGGACGGCGAAGCCCTGCCGGATAGATGACACCGTATGTGTGCAACCCCGTAGAGAGGTCATAGTTTCGATCTTTGTGCCCGAGAGGCTGTTTTGAGAGTGCCTCCCGAAGGGCTGTCCAAGTGACGGTCCGAGTTCTGTGAGTCCTCCCGAAGGGCTGTCCGACTGACCGTCCGAGTTTCGAAGGTCCTCCCGAAGGGCTGTCCGCGACACCGTCCGGGGGACTGTCCGACCGCCTCCCGGAGGGCTGTCCGAGTGGCGGATGAAGGTATACATCCTCGCGGTTGGGAGGTTGTAAATCCTAGCTGCGGGGATCTGCACCGCCGATCGTCATCGACTCTACTTCCGCTGCGCTACGAGTCGGTAACGAAAAGATCAAAACCTTGTATGCAGTCTCCATAGTGGTCCTGGGCTGGTGCGTAGGTCGGAAATTTTTTGTTTTCTGCTGCGTTACCCTACAGGCCCTCGCCCGCGCCCTCGCCCTCGCTGCGCGCGTGCGTGCCCCCCCGAGCCCGCCGTCCTCATCGTCGGCCTCGTCCTCGCCGCGTGTGTGCGTGCCCCCTCGAGCCCGCCGTCCTCGTCGACGCCCTCGCCCGCGCCCTCGCCATCGCCGCGCCCCCATAGTGAGCCCCCCTTCCCATGTCCTCTACTCCCCGTCGCCGCTGCTCCATGGTCGCCGACCGGCAGCACTGTGCTCTGTTTTTTCATATATATGTGTATATGTTCATGTATATGTGTGTATATGTTCATGTATGAGATGAGATAGATAGATAGACAAATTTTCATGTGTATATGTTCATGTATGAGATGTATATGTTCACTTTTGTATACAAACTTCGTTGTTTTTCATATGTACGAAAATGTAGAGTGAAAACGAAATCAAACATCTAAGAAAAAACAAAGGAAAATAATGAAGAAGGAAAAGAAAACCGCCCGGCCCGGCCACCACCGCATTTTCATGAAGTTTTTCCACCGAGTCCACGTCGCACCGAGCACCCGCGGCGAAGAAAGTCTTTTTTTGAAGATAGTTTTTTTGTTAAATGAAAATGTTGGCATCGGCTCTATCTATCAACAAGGCCACGGGAGCACCCCGGCCGCCCTATCATCACGTTGGCATCGGCTCCCCGAGAGCTTTCCAACGGATCCGGAATCGTCTCGATCGGAGCTCTTATGCTCAAGTAACTTCGACATGAGGGGGGACGTCGATCAACCCCCTCTCGCCCGGCCAACTCTCGAGTCCACCCAAACCGGGACTAAAAAAGCGTTGTCGAGGCCACCCCAAACCCTAGAAGAGTTGTCGAGGCCACCCAATTTTACCAAGTTAAAAGAGCGTTGTCGAGGCCACCCCAAACCCTAGAAGAGTTGTCGAGGCCACCTGTAACACCCCGAGAATCTTACTACAGTAATCTCCCCCTGATGGTGGTCATGTCATCGTAATTACTATGCAAGTTGCCACTTGTTTGAAAATCAAATTCAAATTCAAATTTAATTTGCAAGTGAAATTTAAAATTTCACCAATATGGTTGCAAAATAGTCCACCATTTAGCTACTAATCCATAACAAATAATGGTTAAGGAAAACTACATCACCACAATGCTAAATGGTCTATAGCAATTAAAACAATACCAATTCAGCCCATTTAATCACTTTTCCTATTATGAAAAATTCAAATTAACTCCTATGTCTCCCAAACTTTTTGTGTCAGTACAAAAGATTGCAATATAATTAAATGCCCAAGCTCCATAATTTTGCAAAGTCATTTGATGGCTTATTTAATTGCAAACATGGTTGTATTAAATGTCAGAAAAAGAAAAAGGAAAAAGAGGAAACTAGCTACTGTGCTAATGGGCTCTTTCTACTACAATGAACGGCCCAGCCCACTACCAGGGCCTTTTCCTTCAACCTCTGTACAGGGAACAGAGGCCATGGTGTGGTGGACGCGCGCGCGCCGTACACGTCGACGATTGGCGCCGTGTCGAGCATCCGACGACCCTCCCCGATGGATAAGAACACCCCGCACCCTCTGGACAAACCCTAGCGCCCTTTACCTCTCTCCTCCGCTCGCTCTCATTCCCACAGCCCGCAACCGAAGCCTCGTCGCCATGTCCGTCATCGTTCACGCGCCCTCCTTCGCCTCCGGGCCTTGAGACCTTGTCCACGCTCTTCGTCATCCTGCGCTTCATCGTCTGCCTCCACGAGCTCAAGCCGGCACCCATTCCTACGCCGAGATCGAGCACTTCTTCCTCCAGCCGTCGCCATCTCGCGGTCGCCACCATCTCTCCGGTCCACCCCGGCCTTCACTGAGCCTGCCACGAGCTCCGCGGTGAGCCCCTCACCCGTTCCTCCCTTCGATCCACCTCCATAGGCCGCCGTAAACCGTCGTCGTCGACCTCGCGCTCACCCCACAACCGGCACGTGCCCCCGGGCTCCTCTGCCGCGCCTCGGCGCACGTCCTCCCCGCTGCTCCTACCCTTGGGCACGCACCCGCCTGCGCGCCCCTGGCCACTCCCTCGCCCCTGCCCACACCCGGCACTCCCCTGCCTGTCCGCCGTTGCCGCTCGCACGCGCCCGTGCTGACTGCTGCCGCGCCACTCCCGCTGTTGCTGTTGCTCTGCTGACTGCACTACCGCTGCTGCTGATGTTCGCTGCTTAGCTGCTGCTTTGCTGCTGCCGTCGTCAGGCCCTGCAGCCGCTCACGACGCCGCGTTCGGGCCTTGTCCCGCCTCGCCTCCGGCCGCTGCCCTTGCGTGCCCCGCGCCGGCCGCGCCCTCCCGCGCTTGGCCGCGCCCGCACCACGCCGCTTCCCACCGTTGCTCTGCCTGTACTGCTGCTAGTTACTGTAGCTGCTGCTTCACTGACTAGCCCTCTAAACAGCCCCTAAACAGTGATAAGACGAGTCCTAACATGGGTAAAAATTATATGAACGTAAAGTAGACGTAGCAAGCTTCATTTTGTTCCATTGGACCTGTTTCAGATAATGCGTGGATTAATTCCTACGAAAATCACAAAGTTCTATGTTCTGTTAATAGAAAAACCGAAAAACAACTTTATTTTCATAGCTACTTTAGAGCTGTTGATGATCAAGCAAATGAACTCTAATATGGATGAAAGTGATACTATATTGTAGATCACAGAGAATACTCAAAATTGATATAAGGCACGAAATTATAGGATGTACAGAACAATAGTTGTAGCCTTTTGAAAACAGCCAAGTGATGTTTAAAAAACTGACGAATTCTCAGACTTAGCAAAATTTCAGGGATTTTCCGGGTATTGTTAAATCTTTGAAAAATCATAGAAAAATATCCGTAGCTCGGATGAAAATACTTTGTACATGAAAGTTGCTCAGAAAGACGAGACGAATCCGAATACGCAGTCCGTTCGTCTGTCACGCGTCCCTAGCATAGCGAACCTGCAAAGGTCCCCCTCCGGTTCGTCTTTCCGAAAAGGCCAGACTTCGGGAAAGCATTCTCGGATGTTTTTCCCCTTCGCCGGTATCGCGTAGCACTGCGTTAGAACACCCCTAGCACCGCTTATTGTCATGTCATGCATCTGTGTACTTTGTATTTACTGTTTCTTCCCCCTCTTCTTCTTCGGTACACCCCGAGACCGCTGCTGATGCCACTGTGATCGACTACGTCGACGACGACTCTTCTTCCTTTTCAGCAAAGCTTCCAGCCAAGCACCCCCCCTTTGAACATGCCTATATCGCCTATTCTTTCTCCCTCCTGCTTGCATTAGAATTTACTACTGCTTTGAGTTATCCTATTCTGATGCATAGCATGTTTATTGTAACCTGTTATTGATACATTACCTGCTTATCCTAAACTGCTTAGAATACGCTGGTTAGTAATCCCCCAGTGACCCCCACTTGTCTCAGTTACCCCGCTGGATTATCAGATGACCAGGGCCCGGCACATCACATCACACTCCTTTCGGTACGACAGTGCAGGGTTACTATCGAGTGCCGAGGGTGATACCTCGTATAGCACTTCTGATGTTAACTCTGTAGAGTAGCTATTTGGTCGTGGTCATCGAGGGTGATTCCTCCTTCACCACTGCCAATAACGACGCTGTCGTGCAACATCTCAAGTGTGAACCCATCGAGGGTGATTCCTCCGAGTTCACCTTGACGGATATATCGAGTAGGAATCCAACGAGGGTGATACCTCGGATTCCCCAGATGTTATGGACACACGGATACTTGGACTTTACAAATGTTGCTTGGAAAGGCGGGTCGACCCTGAGGAGTACCCGCGAGTGATGGGAAGTCGGGTTGACCTGGACGGAACCCGAGAGATAATTACGAGGCGTGGCCGGGCATTCTTAGCCCTTGCTGCAAGTCATATCACTCACGAATGGATGAGAAAATTACAAACGAAAATACGTCACAGAAGTTCAACGTGAAAACAGCAGGAAGTTCAGCTACTACACCGAATGAATTTCAGATGAAAATCTTTTAAACCGCCGCGAGTATGAAAAAAATGAACAAGACGGAAAAGTTGCGTGTTTACGGAAGCTTTCTGTCGGTATATCACTTGCTGAATTCCGGTAAGTAGATGGAGAGTTACGAACAAAAAACAACACGTGAAGAAACAGAGTGAAGTTCAGGTAGACGTGTTGATGAAGTTCAAGTTTTTCACGCGGTGAATTTTCGAAGAATCTGTTTCGCGATAAAGGCAGAACGCATCATCTCGTTGTTTTCAAAATTACTTGAAAACGGCTAGGAATCAGAGAAAACCATCAACATGAAAAAGTTTCGCATTTTTCGTAGCTTTTCAACGGTATATTATTTGCCCAATTCCGATAAAGTTTGTAGAAATTACGATGAAAATACGTTTTTAGACATTTTTAAAATTGACTTAAAATCGTAAAGATTTGGAAGAAACAATATATACAAAAAAGTTTCGCATTTGTTCAAGCTTTCCAACGCCATATTATTTACTGCATTCGGACATACGGTTAAAAAATTAGCTCGAAAATACGAACTCGGTGGAACTTGTACCGTTTTCTAAATTACTTTTAAACCGTTCAAAATTAGGAAAACATTTCAACATGAAAAAGTAGCGTATTTTCATAAGCTTTCCAACGCCATATTATATGCCTCAATTAGATTAGCCGTTTAGAAATGACATTGAAAATACGAACTCGCCTGTTCGGTTTGTGAAATTTTACGATTTTCAAAATTACTCTTTAACCATAGGGAATTAGAGAAAACTATCAACATGTGGAAGGAGCGGTTTTGCAGCAGCTTTCCAACGCCATATTATTTGCCTCATTCCGATAAACGGTTTAGAAATGCGATAGAAAATACGATTCACGTTTTTTGTATGAAGAAAAAACGGTTTTCAAAACTGCTCTTAAACCGCTTACATTTTGCCAAAAATTCAACTTGGGTCATGATACTCGTGTCCATAGCTTTCCAACGGTATATCGCAAGCCCCATTTGGGCAATGTTGGCGGAAGTTCAACCTAGCACTTGGAGAAGTTCAGATCGAACAACTCAGCAGTAAAATTGCAACAGACGCATGTTCATCACGACCCGAGAGCAAAATCCGCCAATGAGCGAGATTCCTATTTAAAACGGGCATTTAGTTGCTAAAAACTGTTTGGAGATTACACTTACATCACATAGAACATGACTGACCAAAATAATTCGCGCGGGGAGACACGGTTGCGAAGATAGCCCGAAGGTCGGGTTCCTACAGAGGGAAGTTCAGGCGTGTAACTCAGGAAGTTCAGGTTGTGATCAGAATAATATTCTGATCCCGTGATCAGAATAGTGTTTATGTATATATATTGACCCCATTCTTTAAATTAGATGTAGCAGATGCGGGATGAACTCCTACCACATGATCGTATACGAGCAATTCAAGATGAATTGGCGGGATTCTTTCTTGACCACGTCATAAATGAGAAGTGAGAATACCATGTGGAAATTGAAATGGATTTTAGATGTTAGGGATTGTAAGAGATGTTATATTGTATATATATAGTAGTAGCGTCGGATAGATATACGAAAACTTGTTGTTCGACCAATCTTTCGGAGAAAGAGAGGTCACTTATCTCTATATGTTCATGACGATCTTGTGTAATTAATATGGTTCCTTCATTTGCTTATTAGCTAGCGTGTCGAGTTCTCTCTATATGTATAGTAGCTAGCGTCGACCAAACACGAAGAAAGAGAGGTCACTTCTCTCTATTACCTAGCTAACACAATATGAAACCCCTAAATTAACCCTCAAAAACCCCTAAACCCGCCCCCTCCATCCAAAAAAAAAAACCCCAGTGCCTGCGAGCTGTTGACGCGTGGCAGCCTTTTGGTCCCGGTTGGTGTTACCAACCGGGACTAAAGGTCCTCCTGCCTGGGCGCCCCGCAGCGACCACGTGGAGCCCCTTCTGTCTCGGTTCGTAAGCGAACCGGGACTAAAGGTTTTGGGATTTATTCCCGACTAGGGCTGCAAGAAAAGCTCGAGGCTCGTGAGTAACTCAAGATCGACTCGTATTTTGGCTCGACTCGAAATAAAATGAGCTGAGTATGAACACTTTACGTACCTCAATAAAGAAACGAGCTAATCTTGAGCCAATACCGGCTCGCTCGATTTTAACTCGATAGCTCGATGCCATATAATTATATTAAGTAATCGTGACATATGTTAAAAGAAAATAGGATAATTTATTGTCATATATGTTTTGTACAATTTTTCTCAATTTTTACCTAATAGGAACATGGAAGCCTAATTAGCAGAGAGAAAATTTAGCCTCAATATGGTAGAAGTTTGAGAGCAGAGACACCTTCATTTTTTTATCTTTCTAGTTCCTCCACGATCCCTAGTTATCAAGTGCGAGTCATCAGTTGAGAAAGAATAAGTCAAAATTCATAGTGGTTTTCTATGTTGTATTGTGGCCTATCATGTTTGAAAAATTGCCAAAGATTATTTATAAAATAATCTTATTTAGCTCGAAACTAGCTCGAAATTGACTCAAGATCAATACAAGCTGAGCACGAGCCACTTTCTACAGCTCGATCTTGAGTTTCGCCCAGTCTGAGCTCGCTCGAATTTTAGTATAATATGAGCGGAGTCTAGTCCAACTCGCTCGAACTTGACTCGTTTGCAACCCTAGTCCCGACCATTTTGTCTCGGTTCCAGAACCGGGTCTAAAGGCCCTCTGGAACCGGGACTAGTTCCCTGTTTTCTACTAGTGCGGGCGAACCTACGTGTAAGTTGTGGGGTCAGTTTTTGAAAAACAGCCGCAAAAAACTGTACGGTCCCTATAAATCCTTCCGTTCTAGGAAATGTCAGATTTGAATGCCAAATGCTGGATAATCTGCTTTGTTACCTGAATCATGAATTACCGGAGGCATGAACACGCAATTTAAAGCTCAAAACATCAGGAAACAAACAATTTTGTAACTATAGTATACTTTGATTGCGTAGCTGAACAATTATTTGTCAGATCTGTGAGTAAAACTGCAAACGATGGTCCAACATTTTAATAGTTAGTCTGGGAATAGTACAAACAAGATGAATAGTTGTACATCTCCTGCAACAGTTTGCAGATACTACCAGTAACATATGAACTTGCTTTGTTAATGCTAAACTAACTATAAACATTTTGCTCTTAGCTGTTGTTGCAAACGCAAAAAACGATCTGCTACATTGCATTATATGGGAGAAAATCATGAAAATAAATTGCATTTCTTATTTACAATCTGAACAATATATATTGCAGATTTTTTTTTCGAGAGTACGCCAAAGACGTACAGTATTTTTATAGAAGGGGGAAAATATAGATTACAAGAGTCCGTGCACGATGACGAGCGTCTGCACGGGATCTCCGACTCCACGAAAAGAAAAAAACCTACTCTCTCACAAATCTAGCTAGCCCCTCGACACCTACTCCCGCCCGCTTTCAAAGTTTGATCTCCTCAAAGATATGTTGCACTAGGCTTGAGTCCGATCTAACTTGGTCGTTCCTATTGAACACTCTTGCATTCCTTTGCTTCCATAGGTGCCATGCAGTCGCAATGACGAAGGAGTCATACCCTCTTTTGACCTTGCCTTGAAAGGAACCACGTGTCCTCTCCCACCACTCCATGAAGGTGTCGTCGTGGTTTGGAATTTGAATGTTGACTTGTAGGAACACAAAGCAGCCGCTCCAAACTTGCCTCGCATAGACACAACGAGCTAGTATGTGATCGACTGTGTCCTCTTCCTGGCAGCATGTGTAGCATGCCGATGCCGTCTCTTGCAGTCCGTGCCTGGCTCTTCGGTCTGATGTCCACAGCCGGTACTGGGAGGCCAACCAAGCAAAGATTTTGCATTTGAGTGGCGCCCAGCTTCTCCATATACTATTGGCAGCAGCGCAACGGGTCAGGCCATGGCACAATCTCTCGTAGGTGGACTTTGCGGTATAGGTGCCTGCTGCATCACACGGCCAGCTGAAGACGTCTGCCTCCATCTCGTTCCTGACCACCGTTGCCATGGCTTGCTGCAGGTGAAACTCTGCTAAGTGTATTCACAGATGCCGACTGGGCGGGCTGCGGCGACGACAGGCGATCAACAGGCGGGTTTGCTGTATTTTTTGGACCTAACCTTATTTCTTGGAGCGCACGGAAGCAACCTACAGTCTCGAGATCATCGACCGAGGCGGAGTATAAGGCGTTGGCGAACGGTACAGCCGAAGCAACATGGGTAGAGTCATTGCTAAAGGAGCTGCGAGTTGCTCAACCTCGAGCACCTGTTCTATGGTGTGATAACCTCGGCGCGACGTACCTCACAGCCAACCCAGTATTGCATGCATGCACCAAGCACATTGAGGTGGATTTCCATTTCGTGAGAGAGAAGGTTGCCATGGGAGCTCTCGATGTTCATTTTGTTTCATCAGCTGATCAAGTCGCTGATGCATTTACTAAACCTCTCACGAAGATCATGTTGACTCGATTGCGGTCCAACCTCAACCTTTGCATAGTCTGAGTTTGCGGGGGAATGTTAAACAATCGAGTCATATCTTGGCTGATTGATTTGGTTAGGATTCATTCCTATACGAGCTGTGTAGATTGATCCTGAGGATCTCGTGTAATCTGTTGTAAACTTGGCAATTAAGGTTGCCCATGTATAAATACAAGGTAAAGCCCGTGGGGATGATCACGGCAAACCAAAACCAATCTCTTTGACTAGTTGTAAGTGTGCAGTGAAAGAGAGATCTCCTGTGATGTCCTGTACCCACGCGCCCTCGTGCAGAGCTTCCTGAACGGTTCGCTTGCCCTTGACTCGCTTATCGACCATTCCAGCAATCAGGGGGGCGATGTCCCTTATTGCAAAGCCGTGTATCCATCTATTCGTCCAGAACAGCACCCTGCTACCTTCTCCCACTTTGATGAGCACCATGCTGTCGAATGCTGCCTTTGCTTCCTTGTCCACCATGAGATGTAGGCCTTGCCAAGGCCGGCTGGGATCCGTCCTTCTGAGCCACTCCCAACGAATGCGCATGGCCAGGCCTTGAAGCTCGAGGTTCTTAACTCCTAGACCACCGAAACAGGTTGGCCTGCATATGGTGTGCCAAGCCACCAAGCACTGCCCTCCGTTGACTACCTCTTTCCCAGCCAGAAAAAAGCTCTCATCCATTTGTAGACCTCTTCAAGCACCCATTGCGGCGCCCATAACGAGCAGATGGTGGATCGGCCTAGCCGAAATCATGCTTTTGACTAACACAAGTCTGCTAGGTCTCTGAATCAGCCCACGTTGCCAGGCCCGGATGAATTTTTTTGGCCTGATCCAGCATAGGTTGCCATTGTACTTTGGTTAGCTTGTGGATGCTAAATTGCAGGCCTAGATATTTGCACGGGAACACTGCCATTTGGCAGTTAAAGAACTGCTACACCCGCCCTGCATCTCCTTGATGTCCTTGGATCAAGATCGCCGATGTTTTGCGGTAATTTACTCGCAGGCCTGAAGCGTGGCCGAACGCATGGAGCACATCTCTTATAGAGGAGAGGTCCTACTCTGTGGGGCGAACGAATAAAGCTACATCATCAGCATATAGTGAGAGCCTCTGGTTTGCCAGGACACCGTTGAAAGAGGACAGGACTCCCACGCTTGACGCTCTGCATATCAGCACCGAGAGGACTTCCATCGCTATGACAAAGAGCAACGGAGAGCTGGGGTCTCCCTGTCTCAAACCTCGCGCGTAATCAAACCTCTTCCCTTGGTTTCCATTGACAATGACTCTAGTAGACGCCGTCTGCAGCAGGATCGCTACCCATCTCAAGAAGTTGTTGCCGAAACCCTTCGCCCTCAAAACTTCGAACAGGAAAGGCCACGAGATGGTATCGAATGTGCGTGAGATGTCGAGCTTCAGGAACACTCCTGGTGTTTTGCGCGCGTGAATCTTCCGCGCCACTTGCCTAACCAAGAGGAAGTTATCGTGCAGGCTCCTCCCATGTATGAAAGCCGATTGATTGGCGTTTACGAGCTCTGGCATTCTCCTTCTCACTCTGTTGGCCATCATCTTTGAGAAAAGTTTACCAAAGCTGTGGGGCAAGCTGATCGGTCGAGTCTCCGATCTCCTCCGCATCGCATCTCTTAGGAATGAGGACCATCAGTGCCCTGTTTAGCTTCGCAAATCCCCTGCCATCACACACATAGAGCTTCAAGATAGCCGCCATGATGTCGTGTTTGATGATCGGCCATGCGCGTTGGTAGAAGGCTCCGATGAATCCATCCGGGTCAGGCGTGGTCCGGATGGAGCTCCTTGATGACATGCCACACTTCCTCCTCCGTAAAGATCGCCTCTAACTCGTGCAGGTCGATTGGCTGTATACCCAGGAAGTTCAAGTCTAAGGTGAAGTCGCGCGCCTGATCGGTGCCCAGCAGGTCCTCAAACGCCGAAGAAAACGCAGCTTCTATCTGGGTTTGGTCTGTGATCACTTCGGAGTCAAGATGGCAACGGGGAGGAAACCCACCGGGTTTTGCCTTCCCAAACCCATCCCCACGAGAAAATCGCAAGCCCGTCCCCGTCCCCATCACCGTGCGCGGGGCTAGCTTTTTGCCCGTCCCCTAAACCCATCGGGTTTTCTAAACCCACGGGGAAATTGGCATATTTAAGCAAACATAAGGACTGGAGCTCTATCGCTTAGAACTAGAAAACTACCACTTGTGCTAAATGTTGATTCTGAGGCAACCGTGCTGACCGGAGTTGCAAAAATATCATGTGCTAGCAGCCTCAAAGTTGGATAGCGTGTTCCATCAACTTTCCACCAATCTAATACACTGAATTTATCTTTGGACAATGGAATTAGCTCATCTTCCAAGTAACGATCTAGCTCAGATTTCATCCTAAAAGATGTTGGCCATTTTTGAGCAACACGTTCATTGAAGAGTGACATAAGGTCCGAAGCTTGCAAAGAAGAGAATGAGCAAGATGGCTGTCCATGATCATCATCACTCTCAAGATTGTACTGCTCGAATATGCTTATTGTAGTATTTTGACGGGGATGGCAGGTTTCGGGTTCGGGTATTGTTGAAACGGGTTTGAACCCGTGAAACGTGTCGGGTTTTATACTTTACCCAACAACAGCCCCGCGAGGTTAAAAAGACGCCCATCCCCGTCCCCTAATAGGGTAAAAACCCGCGGGGACGCGGGTTTCGGGTCCCCATTGCCATCTTGACTTCGGAGCCTACCTTGATGCGCGGGATGAAGTTCTTCGTCCTTCTGCCATTAGCGAAAGCTTGGAACAGTTTCGTGTTCGCATCCCCTTCTTTGATCCACCTCATTCTTGATCGTTGCCGCTCTATAGTCCGCTCAAGGAGGCCATGCCCAGCAGTGCAAGCTTGAGCGTGCATCGCAGCCATAACTCCTGGTCCGTGAGGATGCGATCCTCCTGCGCCTTGTCGAATCTACATATAACGAACGTTGCCACAGCCATGAGCAACTTGATATTACCCGTAGTCCTTTGTCCCCAAGCTTGCAACGACTCGGCAGTGTTCCTGAAGAGTGCGTCATGATTTCACTGTTATGATTTAGACCAATACAGAAGTGGAAACTATTATTGTGTAAAGGATCATGAATAGTAAAAAAACTCCATCGTGAACAAAACAATATACAGAAGGAGGGAATGTCATGAACATTTCGTTCATGAGAATTTCACATTTGATGGAAAAGAATATGAGAACGACCACTGCACCATTCAGTGATGGCAACATGTGGACGCCTTGACCTATCCGGCTGTACTGCGGCTTGTCGTGGCCATACCGACGACGATAACGGTAGGAGAAGCAGTGAACGGAGGCAGCGGTGGTCGTGGTGGCCAGCTGCGCTCAAGGCCCAGAACGCTACGAACCTTGCCGGATCCGGTAGCCGGGAGGCTCATGGATGCCAGATCCGAAGCTGATGAGAGCTTAGGTTGGTGGGTTGACACGCCGCGATGAGGGAAGAACATGCCCACAGGAGAAGGGGCGCAAGGAGGCCGCGGTGACGACGGTCGGCAAGAGGATGGTTCCCAGGAGAGAGGCGGGATATGGGCCGACGAGGAGGTGGTGGTGGCTCGAGCTGCACCGTGCAAAGGGGGAGGCCCGCGGCTCCAGCGCAGTACGTGCGAGGAGAGTTGTCATGCGATTCGGGCCAGCGAGAGTTTCGCGTGAGAAAGTGTCAAGCAACGTGATTGAGGGTGGTTTCCTAATTAGATGTGGTTATAATTAGGCATGATCTGTCCCTATACATCATTGGACGAACGTGGAACGTTAGATCTAGAGGTTTGACGGCAGAGATTTTATGTTTTGATACAACATTGGACGAACGTGGCGCGTTGGATCAGGTGGTTGAACGGCTGCTCTTAGTTGGATCCACACCAACTCATGCTTTTAATATTAATGGAGATGGAGATGGAGATTTAGAGATTGAGTGAAATAATCAATTAAACGAGCAGATTGCCCGCCTTTTGCGCGAAGTAGAAATCAAATGGTATCAACGCTCGAAGGCACAGTTCCTGGTTCAAGTAGATGATAATTAATACGAAATACTTTCATATGTTGGCTAATGGCAGACAGAGAAAGAAACGTATCTTCGTTCTTGACCAAGACGAGGGCCGAATCAAGGGGGACGGCCCGCTCAAAGATTTTATTACTAAGTATTACAAAGATCTTTTTGGACCATCAGCTAGGAGCACATTCTCGCTGGATGAGTGACCATCAGTTGTTAGTAGCAGGCCGAAAAACTCATAGATGACATTCCTCAGGTCTCGGTAGCGGAAAATGATTTTTTAACTGCTCGATTCTCTGAGGAGGAAATTCGGGATGATATGTTTTAGATGGAACACAACAAGGCTCCTGGACCGGACGGTTAATGCTTCAGATGTTCTTTCCAACTATCTTGACATATCATTAGTAATTCTTGCTGTCATTTTCCTTTTTATAACAAGTGTTGATATTTTGGTTGATTATTGTTTTACTCTAGTCGCTAGACTTGTGAGCAAGTGACAGACTTCTTTAAAGTGTTAATGCACCAGTATATATAAAACAGACCATGCCTTGATACACTACGAGTTTTCCGGCCTGCTACTAACAACTGCTTGTTGAATGTTTTGCAGGAAATGGTGGAAGGTAATGCAGAAACAATTCTGTGTGCTCGTCAGATTAATCTTGTAAAACAGAGGCATTCTTTCTGCAGTCTCATTCAAGTCTTGAATTACTGAAGACGTGACTCACTTTTCAGATATTTTTGAGAGGCTACTTAAAGACGGTTTACTTTCCAGGGTAAGCAAGGATGGTTATGCTGTTCATAAGGTCAACCTAAGTAACATTATTGTTTACCACATGCTATATTATTCTTCACTAACATGATTATTTCAGATTACTGATCCCACACTACCGGAATAAACCTACATGCGGACGGCCTTATCTATGCCGACTACATTTTGTCGGGGCCGTCGGCATAGATGGAGGCATGCTGACATCGGCATACCTTCATCTATGCCGACGGCAACCGTAGGCATAGGTAGGCCGTCGGCATAGACGCGACCCTGGCGGCCCGGGGATAGACGGCGGGCTAACGCCGTCAAATCTATGCCGACGACCCTGACGGCGGCCGTCGGCATAGATTTTATCTTTTTTTATTATTTTAAATCATTTTTATTTTTTAAAAGTTAAAATTTGATTAATCTAAATCTGACTTATCTAAACTTAAACATACATAAATTATATATCGATTTGGGGTAGAATTTTTCATAGATTATGAATATTGTCGTCGTTATCTCGACGGGGGGTTCGCGAGACAACAGATGCCATGGGATGGCTTGAGGTGAGGGCAAGACTGCTGTGGAATATCCGGGACGGGTATTGCGCAATAGCACGCTGTGGTTTACCCAGGTTTGGGGCTCTCCGGAGAGATAATACCCCTACTCCTGCATGTCTGTATATATGCGGTATATCTGGTACAGAGTTGCTCCTGGAGCTGTATTGGAGCAGAGACAGTAGCAGAGAGCTACCTGTCTCGTATATGCCTCATATGTGTGTGTGGCCGAAGGAGCAAGCATGCTCTAGTGGCCGAATGAGTGGCGTCGTGTGTGAGTCCATTCCCCTGGATGGATGGATGTGTCCTTTTATAGTGTGAGGTAGCTTTGGATGTAAGCTAGGCATGGTGGGTGGTGACCCACCCACCAACTACACTATTGGAGATGTCATGCGAGGTGACGCGCGATGCAGGCTATAGTGCGCCACTATTGCTCGACAGTGCCAGGAACAGCCGTCTCGTCCGTGTCATGTCAGATGGGACACCGTAGTTGACTTTGCGTAGCCGGCTGGTTGGCGCAGTCAGCAGCCGGCCGGGTGGAGCAGCCGGCCGGGGGAGCAGTCGACCCGAGCGGGCGGGCACCCCGTCCGACTGCCGTCTTTGGGGTACCCGGGGGTCATCCCCCTGACAGTAGCCTCCGAGCCTCCGGGTGACAGTAGCTCAAGTGTGGTGCGATGTTTAAAGAGGCAATAAGCATCTCCGTAGTGTGGCCACCCTCACGGACGGCGATGACACCGTAGTAACGTCCTACGGTTTTGTTGCTGGATGAATATTCCTGAACACTCGGAGTGTGATAAAATCATGAGTTTTTTACACGGTGCAGACACATGTGATATAGGATGTGTGGTAGTTTTTCATTTTTTTTGAGATGCAGAAGTATCTGAACAAATCTCTTTGTGCGGATTGTTCTTCGCATGTCTACGAGTGTGGTGGACAGTCTTCGGGGGCTAGCAATCCCACCAAATCTTGCGATGGGTCCTCTTACATGTCTGAAAGTGTGGTGGCAGGTGTAAACACCCGGCACGCAGCTCCGGAGTGTGACCCCCTTCACGGACGGCGCTGCCGCAGGCACTTGGAGAGGGGAAACAACCACATCGAGTCGACCCAGAGGGAAACTTGTAGTGGGTTGGGCCCAGACCTTGTTCTGAAATGTTCACATGGGTTGACCTATCACAATCGGGTGGAAAATTTCGTTGGTCAAAGACCGTCCGGTGAAAGTCAAAGGCTTAGATCTTCGGGTCAACGGGGCTAGGGTTAGGTCGGTCGGCGGCCTTGGGGGTAGCAATGCCACCAAAACTTGCATTGTGTCTTAATATATGTATATAAGTGTGATGGAGGGTTGAAATAGCCAACGGAGCAACGGGCAACGCACTTCCTTCACAAACCGGACACGTTCTTTCTCGATAGCTAGATACTACCTCGGAGATGGTGAAGTTTACAAGAGGCCTCTGGCCAGGCTTCTACAAAACACGCTCAAACTTTTACCACGCCCTACAAGGGCCATATGAAGACACCGTGCCAGGTCTTGAGGATTTCCGGCATCGTATGATTTTCCGTGGATTTTTACGGCTGGATCCGGCATGCTGCCGAGGTACATTCGCCCACCGGTGGTGGGGCATGCCCCTCCTTTGGTTGCACTAGGCCTACACATACCGCAAAGACATCATATATGATTTTACAAACCACTTCTGGACATCATTTCAGGTGGCCGCCGTGCAGATCTGCAATTTCCCGCATTGAAACCCTTCGGATGCAATAAATGTCTCAAATATTGCAAGCGGGCCCAAAAAACGCCATGTCCTGGCACGTGTCATGCAATGGCCCCCTTTAAGAGCACGAGAAGTTTCGAGGTCAGTGGAGCAACGGGCAACACACTTCCTTCACAAAACCGGACAAGTTCTCTCTCGATAGCCAGATACTACCTCAGAGATGGTGTAGTTTACAAGCGGCCTCTGGCCAGGCTTCTACGAAACACGCTCAAACTTTTAACACACCCTACAAGGGCCATATGAAGACACTGTGCTAGGTTTCAGGCGTCAGCTACAACTTCGGCGGCCACCGGTTTCATGCCTAAGTGTTTACCCAGAATAAGATGGTAAAAAAAGAAGAAAAACGAAAGGAAAAAACACAATTGCAAGTGGTTACTTCTGATTGGTGGAAACATTTATGTCTTGGATCAATGACATGGCGCACATCCATCCGATATGCATGTGTGGTAGCAGTCGGGTGGGTTCACGTGGTCCGGGACGAAGGTCCCAGTCCGGACCCATCGTCGTCATACCGAATGTACCCTTCTCGATCCATTCCCTCCCCACCTCACCTCACCATCTCCTCCTCGCCGCCCTCCTCTCCCCTCACGGATCGCCGGCGGCTGGATCCACCGCACCTCGCGCTGCTGCGTCCATCCATCCGTTAGGATCCGCTCCTCCCGTCCACCCAAAGCCCTACCTCGTGGCTAGGGTTTCAGTGGCCTCCACCTCCAGCGCAGCTCCGATGGCGGCGAGGCCAGAGGACGTCGGGCCCTTCACCAGTGTGGATGCGGTTAGTACTTGCCCTCCTTTGTCGGTCCAAGAGGGTAGAAAAAGTTAGAAGAAAAACAAAAGGGAGAACACAATTGCATGATCATGATTCCTATTGGTGGAAACGTTTATGCCACGGATCGATGACGTGGTGCATATCCATCCATCTATCCATCTAGCTCTCCATCCCACATCCATCCATCCATCCGACCCACTGAATGCACCAACTCTCTCTCTCTCTCTCTCTCTCGCTCGAACCAACCCAACCCTCGTCGCCTCCTCTCTCCCCCATGGGCCCCTCTCTCTCTCTCTCGCCGGCGCCACGCACGCCGCCCGGTTCCGGCGAGTTCCGGCCACGCGCAGCACATCGGCGAGATCCCCTTGGTTCGTGCCTGCCTTACCTCCGTGCAGATCCGCGGCTCCCCCACTGGCTAGGGTTTTGCATCCCCTTTTGTTCGTCGGGATCCGCCACGGTAGGCCACGGCGAGGCCAAAGGTGACCGGATCCAGCACCGGTAAGCCCCTCCTTCTCCTTCTTCCCACCATCTCCTCCTCACCTCACCTCACCTCACCTTCTCTTCCTTCTCTACAGGTCGCCATGGGCGTGCCGGCGACGACGGCAGAAGGGCCGTACCTCCGTGGGGCGGGACGCCGCCATGGAGATGGAGCCCCTTGTCCCCCACCACGCAGCGGCCCCATGGAGCCCCCCAGTGCCCTAAAACCTAGCGGAGAGAGAGGAGATGCTCCTAGTACAGCACGCCATGGAAGGTTTTTTCTTTTGTTCTGTCTTTTTTTTTGCTGGTTCTCTTCCCAATCTAAACATGTTGAAGGCCCTTTTCCTCACCATGATTTGTTCATCTCCCCTTCCTCTGTTTTGTGCAGGTTGCTCTGATGAGGAGAAGCATCTGCTGCAGGACGTCCTCCACCCCTCCCCTGCATCCACCTCCTACCCCCACACATGGTGAGCTCCAACCTCTCTTTCTACCCCTTGCAAATCTGATCTGAAGTGGACATCAATTGCAATTGTCATGGACACAACATAACAGCAAGTATTGGTACAGTTTGCCATGGATGAAGTATACGTACACATGTGCTCTGTAGTTTTAGAGATACAACAACATTAGTTAGGTCCATGAATGGATGGATCAACACATACAACTAGGAGTTCTTGCAACAACAACAAAATAACCTTGTGATTGATTATGTTGAGGCTAGCATGCTCTATTAGTTTTGGAGCCCAACCATGGATTGTACGTACTAAGCTAGCTCAAGCACACACCCAGCAGCTTGATTGATTTCTGTATATACTAGCAGCAGCACGTGTGTGTCTCCTATACTAGCTTGCTTAATTTCTGTACTAGATCAACAACACTAGCTCTTGTTTCTTAGATTCGGAGCAGCAGGCATCCTCCGTGGACGATGACGACAACCAGGGCATCCACCGCCATGACGACGCCCCGCACATGGTCCAACTAGGCTACAACCTCCTCTGCCGTGTGACGGCGACCGTGGTCTTGTGCGGCATCGACTACAATCTCCTCTCTTGTGAGTCCGTCTCCTACCTCTAGCTCCCTCTCTTGTGCTTCTATAGTAGTACCTTGCTCTGTTTCATGCGCATGGGTGATTTTGTTTGTGCTTGCGGTGCTTGTGTCATGGAAAAGATCATTCCTATATACAAGTGATGATGATTCGGAGTAGCACACTTGTTAAATTCTGCTCTTGTACTAGACTCCATTTGTGGTTACTGTGATGTTCATTGATTCGGCCTCCTATACTGCAGATCATGCATGTTAATAATTTATAGTGGCCTTGTTGGTTACTGCAGCTAGGCTGTTTTAACTGTTGGTGCATGTTTAATCTAGCTAGCTTGTTTGTACCATCAAGATTGCAGCAAATTACAGCTAGCTAGCCTATTTGAAATCTGATTTTTTTTGCTTGGTTTGATGCTGGTCTGAATCTACTTACATGCTTGACTGAATTTAACTTGGTGCTATTGCTGTCAGACCCTAGTGCTCAATCACATGGACATTGCTGCATTGTTTGCCAATTAGTTTGCTTGCTTCCTTGCCGCCACAAAAAAATCTGAATCTTTTGTGTGTGCCATTCAGTTTTACCTTCGTGTATGCAATCTGATCTAGACCTTCGATTTTGACTTACTGTTGCGTCTAGATTTGTTGCTGCTAATAAGGTATTAGAGAGTGCTGCTGGTTTATTAGGATGTGGCTGAAACCATTGGATGGCCTTCCTGGACACGTCTCGTTGCTATCAATACTTGTCTCATGGTTTGTTTCCTTGCTCGACCTATTGCGGTTCAAGTGTTGCTGCTGTTTAGTAAATGGTTGCGGTTCAATGTTGAGCTCCTCTCCTCGCTGAGACATGGTCGTCGAGCCCAAGGCTATGTCACTTGCTATGTAAAAGAACTGCTGTTGTCCCGTGTTTTATTTTGGGTTGGTCCTGCTTAGGCCAAATTAATTCATCAATTGCCTTGGTTCTGTGGTTAGTTGTGAAACCACAAAACGGTGGCGAGGTGATTTTCGTTTCATCCACCACCACTCCAGCTAGCTTCTTCTTGTGTAATCAAATTTGCTCCTGTATGAATGTATATATGTATGTATGAGGCTGGGTAGTTCAACTCTAGTTTTCTTTCTAACTCATTCATATCCGTTGATATTTGCTACTACTGCTGTATCATGGATGGTCACCTACTAGCTAGCTATAAGTAGCTTGTTTTGCTACTGATCAATCAATGGATGTGTAACTTTGTAAATTCATGAGGATTATTATTGGGACATGACATGACCAACCCTGGCTTTTTGGCTAATGTATCAACTATGAAATTGCTAGCCTTTTTGGCTAGTATATATATTTTTTGCTTCTGGTCAGCAAGTATGCCGACGGCCAGGCCGTCGGCATAACCATGCGCCAGGACGCACCAGATGCTGCCACGTGGCACCTATATGCCGACGGCCAGGCTGTCGGCATAGTTTTATATCTATGCCGACGGCCTGGCCATCGGCATATAGGTGCCACATGACGCCCTTTGGTTGGTCAATACATGACGATGGCGCCGTCAGCCGCCGTCATACATAAAAGTTTGCCGATGGGGAATCTGTGCCGACGGCTGTATGGAAGCCGTCGGCATAGGTCGCTATGCCGACGGCTGGGCCCAGATACGCCGACGTACGAGTTGCCGACGGACCTATGCCAACGGTGGCCGTCGGCATAGGCCTATCCCGACGGGGTTTGGTCCGGGCCGGTAGTGCCAGAACACCCTACATAAAGAAAGAGGTCACTATGCACAATGTTTCACCTACTGAAGGAACCACAAACAACAATGGCGATCTGATGTATATGAAGGTGCCATCCTTTAACCCTTGAATGTCAATTCATGTAATTTCCCCTTACATAATATTGTCATTGCAGGCATTATACCACGCACTTCCAATGGATTATGTGACTATAGCCAAGCTTCAGGGCAAGCTTGATGGGGAAGCCAACCAGAGCACAGTCCGAAACTTGATTGACAAAATGGTGCAAGATGGATACATTAAGAATTCAGGCAATCGAAGATTAGGCAACTACTTGAACTGTATGAAGTCAACCTTTTCGAAAATCTGTATGAAGTCTAAGATGCCTTCCTCGAGTGTAGCCTCTATTCTTCTGGATGGTTCACGTGTTATATGTTCTTTTGGTGAAGTTGGCCAGCTAGTGGAGAATAATAAACGAGCCATTAATCTCATTTTCATTTCCTATAAAGATTTGCTGTTGAGACTCAAAATGATCAGTTTTTGCATGTTGATTACTTGCATTTTAAAAAACTTTTGTATAGCTCCCCTGAAGGAAGACCATTTTCTTCATGAAAAATGTTGTTTACCAGTAATACTTGCATGCTGATCTTTCTTGGATAAAATGCATCAGCTGGAAGCTTGGAATGCTTCATAAGTTGTATTCGTTGCAAACTAATCATCGTTAGGATAACCGATCCTGTCATTTTGCTGTCCCCAGTAAAAGTAGTCAACAATTTTGCAGTGTTGAGACTCTGAGCAGCCACAACATATGTATAGTTCAAACGTGATAATCTGCGATGCCTTCTTGCAGCCGGCTACGTCCCTGGAGAGTGGGTGCTCGGGCAGAGGATCAGAAAGTCCGTGGCTGGCAACGAGTCACTGTGCACCCTGGACAAGTGGTCCAGGAAGGCCAGCATGGTAAAAAAAAACTTCCACCTTGTTCAGTGAGGCGGTACAGAATCGCAAGGAGCCTCAGCGCAACTAACCTCGTAGGCCAGGTGAAGAAGCAGATACCCCTAGGTCAGTACTTTACTAGTAGAAAACAGGGTACCAGTCCTGGTTTCAGAGGCTTCAGTCCCGGTTCTGAAACCGGGACTAATTGCCAAAACCTTTAGTCCCGGTTTGCTTACGAACCGGGACCAAAGAAGGGCCACATGGCCGCTCTGGGGCGCCTAGGGAGGAGGACCTTTAGTCCCGGTTGGTAACACCAAACAGGACTAAAGGGCAGCCACGCGTCAGCAGCTCGCAGTCTCTGGGGTTTTTTTTTGAGGGGGGGGGGGGTGTTTATTAGGGGTTTTGGATGGTTTAATTAGGGGTTTCATATTATGTAAGCTATAGCTACTACATATAGAAAGAAGTGACCTCTCTTTCTCCGTGCTTGGTCGACGCTAGCTACTACATATAGAGAGAACTCGACGCTAGCTAGTAAACAAATGAAGGAACCATTAATTACACAAGATCGTCATGAACATATACAGAGACAAGCAATGACCTCTCTTTCTCCGAGATTGGTCGAACAATAAGTTTTCGTATTCCTATCCGACGCTACTACATATATACAATATAACATATCTTACGATCCCTGACATCGATCATCTACCGAAAGCCAGCTTCAATTTCCACATGGTATTCTCCGTCTTTATGTCTGACGTGGTCAAGAAAGAGTCCCGCCAATTCCTCCTGAATTGCTCGTATGCGATCATGTGGTAGGAGTTCATCCCGCATCTGCCACATCTAATTTAAAGAAGTGGGTCAATACATATATATGAATGAAACTCAATACAATTGATGGTAATAAAATAAAATTGTGAATATTATTGTTTACGTACTTCATATTGTTTGTCAGAGTAGCCCCGCTGAGAGGTCGAGCTGCGCATGAACTCGCAAACGTAGTATCCACATAAATGATTCCCGCCTGCCTGCCACAAGCACTTTACGAGAATAGAGATTCAATCAAACTGATAATCAAGCATGATAAATGGTATTGATGAAATTAGAATCAATGAGAGATGCGTGGAACTAGCTAGTACTACTTACTTTGGGGTGTGTAAATCGCAGCTCCTTCGGCAGACCCGGAACCATTCCGGTGAACTTTTTCCAAACCCTGCCAGGCAAAAAAAATGATTACTTGATATCAGGAAATGAGCGAAAGTTGCCGATATGGTGCGATAATGATTGAACTTACTTCTGGAGCATTGCAGTCAAGTCCGCATACTCCTGGGGATCTTTACGTCTCGAGTCTAAGACAGTTACTAATGCCCCGTCAAGCTTGATCTCTAGCAGAATAAAGTGGAACCTGCGCACGCACAACTTATCAATTACATTACTATAACCTCGAGTAAGCGAAACCGAATATGCACAAGACAGTAAGACTCACTTGAAGTTGTAAGGAAAGAGTATTTTCCCTTTGTTTTGATGTTGAAGGAACGATTGTAGCAAGTTTTCCTCAGTTTCTTTGACTCGCTTTTTTACCGACCATTCATTTAGGGTATTTGGGCTAATGAACCCAATGTCATAGATTTGTCTTTCCTTGCATTCGACGAGCTTAAATCTGCATAATATAGTGAGGATAATTATATATACATGTAATGAACGAGCTGAGCTAGAGACTTAATTACAGAAGTAATACTTACAGACAGTAGCAAGTCATGAGTTGTTTGTCGAGGGCCTCTTGATTGAATAACTGAAATAACTCCACAAATTCAACAGGCAACACCTCAACTCCAATGAGGTTGTGCTCCTCTTTAATGCTCAGCAACATACTGTCGGCCCCACTCTTCCTGCAGGTATCCATGTACCATCCATGCAATCTTCGCATCATCGTTGTTAGAGGAGGATGATCAGGTTTGACGAGAGGCTTCCCATGCTCGTATCTGAAGATCTCTACTGTCTCTAACATTTCAAACTGTACACCATCGCCCAGGTAATCACCAAGATTGGTACCGGGCACTAGCCCCGGATGATTAGCGACGATATCGCTAGACACCTTGAGTGGGGGGCACGATTGCTTCGCCTGTTCGCCGAGCTGGGGAATTGTTTTCCCACTTCTTCGTTTTGCTTCTCTTGCAGCACTGCAAGTACTTCCCGACCGCTCCGCTTCCTTACATGTCCTTTCAATAATGCGCTCATAGTTGGGCACGCAGAGTGCGTTTCACTTTCACCTGATCTATTGTTTCCTTCGGAGGTGGAGGTTTCCATGCAAAATGGGCCTCCACTTCGGCAGCACTGATTTCCACGCTTTCCTCGTCAGTCCTCTCATATGGTAACTTTTCCAGAGGCTTGAGGCTTGGACCGTATTTTAATCTCTTCCCGCCTCTTGTACTGCTAGCCGCCGGAGCGGCGCCGTCTCTCTTCCATCGTTGCGGAGTGCCCTGACGCACTGGAGGAGGCGGAGTGCCTTGACGCGCCGGAGGAGGCGGAGTGCCCTGATGCGCCGGAGGAGGCGGAGGTGGAGGCGGAGTGCCCTGACGCGCCGGAGGAGGCGGAGGAGGAGGAGGAGTGCCCTCACGTGCCGGAGGAGGTGGAGAAGGAGGCGGAGTGCCCTGACTCGCCAGAGGAGGAGGAGGAGGAGGCGTCCAGTTTGGAAGCTTGATGTACTCCTTTCTCCATAGACAGGTACTCCTTAAAGCATTTTCCAGATGAATCTCCCCTTCACCTGTATGGTAGTCAAGCTCCAGCTCCTCAAACCCCTCCATTATTTCATCCACCGTCAGAACAGCATAGCCATGTGGAATCGGACGGCAATGAAAATGTTCCCTCAGCTTGAGGAGGTGCAATAGAGCCGACCGCTGCCTTCAAGGTCAGGTTCTGGCATTTCGTCATTAGCTCGCAATGTTCAGACTCCATGATACTGCCCACGGGGTAGCGAGGAGCCGTGAAATCAGGCTGAACAAGCTCCGTGGAAGCCACGCTGCTTCTCCGCTGAGATGGTGGCGTAGCTTCTGGGGCAGCGTCGAAGAAAGGATCTTCGTGCTGCTGAGATGGTTGGCCGGTAGCTCGTTGGCTCTCAAGTTCCTCTAGCCTTGCTAATCCTGCATTGAGCCTCTGCATTTCGGTTGCTTCCTCTTTCCTCTTTCTCTCTCGGCTTCTATAACCACCGCTGTCGGGAAACCCATGCACCCATGGAACGGAGCCTGGTGTGCCTCGTGTTCGTCCAGGGTGCTCAGGATTCCCGAGGGCCTCTGTCAGCTCGTCCTTCTCTCTATCGGGAATGAACGTCCCTTCCTGCACTGCCTTGATTGCTGCCTGAAGCTTCATGATGGGTATTGCAAGTTGCTCATCCGTCCAACGACACTCCCCTGTTTCTGGGTCCAAATTTCGCCCAACCCCGAAGAACCAAGTGTAGGGAAACGTAGCATGCAATTTCCAAAGAATTCCTACGCTCACGCAAGATCTATCTAGGAGATGCATAGCAACGAGGGGGAGAGTGTGTCTACGTACCCTCGTAGACCATAAGCGGAAGCGTTTGACAACGCGGTTGATGTAGTCGAACTTCTTCTAGCTCCGACCGATCAAGTACCGAACGTAAGGCACCTCTGAGCTCTGCACATGTTCAGCTCGATGACGTCCCTCGTCCTCTTGATCCAGTAAGATGTTAAGGAAGTAGATGAGTTCCGTCAGCACAGCGGCGTGGTGACAGTGATGGTGAAGTGATCCGCGCAGGGCTTCGCCTAAGCACTACGAAGATATGACCGGAGGCGTAAACTGTGGAGGGAGGCGCCGCACACGGCTAACAATTGATGTTGTCTATGTGCTAGGCGCCCCCCTCCTCATATATATAGGTGGGAGGGAGAGGGGAGAGGCCAAGGGGCGCCCCAAGTGGGGCCGAATCCCACTTGGGCTCCTGCCCTGGTTCGGCCCCCCTTCCTTGTATAGGCGCTAGGGGAAGGAAGGGGGAGGTGGCGCCCCCCCCCCCCTTTCCTTTCTCCCTTGAGGAGGGGAAGGAAGGAGGGACTTACCCTCCCTCCTTTCCCTTCCCTAGGGCTGGCCGGCCTGGTGGAGGGGCGCACCAGCCCCTTGTGGGCTGGTCTGTCCCTCCCTTGGCCCATTAAGCCCATATCTTTGCCGGGGTTGCCCGGTACCCCTTCCGGTGACCCTATATGTACCCGGTACCCTCCGGAACACTTCCGGTGTCCTAATACCATTGTCCTATATATCAATCTTTACCTCTCGACCATTTCGAGACTCCTCGTCATGTCCGTGATCTCATCCGGGACTCCGAACAACATTCGGTCACCAAATCACATAACTCATATAATACTAAATCGTCATCGAACGTTAAGCGTGCGGACCCTATGGGTTCGAGAACTATGTAGACATGACCGAGACACCTCTCCGGTCAATAACCAATAGCGGAACCTGGATGCTCATATTGGCTCCTACATATTCTACGAAGATCTTTATCGGTCGAACCATTATCACAACATACGTAATTCCCTTTGTCCATCGGTATGTTACGTGCCCGAGATTCGATCGTCGGTATCTTCATACCTAGTTCAATCTTGTTACCGGCAAGTCTCTTTACTCGTTTCGTAATACATCACCTCGTGACTAACTCCTTAGTCGTTTGCTTGCAAGCTTATGATGTGTATTACCGAGAGGGCCCAGAGATACATCTCCGATACTCGGAGTGACAAATCCTAATCTCGATCTATGCCAACCCAACAAACACCTTCAGAGATACCTGTAGAGCATCTTTATAATCACCCAGTTACGTTGTGACGTTTGATAGCACACAAGGCATTCCTCCGGTATCCGGGAGTTGCATAATCTCATAGTCGAAGGAATATGTATTTGACATGAAGAAAGCAATAGCAACAAAACTAAACGATCATTATGCTAAGCTAACGGATGGGTCTTGTCCATCACATCATTCTCCTAATGATGTGATCCTGTTATCAAATGACAACTCATGTCCATGGTTAGGAAACCTTAACCATCTTTGATCAACGAGCTAGTCTTGTAGAGGCTCACTAGGGACACGGTGTTTGTTTATGTATTCACACATGTATTTATGTTTCCGATCAATACAATTCTAGCATGAATAATAAACCTTTATCATGAATAAGGAAATATAAAATAACAACTTTATTATTGCCTCTAGGGCATATTTTCTTCAGTCTCCCACTTGCACTATAGTCAATAATCTAGTTCACATCACCATGTGATCAACACCCAAAGGGTTTACTAGAGTCAATAATCTAGTTCACATCACCATGTGATTAACACCAATAGTTCACATCGCCATGTGACCAACACCCAAAGGGTTTACTAGAGTCAATAATCTAGTTCACATCGCCATGTGATTAACACCCAAAGAGTACTAAGGTGTGATCATGTTTTGCTTGTGAGAGAAGTTTAGTCAACGCATCTGCCACATTCAGATCCGTATGTATTTCGCAAATTTCTATGTCTACAATGCTCTGTATGGAGCTACTTTAGCTAATTGCTCCCACTTTCAATATGTATCCAGATTGAGACTTAGAGTCATCTAGATCGGTGTAAAAGCTTGCATCGACATAACTCTTTACGACGAACTCTTTATCACCTCCATAACCGAGAAATATTTCCTTAGTCCTCTAAGGATAATTTTGACTGCTGTCTAGTGATCTACTCCTGGATCACTATTGTTCCCCCTTGCCAAACTCATGGCAAGGTACACAACAGGTTTGGTACACAGCATGGCATACTTTATAGAACCTATGACTGAGGCATAGGTAATGACTTTCATTCTCTCTCTATCTTCTACCGTGGTCGGGCTTTGAGTCTTACTCAACTTCACACCTTACAATACAGGCTAGAACTCCTTCTTTGACTGATCCATTTTAAACTCCTTCAAAATCTTGTCAAGGTATGTATTCATTGAAAATATTATCAAGCATCTTGATCTATCTCTATAGATCTTGATGCCCAATATGTAAGCAGCTTCACCGAGGTCTTTCATTAAAAAATTCTTATTCAAGTATCCTTTCATGCTATCCAGAAATTCTATATCATTTCCACTCAACAATATGTCATCCACATATAATATCAGAAATGCTACAGAGCTCCCACTCACTTTATTGTAAATACATGCTTCACCGTAAGTCTGTATAAAACCATATGCTTTGATCAGCTCATCAAAGTGTATATTCCAACTCCGAGATGCTTGCACCAGTCCATAGATGGATCGCTGGAGCTTGCACACTTTGTTAGCACCTTTAGGATCGACAAAACCTTCTGGTTGCATCATATACAACTCTTCTTTAGGAAATCCATTAAGGAATGCAGTTTTGACGTCCGTTTGCCAGATTTCATAATCATAAAATGCGGTAATTGCTAACATGATTTGGACAGACTTAAGCATCACTACGGGTGAGAAAGTCTCATCGTAGTCAACTCCTTGAACTTGTCGAAAACCTTTCGTGACAAGTCAAGCTTTGTAGACAGTAACATTACCATCAGCGTCAGTCTTCTTCTTGAAGATCCATTTATTCTCTATGGCTCGCCGATCATCGGGCAAGTCAACCAAAGTCCACATTTTGTTCTCACACATGGATCCTATCTCAGATTTCATGGCCTCAAGCCATTTATCGGAATCTGGGCTCATCATATCTTCTTCATAGTTCGTAGGTTCGTCATGGTCTAGTGACATGACTTCCAAAACAGGATTACCGTACCACTCTGGTGCGGAACATGCTCTGGTTGACCTACGAGGTTAGGTAGTAACTTGATCTGAAGTTTCATGATCATCATCATTAGCTTCCTCTCTAGTTGGTGTAGGCATCACGGGAACGGTTTTCTATGATGAGCTACTTTCCAATTCGAGAGAAGGTACAATTACCTCATCAAGTTCTACTTTCCTCCCACTCACTTCTTTCGAGAGAAACTCCTTCTCTAGAAATGTTCCATTCTTGGCAACAAAGATCTTGCCTTCGGATCTGTGGAAGAAGGTGTACCCAATAGTTTCCTTAGGGTATCCTATGAAGACGCACTTCTCCGATTTGGGTTCGAGCTTATCAGGCCGAAGCCTTTTTGTAGGGTAACGCAGCAGAAAACGAAAATTTTCCGGCCTACGCACCAGCCCAGGACCACTATGGAGACTGCATACAAGGTTTGATCATTTTCGTTACCGACTCGTAGCGCAGCGGAAGTAAAGTCGATGACGATCGGCGGTGCAGATCCCCGCAGCTAGGATTTACAACCTCCCAACCGCGAGGATGTATACCCTCGTCTTCCCTTCGGACAGCCCTCCGGGAGGCGGTCGAACAGTCCCCCGGACGATGTCGCGGACAGCCCTTCGGGAGGACCTTCGAAACTCGAACGGTCACTCGGACAGCCCTTCGGGAGGACTCACAGAACTCGGACCGCCACTTGGACAGCCCTTCGGGAGGCACTCTCAAACAGCCCCTCGGGCACTAAGATCGAAACTACGACCTCTCTACAGAGTTGCACACATACGGTGTCAGCTATCCGGCAGGGCTTCGCCGTCCAGAACTAGTTCCTGCCGGAACCCAGACAGCCTTTCGGCTCTACGAAACTCTTTTCGTGGGAGGGAGAGAGAAGCCAGATAACATCTTGGCATGTGTATGAGAGCAAGGGATGAGGAAATGGCTGCCAAGATCACTCCTATATATAGGCAAGCCAAGGGGTAAAATTGTCACACAAAAACCCCAAAGTGCCCTTGGAATATCCCTTTCCAAAAGGGAATATGCCATATGGGAGTGCCATGTGGAGCACCATGGTGCTCCACCTCCTTGGCCGGCCACCCTTGGGGGGGGGGGACCCCCCCATGAGGTGCCATGCCCTCCTTCCCCTTCTAGAAGGCCCTTTTGGAATTTCCAAAAGGGTGCTTTCCATAAAAATTCCCAAAAAGCACTTTCACTATTCATGACGACATTTTTCAGCGTCCGTTCGAACTGAAAATATTTATGTGGGCTTAGAACATTTCCAGTACCCACTAAAATAATTTTCAACGCATTCTGGAACAATTCCAGATTAGTGATTTTCATCTGCGAAAAGCATCTGAAGTGGTTCCGGCAGCTCCGGAACATTTCCGGTTTTTCTTCCAGAAAATTCCCAAAAGTTTCCAGAATGATTCTGGCACCCTCCAAGAATTATCGGGCATGTGCCGAAACCAATTTGACTTTATGGTATCCTCTGAAACAACTTTTCAGTTTCACCAGAACTCATCCGGTGACCTCTCTCTGCGGAACTTTTCCGCTGTCCGAAACTTTTTCGGTGTCCGAAACTTTTTCGGTGATTTTCTCTCAGACTCCCTGTCTAGTATTCAGCAGATAGATGACCCTTAAGCGTGTGACCCTATAGGTTCGGTGAAGTATAGACATGACACGGAACCCCTTCCGATCAATGATCAACATCGGAGCCGTGGACACCCATATTGACCCCTATACCCACACGAATGAATATTCGAGTGAACCTCCAGTTGTCGTGTGCTATTCCTGTTGCTTCGCGATATGTTACAAATACCCGAGGTGAGACATGTTGGCATTCCTGTGGATCAACAACTTGTCCACTATGCTAGTTACCTCGTTACCGGTATTGTTCTCTTTTCTCGTTACCGTGTTCCGGCATCCCCGTGATCAAATCACAAAGTGTCTGGCCAGACGATGATGGATACCGTAACACCGAGAGGGCCCAGAGATATCTCTCCATCGTCGGAGGAGCAAATCCCAATCTTGAGCTATCAAGTTACTTGACATACTTTCCCATGAACCCGTAAGCCGCCGTAATAGCCATCCATTTACGGATGACGTTTAACAAACCCCAAAGTTCATGAATCAAGCATGAAGAAACTCGATACTCTCATGGTCTGAGGAATCATGCAAACGTAAACTATCTCTGTGTTATTAACCATTAACTCATGACGAATGTATCTCATAGCATAACATCAATCGGGTCGATTCAACACAAATGTTCTTCTAACATTTGTGCCCTCAAAGTTGCTGGCATAGACATGCCTATGATTGGGAAAACATAATCATCATGCAACACTTGAGCTAGTCTTAGAGGCATGACTAGGAATACATTTTACCGTTTATTATTCCACACGTGCACATGGGTTTTCCCCAGAGCCTTTATGGATATACGGGCTCGGGAACCACAGCAGTTATAGCATGGAACATAAACCTAATTATGAACACGGAGATAAATAATAACATTTATTATTGCCTCTAGGGCATATCTCCTACACTTTTGACATAAGTGTCGCAACCCCAAACATTAAGAAATGATAGCTTAGGTTTCTTGCCAAAACATAGTTCATACGGTGTTGTCTCAACGGATTTAGACGGTGCCCTATTTAACGTGAATGCAGCTGTCTCTAATGCATAACCCCAAAATGATAGTGGTAAATCGGTAAGAGACATCATAGATCACACCTTATCTAATAAAGTACAGTTACGACGTTCGGACACACCATTACGCTGTGGTGTTCCAGGTGGCATGAGTTGTGAAACTATTCCACATTGTTTTTAAATGAAGGCCAAACTCGTAACTCAAATATTCACTTCCGCGATCAGATCGTAGAAACTTTATTTTCTAGTTACGATGATTCTCCACTTCACTCTGAAATTCTTTGAACTTTTCAAATGTTTCAGACTTGTGTTTCATTAAGTAGATATTCCCATATCTGCTCAAATCATCTGTGAAGATTAGAAAATAACGATACCCGCCGCGTGCCTCAACACTCATCGGACCGCATACATAAGTATGTATTATTTCCAATAAGTCATTGGCTCGCTCCATTGTTCCGGAGAACAGAGTTTTAGTCATCTTGCCCATGAGGCATGGTTCACAAGTATCAAATGATTCATAACCATGTGATTCCAAAAATCCATATGCATGGAGTTTCTTCATGCGCTTTACACCAATATGACCTAAACGGCAGTGCCACAAGTATGTTGCACTATCATTATCAACTTTGAATCTTTTGGCATCAATATTATGAATATGTGTATCACTACGATCGAGATTCAATAAACCATTTACATTGGGTGTATGACCATAGAAGGTTTTATTCATGTAAACAGGACAACAATTATTCTCTGACTTAAATAATAACCGTATCGCAAATAAACATGATCCAATCATATTCATGCTCAACGCAAACACCAAATAACATTTATTTAGGTCCAACACTAATCCCGAAGGTAGAGGGAGTGTGCGATGGTGATCTTATCAACCTTGGAATCACTTCCAACACACATCGTCACCTCGCCCTTAACTAGTCTCTGTTCATTTTGTAACTCCTGTTTTGAGTTACTAATCTTAGCAACTAAACCGGTATCAAATACACAGGGGCTACTATGAACACTAGTAAAGTACACATCAATAACATGTATATCAAATATACCTTTGTTCACTTTTCCATCCTTCTTATCCGCCAAGTATTTGGGGCAGTTCCGCTTCGAATGACCATTTCCTTTGTAGTAGAAGCACTCAGTTTCAGGTTAGGGTCTAGCTTTGGGCTTCTTCACGGGAGTGGCAACTTTCTTGCCATTCTTCTTGAAGTTCCCTTTCTTTCCCTTGTCTTTTTTCTTGAAACTAGTGGTCTTGTTAACCATCAACACTTGATGCTATTTCTTGATTTCTACCTTCGCCGATTTCAGCATCGCGAAGAGCTTGGGAATCATTTTCGTCATTCCTTGCATATTATAATTCATCATGAAGTTCTAGTAACTTGGTGATAGTGACTAGAGAACTCTGTCAATCACTATCTTATCTGAAAGATTAACTCCCACTTGATTCAAGTTATTGTAGTACCCAGACATTCTGAGCACATGCTCACTAGCTGAGCTATTCTCCTCCATCTTGTAGGCAAAGTACTTGTCAGAGGTCTCATACCTCTCGACACGGGCATGAATCTGAAATACCAATTTTAGGTCTTGGAACATCTCATATGTTCCGTGGCGTTCAAAACATTTTTGAAATCCCGGTTCTAAGCCGTAAAGCATGGCGCACTAAACTATCAAGTAGTCATCATATCGAGCTTGCCAAACATTCATAACGTCTGCATCTGCTCTTGGAACAGGTCTGTCACATAGCGGTGTATCAAGGACATAATTCTTCTGTGCAGCAATGAGGATAATCCTCAGATCACGGACCAAGCCCGGATCATTGCTACTATCATCTTTCAACTTATTTTTCTCTAGGAACATATCCAAAAATAAACGGGGAGCTACATCGCGAGCTATTTGATCTAAGACATAATTTGCAAATACTATCAGGACTAATTTCATGATAAATTAAGTTCAATTAATCAAATTACTTAAGAACTCCCACTTAGATAGACATCCCTCAAGTCATTTAAGTGATACGTGATCCAAATCAACTAAACTATGTCCGATCATCACGTGAGATGGAGTAGTCATCAATGGTGAACATCTCTATGTTGATCATATCTACTATATGATTCACATTTGACCTTTTGGTCTCCAGAGTTCCGAGGCCATGTCTGTACATGCCAGGCTTGCCAAGTTTAACCAGAGTATTCCGCATCTGCAAAACTGTCTTGCACCCGTTGTATTTGAACGTAGAGTCTATCACACCCGATCATCACGTGGTGTCTCAACACGATGAACTGTCGCAACGGTGCATACTCAGGGAGAACACTTATACCTTGAAATTTAGAGAAGGGATCATCTTATAATGCTACCGCCGTACTAAGCAAAATAAGATGCATAAAAGATAAACATCACATGCAATCAAAATATGTGACATGATATGGCCATCATCATCTTGTACTTTTGATCTCCATCTCCAAAGCATCGTCATGATCTCCATCGTCACTGGCTCGACACCTTGATCTCCATCGTTGCGTCGTGGTCGTCTCGCCAACTATTGCTTCTACAACTATCGCTAACGCATAGTGATAAAGTAAAGCAATTACATGGCGTTTGCATTTCATACAATAAAGAGGCAACCATAAGGCTCCTGCCGGTTGCCGATAACTTTTATAAAACATGATCATCTCATACAACAACGTATATCACATCATGTCTTGACCATATCACATCACAACATGCCCTGCAAAAACAAGTTAGACGTCCTCTACTTTGTTGTTGCAAGTTTTACGTGGCTGCTATGGGCTTCTAGCAAGAACCGTTCTTACCTACGCATCAAAACCACAACGGTGTTTCGTCAAGTTTGCTGTTTTAACCTTCTTCAAGGACCGTCCGTAGTCAAATTTGATTCAACTAAAGTAGGAGAAACAGACACCCGCCAGCCACCTTTATGCAAAACTAGTTGCATGTCTGTCGGTGGAACCGGTCTCATGTGCGTGGACATGTAAGGTTGGTCCGGGCCGCTTTATCCCACAATACCGTCGAATCAAAATAAGACATTGGTGGTAAGCAGTATGACGATCACCTCCCACAACTCTTTGTGTTCTACTCGTGCATATCATCTACGCATAGAGCTGGCTCGGATGCCACTGTAGGGAAACGTAGCATGCAATTTCAAAAAAATTCCTATGCTCACGTAAGATCTATCTACGAGATGCATAGCAACGAGGGGGAGAGTGTGTCTACATACCCTCGTAGACTGTAAGCGGAAGCGTTTGACAACGCAGTTGATGTAGTGGAACTTCTTCTAGCTCCGACCGATCAAGTACCGAACGTATGGCACCTCCGAGTTCTACACACGTTCAGCTCGATGACATCCCTCGTCCTCTTGATCTAGCAAGATGTCGAGGAAGTAGATGAGTTCCGTCAGCACGACGGCGTGGTGATGGTGATGGTGAAGTGATCCGCGCAGGCGTAAACTGTGGAGGGGGGCGCCGCACACGGCTAACAATTGATGTTGTCTATGTGCTAGGCGCCCCCCCTCCTCATATATATAGGTGGGAGGGAGAGGGGAGAGGCCAAGGGGCGCCCCAAGTGGGGCCGAATCCCACTTGGGCTCCTGCCCTGGTTCGCCCCCCTTCCTTGTATAGGCGCCAGGGGAAGGAAGGGGGAGGTGGCGCCCCCCCCTTTCCTTTCCCCCTTGAGGAGGGAAAGGAAGGAGGGACTTGCCCTCCCTCCTTTCCCTTCCCTAGGGCTGGCCGGCCTGGTGGAGGGGCGCACCAGCCCCTTGTGGGCTGGTCTGTCCCTCCCTTGGCCCATTAAGCCCATATCTTTGCCGGGGTTGCCCGGAACCCCTTCCGGTGACCCTATATGTACCCGGTACCCTCCGGAACACTGCCGGTGTCCGAATACCATCGTCCTATATATCAATCTTTACTTCTCAACCATTTCGAGACTCCTCGTCATGTCCGTGATCTCATCCGGGACTCCGAACAACATTCGGTCACCAAATCACATAACTCATATAATACTAAATCGTCATCGAACATTAAGTGTGCGGACCCTACGGGTTTGAGAACTATGTAGACATGACTGAGACACCTCTCCGGTCAATAACCAATAGCGGAACCTGGATGCTCATATTGGCTCCTACATATTCTACGAAGATCTTTATCGGTCGAACCGTTATGACAACATACATAATTCCCTTTGTCCATCGGTATGTTACTTGCCCGAGATTCGATCGTCGGTATCTTCATACCTAGTTCTATCTCGTTACCGGCAAGTCTCTTTACTCGTTCCGTAATACATCACCTCGTGACTAACTCCTTAGTCGTTTGCTTGTAAGCTTATGATGTGTATTACCGAGAGGGCCCATAGATACCTATCCGATACTCGGAGTGAAAAATTCTAATCTCTATCTATGCCAACCCAACAAACACCTTCGGAGATACCTGTAGAGCATCTTTATAATCACCCAGTTACGTTGTGATGTTTGATAGCACACAAAGCATTCCTCCGGTATCCGGGAGTTGCATAATCTCATAGTCGAAGGAATATGTATTTGACATGAAGAAAGCAATAGCAACAAAACTGAACGATCATTATGCTAAGCTAATGGATGGGTCTTGTCCATCACATCATTCTCCTAATGATGTGATCCCGTTATCAAATGACAACTCATGTCCATGGTTAGGAAACCTTAACCATCTTTGATCAACGAGCTAGTCTAGTAGAGGCTCACTAGGGACACAGTGTTTGTTTATGTATTCACACATGTATTTAAGTTTCCGATCAATACAATTCTAGCATGAATAATAAACCTTTATCATGAATAAGGAAATATAAAATAACAACTTTATTATTGCCTCTAGGGCATATTTCCTTCACCAAGTCCTTGAATGATCTGGCCAGTGCATTGTCACTGGTTGGACCCCTTTAGCAAGCAGGTCTTGCTCAGCTTTGTCCCACAACGGCAGGGCTTTGTAGTAGCCACCTGACCCCGTGTGATGGTGATACAGTTTCTTTGCAACATTTTTCTTGTTTGTCAGTGACCTTTTCTTACCCTTCTCCGATTTCTTGTAGGCCACAAATGCGGGCCAGTGATCTCTTATCTTCTCATATCGACCGATGAATTCTGGAGTTTTTCCTTTGTCAACAAACTTTGAGTTCAACTATTTCTTCTAGTTTCTGAATAGTTCTGCCATCTTCTTAAGAGCATACGCCTTGACCTTTGGCTCTATAACTGGGTTATTCGGCTCCTCCTCTGGCGGGAGGCTAAAATTTGTCATCAGCGAGGTCCAAAGATCATCTTTCTGTCTATCCTGGACATAAGATACTTCAGGGTCATCCTTACTCTTATTCCATTGCACGATGCTGATTGGGACGCTGTCCCTAACAACAACTCCGCACTGATGTACGAATGCGTCCTTCGTCTGCTTGGGAGCAATCGGTTGGCAATCTTTCGCCACTTCTGTGATCGTGAACCTTTCATCCTGGCGCAACCTTTTCTTCGGGCCTCGTCTCCTTACGAAAGTTTGGCTCGATCCGGAGGGCTGAAAGAAGAAAGAAGCGTTAATATATGTACATACCAAAACAATTAATGCATCAAGTCAGCACAACCTTAATTAATATATATACCTCACCGGACTTTGCAACAGCTCCCTCCTCCGTTCGTTCACCGGAGTCGTCATCATGATCTCCTTCCTCCGCCATCCGGTCACCGGAGCCGTCATGATCTCCTTCCTCCTCCATTTTTGGATGACCGGAGCCATCATCCTCTCCTTCCTGACCATCGGTATCGTTGAGAAATGACAAGGGATCACCTCCGACGAGGATTATATCCCCCGACAACTATTCTTGTTCTAAGTCGCTTTCCATAGTTTCTGCAAATATTACAACATGGCAATATACAAACATGAGAGATGGATTAATTAGTGGTTATACTTTCAGGAGAGGACAGTTTGCGAAAAATAATCGGTATGAACTTAACAATTACGGGTAGGGGCGGGAGGGGGTAGATCCACAACGACGCTCTTTCTTCTAGGGTTTGGGTTGCCTCGATAGATGGTCGGGTGAGCGGACCGCCTCTCTCTCATGCATGTCCGATGTACCCCCTCATGTCGAAGTTATCGGGGAGGGGGTAGATCGACAACGAAGCTCTTTTTCTAGGGTTTGGGTAGCCTCAATAGTTGGTCGGGCGAGCGGACCGCCTCTCTCTCATGCATGTCCGACGTCCCCCCTCATGTCGAAGTTATCGGGGAGGGGGTAGATCGACAACGACGCTCTTTTTCTAGGGTTTGGGTGGCCTCGATAGTTGGTCGGGCGAGCGAACCGCCTCTCTCTCATGCATGTCCGACGTCCACCCTCATGTCGAAGTTATCAGGGAGGGGGTAGATCGACAACGACGCTCTTTTTCTAGGGTTTGGGTGGCCTCGATAGTTGGTCGGGCGAGCGGACCGCCTCTCCCTCATGCATGTCCGATGTCCCCTCTCATGTCGAAGTTATCGGGGAGGGGGTAGATCGACAACGACGCTCTTCTTCTTGGGTTTGGGTGGCCTGGATAGTTGGTCGGGCGAGCGGACCGCCTCTCTTATGCATGTCTGAGTCCCCCCTCATGTCGAAGTTATCGGGGGAGGGATAGATCGACAACGACGCTCTTTTTCTAGGGTTTGGGTGACCTCGATAGTTGGTCGGGCGAGCGGACCGCCTCTCTCTCATGCATGTCCGATGTCCCCCCTCATGTCGAAGTTATCGGGGAGGGGGTAGATCGACAACGGCGCTCTTTTTCTAGGGTTTGGGTGGCCTCGATAGTTGGTCGGGCGAGCGGACCGCCTCTCTCTCATGCATGTCGGACGTCCCCCCTCATGTCAAAGTTATCAGGGAGGGGGTAGATCGAAAACGACGCTCATCCCTCATTTTGAATATATGAACATTTTCAAAAATATTCTATGAACAAAAAAAATGCTATCCGATATACCCACATATGTACATATCGTATCTAGAATTGTTTTTTCCGATATATCTAGACTAGTTTTTCTATATACATCCATCCATACATACATAGCCACATACATACATGAAAAAAAATGCTATGAACAAAAAAAATTCTATGAACAAAAAAAACATCATATATGAAGAACATTATTATATAAAAAAATCATCATATAAAAAAAATCTATGAACAAAAAAAACATCATATATACATCCATCCATACATACACATAGCCACATACATACATTATATGAACAAAAAAAATCATCATATAAAAATATGGCTATGTTCTTCATATATGATGTTTTTTTATGTTTAGGGCTCACAGCGGGGGCGGCCGGCGACGGCGACGGCGACGGCGATGGCGGGGGCGGTGAGGGCGACGGCGACGGCGGGGGCGGGCCGGGGCAGGGGCTCGCGGGCGCGCTCGGGGGCTGGGTAGGGGCGCGGGCTCGGGGGTGGGGCAGGGCTGCGGGCTCGGGAGGACAACGGCGACGGTGACGACGGGGCAGGGGCGCGGCGACGGCGACGGCGGGGGCGGCGGACGGCGTCGGGGCTGCATGGCGGCGTCGATGTGCTCGGCATCGTCGGGGCAAATGGCAGATGAAAACTGAAAACTGCTAAGCTTTGTTTATATACCCACAGCATTGGTCCCGGTTCGTGGCTCAAACCGGGACGAAAGGCCGCCCTTTGGTCCGGTTCGAGCCACCAATCGGGACCAAAGGTGTTTTTCGCCAGCCCAAAGGGCGGGAAGCAGAGACCTTTGGTCCCGGTTGGTGGCACGAACCGGGACCAAAGGGGGCATTGGTCCCGGTTGGTGGCACGAACCGGGACCATAGACATCCTTTCGTCCCGGTTCGTGCCACCAACCGGGAGCAAAGGGCTGTGGCTGGCTCGGCGTCGGGCGGGGTGGATGTTTAGTCCCTCCTCGCTAGCTGAGATGCATCGGCACTTGTTTATAAGCGCGCCTGCACCATCCCTTCCGAGCTCCTCTCTAATGCAGGCCTACGGGCCTTAGGTCACTCTCTCTGCCTGTGGGTCTACTGGGCCTTCTGCGGGCCTGCATCCTGGCCCAACTAGCTGGTTGGATTTCTAGACGTATGCAGGCTGCGGTGGCCCAGTAGGTGGCATTTTTTTTAATTTTTTCCCATTATTTTTGTTTTGTTTTTTCCTTTATTTATTTTCTTTTGTTTCTACTTACACCTAAATACTTAGAGTTTTTGAGTGATTCTTTTTCCTTTAGGTCACAGAAATTATGAACTTTCTGTTAGTGCCATTAGTTTTCAAATTCGAATAGTTTGTGAATAACTTTTACTTTAAAAATAGATTTTTGATTGATTCTTTTTCTTGATATTTAATATTAGTGTGTTTTATCATTATATTCTTTTTGCAATTAATGTTTGAACAAAAAATACTTTGATGATTTTAGTTGCATAAATTTTATATAATTTATTTTAAAAAATACTCAAGGTTTATAAAAGTTTTTTAGTTGATTCTTTTTGCTGTTGAAGAGTATTATAGTTTTGTTTTTGTTGATTATAATAATAAAAAGTAATTCATTCTTTTTAGTTCATTATTTTTGCTATTAGAGTTTTGTAAAAGCTTTTCAGTTCATTCTTTTTGCTATTAGTTCATTTTTTTGAGCTAAATGACCCTGAAAATGAAAAGCACTACAAATAAACTCTGAAAAGGTTGAAAGTTGGCATGGCATCATCATTTCACCCACATAGCATGTGCTAAAAAGTTGAGAGGGTTACGGGAAAAACTGGATGCACTTCGTGTACAAAATGAACAATCTCTTTCGAAGTATCAGGGTTTCGGATGAAAACTCATCTGTTACAAAGGGATTTCATTTTTTGAACTTATTTGAACTCCAGACTTTTTGTGTGTTCAACATGCACCATTCAAAGCCACATCATCAATTTTCAACCCTTTCTGACTTCATTTTGTATTTTTCATGCATTTACTGATTTTTTGAGCTAAATGACCCTGAAAATGAAAAGCACTACAAATGAACTCTGAAAAGGTTGAAAGTTGGCATGGCATCATCATTTCACCCACATAGCATGTGCTAAAAAGTTGAGAGGGTTACGGCAAAAACTGGATGCACTTTGTGTACAAAATGGACAATCTCTTTCGAAGTATCAGGGTTTCAAACGAAAACACATCTGTTACAAAAGACATTTCATTTCTTGACATGTAACTGCAGTGATATTCTATATCAAAGCCATCATCATAATAGTTGTGGAGAGAAAGTCTTCACTTTTTCTTCATGTGTGTCCCTTGCTTATTGCGCCGTAACCATGGATAATCTTCATCGTTTAACAGGGTGCTTGGGTCAGCCTTGACTTTGAAGGGAGGAATTTCATGAAACTTTTCATTATCTTCAGACATGTCTATCTTGCCCTCCACTCCCGCGATGGGTGCGCGTCCCTCAGCGTCATTCGGCACTGATAGTCAGCCGGGACCCTTTCCAAAGATTACTTGTAAATCTTTGACCATATCAAGTATGTGATCACCAGTACGGACGACGGGCTCCTTCTGGTGATCTGCCTCACCTTTGAAATGCTTGCCTTTCTTTCAGCATTGATGGTTGGTCGGAAGAAATCGACGATGTCCCAGGTACACATTCTTCCTGCATTTGTCCAAATATATATTTTCGGTGTCATCTAAACAGTACGTGCAAGCGTGGTATCTCTTGTTTGTCTGTCCTGAAAGGTTACTGAGAGCAGGTCAATCATTGATGGTTACAAACAGCAACGCATGTAGGTCAAATTCCTGCTGTTTGTGCCCATCCCACACACGTACACATTTTCCATTCCACAGCTGTAAAAGTTCTTCAACTAATGGCCTTAGGTACACATCAATGTCATTGCCGGGTTGTTTAGGGCCTTGGATGAGCACTGGCATCATAATGAACTTCCACTTCATGCACAACCAAGGAGGAAGGTTATAGATACATAGAGTCACGGACCGGGTGCTATGATTGCTGCTCTGCTCCCCAAAAGGATTAATGCCATCCGCGCTTAAACCAAACCATACATTCCTTGCGTCACCTGCAAAGTCCCCCCACCTTCTCTCGATTTTTCTCCATTGCGACCCGTCAGCGGGTGCTCTCAACTTCCCGTCTTTCTTAAGGTCCTCTTTGTGCCATCGCATCAACTTGGCATGCTCTTTGTTCATGAACAGACATTTCAACCGTGGTATTATAGGAGCATACCACATCACCTTGGCAGGAACCCTCTTCCTGTGGCGCTCGCCCTCAACATTACCAGGGTCATCTCGTCTGATCTTATACCGCAATGCACCGCATACCGGACATGCGTTCAATTCCTCGTACTCACCGCGGTAGAGGATGCAGTCATTAGGGCATGCATGTATCTTCTGCACCTCTAATCCTAGAGGGCAGACAACCTTCTTTGCTTCGTACGTACTGTCGGGCAATTCGCTATCCTTTGGAAGCTTCTTCTTCAATATTTTCAGTAGCTTCCCAAATCCCTTGTCAGTTACACCATTCTCTGCCTTCCATTGCAGCAATTCCAGTGCGGTACCGAGCTTTGTGTTGCCATCTTCGCAATTTGGGTACAACCCTTTTTTGTGATCCTCTAACATGCGATCGAATTTCAACTTCTCCCTTTCACTTTTGTATTCTCCCTGTGCATCAACAATGACCCGGCGAAGATCATCATCGGGCACATCGTCTGGTTCCTCTTGATCTTCAGCTTCCCCCATTGCAGCATCACCGTATTCAGGGGGCGGATAGTTGTCATCATCCTCTTCTTCTTCGTTGTCTTCCATCATAACCCCTCTTTCTCCGTGCTTGGTCCAAACATTATAGTGTGGCATGAAACCCTTCTCAAGCAGGTGGATGTGAAGGGTTTTCGAGTTAGAGTAAGGCTTCGTATTCCCACAGATAGGGCATGGACAACACAAAAAACTATTCTGCTTGTTTGCCTCAGCCACTTCAAGAAAATTATGCACGCCCTTAATGTACTCGGAGGTGCGTCTGTCACCGTACATCCATTGCCGGTTCATCTGCGTGCATTATATATAATTAAGTGTGTCAAAAACCATTACAGAACATCATGAATAGAGAAGTGACCAAATTAATAGAAGTTCATCATCACATTAAAACCAAAGTACAGTAGTGATAAAATGCTATTACTGAAAAAATAAATATATAAAGTTCATACATAGTTCTCATTGAACAACATATAGCTCTCTAGAGCATCTAATTAAAACATACAATGAAACTATCTAAAACATTTCAATGCAACAACAAATGTGATCATAATCGCAACTATGGTAACGATTGATCCAACGGCATAATGATACCAAGCCTCAGTATGAATGGCATATTTTTTAATCTTTCTAATCTTCAAGCGCATTTTATCCATCTTGATCTTGTGATCATCGACGACATCCGCAACATGCAACTCCAATTCCATATTCTCCTCCTCAATTCTTTTCATATTTTTCTTCAAGTAATCGTTTTCTTTTGCAACTAAATTTAACCTCTCAACAAGAGGGTCGGTTGGAATTTTCGGTTCACATATCTCCTAGATAAAAATATCTATGTCACGTTGGTCGGCATAATTGTCATAAACACTAAATGAAACAAATAGTTGTAAAAGATAATATACCACATCCGAATCATAGACATGACGAGGGCCGACGGGGGCGGATACCAAAACCATCGCACTATATAATAACAAACAATAATAAAATTAAAAAAATTATACAAGTATCTATCTAAATCATACAAGTAAGAATTTTTTTTCTTTTAGAAAGAAGATTAGAAGAAGAGGCTCACTACGGTGGTGCTGGCGACGAGATCGGTGCGGGCGATCGACGGCGGTGAGGACGGGGACGGGACAGGACGGACCGGCAAACCTAAACAAATCTTGAGGAAAATGAAGATTGGACAAGGAGCTTCGAGAGGAGAAAGCTTTAGTGTCGCTCGGGCATTTCATCGAACACTTCATGTGCATAGGAGGTGAGCTAGAGCAACACACACCTCTCCCACAGCCGGCCAAAAAACAGAGCAGTGGTTCTGTTCGTGGGCAGGGGCGGGGGTATATATAGGGATATATTTAGTCCCGGTTTGTGGCTAAACCAGGACTAAAGGACAAGATTTGGTCCTGGTTCCAGCCACCAACCGGGACTAAACGTGCTGGGCCAGGAGCGAGGCACATTGGTCCCGGTTCGTGTCTGGAACCGGTACCAAAGGGGTCAGACGAACCGGGACCAATGGCCCCCGAGGCCCGGCCGGCGCCTTGGCCTCATGAACCGGGACTGATGTACTCTTTGATCCCGGTTCGTGAGTGAACCGGGATTAATGCCCTTACCCAGGCCTTAACCAAACCCTTGTTTTCTACTAGTGCTTCAGTTTGTTCAGGTGCTTAAAACTTGTGAAAGATAGTGACAGAGCACCCCCCCCCCCACCCCCCCCCCCGAGATACGTTGTTCATGATGTTTGTTTCATGGGAGACTGCACTGAGCTCACTTTGCCTGAATGCTGCGACGTAGCATCATGTATACATGATCATCGTTAGTTGCTTCGCGCCATAGCTTTGAATGATGCATATCTTTTAACTTTTACACTGAGCAGTGACGACCGACTCGAGTTTTTGCTGTCTTTGGGTACTGCTACTGTAGCTAATGTTACGTGATTTGTTCGAAACATGCTTTCGCGCCGCTTTATAAATAAAGCCCAAATGACCGAACCGATACAAGGTGATGAGGAAATCCTCTTACAAAGCCGGTCAAAATAAAAAAGACATCCGAGAAAGTAGCGACAACGCCACCGACTCAAAGTCGAGCAAGAGAGTACAGGAGTGGCCACACTCAACAATAGGCAACCGAGACTATCAATCAGGAACGAAACATCACCTCCTTAGGAAACCGCTGGACACCATACACACCAATCTATCGTCGGAGAGGGCCACCTGCCCTCTCGCTCCAGGCCACGGAGTGCCGATCCTGCCAGCGGACAGCGAGAACCGAGAACGGTGGCAACGATGACACATGTAAAGGTAGGAGACCAACGAAGCCACTCCACGCCAGAGTCAAAGAAGCTTGACGCCAAGATCAAAGCTTGCCCGCAGACGCCGACGTGCTGCGACCGGTAGGTACCTGTGCTCCACGACGATGCCCCAAGAGGGTGACGACACAACACGCCGCCGCTACCGAGCCCGAAAAGACGGACTAGGGTTTTCACCCGGAGCCCTAACACGGAGAGGGGACCCACAACGACGTCCCCAAGAGGGATGCGACACCCACTGGCATCGCCGTCGCTGACGCCGGAGTGCGGAGCTGTTGCTCGGTGCCTCACGCGTGCCACACGAGTTACCAAGGTCGCCGATCCAACTCGAGTGGAGTACCGCTGCCGCCAGCTCGAGGCCTCCAGATCAAGACCAGGGAGCCGCCACCACCGAAGCAACGACAACACCAGGATCACCCGCCGCCCCTCCCCTCGCTATCCACATAGACAAGAAGAGAGCCACCACCGCTGCAGCGCTGCTCGCCGTAGAGCCAACATCGCAGCCTCACCTTCCGGGGCGGCCGCCCCGGCATCCAAGCCCGACTCTCCACCGCTGCCAGGACACAACGGCGCCGGGAAAGTAGGCACCTTGGCATGGACAACACTGGCCCAAGACCACCGTGCCGTAGCACGGAACGCCTAGGACCGGACATCCCGATGCCGGCCCACGCACAGAGGAAACCCCGGCTCGGGGGGCCAGATCCCACCTGGATCGAGCCCCCACACAGACGGATCTGGCCTGGAACAGGGATCATCAACGACAGCCAGCACCACGCCGCAGGCCACCTGCCCGCACCACGTCGCCGGGGCAGCAACAGCACACGCCGTGCCGCCGGGGCAGCAGGCCTCCACGGGCCAGATCCAGCACTCCAGATCTGGCCAAGAGCACACCCCTGAGCCCGCCACACCCCGCCCGAGATCCCCACTGGCACCTACGCCGCCGGCCACCATCGCCTCGCACTCTGCCACACCAGCTCTGCCGCCCATCAGGCCCGTCCCCGCATGGACCCTCGCCCCAAGCCAGCGAGGAGAGTCAGCTACCGAACCAACGCAACCAGCGGAAGGCGGAAGGGGAGAGCACAACGCCATGAGGGCCCGAGCCCACGCTGACCAGGTCGGCCACCCGACTGCGCCTGCCATGGCTCGCCATCCGTTGCGAGCGACATCCCACCTCGCGCGACCGCGCCGCGCAGCTCCCCCGCGGATTCGCACCTCCGCCGAGCATCCACTCCTCCGCCGGACCCGCGCGCCCACGCCGTCCTAAGCTCCGCCGAGTCCCGCGCCCTCCCACGGCAAGGCCGCCCCACGCCACCTGAGACACCACACGAGAGAGGGAGAAAAGCCTCGCCGCTGCGCGCGCTTCGCCCGGCGGCACCCTCCGGTGGCGGCGAGGGGAGGAAGGGAAGAGGTGAGGACAGGAGGCGGCGGCACTAGGGTTCCTCCCGTGGCGCTTGTAGGGAGTGAGGTTTTTTTTTTTTTTGAGATGAGTTTTTTTTTCATTTCCTTGGGTTGTCCTGTTATGTGATTTGTACGCCGGAGAGCAATTGCTTGCCGTATGACAGAAAGTTTTTCCGTGGGGCAGCGTTTTCTCTTGGGCCACCACTCTGCGCCGGTCGACCGGCCAGAGCCTTCCGCCTGTCATGGCGCGTCCGTTGGATTCGTCCATGTATAACCGTTGGATCTCTATCCCCACGTCCATGTATAGCCTCCCCGCTTCGTCTACAACTCAGAGAAACAGAAACACATCGTTGACCCTTCTTGCAAAAACGGCTTGCGCTGGCATGCCTCGCACCTTGGCGACGGCGCGGGCGGCTGCCAGCCACAAATTCGCAGCCCCCGCTTGCTGCACCGGCCTGCCTGCTCCGTGCCATGCGTCTGAATGAAGAAAAGCCGGCCGCCATTGAATCGCTATCAGCTTGCCGTCGCCGTTGAAGCTTTTTTCGCCTCGCCGTGCCGCCGCATATCCTGGACGCACCGCTCCTCGCAGCTCGGCGTCGCTGCTTGCAGCAGGGGTGCAGGTTGTGGTAGGGTCCGGTCGTTGTCGTAGCACCTTGCCACGCCCAGGTCGCCAGGACCTTGTCTTCGCCCGGAGTTGCAAATCACCTCGCCGACCGTAGCAAACCGGTTCGTAGGTTGCAGCATCTCGCCGGGGCGCCAGGACCTTCGCCTTCGCTCGTGGTAGCAAATTGCGTCGCCGGCTGTAGCAAATCACTTCGCCGGTTGCAACATTTTCGTTGGGTTGCCAGGACCTCGCCTTCGTTCGTCGTAGCATCTCGGGTCGCCGGTTACAACAAATCGCTTGCCAGTTGTAACATCTCGCTGGTTGTCGGGACCTCGCCTTCGGCCATCGTAGCATCTTGGATTGCCGGTTGTAGCAATTTTGGCTGCCACTTGTAGCACTTTTGGCCATGGCCGCGGGGAGCTAGCGAAGATGTGAATTGAGGAGAAGGATGGGATGGGAGAGAGGCTCGCCGGCCACGACGGAGGAAGAGGTTGGGCGCCGAGCAAGCCATGGAGCTGCAGTCGCTAGTGCAAATGGATGGTGGCGAAGAAAAAAGGGGGAAAATAGAGGTAGCAATCGAGGAGGAAGACACCCATCAAGGGGATAAGGAAAAGGATGGGAGGACTGTGCGCTGGCCCCACAGGACACGTCGCCTGACGACGTGGGGGGAGCTGGGAGCGTTCGATCCCACTTGTATCGTGCGTGCCGCGCGCGACCGGCCCAAGTTTCGGCCGGTCCGCCGGTCACAAACATTTTCCTTTCTCTTGCTAGCCCCCGCCTGGGGCCTGTGGGCAGTGTGACATTGATGGCCGGTAAACAGTCTCAGCATGGATCGTGCTGACTTAGTACACCTGTGCTGGTAGCAGCTTGAGTTTTGGCCGTGTTGGGTCACAGTATCAGTTCGTTCCTTGTCGCTGTCGGCGTTCCAGTTATTGACGCGCTGGTCACGTCTCCTGAAGCTCGCTGTGCAAGGCGTCCGGCCAATTAAATTTGGTCTGAAGTAGTACGTAGTACATAAAAAATGGCTCTGCATTTTTATTTTTTTGAGGAAAGGACCCCGAACTATATTTAAGAAGAACAGTGATACAAAGCACCTCACAGAAAAGGAAAATTACAAATGGGTCCCTGGGAGCCCGAACAACCACAGCACCACCGTGAGCTGAAGGCGCGCCGCTCCCTCCGGAGCCGGCCTGACCTTGGATCTGGAGACGTCTTTACAGGAGACGGGAAGTCTTCGAAGCTTAGGTCTAGATGGACCAGCACGTCGGTGAGGTAGCAGGCCATACCACGGCCATCTTCATAGCCTTCCCCGTCGGCGAGCTAGTGGGAAGCAGTCCTGGAGACACTCCTGTAAAGTGAGCCGCAGAGCTCGTCGCCAGCGCCGGAGCAAACGTCGACGAAGCTGTGAGAAGTTAATCTTGTCACATTAGTATTTCTCTTTAATATCTTATCAGTGCCCATGTGTTGGTGCAGTGTGTGTGTAAGGGGATGACATGTATGGGTTACTGTTAGCCGTCCTTGCGTCGTGTGCTTCGTGCACATCAGTTCAGCTACAGCGTGCACTATGTGTGCAGTGTGTGTTGTAGTGGTTGGGTGAGTTTCTGTAACCAGCCAACAAAAGTAATGTCCTGGCGTTCGTTGCTAGGCAGAAAAAATATCGAAGGGCATTCGTTGCCTGGAAACCACAAGTGTGTGCCTCGGCTCTGCTTCTTTTCTCTGCTAGTACTACTCTGCTTCTTCAGCCATTCCATCGAGCAGCCTGTGTGCGTGCGTGAGTCCACCGAGAGCACAACAAAGTGAGGCTCTCTGCCAACAGAAGCGGGGAAGGAGCCCCGGCACAAAATCCTCCGTCTTGATCGACGCCGCCACCGTTCCGGCCAAGATCAGGCACCCTGGCCTCACCGCACCAGATGTACGGCAGGAAACTACGTCCCTGAGCTCCACAACACCGCCACAGAGGGCGACACCGGGAAGAGGTGAGAGCTCAAGGAACGCCAGCGACCGTGCCGCCACTACCTCTCCCAGATCGACGACGCAGCACAGACACCTATCCTCCACAGATCGACGGATCTGCGAGGCCAGCAAGCCGCCAGCTCGCCGGCATCATCTAAGACCACGCCGGGATGGGGGCGAAGCTGCAGCAGTTATTTCGCTCGACGGCATCCCCACCATCACAGCAGACCCAACATCTATCTACAAGCCGAAATCGGAGAACCGGGGTTCCCCCACCATCCAGTCGCCGGAGCGGCGGACGGACGGGAGGGGAACCGCCGCCGGATTCGCTGTTCTTTACCAGATTGTCAGACCTTCGAGCTGCTCTCGGCGTGTTTGTGCAACAACCAACAAGACACAGGTTGGGCTTTGTCTTGCTTCGCATCATTATCTTCATAACGAAATTGCCCGTAGTATATAAAAAAAGGATAACAAAATTGCGTCCAAAGTTTACGTAATATGACACTGAATCGAACTACACCTAATTCTGACCAAGGTCTTGGCTGGAGACCTAAAAATTTCTGTTCTCTCAATGAACTGTACACTTCCTGTCTCGGATTTGATGACTAACTGAATATTCATCTCAAACCTAAAACATAACTTCAATTCATTCTAAAAAAAAAACTTTGATATTTTGAAAAGGCTTCAACACAAATTCGAAGTGCCGCTGGAGCATCCCCCTCCCAGCAGCAGCTCCCCCGTTTGCAAAAAAAAAGAAAAAAAGAAAAGGCAGCTCCCCCAAATCTGCGCGCAACCCGTTTCCACAATTTTTTTGAACAAGAGAGGTCCCGAAGGACCTGGAGATTTTATCAGATAAGCTCAGTACATTTTACAAAACGACCCACCAAAAGATACAAATTACATCTTGATCCCAGAACATTACACAAAGGACCCCAGATCGAAAACATAGATTGCAATGTAGTCCTGTGAAAGGGCTCCAAGAGATAGCCGAATTCATCGCCGTCGGGGATTGTGCCAGTTGGGGCGATGAGCTCGTCGCTGCTTCCCCACCGGAGCGGATGTCAGGACCCTGAAGATCTGAATCTCATGTTAACTTATGAAATGAACATCTACATGGAAGAAGAAGAAGTAGAAGAAGAGGGGTACGACAACTGGATGGACGCCTGCGATGAATTCCAGTAAGGTACGATGGAAGGCCAGGATTGACCGACGGCTCCACTGTTGATCGTCAAGATGCTACCGTTAAACTGGATTTCACTACAGTTAAATTCAGTTAGGCCCTGTAAAATGCAAGGTGCTTAGGAGAGGTGCTTGGAGAAATAAACCAGGCTTTACTTAAGCACCGGTGCTTATTTGTGCAGGGTAGACGCTTAATTAGGCGTATCTCCTGTAGAAATAGGCACCGGTGCTACAGAAAAACCGGGTTTATTTTCTAAGCATCTCCCTAAGCACCTAGCATTGTAGAAGGCCTTAGACGCCAACTGTGCCTTTACTGCACTGTAATTTCATTTCCGCTATAACTAGCTTTCCCCTTCCTCTGGATCGGGCATCGTCTTGTTCACCAAGTAGGTGTAGCCTAGCGTAGAACCCTAGCTACTTGGTAGAATAGTTCGATCCCAAGAACTTGTATCTGAATCGGTGAAGTTGGTATCTGAAATCCATCCTCCTTTCAGTGCCTATTACATGTTCTTGTGTTGTGGATCCATCGAGGTCCTATTAATTGGTATCAGTAGCTAGTTAATTCTTGGAGGCAAATTCGGTTTAGATCGAGCACTGGTTGGGTTCTCCTGTAAAATCCCACTGTCTTGTTCTAGATCGCGGCAGCGGTAGACATCATCCAGTCGGCGGTGGAAGGGCGAGGTCACCGGCAAGGGTTAAGGGTTCAACCCTCGGTAAAATTCCGTAGCCGTGTTCGATCTAGCCATGGGAATGCGACCAAGCACGTGGAAATAATCGAAGAGCTTGATGCCCTGCGCGAGGAAGTGACTGCCATGACACTCAAACAGGACAAGCTCTTTGAGCAAATGGATGGAGTGCAAACTCCATTGGACAAGGTGGATTCACTAGAAAACAAACTGGGCAAGGTGGAAAATCTAGTGGGGAAGAACTCTGAAGTTCGGACAGAAATAGTGGAACTTCTGAAAACAATGAAAGGTATAAATTCCCACCTGCCCAACCCTGAATCTCCTACATCCCCATCTTCAGCAACTCATAGTGTCACTGTTGAACCACCAAAACCCAATGTTATTTGTGACTTGAGCAAGGAAATTGAGCAGCAAGTAGAAGCGCTTGTGCAATTGCGTCTGCAGCATATGTAACACTTGTCTGGCAACACTAAAAAGACTGAACAGGTGAAAGTGCAGTATAAAATTGAAAGAGCAGCACAGTTTCTAAAAAGCATATCCAAAGTCCTAAAATGGATTTCCCTTGTTTCTATGGTGATAATCCTTTGGGGTGGATTAGACAGGTCAAAAAATATTTCCAATTAGCTCAAGCTCCCGAGGAATGCAAAGTGGATTTAGCACTGACGTATATTGTAGGCAGAGCAGACAATTGGATTAGTAGTGTAAAATTGGAGAATACTGATATTACTTGGGATCAGTTCTGCATGCTCATTTGTGATAGGTTTGCAGATTCCAGCACATATGAAATTCTTGAGACATTTCACACTATCAGACAACGCACTCTGTCAGTAGCTACTTGCACTGATAAGTTTGAGAAAATTGTGGCTATGGTGAGAGATGAGCATCCTTACATGCAGGAACATTATTATGTGGTCTGTTTTGTCAATGGCCTGAAACCCAACAACCTAGCTTCTGGTGCTACCTTAGACCTCAGAGACTACAACCTCTGACACAAGCATACTGGATGGCTATTGATTTTGAATGTGGGATGCAAGCCATGAATCAGTCATTTGTGGTACAACAAGACAAACAATTACAAAGCTATAATCAACAGCAGAGGCCCCATATTCCTACTATACAAGTTCCTCCCCCTGCCCTAGCAGCAAGAAAGCCTGGTGTATGTTGGAGGTGTAATGGACCTTGGGTCCCTGGCCATAAATGCAAGCAAGCTCCAAATCTTCATGCTATTACTAGTGAGAATGACACACCAGAAACTGCTACACTGGAAGTGACACAAGCAATGGAAACTACTGAAGAAGAATAGCTAACTGAACAAGGAGAGAACCTGCTGCACATTTCTGCAAAGGCAATTTCAGGCAAATCATCCATTTCCACTCTAGCAGTTCCTGTCATATTTGGGGGAAGAAAAGGAGTAGCTCTTGTTGACACTGGAAGCACCAACACATTTATTGATCTTAAATTTGCTTTGAAAACTACTTGTGAACTGGTCAATACATGTATGAAAAAAATTATTTTAACTGGAGGTGGTTCTTTGAGTTCGTGTGCTTATGTTCCTACAACTAATTTCAAGATATACAATGAGATATTTTCTCACACTTTCACCTTGATAGATTTGAAAGGATATGATATTGTTATTGGATGTGACATGCTCAGTAAACACAGTCCTATCTCATTGGAGTTTGAAGCTAGGTCTGTCACTTTCACAAAAGATAAACTCATTCAGTTATATTTATGGACAGTAACTTCACTACAACTCCAAAAGTAGTCACGGCAGAATTTTTTGAGAAAATGAGTACAAAAGGAGTTATGGGATTTGTCCTCAGTCTTCACTTACTTTCTAAAGAAGGGGAAGTGACAGAGATTGAAATTGTCACATCTGTTGAGCTATTGCAGGTTTTGGAATAGTACTGTGCTTTATTTGAGGAGCCTACTACATTACCACCTGAAAGAGTTTGTGACCATGCAATTCCTTAAAAGGAAAACTCAACTCCTCCGAATTTTAGACCCTGCAGAGTGCCACATTTGCAAAAGAATGAAATGGAACAACAAATTAAAGCCCTGCTAGCTTCATCTGTCATACATAACAGTATTTGCCCTTATGCTTCTCCAGCTATACTTGTCAGGAAAAAGGAAGGTACATGGAGGTTATGTATAGATTACAGGAAATTGAATGCTCAAACAATCAAGAACAAGTTTTCCATTCCTATTATTGAGGACTTGTTGGATGAATTGAATGGATCAATCATTTTCAGCAAATTGGACCTGAGATCTGGCTCCCTCCAAATCAGGATGAAGCCTAATGACATTCACAAAACTGCATTTAGGACATATTTTGGGCATTTCGAGTTCCTGGTCATGCCATTTGGCCTAACAAATGCACCAGCCACATTTCAAGTTCTTATGAATAGCATATTTGCACCTTACCATAGGAAATTTGTACTAGTATTTTTTGATGACATATTAATATACAGTAAGTTACCTAAAGAGCGCAAACACTACCTGATCATTGTACTGGAAGTTCTCAGGAGCAACAAATTGTTACTGAAGAAATCCAAGTGTACTTTTATTTCACCATGGAATACCTAGGTCATGTTATTTCTGCAGAATGTGTAGCAACGGATCCTAGTAAAATTGCTGTTGTGGAGAAATGGCCTCTTCCAACTTCCTTAACTGAACTCAGATGCTTCTTGGGTTTATCTTGTTATTACAGGAGATTTATTAAGGATTATGCATTAATTTGCAGACCACTGCATGATCTTCTAACAAAGGATGCTTTTCTTTGGACTGAATTAGAAAACACAACATTTAAGAAACTACACAGCTTGACACATGCACCAGTACTTGCCTTGCCAGATTTTACACTTCCATTTGTGATGGAATGTGATGCTTCAGGCACTGGAATTGATGTTGTCCTCATGCATACCAAAAAACCGATAGCATTTTATAGTAAATCCCTGGGGTCAAAGTCAGCTGCTATGTCTACTTATGAAAAAGAAGATGTGGCCATCTTGGAAGCTTTAAGAAAATGGAGACATTACTTCCTGGGATCTTCTCTAGTAATAAAGACAGATCACAAGAGTCTCAAGTACATAACTGACCAGAGGATTTCTGAAGGAATTCAGCACTAGTTAACACTCAATATATTGGAATTCACTTATACTATTGAGTATAAAAAGAGAAAGGAGAACATGGCAGCTGATGCTCTATCCACAAAACCTCATGTCATGACAATATCAATGGTAATTCCCAGCTGGACTGATAACATTGAGAAATCTTACAAAGTGATGACAAGTGCAAATCACTCATAGCCCAGCTTAGTACTGGTACTACCACACTCCCTAAATATTCTTATACTGCTGGTATTTTAAGATACAAGAAAAGGATTTATGTGGGAGCAGATGACACACTGCAAAAACAACTTCTTCCCACATTTCACTCCTCACCAATTGGTGGTCATTCTGGGATTAGAGCCACCTATCACATGATTAAAAGGATTTTCTATTGGCCAAATTTGAAATGGGTTGTGGAGCAATATATTTAGCAATGGCTAGTTTGTCAGAGGTCTAAAAGTGAGCACTGTCACTATCTAGGGTTATTGGATCCCTTGCCCATACCTGATATGGCCTGGAGGCATATTTCCATGGATTTTGTGGAAGGACTTCCAAAATCTAATGGCAAAGAAGTGATTTTAGTGGTGGTTAATAGATTTACAAAATACTCTCACTTCATTGCTCTTTCACACCCTTTTACAGTTTCTACTGTCTTACAAGCTTTCATTGACAATGTCTTTAAACTTCATGGCATGCCTATGGCAATGGTGACTGATAGCGACAGGATATTTACTTGCAATTCTTGGCAAGCACTTTTCAAATCTCTAGGAGTGACTATGAACATGAGTACAACACACCGTCCCCAGTCAGATGGGCAAACAGAGAGAGTGAACCAATGCCTTGAGTCTTACTTGAGAAGCATGGCTTTTGCAGAACCTAAGAAATGGTTCTCCTGGTTAACTTTAGTAGAGTGGTGGTTTAATACTTCTTATCACACTGCTACTAAATTTACACCATTTCAGTGCTTGTATGGATTTGCACCACCTCAAATTGGTGAAGTATTAATTCTAGGACCTACTGATACAGAAGCTCAATCATTGCTAGAACAGAAAGAGCATATAGAACAACAATTGAAACACAACCTCATAATTGCACATGAGAGAATGAAGAAGTATGCAGATAGAAATAGAACAGACAGATCATACAATACAGGAGATATGGTATACTTGAAAATGCAGCCTTACAGGCTAGCTGCATTTATAATTAGAACATGCCTAAATTGGCAGCAAAGTTTTATGGCCCTATTAGAATTTTACAGAAAGTGGGACATCCATCTTACAAGCTACAGCTACTTGATGGTGTAAAGATACATGATGTTTTTCACATCAGTCAACTCAAAAAGCACTTAGGACCAAATGTTGTGCCAGCTCCTAGACTTCCATTGGTAGATCCAACTGGCAAGATCAAAGGTGGTCCTATACTAGAACTCGACATACGGGCTGTCCCAAGGCATCCCTACCTGGTCACCGAATGGTTAATTCAGTGGCTCAACATGTCTCTGGTGGAAGCAACATGGGAGCGTGTTGATTTCATCAAGTTCACTTTCCTTGAGTTCTTCAACCAGACCATCTGTGGCTGGTTTCCAACTTCAAATCCTTGAGGACAAGGATCGTCTTCAGAGGGAGGCAATTATGAGGACCTGAAGACTTGCATCTCATGTTAACTGAAGAAATGAACATCTAGATGGAAGAAGAAGAGGAGGGGTACGACAGCTGGATGGATGCCTGTGACGAATTCCAGTAAGCTACGATGGACGGCCAAGATCGACCGATGGCTCCACTATGGTTCGTCAAAGTCGCTGCCGTTAATCTGAATTTCACTACAGTTAAATTCAGTTAGACGGCAGTTGTTCTGTTACTGCACTGTTATTTCATTTTCACTATGACTAGCTTTCCCCTTCATCTGGATCAGGCATCATCTTGTTCACGAAGTTGGTCTAGCCTAGTGTAGAACCCTAGCTACTTGGTAGAATAGTTCGATCCCAAGAACTTGGATGTGAATCGATGAAGTTGGGATCTGAAGTCCATCCCTCTTTCGGTGCCTATTATCTATGCTTGTGTTGTGGATCCATCGAGGTCTTGTCAGTGGAGGATGAAGACGCGAACGCCATCCAGGAACCTGTCACAGACCAAATATCACTTGGTGAAATTTGGTAGGTGAATCTGTCTCCTTGCTTTTTCTTTTTGACTGCATTGAATTTCTTGGATTTTATTTGGATCTTTGGTGTATGACCTTGGTAACTTGGCAAGCTCTCTCCCCTGGAACCATGAAACTTTTGCAAGTGACCCTTGATCCCAAGACAATTTCTTAGGGTTTAATTCTAGAACCCTAATGCCACCATATTAAAACCCTGATTTGATTTCTGTCCATTATAAAGGAAACTTCTTTTCCTTTGCACCTTTGGTTCTCAAATTATAATCATAGCCTCTATGATATATATAAAGCCCACTTCCACAAAAATATTGCTATGTGAGAATGCAATGTTGCCATTTATTGAATATACCTTTTATGTCCATTATTGGCACATAAAATTCAAATATATTTCCCTGCCTCCAAAATTTATGAAAATTTGTGGACACAATATTTTGCGCACATTATCATCCCATGAAATCGTCAATCCCATTTATGCTGTTATAATACCTTTTTCCTATTTTAGGAAATACCAATGTGTTGGCCATTGTGAAGCACCCACCTTTTCTGTTGCTGCTAAAATTCTGAAAATATTCATGGACCTTCTCCTATGAATATAATGCCTAGATACACCAAGCAATGACCCAAGATTTCCCTCATTTTATGGGAGCATCCAGAACCCATTCTGCCCTTGTGACAACCCTTCCAAAGCAACTCGCTTTTATATTGCTTGGAAAATTATGAAATTATTCCCAGACACTCTAATATGCATATTATGCCTAGATCCACCAAGCTTGGACCCAGCCTTGCTCTAATTTTGATGGGAGCATCCAAAAAACCCTTCTGCCCCTTTTGGCACTTTATGAAACAAGTGCATTTTGCACTGACCCATTTATCTGAAATTTTTTCAATTTACTCAACATCCCAAATGGTTCAGCTGAGAAAAAAGAATGGATCCAGTGTTGGTCATTTTGTCAAGTTACAAAGTACAAGCATATTTCTGCTGTTTTTCTCTTTGAAAATATTTAAACTAAAACTTTGCAAGCTTGGGCATCTAATCCCCTCCTGTACCTTAGTCCAGTAGTGAACCATCTCCCAGACAAAGGTAGTTTGCACATTAGGCAACTAGAACACAATTTTGGTGTGGTGACCACATGGATGGCATGCCGCCCGCCGCGTCCACAGTGCACTCGAGCCCAGTCGCTGTTCCTTCCCTCGCATCTAAGCGACCCAACCATTGCAACCAAGTCCCATAGCACCATAGTGACATCACCAAGCCCGCACCGCAGCTCCCTCTCGACGTGGCTAGCCCTCGACATCAGAACCGAGCCACACGAGCGCACCACCAGCCGAGCCCTCATCGCCAACTACTTCTGAGCTACCACTGCTCCCGCTCACAATCTCCAGTTGGTCAGCACCTCCACCACCCACTAGAAGCCAGTCGCCCCTCCCCTGTAGCTCCCGGTTCCTTCCCACGCGGCCACCGAAGCTCCCCATCGTCATTCATGTGGCCACCCCTTGCCCAGCCTATTTAAGTGCACCCCCGGCCTCCCTTTGCACTCGGAGCTCTCCCTCAAGACACCAGAGAGCTCCCAGCAAAGGTATGCCACCCAGCTCCCCTCCTTCCTCTCTAATTTGCTCGATTGAGCCCCACCTGTCTTTTGATTGATTCGAGTAATAATGTAGCATAGCTCTACCTCTTGTCTTTTGCTAGCATATGCTTAGGATCATAGAGAAGCCTTGCCAAGCTCAAGAGCGAGCGAAGCGAGCCTGTAGAGTTTGGTTATTATACTGTTTTGTTACTAAATCTTTATCATATTGATATCTTGTCATACAAATTATTGTCCGTTGTGGCAAAGAAAACAACTTAATAATAACTTCCTCCATCGGCTAGATCGAGTCACATGACTACCTTTCTATTGACCCTTTAGAGCCAGTTGAGAGGGAAGTGTCACCTTGCAAGTCCAGACTTACGCTAACTCGATGAGATACTTGACCCGTCAAGCTGAGTACTTGATAAAGTCCTGAGGAGGGGACATTTGATATCACGAAAAAGGTGATAAGGTCCTGTCACTCTCACTCATGGTGAGGTTCGAGTTCTCACCAGTATACATGATAGAAAGGCATGACTAGGTAGGGTCTTGGCGAGGTGTCCCCACAAGGGATGTTTCCCCGTATGGGTACAGTGTACGACCTCTGCAGAGTTAAAATTATTCGAGTAGCCGTGTCCAAGGTATGGACGGAGTCAGGATAAGTCATACTAGTGGGTCATTGTACTTGGAGGTTTAAATTGAAATAAAAGAGCAAGTAACTTAAACCGAGAAGTAAATCGTTGAGCAGGTGAAATAGAGACAATCTGTGATGTTGAGAAATGCATGTGTGCACTGTAATGACAGTTGGATTGGTTGTGGTAAGATTGGTCTCGCAGACCGTGAGAATATTGTTAGGATCTTGAAATGATCCTAAGAAAATCTTGAAATTTATACTTTTATATCCGTATGCTTTATCGTTATCATGTTTGCTAGATAAGGGTTTGCCATGCCAGGATAGCTAGAATTTTGCTATGATTATGTTTTATGCCATGTATTGCTTTGCTTAGGGATATATGTTATTTTGTTCTTGCGAGTACTCTTGAAGTACCCACTGGCTCGTTGTTGTGGCCCGATGCGAAGCAAGGATTCATCTTCCTTCTGCTGGAAGGAACTGATCAAGAGCGTGCTAGGGAACAGTGGCCCAGCCTGAGCCATTTAGAATAGAGTCCAGCCAAGCCCCTCGGTGCCCCAGTTAAAGTCTTCCGCTGTAGTCTGATAAGTTATTCTTTTCTTATGTGCTTGTTGTATCAAGCCTTACTATAAGAACGGTAGGTAACCTTGTAGGTGGTATGTCTGTGTTGTGATATCAAATTTGTTAAGGCTCGTACCAGTATGATTCGTGGGCTGGCACGTGCGATGCTGGGAGACTAACTAGTGACCCATCGTGGGGCATACCATAAATTCTGACTGAATTTCCAAGTGGTATCTGGTTTTCCGAGTGAATCGGGGCCAACTGGTGTCCCTCCAGGGGAATACCCTCATTTTCCATGTCAGAACGAAAACTTGGGCTGTGACGCTCGGTCCCGAGTGATTTGGAGCCCGACTAGAGTCCTACTGGAGGCGCACCACTGCCGCCCTTCATTCAGGTGCATCCGACTGGTTTGTGGACCCCCGAAGGTCAACCTTCCAAACCCTCATAAATTGCATCACCCTATCTCCAAGTTCTTTGGTTTTAGTCTACCGCTTCTTGAACTGTGCTGCAGTCATCCATTTTATCGGGTCACGCCCAATCAGTCTTGGGAATGCGAGCCGCCACTTGGTCCAGCCTGACCTGGTCAAACCGACATGAGGAACATGGAGCACAATCAAACCGACACGAGGAGCATGAAATGTCATGCGGTCTGGACTTGTCTAGCCAAATCTGCATTGGGAGCACGTATATATCACCACACATCTGGGCCACTTATGACAGAAAACACCCGTCAGAGTGTGGGTTGCTGTGTCACCATCAATCATTTCCTCGATTCTTGTGCACGTGATGCACAAAGTGCCACGGCATTAACGAAAATGCAGACATGTGGTGCGCAGGCTATGGTGTCGTTCTGATTCCTTCCCCTATAAGGCTGGGGGGAGGGGTAAAAGCCATTTCATCGGCCAACCACTTTGTCGTCCTTGTTTCTCTTCTTCCCTGCTTTGAGTTCTTCTCCTCCGAGCACGCACCACCACCACGACTCACTTCACCGCCGCATAGTGCTTCTCGCTCACCGTCCTCATCACCGCCACCGACCACCTCAATTGCAGAGGCAAAACTTGGTCTTTGCCACCGCCACTGTATGCAAGCCACCGGCGAGGGAGCGAAGCCGGCCGGGAAGGGAGAGGAGGAGATATCTTGGGCCACCTATGACAACGAGAGCTTCCTCATGGTGAATTGAATGAGATCACCAGTGACAGATGAGTTCCCCGAGGGGCTCAGAGAGGATGGCTTGCTACCGGCCAAGAACCTCATCGAATGGAAGGCACCAAATACGGAGGATTTCCATGCACCGGACATGGATGATCGAGTTATCCATACTCCCTTCAAGGAGAGAGGTCTCTCTTTCCCTCTCACCCTTTTCTTCGAGGGTTGTTGTTTTTCTACGTGTTGCAGTGGCATAATCTCAACCCGAACGACATCCTCAACATTTCTTGTTTTATCACATTATCTGAGTGTTTCACGGGGATCAATCCAAACTTCGCCTTGTGGAAATCTCTATTCCTTGTCAAACCCCAGCCGAGTGGGGAAAAGATCTCGGTAGCCGGAGGATCTAGGATCCAGCTGAGGCCCATAGCCAAATACTTTGAGCTCCCAATGAAGAAGTCCAACATGGGGTGGCACAAGTATTGGTTCTACTATGCCAATATCCATCGGGGACAACCAGGTTATGAGAGCACTCTTCCTGAGCCCAGGTCCACCTTGACTGAGACCCTGACTCAGTATGAGAAGAGCTTACTGATTCCCATCCAGCAAGAGATCAACCGAGTGCTCCGGGGGGGGGGGGGGGGGGGGGGGGGGGGGGGGGGTCACAGGAGTTATCATTCTGTTGTCTTTCATCGGCCGGCGGATCCAACCCCTTATAGCAAGGAAGCACCCGATGTACGTACACTCGGGTGATGAAGATGGGACTCGGGGGTTGCCCGAGTGCCCGGAAGAGTGGGAAATGGTGAGTGCATCAAAAGACTGGTGAAGAGCAACACAACCATCGACATTGAGGGGCACCCATTTGCCTACTCTGCGGCCATATCCCCACCCCTAGCAGGGTGAGTGACCTGTAAACTTTAGTATTTTGTTTTTCTTTTGCTTAGCCTTGATCTGAATATCCCTTTGCTTTTCTAACTCGGCAGGATTTATAGTGCTTCAATTCTATGCCTTCCCTTTCGGAGGACATAATTGAGAACCAGCCTCAATTCGCCGCCCTGACTGGTGACGCAGGTGCAGATGGCACGAGAAGCAGCACTGGCATACGCAATGCCATCACCAACTATGGTGGTGGAAGCATGAGTGCCCACATGGCCCCCGAGGCCGATACTGAAGAGGGGAAGGAGGAGGAGGATGATGAGATCCCACTTCGATTTCTTCGGAAGATGATGCAGACAACTGAGTCCACCAGCAGGGGACTTGGCGACTCTTCTGCTGAGCCTGGTCCTTTAGAGCCCGATGTCTCCAAGAGGCAGAGAGTAGACTCAACACCATCTGCTGATGCTCCCGAGCCCAGGAAAACCGCCTCCAAGTGGCAGAGTGAATTCTTTGCTTTATGTCATACTGAAGAGTGTTTTTTGATCTAGATTATAGTTTGCCATTGCAGGGCATAGAACAAGGTGAATCCCCCAGTCATATTGAGTGACAAGGAATCCAGTCAGGAGACTGGCAGGACAGAGTCAGACCTTGTGCCGCCACCATCGCCCTCGAATACAGCATTGACCGCCACACTGCCGAATTCGCCTCTGTAGGAGAGGACACTGGTGATGCCACCATGAGCTACATCATCTCAAGCTTCTCCTCACAAGGAGAGAGGAGCGCCACCTCTACCACTAGGTCCTAAAGCTGAGGAGCCAAGGAACAGGGTGACCTCTCCTCCACCAGGCTCTACTTTGAGAAAGTCAGGCGCGAGGGGGCCTACTCATCCTGTGATGGAGCAACCCAGTTCGAGCTGGGCAATGGAACCGGTGGGCCCATATAATAATAGGGCAGACATGTCAGGCCCATCGAGCCCTAGGGCCAACCCAGTGGAGCCAGAAGATGTGGGCCATGACCCGCCAAATCCCTCAGGCCACCATGTGAGCAACGAGCCTCTCTGAGTCGTCCAGAGGGAGCCCATGGAACCGATGAAGGTTCTGAGGACCATTAATGATGACCAGGAGATGACCGAGTGGGCGAACAAGCTTCTTGATGCCTTTGAGAAGTGAGTCCCCGACCTGCTCAAAGTATTGCAGCTCTGCCAGTAGCTTCGGCAGACAATGGAGGTATGATTTTTTCTATAGTTTTTGGATACTAGGGGCATGAATAGTGTACCCAGTGGGTGTAGCCTTGGAGCCTCTACTTGCTTCATAGAACCAAGTGGAGGAGTTTATTGAGTCTTCCAAGGAGCTAATATTCTTTGTATTTTTCTCTTGCAGAGTTTGAACAAGAGGTCTACGGACAAATCTCAGTTCATTTTGGGAAGGCTCCCCATTATGGAGTGGAAATCTGAGGATCACTCTGAGTAGATCAAGGTGAACTCCAACCTCGCTGAGTCCCAACCAGAGTTGGCTAAAGAGAAAATTCAGACAGAATCCTTAAAAAAGGATGTTGCCAGTGAGACCGCTCGCGCCCAAGGAAAGGATTCCGTACCATTTTGACTCATCATCTTGATTTTGCTTCTGCTGTCTGAGGATGAGGCTGACTTACTGTGTTCTTCCTACAGCTGCTGAGGACAAGACTGCATGCCTAAGGGAGAAGTTATAGGCCACCTCCCAGCCCAGAGATGAGCTAGAGGTGATGAAGGTCCGAAACCAAGAGCTCGAGGCAGAGGTGACGGCAACCGTTAAGCTCAAAAAGGAGCCGACTATCATGAAGACTCAAATGAAAGACTTCAATCATTTGAAGGTTGCCTCCGCTTGCTGTCATGGTAAATTCCAGCAGTAATGAACATGGGGCGGTGTACGCATAGAGAATCCATAGGGGTGCACACGAGAAGAGTTTTACCCAGGTTTGGGCCCTCACGATCAAGTAATACCCTATTCCTGTTTGTCTTGATGTATTGCTCTAGCCTCGCATGAGAACCAGGGTTTGTGTCTACAATGGTGTTGATCATATGATCTGCAATGGTGTGTCCATCATCAAGATGCTGCTGGGGGGTCCCTGCCTCGCCTTATATATGGGGATGAAGCTAGGGTTACAATCTGAGTCAGTTACGAACTAGCCTAATCAGGGAGGATCACGGCAAATCTGCGGGAGGCCTTGTGCGTGGGCTTGAAGTCGTGGTCCTGCGTGACCCCGTGTAGACAGAGCCGACTACTTCCACCATTGGTATACCCCGAGGGCATGGCATCTTCGGTAGCCCCCGAGCCTCCGGACGACTCGAGGAGTCGAGTGGAGGCCCTCCATGATTTTGTCGTTCGTTGTCGACTCTGGGGCATGATTAGTGCACCCAGTGGGTGTACCCCCGAGTCGGGTAGAGGGTCTTTGTTGACCTGCGAAGGATGGTAACTCCCGGAGTTCTCGTTGCCGTCTGAGTCTGAATGAAGATTCCATTAACTGGATATATGCCGAGTCACGGACACGGAGCCTGTCGGGTCGGAGGCAAGGAGCCTGCCAGGCCATGGATGAGGGTCCCGTCGATGAGGTGTCCTCCAGCGAGGAGTCCGTAGGGTCACGGATGAGGGTCCGCCGATGTGGAGTCTGTCGGGTTGCCGATGAGGTTGCCAGGTCGTTGATGAGAAGTCCATCGACGAGGAGCGTTAGATCACCGGCAATGAAGTCCAGGTTGCGGACAATGTTGTCCAGGTTCCCAAAATGGAAAACATGTCCTTCGGAGACCCTGGTGGCGAGTGTTGAGCCAGCAACTTTCATGTTGGCATCATTTTGCAACTCGTCAGACCACCTGTAAGGCCAAGAAAATAGAGTGAACTTGCGACTGCATTTCTTCAAACAATGGGGATGCCGAGTGAACATTTATCTGCTAGTTACAAGTCAAATTTTGGTTGTTTAATTGGTTGAGTTAAAATTTGTCCCTGTCTTTGCATGCCATTTTTTCTTCTGTAAGTGTTCTTTTCGCATGTGCTCTTGCCAACCGTCAACCAGGGTACGACTGAAGTTAGGGACGAAGAGTTAGCTCAAGTGTGCTTACGCATTACGAAAATTATTAGAAAAACAAGGGATACCAGCTGAGTTTGCCGGGATGCGGTGCACCTGAACAAGTAAAGACTCGGGGATGCCGAGTGAAATGTTGTGTTATGCACAATTATTTAACTGTTTGAGTTAAATCAAGACTTAGTCTTTGCATGATATTATTCCGTGTGTAAATTTGACTTGCCGCGTGTGCTCTTGCCAACAGGTCGCATCCTCGAGGAGCAAACTGGAAGTTGGGGTTGCCAACCTAGTCGTATTCCTAAGGCATAAACTGTATGTTGGAGACGAAGACTTAACATAAGTATACTTACACATTACTGAAATAATCATAGAAAGACAAAGGAAAATCACAGCTGAGTGCACCAGGACACAGCTCACCCAGTGGATGTTGTATAGACCATGAGTGTTCCTCAGAAGACTAAAAAATATACTCGTGATGGAGTGAAATACAAAGCTTAAGCATAAAGGTGACTCGGCTATTTGATGTTCTAGGTGTTGCTGACGTGGTCTGAGTCATTGAAGCGACGAGGTCGGAGTCCACGGTGTGATGAGGCAATGTGGTCGGAGTCCTCGAAGTGACGATGTGGCGAAGAAGAGTCCTCAGAGTGACAACGTGATGAGGTAGAGTCCTCGGAGTGTGAAATAGAGTCCTCAGAGCTACAATGCGACAAGGTAGAGTCCTCGGTGCATGAAGTGGATTCCTCGGAGCACGAAGTAGAGTACTCGGAGCATGAAGTAGAGTCCACGAAGGAGTTGGAGATGGAGGGGTTAGCCACGGAATAGTTGGTGAAGTAGAGTCCTCGGAGGGGCGAGGCAGCGAAGTCGAGTCCATGGAGGAGTCGGCCATGAAGGAGTCATCCATGGAGGAGTTGTTCATGGAAGAGTCAGCGAAGTAGAGTCCTCAGAGCAACGACGCAATGACTCTTCCTGGTCACGGACTTGGAGCCGGCCATAGAGGGATGACACAGCGAAGTAGAGTCCTCAGAGCACAAAGTAGAGTCCTCATAGCGGCGATGTGGTGAGTCTTCCAGGTCACAGACTAGGACTCTGCCGTAGAGGGATGACGTGGTGAAGTAGAGTGCTTGGAACACGAAGTAGAGTTCTCAGAGCGACGAGGCAACGAGTCTTCTGGGACACAGACTAGGACTTGGCCATAGAGGAGTCAGCCGTAGAGGGACAGTGCGGTGAAGTAGAGTCCTTAGAGCGCAAAGTGGAGTCCTCGGAGCGATGAGGCGGTGAATCTTCTAGGTTGCGAACTAGGACTCGGTCCTTGAGGGCTCGGCCCTGGAGGACGAGGCCATAGATGAGTCCGCCAATGAGGATTCCCATCTGGATTGAAACAACTCAGTTTTTCGGGGCTAGCCCAAGATTCCACTATCGGATCAAGATGAAATTTTACAGGGTTGGTGTAGATTCTATCCCGCACAATCAAACCAAATGAATCAGTGAAACAATGCTGAGGAACTGGGGGGGGGGGGGGGGGGGGGAGCACAAATGAGCCGGTTGTTTGTGCTCTCCTGCACAGTCGCACGAGGGCGGTGTTGATGTCGAGCCCCCGAGCTCCATGGAGGAATTTCTCCATGATCTTGGGTGAGACCAAAGTTGATGTTGATGAAAGAACCCATCTGAATCCTTTCAGATTAATCTATGCTCACAACCCCTACCTAGCACGCCAACTGTCATGGTAAATTCTGAGAGTAATGAACCTGGGGTGGCGTGCGCATAGAGAATCCAGAGGGATGCACATGAGAAGTGTTTTACCCAGATTCGGGCCCTCACGATTGAGGTAATACCCTACTCCTACTTGTCTAGACTTATTGCTCTAGCCTCTCATGAGAACCAGGGTTTGTGTGTATAATGGTGTTGATCGTATTATTTGTAAGGGTGTGTCCGTCTTCAAGATGCCGCCCGGGCACTAGTAGAAAACGGGCCTTTAGTCCCGGTTTCCCAACCGGGACTAAAGGCCCCCACCTTTAGTTCCGGTTGTGTTACGAACCGGGACTAAAGGGCTCCACATGGCCGCTGTCTGGATTGGGGCCAACTGGGAAAGGAATTTTTTCGATTCTTTTTTTATTTTTTTTAAGTTTTTTCTAATTTTCAAATCTTTGAACCATTTGACAATTTAATCTCTAATCACCCCTCCTCACTGCTCCAGCGTGGAGCACTCATTCCAAATTGTCTAACTTCCCGGCCGGTCATCCATCCTCTCACTACTCCAGCCCCAGCACGCTTAACTTCCCAGTTCTATTTTCCCTAGTTTCCAAGTCTGCACTTGCTGTTTTCCTGACAATAGTAAGCTATCAATCCTATTAACCCTTAGGTCCTGATGTCACATGATTTATTTTTTGAATTCCAAACAATTATTAAAATAAAATAAGTAATAATAATATTGAATTTCATTGAAAATAAAATAAGTAATAATATTATTTTATTCATTTTTTGCCATTTATTCATTTAATATGGCATAATTAATATCTTTAAATCCGTAAATCGAAATTCGACAAATAATATATCCATTATTATCAGAAAAATGTGAGGAATCCAAATATGACATCATTTATTTTTTTAAATAAAATTATTTCTCATATGCTGGAATCAATTGCTTCTTGGTGATGTGATTAGGATGAGAACTAATGAGCTTTTTATGTTTGGCTAAGCACAAGTGCCTGATCTGGATTAATCAAACATTGCATTCACATAAGCATTTACTCTAGCAAGCAATTCTAACAATCATGTTAACAACCAACAAATAAAAAGCAATAAAGAAATCAATAAGAAAAACCAAATAGAAAGCAAAAGAAAACTTCAAGGAAATCCAAAGAAAAACTCCTAAGGAAACTACACACAAAAAAGAAAATCATTTTGTCCTAACTGAAACATAACAGAAAGGAAATACTAAACTCATAAATAAACAGAAAGTATTTCACTAAATTAATAACTAGCAAAAAGAACTAATAAAACAATTAAACAATCTAGTTATAATCATAAGAAAGTAAAAACAACTAACATGCAATAAAGCAATATTAACTAATTACAAAAACTAAATTGTTGTCAAACAACAGAAACTAAAGTTAATTATATTAAAGTGGCAAAAAGAATTACTTTTTATATAGCAAAAACTAATTCTATCAACTATAATTAAAGGCTAAACAAAATATTAATACAAAACAGTAGCAAAATTAAATTAATTAATTATAAAATTTTATCTACTGTTGTCTAATAGAAGTATACTACAACATGTTAAAATCTACAGAAAGAACTAACTAAAATAATTAAAAAACATAATTAAATGACTAAAAAAAAACTATATAAGCAAAACAGTTTTGTTTTAATTAAAATCCATTTAAATTATTCTAAAAAAAGCAAATAAATCTTACTGTGACAACAATCTAATATGTGACTAGGAGCAAAAAGAATTAAATTTAAAACTATTTTTAAACATAAGTTATTCACAATCTAGTGTTTGAAGCAAATTTGAACAAATTCAAATTTAAACCATTCAAATTTGAAAAGTAATGGCACAAACAGAAACTAGACAAAATTTTGAATCTAATGCAAAAAGAATCACTCAAAAACATCAAATATCCTAAAAGATATAAGCAATTTAAAACAGAAACTAAAAACAGAAAAGAAATAGAAAAGCAGAAAAGAAACTTCAGAAACCCTTTAGTCCTGGTTGGTGTCTCCAACCGGGACTAAAGGTGGCACCCCTTTAGTCCAGGTTGGTGTCTCCAACCAGGACTAAAGGTCCCATTTGAACCGGGACTGATGCCTGCTGAGCCCCGACCGGCGCCCTAGCCGCTTGAACTGGGACTAATGCTCACATTAGTCCCCGTTCGTAATGCAACCGGGACTAATGTGTAGATTGAGCTTGGACCAAAGCCCTATTTTCTACTAGTGTGGGGGTCCCTGCGTCACCTTATATCGGGGGACGATGCTAGGGTTACAATCCAAGTTGGTTACGATCTAGCCTAATCAGCGAGGATCACGCCAAATATCTGGGAGGCCTTATCTTTTGCGCCAAGTATATGATGCGCCCTGGTATAGCATGCGAGCTTGGAGTTGTGGGCGTGGGCCACCCACGTGTAGACTGGGCTGACTCCTTCCTCTGTTGGCATACCCTGGTGAATGTCAATATCACCAGCCTGGAGAAAGACCTAAAGAAGATGCAGGCTGCCAACCAACAACTGGTACAGGAGAAGACTATGGCCGAGTCTATCCTGGAGAAAGCACAGGAAACCATCACCCGTAAGTTTTTCCTCTTGCACTTTAGTTAATCCCCCGTCAGGTTGTTCTGCTGACATGAGTCTTCCATATATGCAATTTTTGAGAAGGAGATTGGATAGGCAGCTCATGCAGTCGAAGTCTTGAAGAAGGTTGCCCTAGATGTAGTGGCATCCCACTAGGAACCTTTTGGGGTTGACTTCGGCTCCATAGTTGTTTTGGAGTACTCCAAGCAGCTGCTTGAGAGGGTGACGAGCCTACTGGGAGCTGACCACTGGATCTGCACTGCCCTTGGGCCACTCAGTGCCATGCCCGACAGCGCACTACTACTCACCGACTACCTCAACCACGCACCTGATGATCTGGCGAGGTGGATGCAGTTAGCCGCTCGGGTGGGGGCTAGGATCATGCTTGCCCTGATCAAGTCCCATTACCCTGACATCTTGCTGGAGGACATCAGGGAGGGCATTGCAGCTAACTTCGAAGGGGATGTCTCTATCCTGATGAAGCAAGCTAAACCAGCAGTATTTACCCTGGATGCTTACTGTGACCTATTGGAGCATTTACGGTAGAGGGTGAACAATTAAATGTATACATGTATAAGTGCTCAGGAGGCAGAGTGAGAACTCTATGTATGCATGCTTTTGTTTAACTATTCTATTTTGTTTATCCTTGTCCTTCTTAATATTTCTTTCATGTGTAAGTTAGCTCTTTGTGTGTGCTCTTGCCAACTCATCGTATCCCAGAGGCGTAGACTGGTAGTCGAAGGCAAAGAGTTAACTCCAAGCATTTTACACATTATTAAAATTATTTTGAAAGGATAAATAGAAGGGTCAGTGCACTGGGACGCGCCTAGTGGGTGTTGGGTAGCCCCCAAGTGTGACTCAGGTAACTTTGAAAGAAAGACTCATGATGGAGCAAAATAATAATTTATTGATTTATGAAACTAAGATAGTAAAACACAAAGCTTAAGCATGAAAGCGACATAGCTGTTCAATGTTCCACGTGTTGGGGATGATGGAATAGGTCAATTGGTTTCTTCAAGCGGTAGGCCTTGGAGCGTAGCACTTCATGTATGATGAAACGGTCTTCCCAAGGAGAAGAGAGCTTATGCATGACTTTGTTGGATAGGATTCGGTGAAGGACCAATCACCAATGTGAAACACTGTGCCCCATACTTACCGACTGTGATTGCGTTATATGCGTTGATGTTACTTAGCTGATCAAAGCAGTGCAACTTCTTGATTTTCTTCTAGTTGGTCGACTGAGTCTTGTCTCGCTTCTTCCTCCTGTTCTTTGACGTAGGCACGGACTAGGGGAGATCCGTAATTTAAATCAGTCGGCAGTACGGCCTCAGCTCCATATACCGTGAAACAAGTGGTTCAATCGATTGATCCATTAGGTGAAGTCCTGAGACTCTAGAGTACCAAGGGCAACTCTTCTACCCATCGGCCTGCGCACTTCTTTAGGTGATCATAGATCTATGGTTTGATGCCTTGCAAGATTGGACCATTAGACCACACAACATACCCATTGGTGCGAGGGTGTGCCACTGAGGCAAAGTCATGGGTAATACCACAGTCTTGACAGAACTGGTGGGAAGCCCCACCAGTGGAATTAGATCCATTGTCTGTGATGATGCTGTTGGGGATGTTGAATCAAAAGATGATTCCTAGAAAGAAACGAGTGGCACATTCTATATGCATGAAGCCGCCGGGTGCTGTTTTGAGGGGATCAACCATGTCCAGGCCCCACACCACAAATGGCCACATAATCGGGATGGTCTGGGGTGCCTCAGCTAGGCTGCGTATCTGCCTGGCATAGAACTGGTACCCTTCGTAAGTTCGCATGATGTCCTCAGCATCTACTATCTCAGTCATCCAGTAGAAACCTTGTCAAAAGGCTTTTCTAGCTAGCAATTGAGGCATTGCGTGATGTCCACTAACTCTTGAGAGAATGTCATGGAGCAACATTCTGCCCTCGTCCTTGGATATGCACCGCTAGAGGACTTCGGAAGTGCTCCTCTTATAAATCTCTCCTGCAATGATCATGTAGACATTGGCACACATTGCAAGGCATCCTGCTTCAGTCTGATCCTGTGGGAGGGTGTCCCTTCGGAGATAATCAAGGAAAGGCTTGGTCCAGTCAAGGATGATGATCATGACTTCTGGTACAGTCATATTAGTGTCGCTTGGCTCATTAGGTTGGGAATCCTTGGACTCGGGAGTTGACTCCACTTTTATAGAGGATCTGTGTAGCTGTTGTAGGAAGACTCCGGCCGGTAGGATCTCCCGACTAGATCCCATCTTGGCGAGTGTGTCTGCAACCTCATTGTCTAGGTGGAGCACATGAGAGAGCTCGAGTCCGTCAAACTTCCCCTCAAGTGTGTGCACTTCCTAGTAGTAGATCTCGTGTTTGGATCTCTGCACTCCCAAACCTTCATGACATGCCAAACCACCAGTTCTGAGTCACCGCGAGCAAGGATCCGGTGGATCCCGAGTGAAATGGTGATGCGCAGCCACATTGTTGGAGACTGTGAAGTGAATCTGTAGCACATATTTTAGCTTTCCACTTTTGGAGATATGAACACAACATCAGCACACGCGCCTGAAAGCATCGTCGAACCGTTGAAGTAGACCATCCAATGTTCGAAGTTGACTGTGTGAGGCAGAGACTAGGCTTTTGTCCACTCGGCTACGATGTTAGCAAGAGCCCGGGGCATGATGGCCTTGCGTGGAGTGTAAACGATGTCAAACACGATAAGATCTATAGACCACTTACCAATTCTCCGAGTTGCATCCCGATTGTTGATGATGTTAGTGATCAGAGTAGAGCAAACCACTAAAATTTGATGCGCTTGAAAGTAGTGAACCAGCTTTCGAGCCACCATAAATACCCCGTAAATAATTTTCTGTATCTACGGGTATCTTGTTTTGGATTCAGAGAGTACTTCGCTGACATAGTAGACAAGCCTCTAGACCTTCTAAAGATGGCCTGAGTCAGCACACTCGACCACAAAAACAACCATGACCACCTGGCTGTCACGGCAATGTACAAGAGCATTGGCTCGTCGTCCATGGGAGCGACCAAGATTGGTGATGTGGTCAATAAATTCTTCAGTCCATCAAGGGCTTCTTGGGCCTTAGAAGTCAAGATAATGGGATTTAACTTCTTCAGGAGCCTGTAGAAGGGCAGAGCCTTCTCACCGAGTCGGGATATGAATCGACCGAGAGCTGCCATGCACCCAATGAGCTTTTGGACATCCTTCAGATTTTTAGGTCGCGCCATCTTGATGATGGCATCTATTTTCTCTGAATTTTCCTCAATTCCACACTCTAAATCAATGAAACCAAGTAGCTAGCCCGACGGGACTCCAAAGATATAGTTCTCCGGGAGGTTTCTGCCAGATTAGTTAGGAGATCCCCTTTCTTCTTTGTCTTGACCACCACATCATCCACACAGGCCTGCACATTATAGCCGATCTTCTCTTAGAGGCAATGCTGGATGCATCGCTGGTATGTGGTGCCAGCATTCTTCAAGCCGAAGGGCATGGAGATGTAGCAGAATGCGCCTAACGGTGTGATGAATGAGGTTTTGATCTGGTCATCCTGTTGCATCTTGATCTGGTGATATCCTGAGTAGGCATCCAGGAAACACATCATCTTGCAACTAGCAGTGGAGTCAACCACCTGGTCGATGTGAGGCAGAGTGAATTGATCCTTGGGACATGCTTTGTTCAGACTGGTATAGTCAATACACATGAACCATTTACCGTTCTTCTTCCGGACTAAGACTGGGTTTCCCAGCTAGTCTAGATGAAACACCTCCTTGATGAAGCCTGCAGCCAAAAGCTTGGTTATTTCTTTCCCGGTTACCCTGTACCTATCCTTAGTGAAATGGCGTAGGTGCTGTTTGAGTAGTTTAGCATCCTTTTTAACATTACGGGAGTGATCGACAGAGTCCCTCGAAACACATGGCATGTTAGAAGGTTTCCATGCAAAGATGTCCTGATTCTCAAGGAGGAAGCTGAAGAGCATGCTTTCCTTTTTGCTGGATAGCCCAGTCCCAATCTGAGTCATCTTAGAGGAGTCTACTGGATTGAGCTGAGCTAGCTTGGTGTCTTTTGTTAACTAAAAAGATGAGTCCATAGAACTCTTTTTGCTCGGGTTTTTTTCCTCCTATACAGTTTGCTTGATGAGGTCAGCATTCTCATGATCGCATGTGTGGGCATGCTTGAAGTTACCGTGAACTGTGATGATCCCCTTGGGACCTAGCACCTTTAGCTTCAGGTTGACGTAACATGGGTGAGCCATGAATTTGGCATAATAGGGACGCCCCAAGATAGCATGGTATGCGCCTTTGAAATCAACAACCTCGAAGGTAATGTTCTTACTCTGGAAATTTTTGGGTGTGCCGAAATTAACTTCCAGTGCAATCTGCCTGAGCGGGAGAGCCTTCTTTCCTGGCATAATTGCTTGAAAGGGTGCGCCACTTAGCTCAGCTTTGAATTGGGGATTCTCATGTCATCCAAAGTCTCGACATAGAGAATGTTGAGTTCACTCCCTCCGTCCATAGGAATCTTGGTGAGTCAGAAGCCACTGACGAGTGGGTCCACCACCAGGGTGTGTCTTCCTGAGTGGGGAATGTTGGCGGGTGGTCTGTGTGGTCATAGGAGATTGGGCCATGGTCGGCACGATCGTGTTAACCTTGTGTGCTGTGAGCTTCTGGTGGTGCCTCGACCCGTATCCACTCGATCCGCCAAAGATCATAAGAACGCTTGTCTCATCTGGAAATTTGTCCTCTAACCTACCCAGCAGAGGGAATCTTTCTTGGCTAGGCCGGGAGCAGAAGACTTGTTTGCCAAAAAGTTTATCAGGACGCTGCAATCCCAAGTGAGAAAGTGGGCCTTGGAACCATGGTACAGATAAGTGTGCCTCATTCTTTCCTCAAACATGGCATTGGTATGCTGATTGCGTCACTGAGGTGGGCGATCAGCTGCCACGATAAGGTCATCCCCACTACTGCTAGCACCACCCTTGCGTTTGTGGTTATTATTATTCTTCTTGGATGACCCAGGGTTGTTCTAAGTCTTAGAGGACTCGGGATGGCCCTTGCTCTTTCCTTTGTTGTCCTTTTCCTAGCTGCACACAGCCTCTTACCGATGGCGTAGCTGTTGGCCATGTCAAAGAGCTCGCCTATGGTCTGGAGGATTTTTGCACCCTATTTTATGGGGAGCTCCTTGCGGCTGATGCCTATTGACAAGGTGGCGGTGACATTGCCCTCTCGGATTTCTCGCAAGGAAATATTCTTCCGGGAGAAACATGGGATGTAGTCCCTAAGAGATTTGCCCTCGTTCTGAGTGCATAGGTGAAGGTCCCACTAATTTTCAAGTCCCTTGTAGGTGCCCTGGAAGTTATTCGAAAAAAGCTTCTCAAGATCCCTCTAGTTCAGGATGCTACCCTTGGGCAGACTGGTGAGCCAGGCTTGAGCTGAGTCAGCCAGATGCAGGGGCAAGTTTTAGATCATGATGTAGTCATCACCCTCGCTAGTCACACACACCGTGTGGTAGTCACCTAACAAGAGGGAAGGCCGAGCCTCACCAGTGTACCTATTAATGTTGGAGACCTGAAACCTTGGCAGAAAAATGGCAGTACGAATGTGAGGACCAAAAGCCTGCCGACCCCATACGTGGTGGCCTGAGGGGCCGGAGAATGATGTGGCAGTCATTATCTGGTCTGAGTCAAAGACTGGCTGACCCAGAAGGACATTCACCTCTTTCTGCATCACCGCGAGCAATGTGCCTTGCCTCAAGAGTGTCCCTTACACCATAGTCCGGGCTAAGTTAGGAACGTACCGAGCCGGCGGGACCATGGGATTGTGAGCTCATGTGCTGGCTGCCATCGGTTCGCTGGCTCTTTGGGGGAGGTGCTCGTAGTACCAGAAGCCGTGCGCCCTGTGGAGTGCACAATCTGTATGGCTGCCACCTTTTCCACCAGGACCTGGACTCGACGAAGCTCATCGGCTCCTGGGTTCCCTCGGGGAGCTTGATCTTTTGTGCTAGCTTCATGGCAGCAATGAGATTAAGAGTGGGGGTGGGGAACACCCGAACTCCTTCCTTTTTGCACATCTGAAGAGCGTGATGGACATCACGCTGTCAGTTCCACAAGGCTTCTGTGCACTTCAGTAGCTGATCATACTAGAGATTGAGGGTGTCTTGCTATCCAATCGACCGTGTCTTCTTGGCGGTGAGGCGAACTCTGGCAGCTTTGAGCTACTGGACCTCAAGTGTCTGCATGGTGATGCGCGTGGCCAGGATACTGTCGGCATCAACATCTTCCACTTATGAGCCGTCCATGAACACCTCCCATGAAACATGATGACTGTCTGAGTTTTGATAACCATCCGAGTCAGAGTCATGGACAAGCCAGAGGGAGTATATATATATCACAGTGATGAACTAGGAACTCGACTCACCTTCATCAATGTTTGTGGTGGGTGTAGATTTGAGTGATCGCCCAGTGAACTTTTCACCAACTGGCCGAGCACCAAGTCGTAGATGCGTAGTTTGCCGAGTTCATCGTCGATGAAGTTCGGACTCCTGAGGCGGAAAACATGTCCTTTTGTGGAAGTAGCGGCGGGTGTTAGGCACCCTGCCGAGTGGGCGATTAAGTCCAGGGAGCCAAAGGGGATGCCTTGGCCTGGAGTGAAACCGCTGGAGTTGGTCAAGCAACCCATCTGGATTTGATCTGACAAATCTATGTGCACAATCCCTAACTGGCGCGCCAACTATCAGTGTAAAGATCCAGCAATAATTAACATGGGGCGGTGTATGGATAGAGAATCTAGATAGGTGCACACGAGACAACTATTTTACCCATGTTCATGCCCTCTGAGAGAGTTATTACCCTACTTCCTGCCTTTATGGATTGTATTGCTTGTATGAAGGGTTCAAGCCTCAAAAGGTGTTCTCAAGGATGCTTGGGTTTGGTGTATATGCTTAAGCGTGAGATTATGTGTCATAAGGATCTCATACCGATGGGAAGGCCCCTACCCTTCCTTATATAGGTTGACGAGGGGTAGAGTTACATGGGCATGTGTCACTTTACAAGGTAGAGATTGATGGCCTGCAAATGCAATTTAGTTGTATCTTTTTCGAAGTAAGAGTATCCATCCCACAGGGAGCACAGGAATTGGACTTTGTCTCTTGTAAAGACTTATGGAAATGTGCCCGCGAGTTAGTCGTAGATGAAAAGCAAAATGAAGAAGGAAAGTTATAATTTTTTTAGTTAAGTGCGAACAAAAGTAAATTGTATAGAAAGAAGTAAAAGAACAACGCAGAGTAAATGAAGCAATGAAACCAATAATAGGATTGAGGCGTTCCCAGGGAGTCTGGAATCCCCACTAGTATGTATCTAATGTAACTTATGCGATTGCCTAGTTCAAGGTTGGATATTTGAGCCACTCATCATGTTTGTAATTGGGTGGAGCCGGGTATAGTATACGAGCTACTTGTGTAATCTCCGTGTCACACACACCACCACCCTAGTTTCCCCACTTAGGTTCTTGCTATGGTGATTAAGGGTTTCCCCGTGGACGCGGCACACTAAGGGTTCTCCGTTGATCCCCTATCAATTGCAAAGATAGGGAAGGGAGGATATTACTGTCATCTCTTTACCCCTATATCCCAACCTTTACAACAATAGTAATATGCTCCATGGCCATACAAGGCGTAATTACTGAGTGGGGCCCCTTCATAACATTCATGGAGGCTATTAAATCATACATTCAATAGAGGATCTCATATGTCTATAAGCGTTCAGCACCTATACATACTAGGGTTCATCCATATCCCCAAGAACTAAGGGGATTTGTCAGACATGTAGATATTTAGCATCATAGGAACGACTATGACAAACATGAATGATAAATCAGAGTAATAGACGTAGGAATCCTGTAGGGTTCGGTATTACAATGGCATGGAGATGGGATGGCGATGAAGATGATGATGGTGCTGGTTGATGCCGGTGTCTCCTTGTACGAGGTGTTGGCAATTGGCGATGTCCTCCCCGTTGGTTTCCCCTCCGGATCCCTTCCGGAGGCTAGGGTTTTTCATTATGGAGAAGTTTCTGGTGTCTGTGGGCGTCAGATCCATGATCCGATCATGCAGGGTAGAAGTATTGGACCAGGGGGCGACGGCGGATGGTACGAGCACGCGTGGTCATACCGAACACCGTCGATCGCTCTGGAGCCTTCTGTTGCATTTCTTTCTTCTCCCTTTTTCTTTTTTTATGGTGGCATTTTATCATGAGTTTTTGCATGATTTTTACACCACACTCCTTGTATTCTCTCCTTATGCCTCAAAATGCCTCCGCGGGTGACATCCTGGTGAAAATAGACAAGAGAGGTGCGCGAACACGGTAAGATCTGAAAAACCCTACAACTAAGGTGCTAGACAAAAGGTAAATATAACATAAAATTTGAACTCATCAGCTCCCCCAAGCTTAACTCTTGCTCGTCCCCGAGCAAGTACCGTAGCTTATAAGAACAAGGTCATCAAGTTTATGAGGTGCGGATAAATGTAAAGGCACGAGTCCATTACAGAAAATCTAAACTCACATAAGATAAATGATAGTGACGGGCATTAGCATATCTTCACTATTAGAATGATCATGAAGGCTTCCACACCTTGCTAATTAATTCATTAGTGAACGTGCCACAGCTCCATGCAATATATTATTCATTTTTCAACCGAGCAAATAGCAAGGGGTCCTCAACTCTTCTCGAAAATATCTGAATGTTATTTTTCACATTTTCTTGGGAAGCATGTTTATTCGCCCATATCACAATTATTTATTTTCATGTGACATGTAGGCTAAACATACTTCCTTATTTGAGATTGGGTTTGCAAAACTTTATTAGTTTTTATCCAAGAGGTTTTCCCCTATGTTGCTACTTGCTCTTGCGTAATCATTTTGGTTGAACTTATGTCTCAAACCATATTCTCAAAATATTTTCATTAATGCAATGGAAACTTGAATAAACTATCCCATGCAGTTGTTCTTATCTAATCAATTAACACCAAAGATGTGGAAAACTTATAATCACCAGGAGGGTGAAAATTCCCTAACACTCATTCTTTATCAACATCTCATATATTTTCCAAACTGGTGTAATGATACTACGCATCGAGGATATCCATTACTCATTGGAAGAGATTCCTGCCTTGTTTAAAAAAAGGAGTTGATAGTTCAACTTTATTAAGTGAAATAGGGCGAGCTAGTCTCAACTTGTGGAAAAATAAATGCAGGAAAGTAAAGATACAAGGTACTCCTGGATCTCCCCCAAGCTTACAATCAAACCGATGGGATCCTTGTACGTTGTTTTTCTGGGGTTCAACCGGTGCCTCCTCGTCGGTCTGCTCATCGAGTTCCTTGTCCTCTCCCCTGTCACATGTGGTGGCAATGCACTTGAAGCGAGATGCCTTGCCTACAATTGCCTTCTGATGGTCGTGGACTACCATCATGAGAAATTTAGTCTGCGTAGAAAGCTTGGAAGTGACATCAGGTAGGACATCCATCTTATGGAAGATACCATCGACCCTTGCCTCAAGGCTTTGCTCATCAACCTATAATAGTCTATCCCCTCTCCAATTGTGTCAACGCATGCCTTAGAGACTTTTTCAAGCTCCTTGGTATTTTCCTTTATTTCATCGGGGGTTGGTGCTTCCTTCTCACACTCACATGGTTGAAACCCCATAGGAAATAAAGGAACATATCCTTGGATGTTAAATTCATAAAGATTTGGAGGACACTTATCTTGCTTGTTCACCTCTTCTTTCTCTTCCTTTTCCTTCTCTTCCTCCACCTCCTTGGGCCTCTCCTCCTCTGTGGATTCCACCTTCGTCGGCGCCTCCTCATTGATGCTCATTTTCCTGAATTCTTCCTAGCACTTTGGGGTCATCTCTTCTAGGTTGGGAAGATGGATGATCTTGGTTGAGGGAGGTTGAGGAAGATCCCTTCTCCTTATTGATCATGGCTGCGGACTACTTCTTCATCTTGTAGAACAAAGTTTTTTAGAGAGGTGGCATGCGGCGAAGGCTAGAGATTAGATTGATAATGAGCCAAGGGACGTTACTCCTCAGCTTATATAAAGGTTAAAAACCCTAATAATCTTGAAATCAATCTCAGAGAAAAATTCAGAAAGAAATCAGAACAAAATTAGGAAAGAATCAGGAAAATAGGGCAAACGACGGCCATCGGTACGAGTGTGGCTTCTCGAACAGTGGGTCATACCGGGGTTCATCACGAGAGCTTCTTTTTTTTGAATTAAAACTAACACCAACCAGCAAAACAACAAAGGAAATGACGGCCTCCGGTAAGAGCGAGCTTGCTCGTACCGGCGGTCATACCGTTACCTTCTTCGCAGGTCTCCGTGTCCACATCGTATGACAGCCTCTGGTACGAGCGAGCTCACTCGTACTGGCTGCCATACTATCCCTTGTTGATATTCATTGGGACACCATAGTAAATGACAACCTTCGGTACAAGTGAGCGCGCTGGTATCGTCGGTCGTACCACCTACGAAAACCATCATTATGCTTGGAAAAGTGTTAGCAACTTTTTTGTGTTACTTCTAGTTTAATATACAGGCTTCATACAACATTTTGATTTAGATTACAAAATAAGGAGGTTAGGATTTACATCCTTGACTTCCACAGCTTCCTCGGGTGTTATAAAGTTTATTACCTCTGTTTCTTCTTGTTCGTCAGTGAGATAAAGCTTTAGGCGCTGTTCGTTTACTATCCAATGTGTGTTCTTACCTCCCTTCAATCTTATGGCCCCTGAGTTATACACTTCTTCAGTTTCGTAAGGTCTTTCCCATCTGCATCTGAGCTTACCCGTAAACAACTTCAAACAAGAATTAAATAGGAGAACCTTGCCTCTGGCATGAAACTCCCATTTCAAGATCTTTGTATCATGCCAAATCATAATTTTTTCTTTGAATAGACGGGCATTCTCATAAGCTTCGTTTCTAAATTCATCTAGACCATGCATGTCTAGTAATCATTTGTCTCCTGCCTCTTTAAGATCAAAGTTTAATTTTTTGATAGCCCAAAAGGCTTTATGCTCTATTTCTAGAGGTAGATGGCAAGCCTTACCGTACACCATTCTATACGGTGTCATACCCATAGGATTTTTGTAGGCCATACGGTAAGCCCAAAGTGTATCATTAAGTTTGCATGCCCAATCTATTCTTGATTTTTGCCGTCTTTTGGAGTATCGTCTTAATCTCTCGGTTAGGCAACTCCACCTCCCCACTCATCTGTGGGTGGTAGGGTGTTGGAACACGGTGTGTAACTCCATATTTGCAGAGGATCCTTCTAAAAATACCTTGTATGAAATGAGATCCTGCGTCAGTTATAAGAATTTTAGGTACTCCAAACCTGGGTAAGATGATGTCTTTAATCATCTTTATAGAAGTCGCTGCATCGATATGATGACTTGGAATGGCCTCCACCCACTTGGTAACATAATCTACAACCACAAGAATATGGATATGTCCATCTGAGGCAGGGAATGGATCTAAGTAATCCAGCCCCCAAACATCGAAAGGGTCACAAACTAAGTTGTAATTCATGGGCATTTCCTATCTCCTACCTATGTTACCCGTGCGTTAGCAGGCGTCACAATTTTTAACTTACCTATGCACGTCTTTGAATAGAGTCGGCCAATAAAAACCAGATTGAAGTAACTTTGCGGTGGTGCGATCGCCTGCATGATGCCCCGCATACGGACTGATGTGACAATCATGAAGAATAGCATGTTTTTCATGTTCAGCTCGGCATCGCCAAACCATGCCATCCCGACCCTGTCGGTAGAGGAATATTTCATCCCAAAAATAATATTTCAAGTGACTAAAGAATTTCTTCCGCTGATTATAATTCATGTCTAGAGGCATATATTTTCCTACAAGAAAGATAGCATAATCGGCAAACCATGGTACTATTTTTTTATTGTCGCTAAACTTTCACCTGGAAAGAATCATTGATCAGGACAGGATCATATGGTATCCTTTCCATTCTTCACAAATGATCTGCCACAGGATCGTCACTACAAGAAATATGTCAACTTGTGACCATCAATATTGGTCACTGAATGGTCATTGTTTTTCATTTGTGACCTTTTTGTGACCAAAAATGGTTGGCCAAAAACTGACCGTCTTTAATGAAACTTAACGACCTTTTTTGTGAAATGGTCGTAGACAGTTATGACCAAAATAAAAGGTCGTATATTTTACGACCAATTGTTTTGGTCACTGGGAAACTGCCCACGCCACGTCAGATCCAACGTGACAAGCTGACATGGCAAAATTACGACCAAATGAATTGGTCATAGATTAGAAACAGCCTGGTCCAATTCGGTGTTCGACATGGGCCGAGCCCAACAAATTCAGCTTATTTATAAAAAAAATCATGTCGACTTTGGTCAGCTACATGGGCCAAGCACAACATTTCAGCCTCGTTATTTTTGGGCCATGGTCATTTTACAATCTATTTCTTTTTGGGCCTAGGCCTTTTTATTTTCTTGGCCATCGCCTTTTCACAATTGATTTTTTTAGCAATTTTGTTCAATTTTTCTTGAATTTGTTTCATTTGTAGCCTTTTTAGGGCCCAAATAGTATTTGTTTCATTTCCGATGTATCAACAATAAATAACCAATATTTCGGTCAGCAAAGCCCTAATCACACAAATTTTCACAAGTGACGACCAAAATGAGTATATTATATATATTGCAATCATGCCATAGTTCACATCATCCAGGAATTTAGAACAGCTACAAAAGTGCTGCTATGAAGTATATAACAACCATTCCATATTTGTAATCACCCAGGAACATATAATTAGCTACAAAGATGAAGTGTTCCCTTCTTCGAACTTCTTCAGCCTAGAACTCCTGTGAAAGAGAGGAAATAATCGTTATCATGGCTGTCAATTCAGAATGAAAGCAATATCTTCCAACATACAACAGCTAGGAAAAGAATAATGAACGAAATAATGAACAGAATAATAAACAGATACACAAGCAGCTAGGAGTCGATCCTAACACTACTAGGAAAACCCTTACCAGTAGCGCTGTTTTTTTTGCTATTAGTAGCGCTGGTAGACGCGCTACTGCTACGGCGCTACAGCTATTTTTTAGCAGTAGCGCTTGTTTGCCCCAGCGCTACTGGTAACAGAAGCTAGCAGTAGCGCTGTTCCATCCAGCGCTACTGATACTTATCTGCAGCGTGGGTATCTAGCCAGCGCTACTGTTATTTGAGTGCTACTGGTAATCTTTACCCCCATGCCACTGCTAACTTTTGTAGTTTTTTTTGCGTTTTGGCTCTGTACACATTTAAACAGATCCACCATTTATACAATAACATACATATTCATTGAAAAGCAAGTGAGTCATCGATGAGCCAAAGTTATTAGAAGTCTCGACATGTCTCAAGTATCTCATCATCATCAATCATGGTCGAACACATGTCTCGAAATAGCGTTACAAGTCATTACAAGTTCCCAATACATGCAACTACATGGTCACATACTCATGTTTCATCATCTATGTAGACTATGATATGACCGCATAGAAGATAAGAGCGATCACGATGATCAAAAGCGGTATTATGTAGTAGTTTTTGCGGCGGCACTGGTTCTGAATCCCCTGTTGTGCTATGAATCTCAAGTAACTAGCTTCAGCTTCTGCTCTGCTATCAAACCCTTTCTGGCTTCCACCCGAGAAGCCAGAGACTTGGGCCTGACACTCTGGCCACTCATCGTACACACCCGGAACATGCCCTACATACACGGCATACCACTTCCTCGCCATCGTTGATCTATATACCTGTCAGAGATGCACATATATATATATATATATATATATATATATCATGAAGCAAATTCAACGAAACAGTTATGAAATAGAAGCAACATATATAGTAAACATAGTTAACAAATTTCATCGTACCGAAAGTAATTAACTAGAGCGCGGCACCATACATCTAATAGTTTCGTCGTACAGAGACATTTCAAAGTTTCGTCGTACAGAAAGTAACAAGTAACTAAACAGACACATTGTTTTTAAGCAGTGCACTCTTCCCATCTGTCCATATCCGGGAGGGTGGACCCAAGCTTAGTGAAAGGCGTCATGTCCTGACGCTGTAGGGCAATGCGGGTTCGGACGTCAGCTCGCGATATTGGGCAGCCGTAGAACATCCCATTCTCTTCGAGGACATCTTTCATGATGATGGACGCAATTTCCTTCTGGATGCGGTAGAAATCATTTCGAAGTTGATTATCCGGCACGGCTCCAAAGGCTTCGGCCCATCTCTGGATATGGGTATATCGGATGAAGATTTCATGCAAAGTGATTGCACATCCCTTTTGTACTCCATCGTCAGATGGATGACGTAGAATCCATCGTTCTCACTTCTTGCCGGTTGCTGGATGCAACAGAAGTCAGTCTTGTGGCCGAAACAGAGCCCGGCCTTATTTTTTATTTTTTTGCATTGGATGTAGCCACCCCGCATGCTGAAGCCCAGCATAGCTCTGTCCAGAACATACTTTATGTGTGTGTTATCTTTCTTCTGTATGTTCTTCAACGGGTCCAAATATAGAGCGCGGGAGTAACGCGGGTAAAGAACGATGAGAACGGCACGACACCCCCCGCTGCGCAAAATACACGATCAAGTTAGCCTCCATGCATGCAAAGTAATTATTGAAATGCACGAAAGGTTGTATGTGTTATAGTGCTATCCGCGGATGACTTACGAGGGATGATAAGGTTGGAGAATCGTTTCTTTGTCCTTATTGCTGACCAAGAATTCTTCGATGTACTGACTCGCATATTGACGGTTGGCATCGTTGATTGATAAGAAGCCCTCATGCATGTAGTATGGGTCCGCGACCGCAAGACCGGTGACTTGCTCTCTCCTGACGATGTAGTTCATGTGCAGCGCATACAGGCGGACGAACGTAAAATCGAGTGTCCTCATTTGAAACATCTGGAAGATGTAATGAAATCGCAGGAAGAAGAGGTCCGTGGGGCATGTGTGGACGTACATCTTGCAACTGCTAGGCACATGAACCGTATAAAGTGGGTATCCTGGATCATCCGAGGCGAGGAGGCTTCTCTCTGTCAAAAGCACATGGTCATGGAGTCTCCTGAGATCCCCTGTTATGGCAGCTAGTGCATTCGCCGGTACCATTGGCTCTCCCGCGACATGGATTAATGGCGCATGTTTCATCGGTACACTGTCAACCTTGGTCGAAGGCGGCTGGCTGCTAGAACCAACATTGCCAGCTTTATTGGATTTTCTCGCCGCCGGTCTCTTCCTTTGCTTCTTCTTGGTGGGCTCAGGTGCTGGTGGGTCTGTCAGACCCTCCCTGACCACCACCCCTAGTGTTGTCGGGCTCAGCATTGGATGACTCTGGCTAATTAGTTGAGCTTGGGTGGAACCGGCATCTGGAGGCGTGTCCTGTGAGGATTGCACGAACAAAGACTTCTTGCACTCCCGAGGACGTTCCGGCTCTGGTACATGCATCTCATATTCATATGGTTGACTCATTGTTACATCGTTGTCATAGCCGGTATTGAAATACTGAAGAGGGTCATCGGCCTCCTCCATGTCATGATCCATATCCTCTTCCATGGGGCAGATGGCATCATCTGCCGGAACGGTTAGCCCTCCTTCCTCATGTCTCTCGATCTCAGCAAGCAGCACAGATGATGGTTGTACTTGTGTAGGTGGGGTTGTGGTCATACCTTCCTGAGGTCCCGTTGGTGTCCTCCCGGCCACCTTGACACGAAGAACATTTTTCGGCCACAGGATCGGCCAATTTTTGCATTGGCCAAGCTGCGTGGGGGTCTCGTCATCCTCTCCATCGGTTTGTATCAGACAAGGGAAACCCTCGTAGCCCGCTTTCACACTCGCCACGGAGACCCTTAAGGCGTTATCAGTCATCTGCCGGCGATGGAACAATCGATCCTTGGGCTTCACTATAGTACCCTTCCCCACATCCACCAACCCGCCCTTCATGTGGTAAAGGATGGTGCACGGAGTGGAGTCGGCCTACAAAGACATATACGTGCGGCGTCAGAGATCCAAAAAGAACGGCAACTGAAGATAAATTAATTAGTTGAGTTGATGAGGGTGCGACGCGTATTTACCGTGAGGGCTTCGAGCTTAGCCAATGTTGACGGCCCGACATTCTGGCCAGAGACGGAGCTAGGGCTGCTGTGAGAGCTGGGTGCAGGAGCAGGTGCTGGAGTAGGTGCGGGTGCGGTTGCCATACTAGGTACGGGTATGGGTGCGGTGTTCATTTAGTTGCTCCCGGTGAAGCTGGGCATGGGAAAATTAGTGTGTGGCACGTTTGGATTTTGTTGCACCCAGCTGACCACAGTTGGAATCAAGCTTGTAAAGGCAGCCACCATATCATTTCTATAGGCAGCTACCGCTTCCTGGATTACCTCAGCTTTGGTCTCAGCTTTTGTTTTCTCCATCGCCCACGCCACCTTCTGGTCGATAGTCACTTGACTGAACTTCTTTCTCTGTCTTTTAGCCTCGGGGTCCTTGTTATAATAGTACTTCCACGTGGCGCCATCCCCGGCGCCGTGCACACGTCCATATTGCGGCCGCTGGCCCGGCAGGTGTCCCATCATTATGTTCATGGCCCAGTTGAAAGGAGTGTCCCACTTGTACTTCGCCGATGACTGAGTCGACTGAGTCGACGAGTCGCTTTCGGCCGCAAGCTTGTGTTGCTCTCTCTGCCAAATGGAGCATGAATCATTTACGAATGCGACTAGAATGTAGTAGACTTCATTGATAAGAAGCTAATATGTAAGGTGGTAAAAGGATAATTACCAGTAATCTCATGAATTTCCTAGTCGGCCCGTCGGTGAAAAAAATCTTTTTTTGGGGGTCCCACGAGAATCAGGCCCTGATGAAGTCGTGCTCCTGCTGGTCGGTGAACTCAGCCAATGGGTCTGGGATCCCCTGACGTTCACATTCTGCGTCCTCCTTAGCCCACACGGGCCTCTTTCCCGTGTAACCACGACTTCCAAGGCGGTGGTTCCCCATGTTCTTTGCCTGCAGCTGCTTGCCTCTCTCAGACCTGGCCTTGGCAGCTTCTTCATTGCAAGTCTCCTTGAACTTTTCAAAGTCCTCTATCATAATTTTCGGATTGTCTGCAACAATCTCGGTGTAGGTTTCATGGTCTACTTCAATCGCCTTTTTCACCCTAGTTTTCCAAGTGCTCAATGCGTTCCTGAACTTCCCTAGGGCTTTGTTGTTGATTTTTTTCATGCCATCATCATCCCATGGGGCAACATCGTCTTTCCGACCGGGGAACAGGAATCTTGTGTGCAACCTAGTTAGGAGCAGCTTCTTCAAATTTTCATTCTTCCGTATTTTCATGGTGTTGATGTTAGCTGTATCCCATAGGATGCATGCTAGTTGGTTGCCATAACACGCTGCCACTTCCCGCGGCTCTATTGGCTCGAACTCGCCAAGGTGCACCACCGTGACCACCAGTCTTCCGGTGCCGAGCCCATTTGGGCGTCGTGTCCTCTTTTCCTTCTTTCCTTCACTGGCTTGGGAGGTCCCACCTTCCGTGCTGTAGCAACATCATCAGTGCCAGTCTCAGTGCCGGTGTCATTGGTGGCATCAGTGTCGGCGCCGGCGCCACCATCGTCGTCGTCCGTCATGACAAGGGTGTCCTGACACCCAGCTTGTTGTCTCTCCTGATCCGCCAGAAAGTTGAGGTAGGCGTGTGCTTGACCTAATTGGGACTGAGAACCTCCGGCCTCATCGGTGTCGGTCATGTTTCCTAGGGTTCAATGTCGTAGTCGTTTAATTATCAAGATTTATATAATAAAGTGAATAATGACAAATCTCGAGCACTCGATATGTCCAACTTTCTAGCACAAGTCATGCCGAAATTCACGGAAAATTTTGGCATGACCTTTGCTAGAAAGTGCACATATAGAGCGCCTGAAATTTGCCGGAATGGAAATGAATCAACATTTCCGGCAAAACATAGGTCACTCGCAATCAGTTTCCCTGCAAATGACAATAAGCACTATGTGCTAAAGTAGCATTTCACTACCATCTGCCAACACTAGCAGAATGCAATAACTATGTGATGCAAGAACAAAGATATTCCCCACACAACATCTCACAAGCAATGGAGCCACCAAGATCATCGAAATTTTATAATTTATACTACTACCATGTAACAACCAAAGTTCGACATTTCATTTTAACAGCAACTCCAAATGGACTCCAATGGACAGCATTTCATTTCATTTTATTTGAACTCCAAATACTTTAGCAACTCCAAATATGAATCCAATGGACAACACAATTGCATTTCATTTTAACAGCAAGCATTTCAACAGTCTAACAAGCACTCTAACAAGCATTTTAACAAGCACTCTAACCAGCATTGCCTAATCGCATATCCATAACCACTCTGCATATTATTTGGCTTATTAGTTTCTACTGGCTGTAGTGTGTATGTTCAAACATTGAGCAAAGCACCTTGCCACCGGAGGAGCCAAGCACCTTGCGTCCGGGTGACGTTCCCGGCTTCCTTCTCCTCCTCACCGAGCACCTTGCTTCCGGAGGAGCCAAACCTGCTGCAGAGAACACGGCCGGTCAGAGAGAGAGAGAGAGAGAAAGAGACTACTGGGGGGAGGGGCGCCGGCCGGTGGAGGGGACTGCTCGGGGGAGGGGCGCCGGCCAGTGGAGAGGACAGCTCGGGGGAGGGGCGGCACGGGGGGATGGGCCTGGGGGTGGACCTATGGGGACGGGGCGGGCAAGGGGAGAGGGAGTGTCGGGGCGGCCAGTGGTCGGCATCAGGGTCAGGTGCGGCGCGCGTCGACGGCGGCATGGGCGGGTGCGGCGTCGGCGGTGGCGTGGGAGAGGGGATCGGATCGAGCGAGAGTGAGAGAGAGAGGAAAGAGATGTGTGCTATCTAGGCAACTTAGCTATAGCACGGCGTGGCAAAACGCGCTATAGCTAAGTTAGCTATATCGCGGGGCAGCAAAACGCGCTATAGCTAAGTTAGCTATAGCGCGGCCCCAGCACAAACCGCGCTACTGCTAACTTTTTCTTTTATTTTTATTTTTCCTTTTCTTTTTCTTTTTCATATTCCACAAACTTCCTTCTTTTTCTTTTTATTTTTCTTTCATTTCATTTTCCACAACTTATTAGTTCCTTTTTCTTTTTCTTTCATTAATTTCATTTTGCAAAACTTCCTTTCTTTTTCTTTTTCTTTTTATTTTTCTTTTTCTTTTTCATATTCCACAAACTTCCTTCCTTTTTCTTTTTATTTTTCTTTCTTTTTTTTCGTTGGAGCAATACCACTGTTACCCTCCAGATAATAATTAGTATAATATATATTACATCATTTGACCGCTAACGGCGGTATACAAAATAGACACACACAAAATTTGTGGATTAGTTTGCCAGCTTGGGCGACGACGACGCTTCAGACTGATTTTCTTCCTTCTATTGTTTGTTGTCGAATAATTAAGCCCATGGTCGTGACTTTTCCTTTTCTAGGCATTACGATCTTTCGTAGGTAATGTAGTCTTCATTCTTCTTTTGACGTATGTTTCATCGTCATCAGCATCATCTTCCCTCATCGGATCACCGTACTGGTTGTAGTCTTCCTCGTTGGCGATCCGACGATGCTCCTTTTGCCTCTCCTCACGACAACACGACTGGGATTGATCGGGTCAGTTATGAAGAAACATTGTGTCACATGTTTAGCGTGTACCCATGTCTCCTTTTTGGCGATGGCGTTGACGGTACCGCTATCGGAGTCAGGTATACACATGGTAGTGAAATGTCGGTTTTCTCTTTGTACATTCTTAGCCCATATGACACGGAACATTGTCGCGCTATGCAATCCAGAGTAGTTAAGCTCCCATATCTCTTCGACCCTTCCGTAATATCTTTCAATTACTTTCCCGGTCATGGCTTCCATTGTCACCCCTGAGTTTTGGTCATCACTATTTATATCTTTCTCCACCATGTAGAACGTGTATCCGTTGATATCGTATGCTTGATAGGTCGTGAGGTTGGTCGAAGGGCCATGTGCTAAGGCGTATATGAGCATTCTGTTCGGACAGCCCTCTTCCGGGGGATTAGCCAGAACTTGCTCTTTGAACCAACGCAAGAAATTGGAGTTGTGCTCTGGCCATGTGCTATGATTGGTGTTCTGGTTGCCAAACGGATTCATGCCATCACTACTAGCGCCAAGCACGATGTTCCTTGGATCATTTGCGAAAAAATCAAATTCAGCATTTAATGCTCTCCACTGGCTAGCATCTGCGAGGTGTCTCAGCTTCGGATCATCTCCGTCATCTGGCTTCACCCTCTTCGCGTGCCAGCGCATAAGCTTTGCTTCCTTAGGATCTACGAAATACCGCTGTAGACGCGGAGTGATCGTAAAGTACCATACAACTTTCTGTGGAGCTTTCTTTCTGGCCTTTTTATATCGTGAAGCATTGCACTTTGGACAGATGGTTTTTTCCGCGTGCTCGTTCCGATATATGATGCAATCATTGATGTATGTGTGATATGTAATGTGTGGCAGATCAAGAGGGCACACGATTTTATTTGCCTCCTCGACACTAGTAGGACACAGGCTTCCCGCGGGAAGGTCCTTCTTTAGATACTTCAGAAGCTCATCCAGGCTTGCATCTGTCCATTTGTTTTTTGCCTTCGTCTTTAGAAGTTCTAGTGTGAAACTCAAGCGGGTCACCTCGGGATTGCAACCATCATACAAAGGAGTCATCGAGTCTACCTCCAGTTGCGCCAGTTTGGCCTCCTCTCTAGAAGCAGCTCTGTCGCTAGTCATCTTCTTGAGAAGCAGGTCTCGAACATGCGGGTCCCGCATGGCTGAACTTAGTACCGACGAAGACGGCGGCGTGTCCGCGTCTTCTCCGCCTTGAACTGCCTCTTCGCCATCGACATTTCTGAGGCCGTCTTCCTCTTCGGGCACATAATCGGTCATCTCTTCTTCTGGTGGCCCCATGTCGTTATTTCCTGCCCCGTCGACGTCCTCATCATCATCATCATCTTCACTTATCCACCGAGTATGGCCATCCATGAAACCATGCATGAGCAGGTGCGCCTTGAATGTACCACCCTCAAAGTGGTCGAGCCTAACTATTCCTTTGCATTTTTGACACGGACATAAAACATCCTTCAGTCTTTTTCATACATGTCATCCGCAGCGGATTGCCAGTATCTTTCCACCATCCTTCCATTGACCTTCATGATCACCTGCGGGCGGAGCAAATATTATAACCACGTATATATGCATGCATGGATCATATTCATACAAAAATTCGGCATGACCTTCCCTAAACATAGGACATATTGAGTTTGCCCGAAATTCGCCGAAACGGAATTGAATCGACATTTCGGCAAAACATAGGCAACTCATGTCACCCACACATTATTTCATCAAATACACAATGTAGGCAACTCAAATTATGCCACAAACAATTCGGTATATATATTCTCATATCGCCAATATATATATAGTTTCGGTCCTATCCACACAAACACCTTTTTTTTGCTCACCTATGTGTCGAGAGGGATATCGAGCACCTTTCTTCTTAATTACCTAGTAGCTCTAGATATATAGCTCTAACTAGCTAGCTAGCTAGGGAGATAGTGTGGGGAGGAGAGGGAGAGAAGAGGGAAGGCATTAATGGAAGGGGGTGGAAGGCAAAGAAGAGGGGGAGGGAGGGCATTAATGCGTGGGTGGGGTGGAGGGCACAAAGAAGAGGGGGGGTGGTGGAGGGCAAAGAAGAGGGGGAGGGAGGGCTCTAATGAGGGGTGGTGGAGGGGCAAAGAAAAGTGGGTGGTGGAGGGCAAAGAAGAGGGGGAGGGAGGGCTCTAATGGAGGGGTGGTGGAGGGGGTACATTGAAAGGAACAAGCAAGGTGCAAGGAAAGGGGGAGAAAGGAAGGGGGAGAGGAAGAAGAGAGGGGAGGAAGAAGGGGAAAGGTGGTAGGTGGCTGTCGGGCATAGCAGTAGTGCGGGTCAGCTATGCGCGCTACTGCTATGGCAGCTTGCAAAATATCTACGGCTAGTGTTGCACTACCTATAGTGCGGGCCAGAAAAACACGCTACTGGTAAAATGTTATACATAGAAAAAATAGCAGTAGCGCGTTTACATAAATGGGCGCTATAGATCCTGAACTAACAGTAGCGCCGGTTGGACGACCAACGCTGCTAATATTTATTGATCAGGGGGTGTGGTGTGTTACACTTTGCAGTAGCGTGGGGCTAGATAACAAGCGCTACTGCTAACAAATACCAGTAGCGCGCTTTCTAGCCAGCGCTACCACTAACTACTAGTAGCGTGGGGTCATAAACAAACGCTACTGGTAAACTTCTATCTATAAGCATTTTCCTAGTAGTGTAAAGCATGAGGGCATTGATAACAGTAGCAACCATGAGGAGTAAATATTAGCAAATATTGTATTGGTGGAAAAAAGTAAATACCAGCATGCTCTAAGAATACTCCCAGAACTTGATGGCTCACAATGCAATCATGTTTTTGACAACAAATACTACTAGAATTAAGGCACAGAATATATTCTAAGTAGTATCAACATCATGGCAATAACAATTAACAGTAGCAGCTAACAGGACATCAATCGAGCACAACTTAGTTAGCTACTAATGTTCACCAAATTTAAAAATTTGTCTGTCCAGTTAACAAAAGTACAATGCCATACTTAGGAACTCAGAGCGAGAAAAAGTACATGTTGCTTAGGAGCTACCACAAATGATACTGATCAAGGATAAAAACAGGTTGGTATGATATCATTCATTCATTCTCATCACGATCATACATTGAATTCATTAAAGGTTATGGATTCATTTCTTGACATAGCATTGGAAAATCACAAGAATAGTATATTAACCAAGGTGTCCAGATAACGCATGCAGGTCACCATCACATAGCAAAGGAAGAGTGGGACAGACCGATGACTTACGCTCTGGACAGATCGACTTCATGGTTCCTCTTCCTCGGTGGACAAATCAAAGACTTCACTTCCTCTTCCTCATGCACCATCAGGAAAACCATCTCAAACACCTTGGTGCCAACAACCTGCAAACCAGCACAACCATCCACACATTAAGGATCGACTTCAGAATAGTGGATCCCTTGACATAAGGCAATAAGAAACTGTACTCATGTATGAACGAAAATAAAAAGAACCAAAATTTTGAGGCCATAGCGTGTGCCAAAAAAACTTAACAAATGCATAGATCCATATCTGTTCGAGAAGACACGGAGTAGATACCTGACTTTGTGTCGATATGGTGGATGGGCTGTAGTTGAAGAAGATCCGGTCCGCATAGATTCATTGCAGGTACTCATCCATGTAGAAGTATCATGCAACCAAAAGGGTTAAGACCATACACAAGGATCAGTGTTAGTAGAATTGGGATATATTTGTACATGGCAATCACAGGTACCAATACAGTGCATGATAATAGAGCAAATATGTCAAAGTTATTTTGATTTACTAATGTGTTTGTCACACTACCAAAATTCAAGATAAACCATGACAGGGAAATGAGTGAATTGCAGCAGAGGAGGCATCTAATTTGACTACCACAATCCTTGAGTGAAAGCAAACATTAGAGAATTCAGAAATTTTTTGAACTGAATGCAAGCAAGTTTGCACATGACACAACAGGTCTGCAGTCCCTAATTAGATTAGATATTTGGACTCATGAGCCACATGCATAGACACTTACTAGAATTTGCTTATGCTTAAACTAGAAATAGAACAAAAGAAAACTGAACCTATCTATGCAGTAGAGAGAGATAGCATCGGAGGAGCACCTATGTCAAGAGAAATCACACATGGCCTGAACCCTGGGCATCATTTTAACTTACAAACTGCATCACCAAATAAAACTGCCAGGTTAGTGACAACCTTAAAATGGAATCAGGCAGTCTCATGTTTTGAGCCACCTGTAAGATCAATTGCAGTTTTCTTTTCAGGCTAGTGCATCTACCACCCTCCACAAGCCGCACGGACATCAGAAAATCAGAATGCTGCAAGTACTTCAGACAGTATTTTCCCAAACCAAATTGTTGTACAACAATGTCTAGTTTCGCTTTTACTAGCACGAAGACATGTAGCAGAAGAAGCAGACGAGATGGAGGCATAGAGCATGAACCGTCTAGCGCGAGGCTGTGGTATGCACCGGCAGTGAACCTGGGCCGCTGCCTTCCTGCAGTAGGAGTAGCAACGGTGGGCACGACAGTAGGGGGCACGTGCATGTCAGCCTAGTGACCGTTGCCAAGGCGGCCGAACATCCCACGCCCCCATGAGTACACCTCCCCGTTACCTGCAAGCCACGAACAAAAACCACCTCTCAGATCCTGAATTCCGGCGGTGCCCGGAAGCATCCGTGTGACTAACTAAAGTGGCCAAGCGGGGGGCTCCTTACTGGTGAGTGCGATGGCGAGGGAGGAGGGAGGCCAAATCAGTCCTTCCTTTTCTTTGTCCTCTCTCGTCGCCATCCTTTCTTCCAAAGCTTCGGTGAAGGCCTTCAGATCAGGCACATCCACGGCATGCCACACATGGGGCGCCCTCGGCAAGAAGACGACCCTGACCTGCAGCGTGAGGTGGACGACGGCCTCCGAGGCTCGCATTGGCGCCGTCCCCGTCCTGGTGGCCGGAGACCCGTGGCCGGCATGTAGCGCTGGCACCGCAAACCCTAGGCAGGCCACGCGCTCGCCGCGGTCTGGCCAACTCGATGGAGTGCCGTGTGTTGAAGCACGCATGCGTGCACCGGCGAGCAAGCCAGCCGTGGTCGTCGAGCGGCGACGCCTCTCTCTCCGGCGAGGCGAGGCAGGCGGAGGAGAGCAGGGGCGGATCGAGATCAGAGAGGGAGGGAGAGGGTTGGGGGTGGTGGCTGTGGCTGCGTGGGGGCTGTGTTAGGGCTACATGGGTGAGAGGGTGAGGGGGTGAGGGCTGCCTTTGGATCCGGGAGCATCCGATGGTGTTTGATGCATGATCCGCGTGAGATGCCCATGGACCAATCAGAATGCAGCAAACAATTTGAAGACCTTATGACCATCTAAATTGGTTGTAATCGATTAAAGATATGTTTTTTTCATGAAAAAATCAATTTCCATTTTTTTAGTGCACAAAATGAGTTTTTTTGTGAAGGACCTACCAAATATTTGTGGCAAAATTGGACCACATCAATTTTCTAAAATATTAGATCATATTTTCAGAAGGAAGAGGGTTAAATTTGAACTACAGCTGCCGCATAGCTTGCTCTTTATTTTTTCCAAAAATCTTTTATCGGTACAGAAGTATCTATTTCATCAGAGATAGTCCGAAAGTTTTGCAAGATTCAACCCCTAGCTACGAATGGTCATGTCCGTAGTTTTGACCGCATTTTGAGACGAGCATATGAAATTCATAAAAAATCAAAAAAATTGAAAAAATTCGCATTGTGTCATTTTATGTGACCTAGTTTCCAGGAAAAATAACAAACTTGTACTACGGCAAATGTCTTCAAAAAGTTTTCTAAAAAATGAGCTATCATGTATGAAGATCAATGGCTTTCAGGGCAAATGACCAATGTTATGGAAACATTCATGGCATAGTTTTGTTCAAATGATACCATATTTTGCACTAGTTTGCATCTTGGATTGGCAAACAATATTGCCAAAGGGAGTTTTCATTTTCCTAGCACGAAAAATCCATTTTCCATTTTTCGGGTATCCAAAATGAGTTTTTTTGTGAAGGACCTACCAAATATTTGTTACAAAATTGGACCACATCAATTTTATAAAATATTAGACCATATTTAATTTACAATTAACCTAATGGTTGGTTGTCAATAGCTTTCGATCCACCTCCCGTAAAAAAGACAAATTTCTGCCGATTTAGTAGGAACCGGGTTAAATTTGAACTACAGTTGCCGCATAGTTTGCTCTTTATTTTTTTCAAAAATTATTTATAGGTACATAAGTATCTATTTCATCAGAGATAGTCCGAAAGTTATGCAAGATTCAAGCCCCAGCTATGAACGGTCATGCCCGCCGTTTTGATCGCATTTTGAGACGGGCATAGGAAATTCAAAAAAACTCAATAAATTGAAAACCTTTGCATTGTGTCATTATATGTGACCTAGTTTCTAGGAAAAATAACAAACTTGGACTACGGCAAATGTCTTAAAAAAGTGTTCTAAAAAATGAGTTATCTTGTACGAAGATCCATGGCTTTCAAGACAAATCAACAATGTAATGGCAATATTCATGGCATAGTTTTGTTCAAATGATACCATATTTTGCACAAGTGTGCATCTTGTACTGGCAAACAATGTTGCCAAGGGAGTTTTCATTTTCTTTTCTCGAAAAATCCATTATCCATTTTTCGATTTTCTTTTCTCGAAAAATCCATTATCCATTTTTCGAGTGCCCAAAATGAGTTTTTTTGTGCAGGACCTACGAAATATTTGTTGAAAATTGGACCACATCAATTTTCTAAAATATTAGACCATATTTGATGTACAATTGAGCTAATGGTTGGTTGTCAATTGCTTTCGATCCACCTCCCGTGAAAAAGATAAATTTCGGCCGATTCAGTAGGAAGCGGGTGAAATTTCAACTACAGCTGCTGCATAGTTCGCTCTTTATTTTTTCTGAAAATCTTTTATAGGTACATAAGTATCTATTTCATCAGAGATAGTCCGAAAGTTTTGCAAGATTCAACCCCTAGCTACGAACGGTCATGTCCACCATTTTGACCGCATTTTGAGACGGGCATAGGAAATTCAAAAAAAATCAAAAAAAATTAAAAACCTTCGCATTGTGTCATTTTATGTGACCTAGTTTCCAGGAAAAATAACAAACTTGGACTACGACAAATGTCTTAAAAAAGTGTTCTAAAAAATGACCTATCATCTACGAAGATCCGTGACTTTCAAGGCAAATGACCAATGTTATGGCAACATTCATGGCATAGTTTTGTTCAAAAGATACCATATTTTGCACAAGTTTGCATCTTGAATTGGCAAACAATGTTGCCACAGAGAGTTTTCATTTTCCTTGCACAAAAAATCCATTTTCCATTTTTTGGGTGCCCAAAATGAGTTTTTTTGAGAAGGGCCTACCAAATATTTGTTGCAAAATTATACCACATCAATTTTATAAAAAATTAGACCATATTTAATTTACAATTAACCTAATGGTTGGTTGTCTATAGCTTTCGATCCACCTCCCGCGAAAAAGACAAATTTCAGCCGATTCAGTAGGAAGCAGATGAAATTTGAACTACAGCTGCCGCATAGTTTGCTCTTTATTTTTTCCAAAAATCATTTGTAGGTTCATAAGTATCTATTTCATCAGAGATACTCTGAAATTTTTGCAAGATTCAAACCCTAGCTACGAATGGTCATGCCCGCCGTTTTGACCTCATTCTGAGACAGGCATAGGAAATTGAAAAAAAAAATGAAAACCTTCGCATTGTGTCATTATATATGACCTAGTTTCCAAGGAAAATAACAAATTTGGACTACAGCAAATGTCTTAAAAAAGTGTTCTAAAAATTGAGTTATCATGTATAAAGATCCGTGGCTTTCAAGGCAAATGACCAATGTGATGGCAACATTCATGGCATAGTTTTGTTCAAATGATAACTTATTTTACACAAGTTTGCATCTTGGATTGGCAAACAATGTTGCCGAAGGGAGTTTTCATTTTCCTTGCACGAAAAATCCATTTTCCATTTTTCGGGTGCCCAAAATGACTTTTTCTGTGAAGGACCTACCAAATATTTATTGCAAAATTGGACCACATCAATTTTATAAAATATTAGACCATATTTAATTTACAATTGACCTAATGGTTGGTTGTCAATAGCTTTCAATCCACCTCCCGCGAAAAAGACAAATTTCCGCCGATTTTTTAGTAGGAAGCGGGTTAAATTTGAACTACAGGTGCCGCATAGTTTGCTCTTTATTTTTTCCAAAAATCATTTATAGGTTCATAAGTATCTATTTCATCTGAGATACTCCGAAAGTTTTGCAAGATTCAACCCTTAGCTACGAACAGTCATGCTTGCCGTTTTTGACCGCATTTTGAGATGGGCATAGGAAATTCAATAAAAAAACAAAAAATTGAAAATCTTCGCATTGTGTCATTATATGTGACCTAGTTTCTGGGAAAAATAACAAACTTGGACTAGGGCAAATGTCTTAAAAAAGTGTTCTAAAAAATGAGTTGTCATGTATGAAGATCCATGGCTTTCAAGGCAAATGACCAATGTTATGGCAACATTCATGGCATAGTGTTGTTAAAATGATACCATATTTTTCACAACTTTGCATCTTGGATTGGCAAACAATGTTCCCAAAGGGAGTTTTCATTTTCTTTGCACGAAAAATCGATTTTCTATTTTTTGAGTGACCAAAATGAGTTTTTTTTGTGAAGGACCTACCAAATATTTTTTGCAAAATTGGGCCACATCAATTTTATAAATTATTAGACCATGTTTAATGTATAATTGACCTAATGGTCAGTTGTCAATAGCTTTCGATCCACCTCCCGTGAAAAAGACAAATTTCCGCCGATTCAGTAGGAAGAGGGTCTAATTTGAACTACAGGTGCCGCATAGTTTGCTCTTTATTTTTCCGAAAAATCATTTATAGGCACATAAGTATCTATTTCATCAAAGATACTCTGATAGTTTTGCAAGATTCAACCCCTAGCTACAAACGGTCATGCCCGCCGTTTTAACCTCATTTTGAGACGGGCATAGGAAATAAAAAAAAACCAAAAGTTGAAAACCTTCGCATTGTGTCATTATATGTAACCTAGTTTCCAGGAAAAATGACAACCTTGGACTACGGCAAATGTCTTAAAAAAGTGTTCTAAAAAATGAGTTATCATGTATGAGGATCCATGGCTTTCAAGGCAAATGACCTATGTTATGGCAACATTCATGGCATAGTTTTGTTCAAATAATACCATATTTTGCACAAGTTCCCATATTCGATTGGCAAACAATGTTACCAAAGGGAGTTTTCATTTTCTTTGCACGAATAATCGATTTTCCGTTTTTCGTGGGCCCAAAATAAGGTTTTTTGTGAAGGACCTACCAAATATTTGATGCAAAATAGGACCACATCAATTTTATAAAATATTAGACAATATTTAATGTACAATTGACCCAATGGTTCGTTGTCAATAGCTTTCGATCCACCTCTCGTGGAAAATACAAATTTGCACCGGTTTAGTAGGAAGCGGGTCAAATTTGAACTACAGGTGCCGTATAGTTTGCTAATTATTTTTTCCAAAAACCATTTATAGGTACATAAGTATCTATTTCATCAGAGATACTCTGAAAGTTTTGCAAGATTCAAACCCTATCGACGAACGGTCATGCCCGCAGTTTTGACCTCATTCTGAGACGGGCATAGGAAATTCAAAAAAAATCAAAAAAATTGAAAACCTTCGCATTGTGTCATTATATGTGACCTAGTTTCCTGGAAAAATAACAAACTTGGACTACGACAAATGTCTGAAAAAAGTGTTCTAAAAAATGAGCTATCATGTATGAAGATCCGTGGCTTTCAAGGCAAGTGACCAATGTTATGGCAGCATTCATGGCATAGTTTTGTTAAAGTGATACCATATGTTGCACAAGTTTGCATCTTGATTGAAAAACAATGTTGGCAAAGGGAGTTTTCATTTTCCTTGCACGAAAAATCCATTTTCCATTTTTTGGGTGCCCAAAATGAGTTTTTTTGTGAAGGACCTACCAAATATTTGTTGCAAAATTGGACCACATCAATTTTATAAAATATTAGACCATATTTAATTTACAATTGACATATTGGTTGTTGTCAATAGCTTTCGATCCACCTCCCGCGAAAAAGACAAATTTCCGTCGATTCAGTAGGAAGCGGGTTAAATTTGAACTACAGCTGTCGCATAGTTTGCTCTTTATTTTTTCCAAAATTCATTTATAGGTTCATAAGTATCTATTTCATTAGAGATACCCCGAAAGTTTTGCAAGATTCAACCCTTAGCTACGAACGGTCATGCCTGCCGTTTTGACAGCATTTTGAGACGGGCATAGGAAATTAAAAAAAATATGAAAACCTACGCATTGTGTCATTATATGTGACCTAGTTTCTAGGAAAAATAACAAACTTGGACTACCGCAAATGTCTTAGAAAACTGTTCTAAAAAATGAGGTATCATGTATGAAGATCCATAGCTTTCAAGGCAAATGACCAATGTTATGGCAACATTCATGGCATAGTTTTATTCAAATGATACCATATTTTGCACAAGTTTGCATCTTGGATTGGCACAAATGTTGCCAAAGCGAGTTTTAATTTTCTTTGCATGAAAAATTGATTTTCCATTTTTTTAGTGCCCAAAATGAGTTTTTTTGTGAAGGACCTACCAAATATTTGTTGCAAAATTGGACCACATCAATTTTGTAAAATATTAGACCTTATTTAATGTAGAATTGACCTAATGGTCAGTTGTCAATACGTTTCAATGCACCTCCTGTGAAAAAGAAAAAATTTCATCGATTCAGTATGAAGCGGGTCAAATTTGAACTACAGGTGCCGCATAGTTTGCTCATTATTTTTTCCAAAAATCATTTATAGGTACATAAGTATCTATTTCATCAGAGATACTCCGAAAGTTTTGCAAGATTCAACCCCTAGCTACCAACGGTCATGCCCGCCGTTTTGACCTCATTTTGCGACGGGCATAGGAAATTAAAAATAAAATCAAAAAAATTGAAAACCTTCGCATTGTGTCATTATATGTGACCTAGTTTCCAGGAAAAATAACAAACTTGGACTACGACAAATGTCTGAAAAAAGTGTTCTAAAAAATGAGCTATCATGTATGAAGATCCGTGGCTTTCAAGGCAAGTGACCAATGTTATGGCAGCATTCATGGCATAGTTTTGTTAAAGTGATACCATATGTTGCACAAGTTTGCATCTTGATTGAAAAACAATGTTGGCAAAGGGAGTTTTCATTTTCCTTGCACGAAAAATCCATTTTCCATTTTTTGGGTGCCCAAAATGAGTTTTTTTGTGAAGGACCTACCAAATATTTGTTGCAAAATTGGACCACATCAATTTTATAAAATATTAGACCATATTTAATTTACAATTGACCTATTAGTTGTTGTCAATAGCTTTCGATCCACCTCCCGCAAAAAAGACAAATTTCCGCCGATTCAGTAGGAAGTGGGTTAAATTTGAACTACAGCTGTCGCATAGTTTGCTCTTTATTTTTTCCAAAATTCATTTATAGGTTCATAAGTATCTATTTCATCAGAGATACCCCGAAAGTTTTGCAAGATTCAACCCTTAGCTATGAACGGTCATGCCTGCCGTTTTGACAGCATTTTGATACGGGCATAGGAAATTAAAAAAAAATGAAAACCTTCGCATTGAGTCATTATATGTGACCTAGTTTCTATGATAAATAACAAACTTGGACTACCGCAAATATCTTAGAAAAGTGTTCTAAAAAATGAGGTATCATGTATGAAGATCCATAGCTTTCAAGGCAAATGACCAATGTTATGGCAATATTCATGGCATAGTTTTATTCAAATGATACCATATTTTGCACAAGTTTGCATCTTGGATTGGCACAAATGTTGCCAAAGGGAGTTTTAATTTTCTTTGCATGCAAAATTGATTTTCCATTTTTTTAGTGCCTAAAATGAGTTTTTTTTGAAGGGCCTACCAAATATTTGTTGCAAAATTGGACCACATCAATTTTCTAAAATATTAGACCATATTTAATGTAGAATTGACCTAATGGTCAGTTGTCAATACGTTTCAATGCACCTCCCGTGAAAAAGAAAAATTTTCGTCGATTCAGTAGGAAGCGGGTCAAATTTGAACTACAGGTGCCGCATAGTTTACTCATTATTTTTTCCAAAAATCTTTTATAGGTACATAAGTATCTATTTCATCAGAGATACTCCGAAAGTTTTGCAAGATTCAACCCCTAGCTACCAACAGTCATGCCCGCCGTTTTGACCTCATTTTGAGACGGGCATAGGAAATTAAAAATAAAATCAAAAAATTTGAAAACCTTCGCATTGTGTCATTATATGTGACCTAGTTTCCAGCAAAAATAACAAACTTGTACTACGGCAAATGTCTTAAAAAATGTCCTAAAAAATGAGTTATCATGTATGAAGATGCATGGCTTTCAACGCAAATGACCAATGTTATGGCAACATTCATGGCATAGTTTTGTTCAAATGATACCATATTTTGCACAAGTTTGCATCTTGGATTGGCAAACAATGCTGCCCAAGCGAGTTTTCATTTTTTTTGCATGAAAAATTGATTTTCCATTTTTCGAGTGCCCAAAATGAGTATTTTTGTGATGGTCCTACCAAATATTTGTTGCAAAATTGGACCAGATCAATTTTCCAAAATATTAGACCATATTAAATGTACAATTGACCCAATGGTTGGTTGTCAATAGCTTTCGATCCACCTCTCGAGAAAAAGACAAATTTTCGCCGATTTAGTAGGAAGCGGGTCAAATTTGAACCACAGGTGCCTCATAGTTTCCTCTTTATTTTTTCCAAAAATCTTTTATAGGTACATAAGTATCTATTTTAGCGGAGATACTCCGAAAGTTTTGCAAGATTCAAACCCTAGCTACTAACGGTCATGCCCGCCGTTTTGACCTCATTTTGAGACGGGCATAGGAAATTGAAAAAAATTGAAAACCTTCGCATTGTGTCATTATATGTGACCTAGTTTCCAGGAAAAATGACAACCTTGGACTACGGCAAATATCTTAAAAAAGTGTTCTAAAAAATGAGTTATCATGTATGAAGATCCATGGCTTTCAAGGCAAATGACCAATGTTATGGCAACATTCATGGCATAGTTTTGTTCAAATGATACCATATTTTGCACAAGTTTGCATCTTTGATTGGCAAACAATGTTGCCAAAGGGAGTTTTCATTTTCTTTGCACAAAAAATCCATTTTCCATTTTCGGGTGCCCAAAATGAGTTTTTTTGTGAAGGACGTACCAAAATTTTGTTGCAAAATTGGACCACATTAATTTTATAAAATGTTAGACCATATTTAATTTACAATTGACCGAATAGTTGGTTGTCAATAGCTTTCGATCCACCTCCCGTGAAAAAGACAAATTTTCGCCGATTCAATAGGAAGGGGGTTAAATTAGAACTACAGCTGCCGCATAGTTTGCTCTTTATTTTTTCCAAAAATCATTTATAGCTATATAAGTCTCTATTTCATCATAGATACACCGAATTTTTTGCAAGATTCAACCCCTAGCTACGAACGGGCATAGGAAATTCAATAAAAATTAAAAAAATTAAAAATCTTCACATTGTGTCATTATAAGTGACCTAGTTTCCACGAGAAATAACAAACTTGGACTACGGCAAATGTCTTAAAAAAGTGTTCTAAAAAATGAGCTGTCATGTATAAGTATCCGTGGCTTTCAAGGCAAATGAGCAATGTTATGGAACATTCATGGCATAGTTTTGTTCAAATGGTACCATATTTTGCACAAGTTTGCATCTTGGATTGGCAAACATTGTTGCCAAAGGGAGATTTCATTTTCCTTGCACAAAAAACCCAATTTCCATTTTTAGGGTACCCAAAATGAGTTTTTTCCTGAAGGACCTACCAAATATTTGTTGAAAAATTGGACCACATCAATTTTCTAAAATATTAGAACATATTTAATGTACAATTGACCTAATGGTTGGTTGTCAATTGCTTTCGATCCACCTCCCATGAAAAAGACAAATTTTGGCCGATTCAGTAAGAAGCGGGTTAAATTTGAATCACAGCTGCCGCATAGTTTGCTCATTATTTTTTCCAAATATCTTTTATAGGTACATAAGTATCTATTTCATCAGAGATACTCTGAATGTTTTGCAAGATTCAACCCCTAGCTACGAACGGTCGTGTCCACAATTTTGACCGCATTTTGAGACGGGCGTAGGAAATTCAACAAAAATCAAAATATTAGAAAACCTTTACATTGTGTCATTTTATGTGACCTAGTTTCTATGAAAAATAACAAACTTGGACTACGGCAAATGTCTTTAAAGAGTGTTCGAAAAAATGAGCTATCATCTATGAAGATCCGTGGCTTTCAAAGCAAATGACCAATGTTATGGCAACATTCATGGCATAGTTTTGTTCAAATGATACAATATTTTCCACAAGTTTCCATCTTGGATTGGCAAACAATATTGCCAATGGGTGTTTTCATTTTCTTTGCACGAAAAATTAATTTTCCATTTTTCGAGTGCCCAAAATGAGTTTTTTTGTGAAGGCCCTACCAAATATTTGTTGCAAAATTGGACCACATCATTTTTATAAAATATTAGACAATATTTAATGTACAATTGACCCAATGGTTTGTTGTCAAGATTTTTCGATCCACCTCTCATGGAAAATACAAATATGCACTGATTTAGTAGGTAGCGGGTCAAATTTGAACTACAGCTGCAGCATAGTTTGCTCTTTATTTTTTCCAAATATCATTTATAGGTACATAAGTATCTATTTCATCAGAGATACTCCGAAAGTTTTGCAAGATTCAAACCCTATCTACGAACGGTCATGCCCGCAGTTTTGACCTCATTCTGAGACGGGCATAGGAAATTCAAAAAAAAATCAAAAAAATTGAAAACCTTCACATTGTGTCATTATATGTGACCTAGTTTCCAAGAAAAATAACAAACTTGGATTACGACAAATGTCTTGAAAAAGAGTTATAAAAAATGAGCTATCATGTATGAAGATCCGGGGCTTTCAAGGCAAATGACCAATGTTATGTCAACATTCATGGCAATGTTTTGTTAAAATGATACCATATTTTGAACAAGTTTGCATCTTGATTGAAAAACAATGTTGCCAAAGGGAGTTTTCATTTTCCTTGCACGAAAAATCCATTTTCCATTTTTCGAGTGCCCAAAATGAGTTTTTTTTAAGGACCTACGAAGTATTTGTTGCAAAATTGGACCACATCTATTTTATAAAATATTAGACCATATTTAATTTACAATTGACCTAATGGTTGGTTGGCAATAGCTTACGATCCACCTCCCGCGAAAAAGACATATTTCCGCCGATTTAGTAGGAAGCGGGTTAAATTTGAACTACAGCTGCCGCATAGTTTGCTCTTTATTTTTACCAAAAATCATTTATAGGTTCATAAGTATCTATTTCATCAGAGATACTCCAAATGTTTTGCAAGATTCAACCCTTAGCTACGAACGGTCATGACTGTCGTTTTGACCGCATTTTGAGACGGTCATAGGAAATTAAAAAAAATTGAAAACCTTCGCATTGTGTCATTATATGTGACCTAGTTTCTAGGAAAAATAACAAACTTGGACTACGGTAAATGTCTTAGAAAATTGTTCTAAAAACTGAGTTATCATGCATGAAGATCCATGGTTTTCAAGGCAAATGACCAATGTTATGGCAACATTCATGGCATATTTTTGTTCAAATGATACCATATTTTGCACAAGTTTGCATCTTGGATTTATAACCAATGTTACCAAAGGGACTTTTCATTTTCCTTTCATGAAAAATCCATTTTCCATTTTTCGCGGGCCCAAAATGAGATTTTTTGTGAAGGGCCTACCAAATATTTATTGCAAAACTGGACCACATCAATTTTATAAAATATTAGACCATTTTTAATTTACAATTGACCTAATGGTTGGTCCTCAATAGCTTTCGATCCACCTCCCGTGAAAAAGACAAATTGCCGCCGATTCAGTAGGAAGCGGGTTAAATTTGAACTACAGCTGCCACATAGTTTGCTCTTTATTTTTTCCAAAAATCATTTATAGGTTCATAAGTATCTATTTCATCAGAGATACTCTGAAATTTTTGTAAGATTCAACACTTAGCTACGAACGGTCATGCCTGCCGTTTTGACCGCATTTTGAGATGGGCATAGGAAATTCAATAAAAACAAAAAATTGAAAACCTTCGCATTGTGTCATTATATGTGACCAAGTTTCTAGGAAAAATAACAAACTGGGACTACGGCAAATGTCTTAAAAAAGTGTTCTAAAAAATGAGTTATCATGTATGAAGTTCCATGGCTTTCAAGGCAAATGAGCACTGTTATGGCAACATTCATGGCACAGTTTTGTTCAAATGATACCATATTTTGCACAAGTTTGCATCTTGGATTGGCAAACAATGTTGCCACAGGGAGTTTTCATTTTCTTTGCACGAAATATCGATTTTCCATTTTTCGAGTGACCAAAATGAGTTTTTTTGTGAAGGACCTACCAAATATTTGTTGCAAAATTGGACCACATTAATTTTATAAAATATTAGACCATATTTAATGTACATTTGACCTAATGTTCAGTTGTCAATAGCTTTCGATCCACCTCCCATGAAAAAGACAAATTTCCGCCGATTCAGTAGGATTCTGGTATAATTTTAACTACAGGTGCCGCATAGTTTGCTCTTTATTTTTTCCAAAAATCATTTATAAGTACATAAGTATCTATTTCATAAGAGATACTCTGATAGTTTTGCAAGATTCAACCCCTAGCTACCAACGGTCATGCCCGATGTTTTAACCACATTTTGAGATGGGCATAGGAAATTAAAAAAATCAAAAAATTGAAAACCTTCGCATTGTGTCATTATATGGGACCTAGTTTCCAGGAAAAATAACAAACTTGGACTATGGCAAATGTTTTAAAAAACTGTTCTAAAAAATGAGTTATCATGTACGAAGATCCATGGCTTTCAAGGGAAATGACCAATGTTATGGCAACATTCATGGCATAGTTTTGTTCAAATGATACCATATTTTGCACAAGTTTGAATCTTGGATTGGCAAACAATGTTGCCAAAGGGAGTTTTCATTTTCTTTGCACGAAAAATCGATTTTTCATTTTTCGAGTGCCCAAAATGAGTTTTTTTGTGAAGGACCAACCAAATATTTGTTGCAAAATTGGACCACATCAATTTTCTAAAATATTAGACAATATTTAATGTACAATGGACCCAATGGTTTGTTGTCAATAGCTTTCGATCCACCTCTCGTGGAAAATACAAATTTGCACTGATTTAGTAGGTAGCGAGTCAAATTTGAACTACAGCTATACCATAGTTTGCTCTTTATTTTTACCAAAAACCATTTATAGGTACATAAGTATCTGTTTCATTAGAGATACTCCGAAAATTTTGCAAGATTCAAACCCTAGCTACGAACGGTTATGCCCGCCGTTTTGACCTCATTTTGAGACGAGCATAAGAAATTCAAAAAAAATAAAAAAATTGAAAACCTTCGCATTGTGTCATTATATGTGACCTAGTTTCCAGGAAAAATGACAAACTTGTATTACGGCAAATGTCTTAAAAAAGTGTTCTGAAAAAGGAGTTATCATGTATGAAGATCCAAGGCTTTCAAAGCAAATGACCAATGTTATGGCAACATTCAGGGCATAGTTTTGTTCAAATGATACCATATTTTGCACAAGTTTCCATCTTGGATTGGCAAACAATATTGCCAATGGGAGTTTTCATTTTCTTTGCACGAAAAATCGATTTTCCATTTTTCGAGTGCCCAAAATGAGTTTTTTTGTGAAGGACCTACCAAATATTTGTTGCAAAATTGGACCACATCAATTTTATAAAATATTAGACAATATTTAATGTACAATTGACCCAATGGTTCATTATCAATAGCTTTTGATACACCTCTCATGGAAAATACAAATTTGCACTGATTTAGTAGGTAGCGGGTCAAATTTGAACTATAGCTGCCGCATAGTTTTCTCTTTATTTTTTCCAAAAATCATTTATAGGTACAAAAGTATCTATTTCATCAGAGATACTCCGAAAGTTTTGCAAGATTCAAACCCTATCTATGAACGATCATTATATGTGACCTAGTTTCCAAGAAAAATAACAAACTTGGATTATGACAAATGTCTTGAAAAAGTGTTATAAAAAATGAGCTATCATGTATGAAGATCCGTGGATTTCAAGGTAAATGACCAATGTTATGGCAACATTCATTGCATAGTTTTGTAAAAATGATACCATATTTTGCACAAGTTTGCATCTTGATTGAAAAACAATGTTGCCAAAGGGATTTGTCATTTTCCTTGCAAGAAATATCCATTTTCCATTTTTCGAGTGCCCAAAATGAGTTTTTTTGTGAAGGACCTACCAAATATTTGTTGCAAAATTGGACCACATCAATTTTATAAAATATTAGACCAAATTTAATTTACAATTGACCTAATGGTTGGTTGTCAATAGCTTTCGATCCACCTCCCACGAAAAACACAAATTTCTGACCATTCAGTGGGAAGCGGGTTAAATTTGAACTACAGCTGCCGCATAGTTTGCTCTTTATTTTTTCCAAAAATCATTTATAGGTTCATAAGTATATATTTCATCAGAGATACTCTGAAAGTTATGCAAGATTCAACCCTTAGCTACGAACGGTCATGCCTGCCATTTTAACCGAATTTTGAGACGGGCATAGGAAATTAAAAAAATTGAAAACCTTCGCATTGTGTCATTGTATATGACCTAGTTTCTAGGAAAATTAACAAACTTGGACTACGGCAAATGTCTTAGAAAGTGTTCTAAAAAATGAGTTATCATGTATGAAGATACATGGCTTTCAAGACAAATGACCAATGTTATGGCAACATTCATGGCGTAGTTTTGTTCAAATGATACCATATTTTGCACAAGTTTGCATCTTAGATTGGCAAACAATCTTGCCAAAGGGAGTTTTCATTTTCCTTGCACGAAAAACCCATTTTCCATTTTTTGGGTGCCCAAAATGAGTTTTTTTGTGAAGGACCTACCAAATATTTATTGCAAAATTGGACCACATCAATTTTATAAAATATTAGACCATATTTAATTTACAATTGACCTAATGGTTGGTTCTCAATAGCTTTCGATCCACCTCCCGTGAAAAAGAAAAATTTGCGCCGATTTAGTAGGAAGCGGGTTAAATTTGAAATACAGCTGCCACATAGTTTGCTGTTTATTATTTCCAGAGATCATTTATAGGTTGATAAGTATCTATTTCATCAGAGATACTCTGAAAGTTTTGCAAGATTCAACCCTTAGCTACGAACGGTCATGCCTGCCGTTTTGACTGCATTTTGAGATGGGCATAGGAAATTCAATAAAAACAAAAAATTGAAAACCTTCGCATTGTGTCATTATATGAGACCTAGTTTCTAGGAAAAATAACAAACTCGGACTATGACAAATGTCTTAAAAAAGTGTTCTATAAAATGAGTTATCATGTATGAAGATCCATGGCTTTCAAGGCAAATGACCAATGTTATGGCAACATTCATGGCACAGTTTTGTTCAAATGATACCATATTTTGCACCAGTTTGCATCTTGGATTGGCAAACAATGTTGCCACAGGGAGTTTTCATTTTCTTTGCACAAAAAATCAATTTTCCATTTTTTGAGTGACCAAAATGAGTTTTTTTTGTGAAGGACCTACTAAATATTTGTTGAAAAATTGGACCACATCAATTTTCTAAAATATTAGACCATATTTAATGTAGAATTGACATAATGGTCAGTTGTCAATAGCTTTCGATCCACCTCCCCTGAAAAAGACAAATTTCTGCCGATTCAGTAGGAAGCCGGTCTAATTTTAACTACAGGTACCGCATAGTTTGCTCTTTATTTTTTCCAAAAATCATTTATAGGTACATAAGTATCTATTTCATCAGAGATACTCTGATAGTTTTGCAAGATTCAGCCCCTAGCTACCAACGGTCATGCCCGACGTTTTAACCACATTTTGAGATCGGCATAGGAAATTAAAAAAATCAAAAAATTGAAACCCTTCGCATTGTGTCATTATATGTGACCTAGTTTTCCGGAAAAATAACAAACTTGGACTATTGCAAATGTCTTAAAAAAGTGTTTTGAAAAATGCGTTATCATGTATGAAGATCCATGGCTTTCAAGGGAAATGACCAATGTTATGGCAACATTCATTGCATAGTTTTGTTAAAACGATACTGTATTTTTCACAAGTTTGAATCTTGGATCGGCAAACAATGTTGCCAAAGGGTGTTTTAATTTTCTTTGCACGAAAAATCGATTTTTCATTTTCCGAGTGCCCAAAATGAGTTTTTTTGTGAAGGACCTACCAAATATTAGTTGCAAAATTGGACCACATCAATTTTATAAAATAGTAGACAATATTTATTGTACAATTGACCCAATGGTTCATTGTCAATAGCTTTCGATCCACCTCTCGTGGAAAATACAAATTTGCACCGATTTAGTAAGTAGCGGGTCAAATTTGAACTACAGCTACCGCATAGTTTGCTCTTTATTATTTCCAAAAATCATTTATAGGTACATAAGTATCTATTTCATCAGAGATACTCTGAAAGTTTTGCAAGATTCAAACCCTAGGTACGAACGGTCATGCCCGCCGTTTTGACCTCATTTTGAGACGGGCATAGGAAATTCAAAAGAAATCAAAAAAATTGAAAACATTCGCATTGTGTCATTATATGTGACCTAGATTCCAGGAAAAATGACAAACTTGTGCTACGGCAAATGTCTTTAAAAAGTGTTCTGAAAAATGAGTTATCATGTATGAAGATCCAAGGCTTTAAAGGCAAATGACCAATGTTATGGCAACATTCATGGCATAGTTTTGTTCAAATGACACCATATTTTGCACAAGTTTGCATATTGGATTGGCAAACAATGTTGCCAAAGAGAGTTTTCATTTTCTTTGCATGAAAAATCGATTTTCCATTTTTCGAGTGCCCAAAATGAGTTTTCTTATGAAGGACCTACCAAATATTTGTTGCAAAATTGGATCTCATCAATTTTATAAAATATTAGACAACATTTAATGTACAATTGACCCAATGGTTTGTTGTCAATTGCTTTCGATCCACCTCTCATGGAAAATACAAATTTGCACTGATTTAGTACGTAGCAGGTCAAATTTGAACTACAGCTGTAGCATAGTTTGCTCTTTACTTTTTCCAAATATCATTTATAGGTACATAAGTATCTATTTCATCAGAGATACTCCGAAAGTTTTGCAAGATTCAAACCCTATCTACGAACGGTCATGCCCGCTGTTTTGACCTCATTCTGAGACGGGCATAGGAAATTCAAAAAAAATGAAAAAAATTGAAAACCTTCTTATTGTGTTATTATATGTGACCTAGTTTCCAAGAAAAATAACAAACATGGATTATGACCAATGTCTTGAAACAGTGTTATAATAAAATGAGCTATCAAGTATGAAGATCCGTGGCTTTCAAGGCAAATGACCAATGTTATGGCAACATTCATGGCATAGTTTTGTTAAAATGATACCATATTTTGCACAGGTTTGGATCTTGATTGAAAAACAATGTTGACAAAGGGAGTTTTCATTTTCCTTGCACGAAAAATCCATTTTCCATTTTTCGAGTGGCCAAAATGAGTTTTTTTTGTGAAGGACCTACCAACTATTTGTTGCAAAATTGGAGCACATCAATTTTATAAAATATTAGACCATATGTAATTTACAATTGACCTAATGGTTGGTTGTCAATAGCTTTTGATCCTCCTCCCATGAAAAAGACAAATTTACGCCGATTTAGTAGGAAGCGGGTTAAATTTGAACTACAGCTCCGCATAGTTTGCTCTTTATTTTTTCCAAAAATCATTTATAGCTTCATAAGTATCTATTTCATCAGAGATACTCCGAAAGTTTTGCAAGATTCAACCCTTAGCTTTGAGCGGTCATGCCTGCCGTTTTGACAGCATTTTGAGATGGGCATAGGAAATTACAAAAAAATTGAAAACCTTCGCATTGTGTCATTATATGTGACCTGGTTTCTAGGAAAAATAACAAACTTGGACTACGGCAAATGTCTTAGAAAAGTGTACTAAAAAATGAGTTATCATGTATGAAGATCCATGGCTTTCAAGGCAGATGACCAATGTTATCGCAACATTCATGGCATAGTTTTGTTCAAATGATACCATATTTTGCACAAGTTTGCATCTTGGATTGGCAAACAATGTTGCCAAAGGGAGTTTTCATTTTCCTTGCGTGAAAAATCAATTTTCCATTTTTCGGGTGCCCAAAATGAGTTTTTTTGTGAAAGACCTAACAAATATTTATTGCAAAATTAGACCACATCAATTTTATAAAATATTAGACCATATTTAATTTACAATTGACCTAATGGTTGGTTCTCAATAGCTTTCGATCCACCTCCCGTGAAAAAGACAAATTTCCGCCGATTTAGTAGGAAGCTGTTACATAGTTTGCTCTTTATTTTTTCCAAAAATCATTTATATGTTCATAAGTATCTATTTCATCAGATATACTCCGAAAGTTTTGCAAGATTCAACCCTTAGCTACGAACGGTCATGCCTGCCGTTTTGACCGCATTTTAAGTTGGGCATAGGAAATTCAATAAAAACAAAAAATTGAAAACCTTCGCATTGTGTCATTATATGTGACCTAGTTTCTAGGAAAAACAACAAACTTGGACTACGGCAAATGTCTTAAAAAAGTGTCCTAAAAAATGAGTTATCATGTATGAAGATCCATGGCTTTCAAGGCAAATGACCAATGTTATGGCAATATTCATGCATAGTTTTGTTCAAATGATACAATATTTTGCACAAGTTTGCATCTTGGATTGGCAAACAATGTTGCCAAAGGGAGTTTTTATTTTCTTTGCACGAAAAATCAATTTTCCAGTTTTCGAGTGACCAAAATGAGTTTTTTTGTGAAGGACCTACCAAATATTTGTTGCAAATTGGACCACATAAATTTTCTAAAATATTAGACAATATTTAATGTAGAATTGACCTAATGGTCAGTTGTCAATAGCTTTCGATCCACCTCCCGTGAAAAAGACAAATTTTCACCGATTTAGTAGGAAGCGGGTCTAATTTTAACTATAGGTGCCGCATAGTTTGCTCTTTATTTTTTCCAAAAATCATTTATAGGTACACAAGTATCTATTTCATCAGAGATACTCTGATAGTTTTGCAAGATTCAATCCCTATATACCAACGGTCATGCCCGACGTTTTAACCTCATTTTGAGATGGGCATAGGAAATTAAAAAAATTGAAAAATTGAAAACCTTCGCATTGTGTCATTATATGTGACCTAGTTTCCAGGAAAAATGAGAAACCTGTACTATGACAAATGTCTTAGAAAAGTGTTCTGAAAAATGAGTTATCATGTATGAAGATCCAAAGCTTTCAAGGCAACTGACCAATGTTATGGCAACATTCATGGCATAGTTTTGTTCAAATGATACCTTATTTTGCACAAGTTTCCATCTTGGATTGGGAAACAGTATTGCCAATGGGAGTTTTCATTTTCTTTGCACGAAAAATCGATTTTCCATTTTTCGAGTGCCCAAAATGAGTTTTCTTCTGAAGGCCCTACCAAATATTTGTTGCAAAATTGGACCACATCAATTTTATAAAATATTAGACAATATTTAATGTACAATTGACCCAATGGTTTGTTGTCAATAGCTTTCGATCCACCTCTCATGGAAAATACAAATTTGCACTGATTTAGTGGGTAGCGGGTTAAATTTGAACTACAGCTGCCACATAATTTGCTCTTTATTTTTTCGAAAAATCATTTATAGGTACATAAGTATCTATTTCATCAGAGACACTCCGAAAGTTTTGCAAGATTGAAACCCTAGCTACGAACGGTCATTCCCGCTGTTTTGACCTCATTTTGAGACGGGCATAGGAAATAAAAAAAAAATCCAAAAAATTGAAAACCTTCGTATTGTGTCATTATATGTGACCTAGTTTCCAGGAAAAATGACAAACTTGGACTACGGCAAATGTCTTAAAAAAGTGTTCTAAAAAATGAGTTATCATGTATGAAGATCCTTGGCTCTCAAGGCAAATGACCAATGTTATGGCAACATTCATGGCATAGTTTTTTTTCAAATGATACCATATTTTGCATAAGTTTGCATCTTGGATTGGCAAACAATGTTGCCAAAGTGAGTTTTCATTTTCTTTGCATGAAAAATTGATTTTCCATTTTTCGAGTGCCCAAAATGAGTTTTCTTATGAAGGACCTACCAAATATTTGTAGCAAAATTGGACCACATCAGTTTATAAAATATTAGACAATATTTAATGTACAATTGACCCAATGGTTTGTTGTCAATAGCTTTCGATCCACCTCGTGAATAATACAAATTTCTACCGATTCAGTAGGAAGCAGGTCAAATTTGAACTACAGCTGCTGCATAGTTTGCTCTTTATTTTTTTCCAAAAATCATTTATAGGTTCATAAGTATCTATTTCATCAGAGATACTCCGAAAGTTTTGCAAGATTCAACCCTTAGCTATGAACGGTCATGCCGGCCGTTTTGACCGCATTTTGAAACGGGCATAGGAAATTAAAAAATTTGAAAACTTTCGCATTGTGTCATTAAATGTTACCTAGTTTCTAGGAAAAATAACAAACTTGGACTAGGGCAAATGTCTTAAAAAAGTGTTCTAAAAAATGAGTTATCATGTATGAAGATCCATGGCTTTCAAGGCAGATAACCAATGTTATGGCAACATTCATCGCATAGTTTTGTTCAAATGATACAATATTTTGCACAAGTTTGCATCTTGGATTGGCAAACAATGTTGCCAAAGGGAGTTTTCATTTTCTTTGCACGAAAAATCGATTTTCCATTTTTTGAGTGCCCAAAATGAGTTTTTTTGTGAAGGACCTAGCAAATATTTGTTGCAAAATTGGACCACATCAATTTTCTAAAATATTAGACCATATTTAATGCAGAATTGACCTAATGGTCAGTTGTCAATAGTTTCGATCCACCTCCCGTGAAAAGACCAGTTTCCGCCGATTCGGTAGGAAGCTGGTCAAACTTGAACTACAGGTGCTGCATAGTTTGCTCTTTATTTTTTCCCAAAATCATTTATAGGTACATAAGTATCTATTTCATCAGAGATACTCCGAAAGTTTTGCAAGATTCAACCCCTAGCTACCAACGGTCATGCCCGCCGTTTTGACCTCATTTTGAGATGGGCAAAGGAAATTAAAAAAAATCAAAAAAATTGAAACCCATCGCATTGTGTCATTATATGTGACCTAGTTTCCAGGAAAAATAACAAACTTGGACTACGGCAAATGTCTTAAAAAAGTGTTCTAAAAAATGAGTTATCATGTATGAAGATGCATGGCTTTCAAGGCAAATGACCAATGTTATGGCAACATTCATGGCATAGTTTTGTTCAAATGATACCATATTTTGCACAAGTTTGCATTTTGGATTGGCAAACAATGTTGCCAAAGGGAGTTTTCATTTTCTTTGCAAGAAAAATCTATTTTCCATTTTTTGAGTACCCAAAATGAGTTTTTTTGTGAAGGACCTACCAAATATTTGTTGCAAAATTGGACTAGATCAATTTTCTGAAATATTAGACCATATTTAATGTACAATTGACCCAATGGTTGGTTGTTAATAGCTTTCGGTCCACCTCTCGTGAAAAAGACAAATTCCCGTCGATTTAGTCGGAAGCGGGACAAATTTGAACTACAGGTGCCGCATAGTTTGCTCTTTATATTTTCCAAAAATCATTTATACGTACATAAGTATCTATTTCTGCAGAGATACTCCGAAAGTTTTGCAAGATTCAAACCCTAGCTACGAACCGTCGTGCCCGCCGTTTTGACCTCATTTTGAGACGGGCATAGGAAATTCAAAAAAATTGAAAACCTTCGTATTGTTTCATTTTATGTGACCTAGTTTCCAGGAAAAAAATCAAACTTGTACTATGACAAATGTCATAAAAAAGTGTTCTAAAAAATGAGTTATCATGTATGCAGATCCATGGCTTTCAAGGCAAATGACCAATGTTATGGCAACATTCATGGCATAGTTTTGTTCAAATGATACCATATTTTGCACAAGTTTGCATCTTGGATTGGCAAACAATGTTGCCAAAGAGAGTTTTCATTTTCTTTGCATGAAAAATTGATTTTCCATTTTTTGAGTCCCCAAAATGAGTTTTCTTATGAAGGACCTACCAAAAATTTGTTGCAAAATTGGACCACATCAATTTTATAAAATATTAGACAATATTTAATGTACAATTGACCCAATGGTTTGTTGTCAATAGCTTTCGATCCACCTCGCGAAAAATACACATTCCTGCCGATTCAGTAGGGAGCAGGTCAAATTTGAACTACAGCTGCGGCATAGTTTGCTCTTTATTTTTTCCAAAAATCATTTATAGGTACATCAGTATCAATTTCATCAAAGATACTCTAAAAGTTTTGGAAGATTCAAATCCTAGCTACGAACGGTCATGCCCGCCGTTTTGACCTCATTCTCAGACGGGCATAGGAAATAAAAAAAAATCAAAACAATTGAAAACCTTCGCATTGTGTCATTATATGTGACCTAGTTTCCAGGAAAAATAACAAACTTGGACTACGGCAAATGTCTTAAAAAAGTGTTGTAAAAAATGAGCTATCATGTATGAAGATCCATGGCTTTCAAGGCAAATAACCAATGTTATGGCAACATTCATGGCATAGTTTTGTTCAAATGATACCATATTTTGCACAAGTTTGCATCTTGGATTGGCAAACAATGTTGCCAAAGGCAGTTTTCATTTTATTTGCTTGAAAAATGCATTTTCTATTTTTTGAGTGCCCAAAATGAGTTTTTTTTGTGAAGATTCACGGCTTTCATGCCAAATGATAAATGTTATGGCCACATTCATGGCATAGTCTGTTCAAATGATCTCATATTTTGCACAAGGGTGCATCTTGGAATGACAAACAATGTTGCCAAAGGGAGTTTTCATTTTCTTTGCACAAAAAAACATTTTCCAGTTTCCAAACAATGTTGCCAAAGGGAGTCACGAACGGTCATGCCCGCTATTTTGAACACATTTTGAAATCGGCATAAGAATTTAAAAAAAAAATAAAAAAATGAAAAACCATCGTATTGTGTCATTGTATGTGACCTAGTTTTCATTCTACATTTTTCGTATAAGTTGAGAACATTTTTCTTTCTTTATTGTGGTTTTCATTCTACATTTTTTGTATACGTCAAGAACATTTTTGAATACACGTTTAACATTTTTTAGAATTTTTGATTAACATTTTTAAATACATGATCAACGTTATTTACACACATTATATATAATTTTTATACATTTTTCCTTTACTTGAGAAACATTTTCTTTCTACACATTAAACATTTTCAAGTGCTTGGTGAACACTTTTTGAATACATAGCCAAAAATTTCATATACACATTTTAAACATTTTTCAAATGCTTGATTAACATTTTTCAAATATAGGATTAATATTTTTTTAATACATGGTTAACATTTCTTATACACATTTTAACATTTTCAAATGCTTGATTAACATTATTTAGATACTTGTTTGACATTTTTTTTCAAATGCTTGATTAAAAATTTTAAATACGTGACGAACTTTTTCACACACATTGTATATTTTTTGTATACATGATAAACATTTTTTACACACATGTAACATTTTCAAATGCTTAGTTAACATTTTTTTCATATGTTTTATGTGAAGTTTTTTGTAATATATTTATTTAGAATATTTGGAATTATAAAAGTAAAAAAAGAAAGTAAGAACAAAAAAGAGAAAAAAAATGAGGCCGCGGCCCAGGAGTCGCCCCACTCGGCACACGGAAAACGTTAAAAGAAAAAAAGGAGGTGGCCTCGTCCCACGAAGGCCCAAGCCCACTAGGCGCTATACCTCCTATACGTGTTGGGCATTGCTGTATCAACTCTTGCGCTATGGCCTGGTGGTTCAGTTCTGTAGGGTAGCGCAAGAGGTCACGAATTCGAGTCCCGCTGTGCCCTTTTTTGCTTCTTAATTCTCCCCCATCCCTCTAAAAAAAATATTCACCCCCCATTTGAGGTCGTGGCCCGCTTGTCATCACAGGGCCCCATCTCAGATGTGCCCCATATGACAGGTTTGTGGAACGGGTCCCACATGTCATTGGTACTATGCTAGTTGGTCTCGCGTGTCAATGGTTGGCCCCACAAGTCAGTTTAGTCAACAAAATAAATATGTGGCTGGTCAAACGAACTTGTACAATTTAAACATAAGCTAAAATGACATGACATGTAGGCAAAAAAAAGATGATGTGGACATCCAGTCATATAATTGCGTCCACATATTGACTTGTTGACGAATTATATTGGTCGTAATCAGCTAGAAATAAGGCAGCAGACCAGTGCTGTCTGCTTTACGACCATTTCCTGTAAGGCAATTACGACCTTTCTGACCAAAATGGTCATTATGGTTTAGTGTTTGGAGCTTCTCAAATAGCTTATGACTAATTTGTTCCAAATGGCCGTAGATTTACGACCATTTCTTTCAGGGTCACTGACGGAAGGTCACAAGTTAGCATATTTCTTGTAGTGTGTCTTCACCTTTCCTATCGATGATCTGCAAATCATATTCTTGAAGCAATAATATCCTGCGGATCAATCGAGGTTTAGTAGCCTTCTTGGTGAGAAGATATTATAAGGCTCCATGATTCGTATAGACTATCACTTTAGAATCAATGATATAAGGTATAAACTTATAACAAGCAAAGACAATAGCAAGTAATTCTTTCTCAGTAGTGGCATAATGCTTCTGGGTTTCGTCGAGGCTCCTGCTAGCATAATAGACAAAATTAAGCTTCTTATCATCTCACTGTCATTAAGCAACCCCTATTGCATAATTGCTAGAATCACACATTATTTCAAAGGGTTCATCCCATTTTGGAGGGTTTGAAATGGGTGTGGTGATCAAAGCACCCTTTAGCTTGTCAAAAGTAGAAATACATTCTTCATCAAAATAATAGGGAGCATCTTTCTGCAAAAGGTTAGTGAGCGGTTTCTGTAATTTAGAGAAATCTATAATAAACCGTCTGCAAAAACTTGCATGCCCCAAGAAGTTTTGCATCCCTTTTACATCATGAGGATAACGCAGATTTTCTATAACCTCAATTCTTTCTTGTTCTATTTCAATCCTTTTACCGCAGATCATATGGCCTAGAATCACACCTTCCGTGACCATGAAATGACATTTTTCCCAATTTAGCACAAGTCTTGTCTCTTCACATCTCTACAAGACTTTGTTAAGATTATGCTAACAATTATAGAAGGAAGTTCACTGGACGAAGAAATAGTGCATGAATACTTCCATCGTTTATTCAATAAAATCAGCAAAGATAATAGAGATGCATTTTCAAAAAGTAGATGGGTCGTTACATCATACAAAACGCATTCTTCGATAAGCATACGTACCATAGGGACATGTGAATGTGGTTTTCTCTTGATCTTCTGGTTGAATGGCTATTTGAGAAAATCTAGAATATCCATCGAGGTAACAGAAATAAATATTGTTCGCTAGTCTTTATAATATTTCTTCAATGAATGGTAAAGGGCAATGATCTTTTCGAGTCCCCATATTCAACTTCCTGACATCGACACAAATACCATATCTGATAACGGTTTGAGACAGAATTAAATCATTATCTTTGTTAGCCACAACTAAAAGTCCACCCTTTTTAGGGATACAATGTACTGGACTAACCCATTTACTATCAGAGATAGGAAAAATTATACCTGCGTCTAATAGACGAATAACCTCTTTTCTTACCACATCTTTGGAATAGGGGTTTAGTCTCCGCTGACTTTCAATTGCGGGTTTTGCTCCTTCCTCTATAGGTATCTTGTGTGTGTAGATTGATGGGTTTATTCCCTTAATATCCTTCAACGTGTATCCTAGAGGCTTGCGGTGTCCTTTTAGCACCATCATAAGTTTCTCTCTTTCGTTTTTTGAAAGGTTAGTGTTTACAATAATAGGAAATCTTTCTATTTAATCAAGAAATTCATACCTTGACCCATCTAATAATGGTTTGAGGTCTGGAGGTGGGAGTTTTTCATCTCCCTTCTGCCCAAGGATTTCATACACCTCATTGACTACATGATCTACTAGTGAAGTTGTGTCCATGATTCCTTCAATTTGCTCTTTTCCTTGATCTTCAACTCCCGTTTCTTGCTTCACTGTGCTCCTCTCTATCTCATTCTTGAAGTTTTCAGGTGTATTGTTGCTAATTGAGTTCTATTACTCTCTTCTTCTTCCTGGGGTTCTTCTTGAAAAGGCTTGCTTATAATTGCTGACAAAGGAAATTCCCATTTTTCTTGCCCAAACTTGAGAGATATAGTGTTTTTCCTTCAATCAATTTCTGCACCTGCAAGATTTAAGAATGTCGTCCCAAATACTATGGGCCAGTGATTTTCCTACGACATTCCTAAGACAAAGATGTCAATGGGGTAGATTGAAGAGCCAAAAAATGACATTGACATTTCTAAGGATACCGAAAGGTTCCCTATCGGTTTTTATCAGAGAGTTTAATGACAATGTCAATTGATTCCAAATAACAAGGAGATATATCATTATAGATTCTAGCATAAAGGCTATAAGGAATAATATTAATCGGAGAACCAAGATCGCATAAACCAAAATATGATATGCTTCCAAAGGAACATGACAAAACCGGTTTACCTGCATTCTTACCTTCCGTACATCCATTAATATATGAGGTAGTGTCTTTGTCAAGTTGAATATCATTGTTGATTACCGCCTTTAATACGGCAAGTTCCTCGACAATATTAATGTGAGGTTTGATCCCACATTGCTTTACCTCTACCTTATTTTTATGTTTCTACGAAAGGTCCGATTGTCTTAATAGTAACTTTTTCTGAGGATGTGATAATCGAGGAGCATTCATAATGTTACAATTCTTATTTATTGCAGATACCAATCCTGCGCCCCTTGGCCTACTTGGTATAATGCTCCCAATGTTCTTTAGGGACCTGTATATGCTCAGGAAAAAATTAGGATCTGCAAAACCATGTCAGAGTCCACATGATGCTTCGCTAATATCTTTCATCTCACCTAACTTGGATTTTTTTAACACAATCATAATCGGGTTCTACTCCCCCTTCACCCCCTTTATCTAGTCTCCAAGTGTCTTGATTGAATCAAATTTTATCTAGCAACCCCCATGCTTGACTAATACTATAATCAATAAATGCCCCTCCAGATGCAAGGTCGATAGTTTCCATACATTGGCTACTAAGTCCTCCATAAAAGAAATGCAACATCATCCAAGGTGGGTAATAATGGTGAAGACAATCTTTGAGAAGAGAGCGGTACCTTACATATGTTTTGACTAAGCTTTCACCTCGTTTTTGTTCGAAGCTACCAATCCTTCATCTTGCTTTGTAGGTTATTTTTTTGGGGTAGTAGCCAGAGAAGAATGCAACAGATAATTTTTCGCAAGTGTCAAAGGTACCTGCGGGGTCATCAAATAGCCACACTTTCGCTTGGGCAGTTAAGTATATATAACCAAATAGTTTAAGTTTCAGTTCATTATAAGAGAAAGCATTAAGTTTAAATGTCTCGCATATCTCATCAAATTTCTAGACATGTTGATACGGAGCTTCTGTACAGCCCCCAAGGAATGGCCTACCCTGCAGCATGTCCCATAGCCTCGGGTTGATCTCAAATGTTTCACCAGCAGGTCTCGGTCCCAAAGATATGAAGGTGTTTCCCAGACAGGGTCCCAAGACATTAATTATGGCGAGCTGAGAAAATTTATCATATTCGTCCATGGTTACTCAAAACCTACAAAATATATATTATTACACAAAATAAATCAAAAGCTAAAACAAAGCCCATAAGCGCTCAGCTCCCCAGCAACGGCGCCAGAAAAAGCTTGATGGCCTGCAAGTGTACATGATTTAGTTGTATCCTTTTTGAAGTAAGACTATCGATCGCACAGGGAGCACATAAATTGGACTTTGTCTCTTGAAGAGACTTATGGAAATGAGCTTGCGAGTTAGTCGTAGATGAAAAGAAAAATAAAGGCAGAAAGTTATCATATTTTGAGTGAAGTGCGAACAAAAGTAAATTGTGTAGAAAGAAGTAAAAAACAACGCAGAGTAAATAAAGCGATGAAACCAACAATAGAATTGAGGCATTCTCAGGGAGTCTGGAATCCCCACTAGTATGTGTCCAACGTAACTTATGCAATTGCATAGTTCTAGGTTGGATACTTGAGCCACTCTTCATGTTTGTAATTGGGCAAAGCCGGGTACAGTATACAAGCTACTTGTGTAGTCTCCGTATCACCCATGCCACCACCATAGTTTCCCCAATCTAGTTCTTGCTACAGTGATTAAGGGTTTCCCCATGGACACCGCAACACTAAGGGTTCTCCTTTGATCCCCTATCAATTGCAAAGGCGCGGAGGAGAGGATATTACTGTCACCTGTTTACCCCTATATCCCAACCTTTACAATGACAGTAATATGCTCCATGGCCATACAAGGCAGAAATGTTGAGTGGGGCCCCTTCACAACATTCACAGAGGCTATTAAATCAAACATTCAACGAGGATCTCATATCTCTATAAGTGTTCAGCACCTCTGCACACTAGGGTTCATCCATATCCCCAAGAACTTAGGGGATTACTCACACATGATGATAGCTAGCATCATATGAATTGTGTGACAAACATGAATTATAAATCCGAGTAATACACATAGGAATCCTCTAGGGTTCGGTATTACAATGAAATGGAGATGGGATGGAGACAAAGATAATGATGGTGATGGTCGATGCCGACGTCTCCTTGTATGAGGTGTTGGCAATGGCAATGTCCATCTTGTCGGTTTCCCCTCCAAGATCTCTTTCGGAAGCTAGGGTTTTCCATTCTAGAGGAGTTCCAGGTGTCTGTGGGCATCTGATCCAGCATCCGATCATGCGGGGTAGAAGCATTGGACCAGGGGGCTGCGGCGGCTGGTATGATCAGCAGTATGAGCGCACGCGGTCGTACCAAACCCCGCTGATCGCTCTGGAGCCTTCTGTTACATTTCTTTCTTCTCCCTTTTTCTTCTTTCTTTTATGGTGGCATTTTATCATGAGTTTGAACAAGATTTTTTACAGCACACTCCTTGTATTCTCTCCTTATGACTCAAAATACCTGCGTGGGTGAATCCTGGTGAAAATAGATAAGACAGGTGCGCGAATGCGGTAAAATCAGACAAACCCTACAACTAAGGTGCAAGACAAAATGTAAAAATAACGTAAAATTTGGACTCATCAGAGCTCCAGTCGGTTTACCACTTGATCTATCTAATATACATGTCTTGTACATCGAGGTGATGACTAGCCCCCGTACTGTAGGAGGACTCTGAGTCATCTGCCTGGCCCACCCTATGTATAATGGGCCAGGTTCATGCTCCCTAACTATACCTGGGTGTTATGTCATCGTCAGGTGGGGTATTTATAAGTTGTACTCAGAAAATGTGACCGTTACACACATTTTTGTACAACTCAGAGTCACCAAGTGTTATGCTCGGAGGAACCGAACCAAACAAAAGGTGACAACTTTACACTAGCTTGGAGGGTCTGACTGAATCATGCTCGGGGGACCGAATGGTGAAGAACACATGGATTAAGCTACTGGATGTCTCTCAGAGTGGCTGGGTGAAATTCACTCAGAGGGGCCGAAAGACACTTTGAGTTCAAGCTAACTCACTCGGAGGCTCTCGACAATGGTCACTCGGAGGAACCGAACATTAGTTAGTACACTTCTGTAGCATCCTTGGGGGATCCGAACACCTCGCTTGGAGCATCTGAATTCCACACGGTGGAAAGGGCTATCGATATGGAATGGAGTCAGATGCTCCAAATGGAATGTGGTTGGAGGGTCCAAATAATTAAAAGCAGAGAGAGATAGTTTAGGAAGACTGATGCTTGTGAGGGTTTTTGGAGTTTGATCTCTAAGCTCTTTGCAAGAAAAACTTCACCTCACAAAACCAATATCCCCGTTTGATAGTATCAGCATACGTATGTACTCAAAGTGATCTTTGATCACTAAAAGCTATGAAATAGTCCTTAATCTTGCCAACACTTGATCCTTGAGAGTTGGAGGTGGTCAAAAACCATCTTCCAAACATATCATCTTTTGGGACATAAGCTGATAAGCACTTAGAGTAAAACTTATTGCCTATAATCAAGTTGTCATAGATCATCCAAACCCACTAGGGAGCAATGAATACACTTTCAGTATGTTTTGGCCTCGTTCGGGTTCTATGCAGATTAGACATAGCTGTGATACCATTGTTTGCTTTATGTTTTAATATAATTACCTAGCCTTGGCTAGAACACCTAAGACATATGCAGAAGGATGCATTAACCATGATCGGCGGAGGGCATTAGAGGGTAGCCCATGGCAGTAGACATTGGTCAGGAAAGATGGGCAGCAGGAGCGTCGTTGTCGCCGCCAGTACAACACTCATGACACTACTACAAAATAGGCTACCAGTGGCGGGCGCTGCCACTGGTAACAGGTTACCAGTGGTAGGCTCCCTGCCCCCACTGGTAATCTAGGTACCAGTGGCGGGCGCGCTGCTCTGCCCGCCACTAGTAACCTACATACCAGTGGTGGTTTTATATTACCGTTCGCCACTGGTTACCTCCCCTGGTCAAAAATAATAATTTTCCGCCCTCGCAGCATTTTGCTACCGTTGCAGAATATTTGAGCCAAACGGCTAATTTTTGCTGTCATGGCAACATAAATGAGGCAAAGTCCTCATTTTGCTACCATCGCAGCCTTTTTAAGCCAAAGGGCTTATTTTTTATTAGTCGGTTTTGCAGATGAAGGCTACCATATCCACTAGTATCATGACTAAACCATACATAATAGGTTTAACCATACAACATGTTCAAGAGTAGTATCATTTCTAGGCATTACATACTAGGTTCAGCCTAAAACACGCTCGACAATCAAAAGGGACTATGACTCGAAAAGTCATTAACCACTACTACTCCCTTTTTAGAATGGATATGAAGAATCAGAAAATCCATGCACGTCCATGGTGGAGCACAAAGATCAACCTATTTTCAATTTGGAGATTGCACTCGCTCAGTATTCACCTCCACCCATTAGCGAGGACGCGACCATCTGGTAGGGGTGCAGTCAAGTATGTGTCTCTGAAATTGGTCTTCTCATGGTAGATAAGTGTCATCTCACCATACTCATCAACCACCTTAGGCACAATACATCTTGGGAGCTTCTATTGCAAGAACACAATAGTAACATAGTAAGCACTATATTTAATTTACCAAGGTTATATGAAGCACATGAAACTGAATACAATTCTTACCAGGTACTTCTTCTCAACATTGATCTTCTTCAATGTGTGCACTAGTGGCACGTATGGTGCATCCTTTGGTCCAACTTGGTAAGTGTCCACAAGCCACTCAATACTGTCAACAAAGGAGATGACGTACCTCATCTCCCCCCAAGTAACCATTGTGCCAGCAGTATAATAAATGATGTCTACTATCCTTGGAGTTTCTCTTGGCGCTCTGAAATAAGTTGTCCAATTATATATAACCAAGATTAATTAGTTATAACTACCAATTTATTTTGAGTAATATAAAGGTTACCAAGTATGTTTAAGAAAGTTACATAGAGGAAGGATTGGAATCTTCTCCAAATCCACCCAGATGTCATGATCAGTTTCTTGGCCAAGATCTACAGAAAGTTCCATCCTAACCTCAAAACTGTAAGCTTTGGCAAATGCTCTCCAATTAGGATAACCGAAAAAGCTCTGATTTTCTTTTTTTGTGATCAAAACCTTGAAATAGAAGCCCTCTTTCATCTTGAGGAGGGCAGTGGTGGTGGTCTCCTCATCCATGGCGACCACCAGCTTCTCTAGGAGTTCAGGCCTTGCAAAGAAGGGGATGCACTGCGCAAAATTAAAGAAAAAAATTTACGCTTATTAAGAAAAAATCTTAAGACATGCATGCTTACGAAGGAAATATGTGCAATAATTCGTAGAACATACCGTCATCCATTTGAATCCTCTAGAAGCGTGAGGTAGAAGCAATTGTCGTCCAATCCATCATCGATGCACAAACCCCTGATGTCAAAATAGTTGGGGCACTCTATTTGCTGTGTTGATATTGACAAAGCTTTAGATCATATTCAAAATTACAATAAAAAGGTAAAAAATAAGTAAAAGAAAGGGTAAATTCATCAGAAAAAATCAGCATGACCTATGCAAAAAATTGGACATATTGAGTGCCAAAAATTTGATGAAATGGAAATGAATCAACGTTTCACCAAAATGTTGGCACTCATTTTGAATCCCTACAAATTTTGAAGACATGCACAGCACGAATTCATCGCGGTCAAGACAAGGTTGGCTCGGCATGATGGCTAGAATTTCACAATACACATGGCTGAAGATACAATCTAGTAGATGCTATTTATTTCATTACAGTGCATCACAAAAGATACCGATAGTTATCACTTAAGATACAACATTAGCAAATTGAGTGTTCTCCTTGTGTTTGATCAGGAAGCAACAATAGCAGCATTAGTATCTATGTTTCTAATTATTCTCCTCTTATGAGATTGACAGGATACTTGGTGATGGTTCTAGGATATGAATAAAGCTCCCAATGTTCTATCTCCAAAAAACAGTGAACAAAATGAACCATTGTGTGACAAATTAATCAAGCAAGCAAGCAATGAGAAATAATAATAATGGCACGTTTTCACTCAGTAACCTTCCAAACTGGATTAGCAATTACAATAATTAGTGCATGAACTAGAAATCAAGAGAGGGAGAGGGGAAGGAGAGTAAGTAGGATGGACGATCTTACCAGTGAGAATCAGTGGGGAGGGACACCAAAGACGGCTTCTGTCACTGACGTGCTCTCGCCAGAGAAAGCCATCACACAGGTGGATGTGCTGCAGATGAGTATAGGACATTAGAGGGCGCGCCGCAGCCGGTCACGGGAGACGGAGAGGTAGGATGGCATGGGGCAGGAACAGAGATCAGCTGGCAGGAGCCCTAGAGGTGACGTGCCTGGGGATTTGTTGGGGGTAGGGCGGCGGCTGGCGAGGACGAGGATGGGGCGGTACCTAGGAATTAGAGGCCGTTTGTGGGGGCGGAAGATTTGGACAAGTCCCACACGTGGCGAAAATGTTAATTGGAATGGAACTATCAGTGGCGGGCATGCGAAATAACCTGTAACTAGTAACTCAGTCACCTGGGGCATGCACAAATGGTGGCCCACCACTACTAAACTATACATGAATTTGTGCGCCCGCCACTGATAATTTTTTTGGCAAATTATTAAAATCTTAGGGTTTTAGTATTTTAGGTTAAGAGTTAGGGTCCAATTTGTTTTCGGGGTTGAAGTTACACCATTATAAGAGTCATGTAAAACTTTGGCACTTTTTTGGGTTGATTTGCTATATTTAGGGCATTAAATGAATTTTAGGTATTTAATAGAGGTAAATGGCTTTTGATTTAAGAAAAGGTGTAAATGAAGTATGAAAAGGATGAAATTTGGCATGGTGTCATGGTATCACCCCTAGAGGTTGTGGTAAAAAATTGAGAGAGTTACAGAATAATTATGATGCACTTCGCTTAGAAACTAACAGGCTCCGGGGAAGTATCAGAGTTTCGAAGGGAAAGTGTTATGTTTGAAGGGGAACACAAATTTTCAATCATTTCCCCTTAAAACTTTTCTATATTCAAGATACACCATTGACAGTTCCATGTTCAAACTTGGGATTTTTCTGGATGAATATGATGTATTTAGGGCATTTAATGCATTCTTATCAATTTAAAGGACATAAATCAAATTTGAACTGCATGTACATTAAAAAATGCCCAAACATTGGTGCAAAAATCCCATTTTAGTTCTTGAGCATGTATTTAGGTCATATATGCAAGAAAAAACTACACATTCATTAATTTGATATCCGACGTGTGTGCCTGAAGGCTGTCTTCAGCTTATAAAAACCTACATCATAGCCTTTTCACATATTTTTCACATTTTAACCACAAACTCTACATGTCATGTAATGGCACCATGCAAAATTCTATATTTTCAGACAACTTTCAAATTTACTAAAAATTCAAAATTCCATTTTACATAATTAAAATTAAGTTTGTGTGTTTGAATTTTCACATATACATATTTTAAAATACCAAACTTTTGTATCATAAGACCTAAATATATATTAACTACCTTATTTATGATATTTCTTCTAATTTTGGGAAATCTTTAAATGTACTTGTAGTTCAAATTCTAATTATATCCAATGAAATATAGATTTATCCATAAAATGCATAAAATATACCAAATAATGAAACCTTCAAAGTTCAAACCATTTTTGATAAAATACCATAAAAACATAAAACACTAAAACCCAAAAAAATACACAAAATCACTAAAAACAAAAATACCTAAATATTATACTAGTGGCAGGCCGCCCAATGGGACCGCCATAGGTAAGGCTTGCCCCACGGCTAAAAGGGCCAAATTGGGGCCCATAATACCGGTGGCGGTCTCTTAATATGGCCCGCCACTGCTGCTGCAGATACTAGTGCACTAGTAGAAAACAGGCCTTTCGTCCATAGCATTAGTCCCAGTCGTGTTTTGAACCCGGACTAATGGTAACATTAGTCCTGGTTCCAAAGGCTAGTCATTAGTCCCGGTTCATTTGGGACCTATTGTCCCGGTTTGAGATACAAACCGGGACTAAAGGGGTGGTGGCAGGCTGGAGTCAGTCTGGGGCCCCCACGAGCCCCTTTAGTCCCGGTTTGTATAACCAAACGGGACTAAAGATGTCCCCATATAAACCCTTTGTCCAGCCCGAGCCCATTCTCTATGTTTTTCCCCTTCGTCTCCTCTGTTCTTCCCCTTGCTCAAGCTCACCTCCATTTTTGCCAAAGATTTGTCAAGATTTGAAGGCACCCCATCTATCCAAGTGTTCACAAAGGTTAGCAACTTTGTCTTTTCATCTCGCATTGCTAGATTAGGTCATGCAATGCTCTATAAGTATAGTGATTTGTGGGTTTTAGTTTGGGAGTAATTATGTGGGAGTTTATTTGATTTATATGCAATTTGGGCTCAAATTAACTTCTTAGTTTGCATATTTGTAGGTGTGGTTTACCTGATCTAGTGCCTTCCCGTCCTCACCATCGTCGATCGCCCGCGTTGTCCGGTCGTCGGCACCACCTAGCTAGCTTGGTGAGGCTCTTATCCTTTTTGTGAAAAAAATCTTATTTGTATGATTAAGATAGTTGAGATAGTTGCTTGTATAATTTTCCTACTTGTATGATTGTTTATTATACGTAGTGCCATGGTTTTGATATCCATCCCCGTCGGCTCTCGTCCGGTTTATGATTCGGATGTGGTATATATATTCTCTTTTATAACTATTTGTTGCATTTCATGTTTATGACAATTATGCCCATCAAGTTGACATAGATATTTTTATCTAGGAGGTATGTGAACCAGAAATTGCAACCGACCCTCTTGTCGAGAAGTTAAATTTAGATGAAAAAGAAAAGGAGTATTTGAAAGAAAAATTCAAAAGAATTGAAGAGAAGATGAAATTGGAGTTGTATGTTGCCGATGTCATCGATGATCACAAGATCAAGATGGATACAGTGCGCTTCAAGATCCGAAAGATTAGAAAATATGCCGTTAATAAGGAGGCCTAGTATCACTATGCTGTTGGATCAATTGTTACCTTAGTTGCGATCTTGATCGCATTTGTTGTTGCATTTAAATGCTTTAGCTAGATAGTTTGTATGTTGTTTTATGGAATAAGTGTGTATGAACTTTATGTATGAACTTGTATTAATTTGGTCTTTTCGGTGTTGTGTAATGAAGATGAGCCAGCAATGGATGTACGATGACCGACGCTCAACCCAGTTCATTGCTGGCGTGCATAGTTTTCTGTGTGCGGCTCAGGCAAACAAGCGGGATGATGGTTTTATGTGTTGTCCATGTGCTATCTATAAGAATGATAAAAATTACTCTGACTCAAGAGTCATTCACGTACACCTGTTTACATCCGGTTTCATGTCCGGCTATAACCATTGTACCAAGCATGGAGAATGAGGGGTGCTAATGGAAGAGATTGAAGAAGAAGAGGTTGATGACAACTATCCTAGGTTCCATTAATACGATGGTAATACAATGGGGGAAGAGAATGAAGAAGAAGAAGCTGAAGAAGAGACATCAGATGAGCCCGCTGATGATCTTGGTCGGGCCATTGCTGATGCAAAGAGAAACTGCGATAGTGAAAAGGAGAAGTTGAAGTTGCAGCGCATGTTAGAGGATCACAAAAAATTGTTGTACCCAAATTGCGAAGATGACAACACAAAGCTGGGTACCACACTGGAATTGCTGCAATGGAAGGCAGAGAATGGTTTATCTGACAAGGGATTTGAGAAGTTGCTGAAAATAATGAAGAAGAAGCTTCCAAAGGACAACGAATTGCCCGACAGTACATACGAAGCAAAGAAGGCCGTCTGCCCTCTAGGATTAGAGGTGCAGAAGATACATGCATGACCTAATGACTGCATCCTCTACCGCGGTGAGGAGTACAAGAATTTGAATGCATGCCCGGTATGCGGTGCATTGCACTATAAGATCAGCCCCGATGACCCTGGTGATGATGTTGAGGGCGAGCGCCCCAGGAAGAAGATTCCTGCCAAGGTGATGTGGTATGCTCCTATAATACCACGGTTGTAACATTTGTTCCAAAACAAATAGCATGCCAAGTTGACACGATCGCACAAAGAAGACCGTTAGAATGATGGGAAGTTGAGAGTACCCGCTGATGGGTCACAGTGGAGAAAAATCAAGAGAAAGTGGCGGGACTTTGCAGATGATGCAAGGAACGTATGGTTTGGTTTAAGTGCAGATGGCATTAATCCTTTTGGGGAGCAGAGCAGCAATCATAGCACCTGGCCTGTGACTCTATGTATCTATAACCTTCCTCCTTGGTTATGCATGAGGCGGAAGTTCATTATGATGCCAGTGCTCATCCAAGGCCCCAAGCAACCCGGCAACGACATTGATGTGTACCTAAGGGCATTAGTTGAAGAACTTTTAGAGCTATGGGACATAAAAGGTGTACGTGTGTGGGATGAGCACAAACAGCCGGAATTTGACCTACGAGCATTGCTGTTTGTAACCATCAATGATTGGCCTGCTCTTAGTAACCTTTTAGGACAGACAAACAAGGGGTGCCACGCATGCACACACTATTTAGATGATACCGAAAGTATATATTTGGATAAATGTAAGAAGAATGTGTACCTGGGACATCGTCGATTTCTTCCGATCAAGCATCTCTTAAGAAAGAAAGGCAAGCATTTCAAAGGTGTGGCAGAGCACCGGAAGAAGCCTCGCCACCGTACTAGTGATGATATACTTGATATGGTCAAGGATTTAAAAGTAATTTTTGGAAAGGGTCCTGGCGGTCAATCTGTTCCGAATGATGCTGACGGACACGCACCCATGTGGAAGAAGAAATCTATATTTTGGGGCCTACCCTATTGGAAAGACCTAGAGGTCCACTCTGCAGTCGACGTGATGCACGTGAGAAGAATCTTTGTGTGAACCTGCTAGGCTTCATGGGCATGTATGGGAAGACAAAAGATACATGGGAGGCACAAGAGGAACAACAACGTATGCACGAAAAAGACGGCATGCATCCAAAGCAGTATGAAAGTCCTGCCAGCTACGCTCTTACCAAAGAAGAGAAGGAAATCTTCTTTGAATGCCTGCTCAGTATGAAGGTCCTGTCTGGCATCTCGTCGAATATAAAGGGAATAATAAATATGGCAGAGAAAAAGTTCCAGAACCTAAAGTCTCATGACTGCCACGTGATTATGACGCAACTGCTTTCGGTTGCATTGAGGGGGCTTCTACCGAAAAACATTCGATTAGCCATTGTGAAGCTATGTGCATTCCACAATGCAATCTCTCAGAAGGTAATTGATCTAGAAATCCTACGTGCAATGTCTTGTTAGTTTCGAGTTGGTGTTCCCACCATCCTTCTTCAATACCATGACACACGTCCTAGTTCACCTAGTCGAAGAGATTGCCGTTCTGGGTCGTGTATTTCTACACAATATGTTCCCCTTTGAGAGGTTCATGGGAATCTGAAAGAAATATGTTCATAACCGTGCTAGGCCAGAAGGAAGCATCTCCGAGGGCCATGAAACTGAGAAGGTCATTGAGTTTTGTGTTGAGTTTATTCCTGACATTAAGCCAATTGGTGTTCCTGAATCATGGCATGAGGGCAGACTGGGTGGAAAATGCACGCTAGGAAAGAATTTAGTAAAATGCCCGGATGGGCATTCTTGGGCGCAAGCACACTACACAATTCTACAAAATTCTACCTTGGTGGCTCCGTATATCGAGGAACACTTGGATAGTGTACGCTCCAAGAACCTAGAGCAGTCTGAGCCCTGGATCAAACGTACAAACATGGAGTCATTCGACGGTTGGTTGCAAACACGTCTCATGCATGACGACAATGTTGGAGATGAGCTGTACTTGCTGGCCAAGTTACCATCTTCGACTATATCGACTTTCAAAGGGTACGAGATAAATTGGAATACATTTTACACGATCGCCCAAGATAAAAAGAGCACCAACCAAAACAGTGGTGTCCGCTTTGATGCAGCAAACACCAATAGGCCAAATGACACATATTATGGTTACATAGAGGAGATATGGGAACTTGACTATGGACATGATTTGAAGGTCCCTTTGTTTCGGTGCAAATGGGTCAATTTGGCAGGAGGCGGGGTAAATCTTGACCCGCGGTACACAATGACAACAGTGGATCTCAACAATCTTGGGTACACAGACGAACCATTCGTCCTAGCCAATTATGTGGCGCAGGTTTTCTATGTGCAGGACATGTCTACCAAACCAAGAAAAAGGAAAGTTAAGGAAGAAAACACATCATACGGTGAGCCAAAGTGCCACATAGTTCTTTCAGGGAAAAGATACATCGTGGGAGTGGAGGACAAGACAGACATGTCAGAAGATTATGAAAAGTTTCATGAAATTCCTCCCTTTAGAGTGAAGACTGACCCAAGCATCCTGTTAAATGATGAATATTGTCCATGGTTACGGCCCAAAGGGAAACACGTGAAGAAAAAGTTTTATACCCCAAAATCCCACTCTGGGATGTGATCGGTTTCACCGTCATCACTTTCTTCTCTAGTGAGCAGCCGAGATATATAGGCCAGTTTGTACATGAAGTGCATTTAGTTTTTACCGTAACCATCTCAACTTTTTAGCACATGCTATGTGTGTGTAATGATGATACCATGCCAAGTTTCAACCTTTTTATAGTTCATTTGTAGTGCTTTTCAATTTTAGGGTCATTTAGCTAAAAAAATCATTAAATGCATGAAAAATAGCAAATGAAGTTAGAAATGGTTGAAATTTGAGGATTAGTATTTGAATGGTCCATATTGAATGCACAAAAAGTCTGGAGTTGAAATAAGTTAAAAAAATGAAATTCCTTTGTAATAGATGAGTTTTCATCCGAAACCCTCATACTTCGAAGGAGGTGGTCCAGTTTGTACACGAAGTGCGTCCAGTTTTTGCCGTAACCCTCTCAACTTTTTAGCACATGCTATGTGTGTGAAATGATGATACCATCCAAGTTTCAACCTTTTCAGAATTCATTTGTAGTGCTTTTTAATTTCAGGGTCATTTAGCTCAAACAAAATCATTAAATACATGAAAAATAGCAAATGAAGTTAGAAATCGTTGAAATTTGAGGATGTGTCTTTGAATGGTGCATATTGCATGCGCTAAAAGTCTGGAGTTGAAAGAAGTTTAAAAAAATGAAATGCCTTTGTAACAGATGAGTTTTCGATTAAATCAAAATCAGTTTTTGATTAAAACACCCATTTAAAATAACCTAAAAATTACCAAATTGAATATAATGATAAAGCACACTAATACTAAATAGCAGGAAAAACAATCACTCACAAATATATTTTTAATGTAAAGTTATTGATAAACTAGTGATTCACACAAATTTCAAAGAATTCAAATTTAAATTATTCAAATTTGAAAACTACTGGCACTAACAGAAAGTTTATAATTTTTGTGACCTAAAGCAAAAGGATTCACTCAAAAACTCTAAATATTTGGCTGTAAGTAGAAACAAAAGAAAATAAATAAAGCAAAAAACAAATAAAAACTAGAAAATAAATAAATAAATAAAAATGCCCGCCTACAGGGCCCACCACGGCCTGCATACGACTAGAAACCCAACTACTAGTTTGCCTAGGATGCAGGCCCGCAGGGCAAGTAGGCCCCAAGGGCAGTGATAGGTTCGTTAGGCCCACACAGGCCTGCTTTAGAGAGGAGCTCGAGAGGGATGCCACGACGGGGCTTATAAACAGGTGCGAGTGCCCTTCGCTTGGCGAGGTGGGACTAAACTTCCACCGCCCCGATGCCGTGCCAGGACCAGACCTTTAGTCCCGGTTGGTGGCTCCAACTGGGACTAAAGGCCACTTTAGTCCCGGTCCGAGCCACCAACCGGGACTAAAGGCCTCGGCTTCCCGCCGCTTCGCCTGGTGAAATTCACCTTTAGTCCCGGTTGGTGGCTCGGACCGGGACTAAAGTGTGGCCTTTAGTCCCGGTTGGAGCCACCAACCGGGAATAAAGGGTTTTGTATATAAGCGGCCACTTCAAAATTCTTCTCCATCACCTCGACACCGAACCACAGAGACGCCGCCAGGCTACTGTGCACCGTCGCCTGCCCCGACGCTGTCACCTCCCCCGACGCCGGAGATCGTCGCCGCCCCCGACGCTGGCCGCCCGCGCCTCCTCCCCGACGCCACCTGCATCGGCCACCCTGTCGACGCCGCCCGCACCTCCTCCCCGACGCCGCCCGCGCCGGCCGCCCCATTGACGCCGCTCGCGCCCTCCTCCCCGATCGAGCCTGGCTGGCCTCGACCTCACCGTCGCCTACCTCGCCCACTGTGAGCTCGCCGCCCCCTTGATCTCCGTCGATTTTTTTACTAGATGTTTTAGATGCTTAATTAATTTTTATATATGTATATGTATACAATATATATGTATACAATGTATGTATATATGTATATGTAGATGAACGGTGGAATTTGCATAGATTTTTTATTTTTCACTAGATATTTTTTTCTTCTATTTTTTAGTTTTTTATACTTTTAATATTGTATCATAGTATAGAAAAAATTTTCATAGAAAAAAGTTGCATAGGAAAAAGTTGACCATATATATGTATAGTATAGAAAAAAGTTCCACAGGAAAAAGTTGACCATATGTAGTATAGAAAAAAGTTGCATAGAAAAAAGTTGATCATGTATTAAAAATATTTTAATGTTAATATCTTAATGTTGCAACAGTTTGTCATGTATTTGCAAAATCAAGTGAACAGGAATTACAAATATCATAATCAAGCATTTAAAAAATGTTAAATTGCATTGAAACATTTTTTATGTCGACGATGCCCGGCCGGCATCCTCGTCGTCGATTCGGTGGCGACAACCTGCTTGAGAGGCGCCATGTCCAGGACTGGGCTCCACCGGGCTGGCACTGGGAGGTGCTACCTTCCGGGGCGCGTAGCTTGGTGAGGAACCGGGCTCCCATCGTCGACCCGGAGCTTCTTTGGTGATGGTCGTGTGGGCCACTATCGGTGCGGAGGGAGACGGCCCCCGAGGAGGTGGTACGTCGCCGTGTCAAGGACGAGGACGAGCACGTCCATCGCTACATGGTTGTGTTGGACGTCAGGTTCTCCAATACCTGGCAGGTTCTTCAGGGATCTCACCTGAGCTATGATCCTTCTCTTTGGGTGTCCACCGCCCGCGCCTCAGGAACTCCGAGTGAACTAGATTATTCGATAATATTCGATCTGTATTAGCTAGTGATGTTATATGATAATATTCGAGATGTATTAGTGATAATACTCAAGATGTATTCGAGATTATATTTGATAATATTTGATGATGCATTAACTAGATTATTCGAGATGTATTAGTGATAATATTCGAGATTATATTCGATAATATTCGAGATGCATTCTAATTTGAATACTAAATTGTTTTATCTTTCTTTTGGATTAGTTAAGCTATGGACGCTAGCGGCGGAGACGATGATCAAAACGAGATCATGTTCGACATCATCCAAAACCTAGAGGGTGAACCTGATCCAGATGACGGCTCACAATATCATAACAATTCCGGTGAGGGAATATTTCTGGAAGAACCAACAGACGAAGGAATTGATCTTCAATTAACAAAGACCGATGAGGTATATATAAGTCCTCTGGTGATCATTACGTGTATTAATTTATTTGTATATATATATCATAATGAATCGAACTTTCTTTTTTTAGCCCTCCGGATCGAGCAAATCTTCTACAAAATCAAGCAGGGTAGTACGAGGCCCGGCCAGAAAGTTACCGGCTGGCATAAAGTACAAGATCGATGAGTTCAAAACAAATGGTGAACTGCTTGCTCCTAAACAGAATGCAGACAAATTTATTCGTCAGTGCAGAGTTATTGTTAGGGACCAAATCCCGATCTCCGTTCAAGAATGGAATAAGCCAAAGGAAGATCGAGGAGTTAGTTTTGTCAACGAAAGAGCAAAAGATCTGCTTTGGGATACGGTCATGTCACATTTCACCCTGCCAGACCTTCTCACAGATGCAGAACGAGAGAAAGTCAAGAAGTGTGCTCTTAAGAAGATGGCCACACAATTCTCCAACTGGAAGAAAAGATTATGGCATATGTACCTCGACGCAGAAAAGCAGACTCCAGAATTCAGTGGACCAATGGAGAAGGTAAAAGAACACTGGGACTTATTTGTGGAATGCAAGGAATCAGAAGATGCTAAGGAACGGTCAAGGATAAACAAGCTCAATGCTGCGAAAAAAAAGTTTCACCATGTTCTGGGTCCAGGTGGCTACAAGACTGGCCTGCCAAAGTGGTATGCATTTGAGGCCGAGATGATTGCTGCAGGGGTCACTCCAAAAACTTTGGGTTGGCCCGATAGGTGGAGGACTTGGTTTTATGCGCATGGGGGGAAGTTGCACCCAAAGACAGGGGAGATTATGGTGCAGGCAAGTCTTACAGAAGCCTCAAAAGATTTACTTGATGCAATAGAAGCGGCTCGAACAGGCGTGTTACAGCCCCAGAGAGAGAACAACGAGCTTACATGCGCCCTCGGGAATCCTGAACACCCGGGACGAACACGAGGCAAAGGCGTTGTTCCGTGGTATGAGGGGTTTGCGGACTGGAACGACACTTATAGAAGCCATTCGAGAAAGAAGAAGCAGGATGCAGACAGGCTTCAAAGGGTAGAATCAAAGAATGCGGAGTTGGAATGCGCTTTCAAGCGGCAGCAGGAGCATATCGACACACTTAGCCAGCAAGGGGCATCTCAGCGGCAGGAGCAACCAGATCTAGCATTGTATAGTACCATCCCATCTATGCCGAGAAGTAGCGTGGGTTCCACAGGGGTCCCGGCCGATGATGCACTGCTGGCTCGCTACCCCGTGGATGATATCCACGAGACGACAACTTGTGAGCTGCACATGAAAATGAAGAACATATCCATGCAGGTGGCGAATGGCTATGCTTTACCGAATGCACCTGGAGCAACCATCCACGGCAATCCAATTCCACCTGGCTATGCTCGTGTCGGGGTTGATGCAGTTCTGTCGGGATATGACTCACTGGAGCTTGACTTTCCTGGAGGTGAAGGGGAGCAGTCACTGGGAGAAGCCATACGTGGTCACATTGTATGGAGAAAGGAATGCATCGTGTTTCCTAACTCGGTGCCAGCAAGGCCACCGACTCCTCCTCCAAGTCCGCCGCGTCAGCCAACTCATCCAACCCACCTCGAGACGGAGCGCATCATGAGTCCGCCATATCGATCTCCACCGCGTCAGCCAAATCCACCCAACCCCGAGACGGAGCCCAGCGCAAGTCCGCGATATCGATCTCTGCTGTGTGAGCCGAGTCCAAAATGGAAGAGAGCACCAAAGAAGAAACTAGATCAGCCTCCTACCAAAAGGAAGCTAGCTTACAATATGACTGTTGAGGAAAACATAGCTTTTGTGGATGCCGAAGTGAAGGCCCATTTTGGACCGAAACCGCCCCCTCCACCGAAGGAGAAAATACCTGATAAAGTCGTACAACACTTTCTAGATCATGCTAAACCGCCTATGGAGAAAAAGCAATGATCAGACTATGAACGCTCTATTAGCAAGTCATATCATCAACAAATAAATCAGCAGTTGAGAAGTTCAGGTAGTAATAATAAATGCGGGAAAACTGTTCCCCAGCTCAGAGAACAGGCAGTGCAATCGATCCCCCCGCTCAAGGTGAGTACCGATAGGGTGGTAATTACCGAGGCTCATAGAGAGAGGGCTAGAGAGTTTGGTATCACTGTTGAACAACTCCTAGGCATTGACGAAGTCCCTACGGGGGAACTAGCATGGACATGTGTCCGCGGGCAGCCTCTTGTCAGGCCTGGGGAGGAGAAGCTTCTATCAACAAAGATGTACAAATTGCATCAATGGTACCTGAGAGCAGTAAAGGCCGGGCTAGAGAGCCTCATGGTGAAAGTCAAGTCAGAGCATTACTTCCATGAAAAAGATTTGTGGGTTGAATTTCTAGAATTTTTCCAGTTATTCAATCAACAAGCACTCGACAAATCTCTTGTCAGTTGCTATTTACGTAAGTGATTTCTTTCTGTAATTTAAGTCTCTAGCTCAGCTCGTTCAATGCATGTAATTATCCTCACTATATTCTTTTGTGTGGTATTAGGCAGAATGAAGATTTTTGAATTGAAAAGAGATGGAGTCTATGGCATTGGGTTCATTGACCCAAATACCGTTAATGAAAAAGTGTTAGAAGAACACCCCCAAGACACAGAGGATAGCTTGCTAATGTTTTTGAAGGAACTAAATACCAAACCAGAAATACTTTTGCCTTACAACTTCAAGTGAGTGTTACTGTCTTGTACTACAAATTCTATTTTTGCTTACTCGATGTTAAGTGTAGTTGATGAGTTATGCATGCCCGCTTATACAAACATGTGCGCAGATTCCACTGGATCCTGCTAATCATTAGACATGACGAAGGAATTGTTGAAGTACTGGACTCACTGACTAAACCCCATGAAGAATACAGGAGCCTGTATTTGGTGCTTAGCAAGTAATTTCAATCATTATGACACTATGTCGGCCTTTAGTTCATTTCCTGATATCAAGTAATTAATATATAACTCCTTTATTCATTTTCTTTTCTGGACAGGGTTTAGAAAAGGTTCATCAAAGAGATCATGAATGAATGGAAACCACAGCTGAAATGGCGATGGGGCACGGTAATTAAGTAGCACTAGCTACGTCCGCGCACCTCATTAATTCTAGTTTCAATATCATTATCATGCTTGATTACTATCTGATTGAATTCTATTCTCGTAAAGTGCGCGAGGCAGGAACCGGTGACCAATTTATGTGCATACCATGTTTTCGAGAACATACGATCTTTGACCGAAAGGAGCAACGATAATAGAAGTCTTTGGGTACGTAAACACTATTCATAATTTTTTCTATCATGATCTAATATATATACACACAACTAATATATTCATATTGATCTCCTTCTTTAAAGAAGTAGGAGATGCGGGATAGGCTCCGAACAAAGTACCGCATACGAGCACTTCAAGAGGAAATGGCGGGATTTTTGCTTGAGCAGGTCATATCTCCCGACGGAGAATACCATTTCACCGATCCATAATTATGATCTACAAATTGTAGGAAAAATTTTATATACCAAATTGTATATATATGTGTGTGTATGTATGCATGGTTGTACGAGAAATTTGACGGCAGAAGAGGCAGTGGATGTGTTGTCATGTCAGTCAAGTCGTGCTCTGCAAATGGAAGTCAGCTCCGTGGCACTTGCATGCACTCTGCTGTCATCCTTTGCGTGTGCCGCTGTGCTCGTGCTCTGCGTATAGTTGCACTTGACGACTGCAGTAGCGTAAAATATGTTTAAAATGAAAAAGAATTAAATGGAAAACACAAAATCAAAAGGAAAAATAAAACCCTAAACCCCTGAAATGAAATAGAATTAAATGGAAAACATAAAACCATAAAACCAAAAAACACTAAACCCTGAACCTTTTAGTCCCGGTTGGTGACACCAACCGGAACTAAAGGTCCCCAGCCCCCGGCGCACGCTGCCTGCCACATGGCAGGGATTTAGTCCCGGTTGGTGTCACCAACTGGGACTAAAGGTCCCCAGCCCCCAGCGCGCGCGGCCGGCCACGTGGCAGGGATTTTGTCCCGGTTCGTGGCCAACCAGGAATAAAGGGTCCCAATTTATTAGTCCCGGTTGGTGAACCAGGACTAAAGGCCCTTGCCAACTGGGACTAATGTTCCATTTTCTACTAGTGGTGGCGGTCCAGAACAAGAGCCTACCACTGGTATGTTTGGCCGACGGGTAACCTGCGACCAGATTACCAGTGCGGGTGGCACGGGATGCCCGCCACTGGTAACATGTTACCAGTGGTGGGCCACTTTTCATGCCCACACTGGTATCAGGCCAGATCATGACTGGCGGGTGCTACGGCCTGTCAGCCACTAATGAGGACCCAACTATAAGCAGTTTCCAAGTAGTGTGATGGCTAGCGGTGGTTGCCATTCTTTTGATCCCCTTGAGAGCCCGTATAGGATCGGTGGTTAGGAGTTGGAGGTTCACACGTATGTCTTTTTGTCCCAGAGGGGCATGACCTCCTCCTTTTATTTGAGGCGCTAGGAGGCCATGGACCGAAACCATCATTGGTTTTCGGTGCCCTGATCAAAGCACAAACATGGGGAGGGGACTTTGCCTCGCCTGTTTTCTCTCGGTTTGTTATACCGGGGGATCAATTCCAATAGAGATGACTTTGAAGCCTTTTAGGTGGCTTAAATATGTGAAAGAGCCAATCACTCATTAGGTTTATTACCTAAAAACACTTTGGACTTTGCATATGAGAGAAGGGGGTGTTCAGCCTCCCATCCAGCAGCCACCGAGACAAGTGATGAAAAATTCTAGGTTAGCCTCAAACCAAGAGAGAGAAAGGGAAGGAGAGGAAGATTGAATGAAAAAACTTGCCATCAAGCATTGGGGGGGGGGGGGGGGGCGTCCCCAAGGTTGTGAATTTCAGATCCCCCACATTTCTCCTTCAAGTTGTGATTCCACCATCTTTGAGATTATTCTAATCCCTAACTATTGCATCACCTAATATTATTATTGTTTTCCAAGAGAGTGAAAGCTTGATGAATGAGAGTCTCTATTGCTACCAGAGAGAGATGGTTTATTCTTAGCGTTCCAGCCACAGCACAATCGGGTGCAAAGCCATGCGAATCCTTCCCTTCTTCCCTCCCCTACAACTCTTACCTGAGGCTAACCCTGCTTTCTGCTCTCGCTCTCCTTCCATCACTATGGCTCACACCACAGGAACATACACCGCACCGGGCACCTCCGTGGACACCAGTGATGCGGACTCTGGCATCTACTGGTTTGGCTCCCACTGCGTCATCATTGGGGAGGACGCGCCCTTGTCGTTCTCGACTATGTTTGAAGTGACATGCACTCCTCGATGAAAGACGTTGTCAGCGGTGCCACCGGTGCATTGGTACGCACTGGCAGCGTGCATCCCGTGTGCTCATGCACGGTCACACCTCCTTGCCAATGCTCGCCCCCCTGGCAATTGGCCACAGGGGCTGCCCACTTTCACACCACCACCTGTTCCTCCAATTCCTCTCCTCTTGCTGCCTCCATGCCTCTCCGCAAAATCTCACACCTCTGGTTCATCCACATAGCAATGCCCATGCACAACGCCTGCCGCTACATCAAAGACGCTATCATCAAAAACCGCGATAGCCCATCGTTCGTCGTTTCCTCGACTGCACATGGCTCTGCTCTCCTTCCCCAGCTCTGAGGTCCAGTTGCTTGTCACCGGGTTTGGACCTATATAGCATGAGGGCAACACTATCTCTTTCGAGAAGTCGGAGCACGTCTACAATAGGAGCATGGCTTCCTTTGTCGATCTTGTGGAGATTGAGGCCTTAGACTAACTGTACAAGTTGTGGCACAAGGAAGGGTTGCAATACTTCTTCTCCCACATGAGCGACGTCTGTGCCATCGACCAATACTACATCGGCCATGATGACCTTTTTAGTTTGCGGGCACTCATCATGGTCACCCGTGACAAGGTGTTTCCTCCGGCACTCGTCGTCCAACTACCCGGCAACGACATCATCATTGTCAGCATTGAGGTCAGGGACATACGCCTGCATGGGATTGGCCCCAATGAACCATTGCCCTTCTCGGACGGTGACAACGATGGCTCTGACACCAGCTCCTCCTCCACCCACCACTTGAGCCTCATCGAGGCACAAAAAGGCCATCTTCTGCGAGTCTGGCCAACAACACACCTCCAACCGGGGCCGCGCGGTCTCCCCCTCTCCATCGGCACCTTCTACCTTGTGTGTCATTGCTCGGGATCCACCCCCGCCATGTGCCTCCTATGTCAATGCGGCATACTCCACCTCTTGGGACTCCATTGTAGTGCGATCGGACGGCATTCCTGTGGCTGTGCTCGGTCCGATGGCCCCCCACGTGGATGTAGCTCCTTTTCCCTTGGACGAAGACATCGCGGCACTGGTCGCCACGGAGGGGGCTCCCAAGCCTTTGCCTCTTGCCACGGTCGACAATGCCATCGCCATCTCCTCTGGTACCGATGTGGCACTGCTCCTTCTAGCTAAGCCGTGCCTGCCGATCGACACCCCTGAGGCGGAGTTCACCTTCTTTGCTTCGATGGATTCCGGCCTGACACACCTGCCTGTACACAATGACATAATGCACAAAGCCAAATGTGGAGCCAAGTATGCTCATGAGGTGCGCCATAGTGCGCACATCACAGAACGTGTAGCTACTTTGTACATCAAGATGGACACCTAGGCCGCCAAGCACAAGGCGGGCAAATTGACATGTCCAAGGTTTCTGATGACCTCGCCACTGCAATCAAGGACACTGCTCTTTATGGTAATGATGGGGACACTGCAGGTCCCTTTGACGATGCCCCCTCTTTGCTAGGCCTGGTGCGCCTCACAACTGTTTGTGATACTGATGACGATGTGGTCTGTTCCATCCTCGACGCCAATGCCGCAGTGGTGCCACGATCGAAGACCACCCCCACCGTTCTCCTCTCCAGCCGCTGGAGAGGGCACCCTTGGGAAGGGTGCATTACTGCGCTGGCGGTGTCTGTTGCCAATTGTTCTAGGTTGTTAGGTCTTTCTATTGCAGGGTAATTGGTTTCGGTGAGTAGCACATTTTACGATGATCGATCTGTCCAGGACCACCGGCCTCAGTGTGCCTATATATGTTCTTTCTTTTGGTGTATTTCCCTTCCTTAATGAATGTTGTTTCCTTCTCAGTTTGCTCCTGGAACGTGTAACGTTTGGGTGAAGATGACAAATGCGCCAACTTTCTTGCCAAACTTTTTAAGATTAAGCCGGCTATTGCGTTAATCCAAGAAACGAAACTATCCAACCCGTTTGACCAGAAGCTAAGGTCCTTCCTCCCTCATTCGTCAAATCAAAAAACTACCCTCCCCTATTATGATTCTGTTGGGGGAATCCTCTCTGCTGTTAATTCTGGCCTTTTCTCAATTGTTAACCTCTCTAACGGTCTTTTCTCTAATTCCATCCTGCTCACCTGCCTATCGACCGTGGTTACCTTTCTAATTAGAAATGTTTAGGCCCCCTCGCAAAGGGCTCTCAAACCTAATTTTCAACAAGAGATCAAAGGTATTGCTCCTAACCCTTTGGCACCCTGGCTCCTAATGGGAGTTTTAACATCATTTGATTCGCAACTAAGAAAAACAATGCCAATTTCCACCACTCGAAAGCCAATCTCTTCAACTCCACCACTGACAATCTCCAACTCCTAGAATTTCCCCTCCTGGATAGACAATTCAAGTGGACTAACAGCAGGCTAAACCTCACTCTTGAGCGACTGGACATAACTGTTTTTAACTTGGCCTGGAATGATCTCTTCCCTAACTCCCCTTTCTCATCTCTAACTTACTTCTTCTCAGATCACATGCCACTCATCCTCTCTGTCTCCTCCAACATCCCTATCTCCCGCCTCTTCCAATTTGAATCGGCCTGGGCCAACCACCCAGATTGCTAGTAGGTGATTTCAAATTTTTGGGCCGCTGCTGGGTCTCAGGCCGCTTCCGACTGCCGTCTAGCCCAAGCTACAAAAAAATAGATTCACTTTAAAGGCATGGTCTAAGACCTTGAAACCGGCCTATCAACGTGAGTCAGATTACAAACTTGTCATTGACCTTCTTGACATCATCGAGGAACACCACTCTCTTTCCAATCTGGAAAAGTGTCTCCGCTCGGTCATTATCATTGCTCTTTTACGTGCCACCAGACAAAAAACCATGTTGTGGAAACAACAGGGAAAAGTTAGAGCCGCTATCGAGGGGGATGAGAAAACAATTTTTGTCATGTCTCTGCTTCCCAACGTTTTTAGTCCAACCAAATTGCCATTCTTGAAGACGATGGTATCAAATTCTATTCCCACAATGACAAAGCCTCTCTCCTCCACTCCTTCTATTTCAGTCTTATTGGGGCTACAAAATTAACCTCCTGGGACTTACCGCTAATCGACATTTACCCCTTAAAGATTATGTATCTTTGCTCCATAGATGACTGCTTCGTCTCAACTAGGAAGGTGTTGGTCCCCTAAGTGCAAGGGTTTGCAGCAAGAAGTAGTTTCCCTCAAGTCACCTCAAGGTTTATCAAGTCCAAGAGAGCTACGAGATTCCTACGAGTAATGAGTACCTGCACACACACAAAAAAATCCTTGTGTCCCCAACTTAAATAGTGAGGTTGTCAATCTAACTAGTCTTGCTAGTTACAAAGGAATTAAAAGCATAGGTGTATGGAAGATTTGATGGCAGCAAGAAAGTAAAAGAAAACATAATTGTGATTGGAAGATTATAAGAAGAAGATGGACCGAGATCCGTAGGTTCACTAGTGGTTTCTCCCGAAAAAGATAGCAACGGTGTGGTGAACAAATTATAGTTGGGAAGAGATTAAATTACAATATTTATGAATATGATTATCCACGGCATAATTAGCATATGAGCATCACGTCCCAATATCTATAGAACGCCATCCAACTGCATCTATAGCTAATACTCCACCCCAGGACCACTATCCAGCATGCATCTCAAAGTATTAAGTAAAACAGAGTATTGCATTAAGTAGTGACATGAAGTCGATGATATATTGTCTTCACCCTGCCTTCAAAGGACAACTACGCAATCACCGTTTTATCCCTAGCGGCAACAACACAATGCAAGCCTTTTCCACTTTCTGTCACTGTGGTAGATTACTTGCAAGATTGAACCCAACTATCATACACAACTCCCTGTTGGAGATCAAACCCCTAACTTGTCCAGAGAAAGAAGAATAGATCAGAGAGCATATATGAATTAGAATTACGTTAAGGAAACCAAATACATCTCAAAGAATTCATAGATAGATCTGATCATAAAGTGACAATTCATCATATCCCAACAAACACCACACAAGAATTACATCAGATGGATCACAATCATGTAGGGCAGCTCATGTAATCATTGTATTGAGAAACATGGGAGAGACAACCAAATAGCTACTGCTACGGAACCATAGTCTAAAGGAAACTAGTCACGGGCGATCATGGTGACCTTCAAGTTGATGGAGATGGCTACCGTGAAGACTTCCCCCTCCGGCAGAGTACTGGAAAAGCCTCCAGATTGGAACTCGATGAAACGGTGGTGTGCAGTGGCAAAAAAATTAGGGTTATAAATTCTCAAGGAGTTTCGGCAGTATATGAAGGCACGGGGACCAGAAGTCGGTAAATCAGAGGCTCAAGGGGGCCCACGCGGCAGGGGGGACACACCCATAGGGTGCGTGGTGCCCTTGGGTGGCCCCCTTAGCCAATGTCAGTGTTTTTCGGAACCTTCTGGACTTCAATATTTTGCTGATTTTTCTTGGGATTTTTTTGGTTCCGATAAAATTTATTTTCCAACAAAGTCCAAAAACAACAAAAATACAGCAACTGGGACTAGGCACTGGATTAATAGGTTAGTCCATAAAAATAATATAAAGTGATTTAAATTGGTGACAAAAGTATGCTAATTTAATATAGATATGACATGAAATAAGCAAAAATTATAGATATGTTCGAGGCGTATCTGCATCCCCAAGCTTAATCCCTACTCGACCTCAAGTAGGTAGATGATAAAAGAATAAATTTTGATTGTGAATGCCATTAACATGAATTGTAATCAATCTATTGTAATTGGGTATGGTCGTTAGGCTAGTGATGCAAAGCAATGATCTATAGTTGATGTAAAACAAGTAATATCAAAATACGCTAATAAAATCATTATAATATTTCTTGGATCAAAACATTCAAGTCACACTCATCAACTCAAAAAAGAAAATAAATCAGGTGTATCATGAAACTTGATGCGCGGAGGCTTTATCGTATCAAACATTTTCTCATAACATAGCCCAGAGATTTGATCAAGTAACCAATCACACGACTCTCCCTTTTCAACTACTTAGTACCCACGTGATGCCCAAGCACGAGATTTGATATTTGCACTTATAAATGGAAAAATAGAATAATGATGGGGGTTTTATAAGATGTAAAAAATGAAGACAGTCTCACGCTAATGCGGCTGGCCATTAGGCAATGGAGAGGCCTTATAATCAATGTTAGTGCGAGGAGTAGGGATTGCCATGCAACGGACGCACTAGAGCTATGAGTGTATGAAAGCTCTCCTAATGGACTAGTGGGGTGTGCATCCAACTTTCTTGCTCATGAAGACCAAGAGCATTTTGAGGAAGCTCATCATGGGAATATGCAAGCCAAGTTCTATAATGTGAAAATTCCAAAACTAGTGTTAAACATGTAGCATATGAAAACTCTCTATATGATGAATGAATGTGTTACATTGTGAAACACATATGTATGCAGAAAGGATAGTAGTGTGCCCCCGGTCCCCCTTTTGGCTCTTTCTTTCTTTGGCCTTTTTGGCCCACTTTTTTCTTTCTCTTTTTTTATTTTTTAACCTCCCAGGTAGGGGCAACACTCTATAATAATGATCAATACAAAGCCGTACTCATATCTCAAAAAGAATGATAAACATGATGCTAATGAATGCCTCTGGCACTGTACAATATGTGCAATGATCTAGTGTAGAAAGGATAAAAAATGAATAATGAAAATCTCATGCCAGCTATTTGACGATCATCCAATGGCTATAGAAAACTAAATATCTCATGTAATGAAAAACGATGGAAGTTGCATGGCAATATATCTCGGAATGGCTATGGAAATGCAATGATAGGTAGGTATGGTGGATCTTTTGAGGAAGATAGATGGCTTATATCTAGGGGAACAGGAGGAAGTTCTCCCATGGGGTTTAGATGTATCGGCGAAGGATGCGCCAAATCTCTAGGTGAGAGTGGGCAATGCATGATTCCGTAGAGGCTTGCAAAATATGGATAGGTAGAATTGCATTAAAGATCGCAACCTGCACTCGAACACTCTACTAGTACATCATAGTCTACACGAGGATTATCATCAACACAATTACTCCTAGGGGAAGAGTTTGGCGAGCTGAAGCCTGTTGCACATCCCGACCCATTCTACGTGAGTGGTTACGTACAACATTCTTCAACTTAGACCCCTTTGCAATAGCGGTTCCACTTTTATGTAAATTAATGAAGGGTGTTGACCAACATGACACTTACAACCGCTCACCCCTACTTTACTCAAACTCTTTTAGGAACATATTCATATATTCCTCCATTTATATCTCAAAATTATTGCAAAGAATCCAATCTTAAGATCAATGGTTCTAGATTAATTCATGCAATTGTAATTATACCATTAAGCGTAAACATCATTTTAATTTACAAACATATAATCCAATGCCAACTACCAATTACTATTTAACTCTCAAAATAGATATAAGTGAAGCAAAAGAGTTCTAATCATTTCTAAAGGACTACCGCCAAGCTCTAACAAATATAAGTGAAGGGAAAGAGCAAATTCTATAAATGAAAGGACTATGGATGACGCCCAAGCATAGTTATCAGGACATGATGATTGTTTATGATAACACACAAAATAAAAATAAAAATCCTGCAAAAGACGCACCAAGTATAGCACATTTCATGAGAACAAATAATAACTTAGGTCCAACCGAGACAAACCGATAATTGTTGATGAAGAAAGGTGGGATACCTACCGGGGCATCCCCAAGCTTAGATGCTTGAGACACCTTATAATATTACCTTGGGGTCCCTTGGGCATCCCCAAGCTTGAGGTCTTGTGTCTCCTCAATTCCTAGCATATCACAGTCTCCCCTGGGTCTTAAAACCTTCATTCACACAAAACTTGACAGAATTCTTGAGATACGTTAGTACAAAATAAATTCAAAACCTTAACATTCTCTACTATAGGAAATCATCAAAATTATAATTAAACATTGCATACTAAATGCATACACAAATTTAACATCTCCATCCATTAATAGAAACATTAAACATGCAAACATGAGCAAACAACAGAACTATAACAACAATCTGTCTAAACAGAATAGTTTATAAAGGAGGAATATATTATCATACTTCTGTAACTTTGAAAATTCTGAAAAATTAGCACGTAATAGAGAACTTATAAATTATTACTGTGTTAAAATTACATATTTTTATCACATTGTTACTATTCAAAAATATCCAGACAATTACAGAAAACTTTTTGTTTTGAAACAGCAACTCATAAACTTGCAAACTAGGCATGGTAAAGGATAAACTTGGCACTTTATTGAAAGCAAAGATACAAAACATGATTACTACAGTAGAATTAATCATGGAGACACACAAAAACAGAAAAGATAAATATTGGGTTGCCACACAAGCGCTTTTTTTTAATGCCTTTTAGCTAGGCATAAATATGTTTCACGTTTTTTCATTATCAACTTCATAATGTGATTCCTCAATTTCTTTTAATGAGCAAGTTACTTCCCTATTTTTCAATGCACTCCTAATCATAACACATCTAGGTATGAGATCAAGAATTGTGGTCTTACGAATAGGAACCTCTTTTTTCAACTTACTCACAACAGGATGTTCACTAATCATTTTAAGTTTGACCTTTCCATTAGAAGAAGATGAGCTAGATGATGAGACTTTAGGAACATAAACATATTTTTGACCTTTTTTCTTAGAATTATTAATCTTGACTGAAGCAAAAGTTGTTCCTAAAGTATCTATCACTTCTTCCAACTTATCTATCCTTGAGGGATTGTGATCTACTTTTGTAGTTTGAATCTCTTGCTCTAAAGTTTTCATATTTTTAAGAGCGTCACCTACCAAAGATCCCAACTTGGTAAAATTATTATGAATTTTTTTATCAAACTCATCTAAATTCTTTTTACTTGGCATATTATTTTCTATTATCTCCAATCTCCTCATGAGGTATTCTAAAGTAATTTCAGATTCTTCGGTATTTAGAGCTGGAAATCCTACTACACTTTCTATAACATTAAAAGCATCAATTTGCAAAGGCTTTTGACACTGTGGAGCATGAGGTTATTTTAAGGATGCTGCAGTTCAGAGGGTTTGATGAAAAATGGATTTCATGGATAAAGGAAATCCTCTCTTCGGGCAGCTCTTCTGTTCTATTAAATGGTCTCCCTAGCAAACAGTTTAAATGCAGGTGTGGTGTGAGGCAGGGGGATCCATTGTCCCCCCTTCTCTTTGTTTTGGTAGTTGATCTCCTCCAAACAGTGGTTAATGACATGCTTGCTAGATGAGTCCTCACACTACCCATCCCCTCGCATGATGCAGACTTTCCAATCATCTAGTACGCTGATGACATGATTGTCATCCTGCCTGCCATTGAGGAACAGTTGCTGGCTATGAAAAATATGCTCATTACTTTCCATGAGTCCACTGGTCTGAAAGTGAACTTTGGCAAATCTTCCTTGATACCTCTGAATATGGATGAAGCTCTGGCTACTAGACTGGCAGCTATTCTTGGTTGCGAGATTGGAACTACTCCATTCACCTACCTTGGCCTGCCAATGGGTACCATAAGGCCTAAAATTTTGGATTTAATGCCTTTGGTAGAAAGAGTGGAAAGAAGGCTATCCTGTAGTTCATCTATGCTCAACCAGGGCTCCAGACTTCAGCTTCTTGGCTCAGTCTTGACCTCCATGCCCATCTATTTCCTGTGCACTCTGAGCATCCCTCCTGGGATCAGCTAGATAGGATCTTTCGGCATTGTCTATGGAGAGGCAACAGTGACACTCCTAAACAATCCCTTGCTGCATGGAATCTGGTCTGCAAACCCAAGGAAAAAGGTGGCCTTGGGATAATCAACCTCAATATCCAAAACCAAGGGCTCCTGGTCAAACACTTGCATAACTTTTATAATAAAGTGGACATCCCTTGGGACTCCTTGATATGGTTTTCTTACTATGATGGGGTGGTCCCTCAAGCTACGGTTCTAACTGGCTCTTTCTAGTGGTGAGATGTTTTCAAGCTATCAGACTCCTATAGAGCAGTTGCATCAGCACATGTTAACATGGGAGATTCTGTGCTGTTTTGGTTGGATGCTTGGCATATAGGCGGTTCCACTGTGCCTTTATATCGGCGGCTTCCACAGCTTTTCTCTTTTGTTAAGGATGACAAAACTACTGCAAAAGACATACTAAGCTCTTCTGATCTGTTCCAAATGTCCTATCTGCATATATCTCAAGAAGCTGCTGATGAACTTCGAATCTTGGAGGAATGGCTGCTCAATCTTCAAAGTGATCCCCAGTTAGCTGATGTTTGGACTTGGACTGGAAATTCAGGATCATACACTGCAAAGAGTTTGTACAATATCATGCACACGCACCTGCCCAATATCCTGCCCTGCAAGTGGCTCTGGCAGAGCAAATGCACCATGAAAATCAAGGTCTTTGGTTGGCTGTTATTTTTTTATCGCCTTATCAACAAAGATATGCTTGTCAGACGGCATTGGAGGTCACCCAAGGAGGATAATTTGTGTGTCATTTGTGCTGGACAAGTTTATGAAGATAGGTTGCATCTCTTCTTCTACTGCAATTTTAGTTTCAGAGTTTGGAACTAGTTGCAGATTGACTAGGCAGGTGGTACTGACATTCAGCAATGCATTGCACATGCAAGGAATTCATTCAGGCATCCTTTCTTCTTTGAAGTTATGCTCACAGTAGCATGGAACATCTGGATCTTGCGCAATGGAAGAACTTTCAGTCGGGAAAGAGCTTCTTTTGTTGTTTGGAAATGTAACTTTGTACATGATGTAACTTTATTGTCTCATAGGTTAACTGATCCTAATAGAGGCAAGCTTCTGGCTTGGGTTAATTCTCTTGTATAGTTATAGGTAAGTAAAGGTAGGCTTCTTCTTTCTTTTGTTACTCTCCCTTATGACTGCTTTGCTTGGTTTGGAATAAAAGACTGTGGGGCTTTCCCAACAGTAAAAAGTTAAAAAAACATTAAAAGCATCAAGAGTTGCTACTCAAGAAACTATCTCCAATCATAGCATCTTGTAAGTACCTATTCCATGCAGTTACTCCAATGTAAAATTTTCAAATAAGCACCTGTCGTGACCCCGTTCATAAACGTGCACTAATCATGCACGCAGCATTCACGCTCATGAGGGTGACACTATAGGTAGTACCACAACACAACTCTATGACCAAAACATATATGCAAAGGATCATACATGAGCAAAGATAGCAAAAATAACACATAGAGGTCACATGAACCAACATTACAACATAGCAGAAAGCAAATATAGGTCTGAGTAGACAAATTTAACAAAAGCGTTAAGAAGGGTAGAACAAAAGCGACGACCCTCCCAAAGGTGCATGCATCCTGCCTGGGACCTCCAGACTACACATAGGCATTGAGATCCAAGAAGTATCCAGCATCAGGATCACCTGCCACCGATGTGCTACTGTCTGAATTGCAGCAACCGGGTGAAAGAAAAGAGTAGCAAAGTGACGGTGAGTACTTATTGGAAGTACTCGCAAGATTTACATCAGATCTATCTACATACGCATTGGTATCAAAGATAAAGGGGGGTACATCTGTGGAACCATAGGGTGGACTCGATTCACTTATCGGTGTTCTCGGTTGACAAACAACCCAGAACCCATGGAATGACTAAATCAATGAGAAGTATTATTCCAACAAGAATTCATAAGAGGAAGTGCAATGGCACGATATCCTTGAGATACCAGAGGGTAATACTCGAAGGTAGAACGGAATAGGACCTGAACTGGATCATTGATCTGCAGAAGACAAGTGCTTTAACTTGTCAAAGAAATGGAATCAAAGGAGAATGGCATGGTCAGAAGCACGGTTGCAATGGACCAAATCACAGATATAAGATGAACTTATAAGAAGGGGATAAGTTTTTTTTATGAGAAGCTTCCATGATAAGTTCTACATCGTATCCATGGGCATGAACACAAAGGTTCAGGTTTGACTCCCACTTCTTCAACACATAACCTTTCATTCACTTCTCGCTTTCGAAGAAGTTGTAGTGTTGAAAATTTATCCGGTGAATTACCAGAAGAGTATTACCAGAAGATTATGACCCGTGGAGGTCCTCGATGCTCAGCCTCACCATTCAATAGATCTCCACGGTTTCTCCACGGGTCATACTTCTTGAGCCATCTTTGATGCCCCATGTACACGAGTTTCCCAGACCCGCCATCTTTCATTAGCTGCTAAGAGATTGTATCATCCATGCACCTGGTGCATCCGCAATATCCGTGGCACACCTGGCCTGATAAATATCCGTAATCGAGATAGTCGTGCACTGTCGTCATCAGTGCCGCTCTCATATCGAAATACTTTCCTTTGCTGGCGTCCCATGTCTTGACCGGTGATGTCCATAATGTGTCTAGATCCTCTTTCAGTAGCCCCAGATATAGATTAATATTATTTCCCGGTTGTTTTGGCCCTTGAATCAGCATGCTCATGTGTATGTACTTTGTCTTCATGCACATCCAAGGGGGAAGGTTGTACATCCATACAAACACGGGCCATGTGCTATGGTTGGTGTTCTGGTTGCCAAACGGATTCATGCCATCGGTACTCGCGCCAAGCATGATGTTCCTTGGATCACCTCCAAAAAATTGATATTCAGCGTTGAACGCACTCCACTAGCTTGCATCCGTGAGGTCTCTCAGCTTTGGATCATCTCCATCGTCGGGATTCACCCTCTCCGCGTGCCAGCGCTTGAGCTTTGGTTCCTTATAAATAATGTTGCAGACGGGGAGTGATCGGTAAGTACCATACAACTTTCTGTTTTGTCATCCCACGCTACTGCTAATAGGATACCAGTAGCGCCTATCTTATCCCCGCGCTAATGTTAATTATCAGTAGCATGTGTTCCCGACCCGCGCTACTGGTATGCCTCCACCTATAAGATTTTCCCTAGTAGTGTGTACTATAGAAATGCTAGGATAGATGAGAAGTCTAAGTATCCTACGACTACTAGCATCCTGCTACAATAGAAGAGAGAGCACACATGAGTATATCTACTCACCACGGCGTACACTACCATGAATCCTCCCTCGACTCCCTGCGAGGAAGCGACCCCTGGCATATCTATCTATTAAGTTGGCAAGTTTTATTAAGTAACCAGTTGAGGTTGTTCTATGAACAGGATACATCTTCAAGTCGTCTGTTACCCTGGACACGGCTATTCGAATAGTATTGTTCTTCCTTGCATGGGTGCACCACATTACCCGACACGCTCGAACACCTTTTTGCCACTAGATTAGCACATGTCCTAAGGTATGCCAGCCTCAGGTGAACGACATGCTCCGGCCCTACGTCAGCTAATCCGGAGAGGTCACATGCCGAGTCTATATCTTATGCCACAAAGGGTAGCCGGCCGTACCCGTAAAGTGGCCTCATGTGTTGCAAGACTAGTCGGGATCTGGGCCCACCACTCCAGATGGTACTACGCCAGCCCTGCCAGCCCACACCCTAGGTGAGACCGCACCATCACATCACTGTACCAGTCTTCATGTCCATCTCGTTGAACCTGCAGCCACACACACACGCAATAAACACCCGAATCAATGTGAGTTCTAGAAAGCTTTGGTGAGGAACTACGACGCCGAGGGCCCAATAACCACTATCCTGCATGGTGGTTAGTGCGTATATTGTATTCTAGGGTCAAATACCCATAACTCAAGTCCTAGGATTGCAAAGTGGAACAAACAACCCTACTCTCCAGCACGGCCTCCCACCTATTGCCTTTTAGTCATATTATTTTAGTTATCCTGGAGCTCACTGCGAGGACGGTCGGAATCCAAGCCCGCCTCTCTGAATGGTACTACGCCTGCCCTGCCGTGCCGCATCTAGTATTCATGTCCATCTCGCATCCTGTCGCAGTCCATCTCACATCTTGTGGCAGTCCACCATATAGTATATAATATCATATATGTACTCACAAGTATGCTCAAGTATCATGTATAATATATTAGTGATCATCGCTCATAGGGATCTCTAACCGGTAATATAGGATAGCTACACACAACAAAAGTGTAGGGCCAACATGATGGAACACAAGCATATCTATACGAGGCATGCCAGGATAACATGTAAGGCAATGTAAGGCAACAAAATCAGGCTATGTAGAGAATATGATCATGTACTGAACAATAACTGACTCGATACTCTAATGCATGGAAGTGGGAGAAAGAGTAGGCGTTATCTGGAATGATCAAGGGGGTTTGCTTGCCTTGTCGCTCATTAGACGAGATCAGCTCCTCAAAAGCGTAGTCATAGTTGTACTCTACATCGGTCTTGGGATCTACCGATAAGAACCAAATGTGGGAAGCAAATAAATAACAGGGCATCCACTAGTGGAAAACGGCCCATTTGTCCGGGTTCCAGAGCCCCATTAGCCCCGGTTCTGCAACCGGGACTAAAGGGTCTGGACTAAAGCCCAAAACCTTTAGTCCCGGTTCGCTTGCAAACAGGGACAGAAGGGGCTCCACGTGGCCGCTGCGGGGAGCCCAGGCAGGAGGACCTTTAGTCCCGGTTGGTAACACCAACCGGGACCAAAAGGCATCCATGCGTCAGTATTTGGCAGGAGCTGGGGCTTTTGTTTTTTTTGAAAGGGGGGGTTAGGGGGTTTTGGAGAGTTAATTTAGGGGTTTCATATTGTGTTAGCTAGCTAATAGAGAGAAGTGTCCTCTCTTTCTCCGTGCTTGGTCGACGCTAGCTACTATACGTATAGAGAGAACTCAACACGCTAGCTAGTAAGCAAATGAAGGAACCATTAAGTACACAAGATCGTCATGAACATATATAGAGAGAAGTGATCGACCTCTCTTTCTCCGAGAGATTGGTCGAACAACAAGTTTTCGTATATCTATCCAACGCTACTAGCTACATATATACAATATAAGATCTCTTACAATCCCTAACATCTAATGTCAAATTCCACATGGTATTCTCCGGCTTTATTTATGACGTGGTCAAGAAAGAATCCCGCCAATTCCTCTTGAATTGCTCATATGCGATCACGTGGTAGGAGTTCATCCCGCATCTGCCACATCTATTTTGAAGAAGGGGGTCAATACATATATATGAATGAAACTCAACACAAATGATGGTAATAAAATAAAATTGTGAATATTATTGCTTACGCACTTCATATTGTTTTTCAAAGTAGCCCCGCTTAGAGGTCGTGGCGTTGTAGATGAACTCGCAAATGTAGTATCCACAATAATCATTCACGGCTTCCTGCCACAAGCACTTTACAAGAAATAGAGTTCAATCAAACTGATAATCAAGCATTACAAATGGTATTGATGAAACTAGAATCAATGGGAGTCGCGCGGAACTAGCTAGTAGTACTTACTTTCGAGTTTGTAAATTGCAGCTCCCTTGGTAGTGCCGGAACAATTCCGGTGAACTCTTTCCAAACCCTGCCAGACAAAGAAAATATTTACTTGATATCAGGAAATGAACAAAGTTGCCGATATGGTGCGATAATGATCGATTGAACTTACTTCTGGAGCATTTTAGTCATGTCCGCATACTCCTGGGGATCTTTTCGTCTCGAGTCTAAGACGGTTACTACTCCCCGCTCAAGCTTAATCTCCAGTAGAATAAAGTGGAACCTGCGCACGCATGCATAACTCATCGATTACATTATTATAACCTCGAGTAATAAGGGAAACCGAATATGCACAAGACAGTAAAACTTACTTGAAGTTGTAAGGAAAGAGTATTTTCTCTTTGTTTTGATTTTTAAGCAACTATTGTAGCAAGTTGTCCTCGGTTTCTGTGACATTCTTGTCAACCATCCATTCATGTATGACATTTGGGTTAATGAACCCAATGTCATAGATTTGTGCTTTTCTGCATTCGACAATCTTCAATCTACATAATATAGTGAGGATAATTATATATACATGCAATGAAAGAGCTGAGCTATGTATAGAGACTTAATTGCAGAAGTAGTACTTACAGACAGTAGCAAGTCACGAGTGTTTTGTTAAGGGCCTTTTGATTGTATAACTGGAATAACTCGTCAAATTCAATAGACAACTGATCCATTCCAACGAGGTCGTGCTCCTCTTTAATTCTCAGTGTCAAAGTATCCTTCCCAGACTCGCTACAGGTTTTCATGTACCATTCATGGAATCTTCGCATCATCGTTGTTAGAGGAGGATGATCAGGTTTGACGAGAGGCTGCCCGTACTAGTATCTGCATTCGTCCACCTCTAACATATCAAACTCTACATCATCGCCCAGGTAATCTGCAGGATTGGTACCGGGCACCATCCCCGGATGATTAGCGACGAGATCGCTAGACACCTTGAGCGTGGGGCATGATTGGTTCTCCTATTCGCTGAGCTGGGGAATTCTTTTCCCACTTCTTCGTTCTGCTAACCTTGCATCACTTGAAGTACTTCCAGACCGCCGCGCATCTCCAAATGCCTTTTTAATACAGTGCACATAGTTGTAATCCGGCTGAGGCGGTGGTGGTCACTTCAGGGCATCGATAGTGCGCTTCGCTCTCACCGGATCTATCGTCTCCTTCGGAGGTGGAGGTTTCTTTGCAAAAAAGTCCCTCACTTCGGCACGAGAGATGTCCTCATTTTCCTTCTCGATCCTCTCGTATGGTAACTTTTCCAGAGGCTTGAGAGATGGACCGTATCTGAATTGCCTCCCGCCTCTGGCTGTACTGCTAGCCGCCGGAGCAGCGGCGTCTCTCTTCCGTCATTGCTTACAAGGCAGAGAAGGAGGCGGAGTGCTCCGACGCGCCGGAGGAGCCGGAGCGGCGGCGTCTGTCTTCCACCGTTGTTGATGAGGCGGAGGAGGAGGTGGACTGCTCCGACGCGCCAGAGGAGGCGAAGGAGGAGGTGGAGTGCCCTGACGTGCCGGAGGAGCCAGAGAAGGAGGCGGAGTGCCCTGATCACTCGTCGGAGGAGGAGGAGGAGGAGGCGGAGTGCCCTGACTCGCCGGCGGAGGACTTTCGCGTTGACTCTTTGCATCAACAATAACCCGGCGAAGATCATCATCTGGCACATCGTCTGGTTCCTCTTGATCTTCAGCTTCCCCCGTTGCAGCATCACCGTATTCAGGGGGTACATAGTTGTCATCATCCTCTTCTTCTTCGATGTCTTCCATCATAACCCCTATTTCTCCGTGCTTGGTCCAAACATTATAGTGTGGCATGAAACCCTCATAAAGCAGGTGGGTATGAAGGGTTTTCGAGTCAGAGTAAGACTTTGTATTCCCACATATAGGGCATGGACAACACATAAAACCATTCTGCTTGTTTGCCTCAGCCACTTCGAGAAAATTATGCACGCCCTTAATGTACTCGGAGGTGCGTCTGTCACCGTACATCCATTGCCGGTTCATCTGCGTGCATTATATATAATTAAGTGTGTCAAAAACCATTACAGAAAATCATGAATTGATAAGTGACCAAATTAATAGAAGTTCATCATCACATTAAAATCAAAGTACATACATAGTTCTTATTGAACAACATATAACTCTCCAGAGCATCTAATTAAACCGTACATTGAAACTATCTAAAACATTTCAATGCAACAACAAATGCGATCATAATCGCAACTAAGGTAACAATTGATCCAACGGCATAATGACACCAAGCCTCAGTATGAATGGCATATTTTCTAATCTTTCTAATCTTCAAGCGCATTGCATCCATCTTGATCTTGTGGTCATCGACGACATCCGCAACATGCAACTCCAATATCATCTTCTTCTCCTCAATTTTTTTCAATTTTTCCTTCAAGTAATTGTTTTCTTCTTCAACTAAATTTAACCTCTCGACAATAGGGTCGGTTGGAATTTCCGGTTCACATACCTCCTAGATAAAAAAATCTATGTCACGTTGGTCAGCATAATTGTCATAAACACTAAATGAAACTAAAAGTTATAAAAGATAACATATATACCACATCCGAATCATAGACAGGATGAGGGCCGACGGAGGCGGATACCAAAATCATCGCACTATATAATAACAAACAATAATAAATGTAAGAAAATTACACAAGTATCTATCTAAATCATACAAGTAAGAACTTTTTTCTTTTAGAAAGAAGATAAGAACAAGTGGCTCACCACGGTTGTGCCGGCGACGAGATCGGCGCGGGTGATCGACGGCGGTGAGGACGGGGACGGGACAGGACGGACTGCCAAACCTAGACAAATCTTGAGGAAAATGGAGCTTGGACAAGGAGCTTCGAGAGGAGAAAGCTTAAGTGTGGCTCGGGTATTTCATCGAACACCTCATGTGCATAGGTGGTGAGCTAGAGCACGATAAAGCTCTCCCACGGCCGGCCAAAAAAACAGAGCACTCCACTGCTCTGCTCGCGGGCAAGGGGGTATATATAGGCATCTCTTTGGTCCCGGTTTGTGGCTAGAACCGGGACTAAAGGACCCCATTTGGTCCCGGTTCCAGCCACCAACCGGGACCAATGGTTATGGGCCTCGAGCGAGGCCCATTGGTCCCGGTTCGTGACTGGAACCGGGACCAAAGGGGCCAGACGAAACGGGACCAGTGGCCGCCGAGGCCCGGCCGGCCCCCTGGCCTCACGAACCAGGACTGATGCCCCCATTGGTCCCGGTTCGTGAGAGAACCGAGATTAATGCCCTTACCCGGCCTGGACCAAAGCCCTGTTTTCTACTAGTGATCTAAATGCAACACAAAATGCATGGCATGGCAATAAGTTGGTGCTGATATAATCTAGTGCATTGATACACAATTTAATTGAAGTGGGGATATTCCAAAAGATATTTCCCCAACTCCAAATATTATTTATTAATTGTCCTACTAGTGTTTTATAGCTAAACAATATTAATATGTGGTTTTTCATGCATGAAAATGACATATTTGGATACAACATATTTTTCTGATGATTTTTCATATATAATTTATTTCATTATGAGGTAGTATGAATTAGTTATGAATTTCCAAAGTTTAATGTATTTTCTGGATTTTTTGGAATATATTTTAATTCGAATTTAAAATACTATAATACTTTTGTTACTCAGGTGTTAGCTAGCCCTAGTGGCTGACTAGTGGGCCAGTGGACTGAGTCAGCTTGCACAGTCAACAGTGACTGGTCAGCTATGAACAGTGCAGCTGGGACATATATGTCATAGACACATTATTTTAACAGGTTAATTAACTAATTTCATTAATCTAATTAGCTAGTGGGGCTCGGAGGTCAGTGGCACAGGATAAACACTATAGTGTCGGGCCCACACGTCAGCAACTGTTAGTGGTGATTAGGCCTAAATTAACTACCTAGCGGCCTGGGCCCACATGGCAGTGACCCAGTGGCTGGTTTAAATGACTAGCGCGCGCCGGTGACCAAAAACCATGGTGGCGACGCATGGACCTCATCGAAAATCTTCTATAGGTGACGGTTCATTGCGCGGCTGGGCTCATTCAAACGCAGGCTTCTCGCCGCGTCAAACGGTGGCACTGGTTGGTGCTGGCAAGGCCTGGAAGAGGTTCAGCGGCAACATCCAGTGGTGGCGGCGATGGGAGCTCGACAGAAACAACATTTCAGGCATAGATCCATTGAGCTAATCTGTCAGGCGGCATCCACATGATGCACTGAGCGTGATGACGTGATCGCCTCGGCCAGAACTAAACTATAACGATGGTAACGGTGCATGGCAGCGACGGCAAGCTATAGCGGCGGATACTGTAAACTGCAGTTCAAATCCGAGCTATGGCAGAGAGGGGAAAGAAGGAGTGGCTCACTGTGGAGATCAAGAAGGATCGGTGGGAACAACAGAGCGAAGGTGACGATGAATCAGGTGGTGGCACTCGGTGCCCATAGAGGAAGTAGCCGATCGATCTGACGATGTAGACGTGGGATGGCTTGAACTGATACGTCGAGAACTGCGCAGCAGACGAACAAGCTCCAAGGTGCCGGGGAGCTCGCTGCCCACGACGACAACGAAGGCCATGGCGACGGCGGATCAGACACGTGCTATGTGCAAGAAAGTGGCGCGAGGAGGAGGGGAAGTGGAGCTAGGGTTTGTCCAAGGGGCGACGGGCGGCTTATCTAGGCCTCCACGGCTACTGTAGCGGCGCCGTGTCGCCCATCGGCTGGCGGCATCATGCGCGTGCTTGCATAGTGCTGACACGAGGAGGACAACGGCTCTGGTGGGCTGGGCTGGCACTGTGCACGTTGGCCGAAGTGCATAGGTGGGTTTTCTCTTTTTCTTTTCTATTATTACTTTGGCTACTATTTTCTAGTTAGTTTAGATTTCATGAATTTTATTTGTGATGGAACTGTTTATATATGTCACTAGCAATATTACAAGACCACACATTAATTTTCATAATATTTGGAATAACATACATTTATGATAGGATTTAATAGGTCCTGAATAATAGATTTAGTATTTTATTTATTTAACCAGATTGAGTTACATTTTATTTTATAAAATGTTGGGGATTTGAGAATAAAGTTTAGAAAAATGTTAGATTTTTTTTTTGGAAAACATTTTTGTTTTGCATTTGAATTGAATTTGAAATGGGTTTAACTCCTAATTTGAATTTAACACGGATAAACATGATGACATGGCATGTTAATTAGGGAAATGTCAGTACCATAATTACAAGCATGTTACAACTCTCCTCCACTCAAAGAAATCTCATCCCGGGATTTAAGAAGTTGGGTAAGAGAGATAAGGGCTGATTACGAATCTAACGAATCAACCCATTGCATGCTTCTCTTCTCGAGGAGGTCAATCCATTGCGTTGTTGTTTCCATTTTCTTCTACATCTTGCATCATGACAAAGTTGACATCTTTCCTTCGGAATCTTCATTGTACTACGGAAGAGATAAGAAGGAAAACTATGGAACGATGGATCTCTACACATATTGGGTATTGGGTGGTTATCTCAGGGAAGGGGGCACAAAAGCATCTCTCGGGTTGATATACGTGAAACACGTCAAGAGCAATGGAAGAATGTACAAGAAGTTTCAGATTGGGTAGTTAATCATTCGATGACTAAAACAGATTGTGAAAGGGGTTTGGAGTAGCGAGGAATAAATCTCACGTCTGATACCAAAATAGAACATCTTAAGGAAGGTGGCTCATGGAAATATATACGAAGCCAAGTGCATTAGATAAATTCTGATACAAGGCTCTGATGGGCTGGGCTGGCACTGTGCACGTTGGCCGAAGTGCACAGGTGGGTTTTCTCTTTTTCTTTTCTATTATTACTTTGGCTACTATTTTCTAGTTAGTTTAGATTTCATGAATTTTATTTGTGATGGAACTGTTTATATATGTCACTAGCAATATTACAAGACCACACATTAATTTTCATAATATTTGGAATACCATACATTTATGATAGGATTTAATAGGTCTTGAATAATAGATTTAGGATTTAATTTTTTTAACCAGATTGAGTTACATTTTATTTTATAAAATGTTGGGGATTTGAGAATAAAGTTTAGAAAAATGTTAGAATTTTTTTTGGAAAACATTTTTGTTTTGCATTTGAATTGAATTTGAAATGGGTTTAACTCCTAATTTGAATTTAACATGGATAAACATGATGACATGGCATGTTAATTAGGGAAATGTCAGTACCATAATTACAAGCATGTTACAACTCTCCTCCACTCAAAGAAATCTCATCCCGAGATTTAAGAAGTCGGGTAAGAGGGATAAGGGCTGATTATGAATCTAACGAATCAACTCATTACATGGTTCTCTTCTCGAGGAGGTCAATCCATTGCGTTGTTGTTTCCATTTTCTTCTACATCTTGCATCATGACAAAGTTGACATCTTTCCTTTGGGATCTTCATTGTACTATGGAAGAGATAAGAAGGAAAACTCTGGAACGATGGATCTCTACACATATTGGGTATTGGGTGGTTATCTCAGGGAAGGGGGCACAAAAGCATCTCTCGAGTTGATATACGTGAAACACGTCGAGAGCAATGGAAGAATGTACAAGAAGTTTTAGATTGGGTAGGTAATCATTCGATGCCTAAAACAGATTGTGAAAGGGGTTTGGAGTAGCATGGAATAAATCTCACGTCTGATACCAAAATAGAACATCTTAAGGAAGGTGGCTCATGGAAATATATACGAAGCCAAGTGCATTAGATAGATTCTGATACAAGGCTCACAGAGTTTATTTGCATGAAACTTTAGAATTAACAAGAAATTCTTCGTAAGGGATTCAAAGGAATGACACATTCAGGACAGAAGGGAAAATTACAGTTATGGAAACAAGTTGATAATTGGAAAACACATACACTACTGATAAGGAAGGATGAATCACATCGCATAGCTGTGCATTCGAGGAGTCTAGCATTATCAAATAATTTGAATGGATCAAGATCAGATTGAACCACTTCATAACACCACGATGAATAGAAAAGTGTAGGTGGCATCTTGCGCGATCACGATAATCAAGGTATGACAGAGGGCCAATTTTTGTCTTCTATGTTGACAACAACGTTAGTACCAAGGGCGGAGGACGAAGAGAACCATTTTCCTGCTCGCAAAGGTGAGGCAGACCAATTGGCAAGGTTCTCGTCCATCGGTGGCCACCGGAATGTCAACAACAATAATGACAAGGCAACTCTAGCAGTGTTGTTTGTCGAGAGTTTGCATGAGTGACGTCCTCCTAATAGATAAAGGGACAAAAGAAAAGCAAGATGCTCACCAATATAACGGTGTTTGGATAATGGATCTAGGGCATTTAGCATTTTGCTTTCAAGGCTCACGCTCATGTTCTGGATACCACAATCATGCTTCGAGGTAGCAATGATATGGTGAATAAGTAAGGTTGGGTTTTAAGATCACAAGGAATACACAAGGAACAGTTTTTTAGAACAGCAAGGAACCAAAAACATAATCAAAACACGATCAAGACTATGTTGGGGGACGCTATTGAGCAAAGCGAAGTTGTCGTGGGAATCCGAGAAGATTTAACACTGAAGAATAGGCTCTTGCATGCTTAGAAAAGAATAGATGGAGGTTGTTGTTGATCACAACGCAAATTTATCAAAATGTTTCATGAAGATGTAATTGTATAGTGGCATGATCGATTCAAAAGAAATGATGAGTCAGAAAGATAATGGAACCACAGATATGTCACTTAGGTCAAAAACAGACTTGCTTTTCAAGGCAGGTTTGGCATGAGCATAGCTCATTGTCAGAATCGTGCACCAGGGAAGGACTACGTAGCGCAGTCAAGTTTAGCATGATAATGATGTAGCCAATTAGGCTAGGAATGACATGATTGAGTTCAAACTTCAAAGCAACAAAAATTACTAGGAGTACTAAATTGCAGTGTGGATTCGATTCACTTTTCGGCGTTCTCGAGTGACAAACAACTCAGAACCCGCGAATCAGTAGAAATGGTGAGAATTATTAACTGATGAAGAACTCACAAGAAGCAGTGCAATTCCATGATATTTTTGATATATGAGAGTGTAATTTTTCAAGATAGGACAGAATTGAGGCTCGATTGAGTGATTGATCTGCGTAATGATAATACTTTAACCTTGTCTGAGAAATGGATGAGATACTAGAATTGAATTTCTCTAAGATATATCACATGAGAGCAATATGGTCGGAACCATACTGGCAAGGAATCAAATTAAGGATACTGGATGATTTATTCAAAGGGATACTTATTTTCATGAGGAGCTTCCATGATAGGATTTACATCGTTTCCATGGGCATGAACACAAAGGTTTAGGGTCGACCCCCACTTTTCCAATGTACTTCATTCCAATCGCTTCTCTTTTGAAAACATTTTAGGTTTGAAAATTTACTTGGTGAAACACCAGAAGAGTATGACCTTCGAAAACTTTCGGGTTCACACGGATTGCTGAAGCATAGATACAACCCATCAGAGGCATTTTAGGAACCTACACAACAAACTACAGAAGCAAATGATACAAACTCGAAAGTGAGAGTACTGACGAGAAGAAATAGAGGATACAACTCGCCAAAGGCATTTTGTATCAGGGGAAAACTCATAAAGGATTTAGAATATGAAGGAACTGTTAGATAATAATCCACCAAAGGATCTGGTGGTCCGTAAAGAATCTGATGTGGATATCGGTACTTAACTAGAAGAAGGAATGCAAACGCATCATATTATAGAAACTTTGAACAACTTGAAGTATAGTAATCCTGAGGGATTGCGATTTCCAACAATGTAGGATGAGAAGTAGACCCTCTGGCCAAAATGATGAGTAAGCTGAACAGACTTAGATGCACAATCAGTCAAGGCTTGATTGGCTGAGAACCAGCTGATGCACATAATGACATCTGAGACAGGAGGAAGACTTCTCGGATTGGACTATTGATTGTGAGTATTCGCACACAAGTTGATGGCAATAGGGTCAGAACGGCAAATGCAAAGGATTCCATTGAAGATTGCTAACATCTGGAATTAACCACATGGGTAAAAGGAGCAATCATCTGGTATGATAAAAGAGGTTGCAAAGGCACTGGACTATATAGAAGTTTTTTTGGGAAAATTGGGCAACATTTTGGTGTATTTTGTGAAATCACGAGAACTGTTTGGGGTGAATCAATCTCCGGTAAGTTTAAGGAATGAAGTCTCCGCAAGAACCTAGAGTGTTTTGCAAAACTATACCCAAAAAAAATCTACTCTCATCAGTATGTTGATACGTCTCCAACGTATCTACATTTTTTGATTATTCCATGCTATTATATTATCTGTTTTGGATGTTTTATATGCATTAATATGCTATTTTATATTATTTTTGGGACTAACTTAATAACATAGAGCTCAGTGCCAGTTTCTGTTTTTTCCTTGTTTTTGAGCTTCGCAGAAAAGGAATACCAAACGGAGTCCAAATGGAATAAAACCTTCGCGATGATTTTTCTTGGACCAGAAGACACCCAGGAGACTTGGAGTGCAAGTCAGAAGAGCCACGAGGTGGCCACAAGGGGGGAGGGCGCGCCCCCTACCTTGTGGGCCCCTCGATGACTCCCTGACCTAGATCTTCCTCCTATATATTCACATATATTCCCAAACCACTAGAAGCATCCACGAAATGACTTTTCCACTGCCGCAACCTTCTGTTCCCGTGAGATCCCATCTTGGGGCCTTTTCCGGCATCCTGCCAGAGCGGGATTCGATCACGGAGGACTTCTACATCAACTCTATTGCCCTTTCGATGAAGCATGAGTAGTTTACCTCAGACCTACGGGTCCATAGCTAGTAGCTAGATGGCTTCTTCTCTCTCTTTGATTCTCAATACAACGTTCTCCTTGATGTTCTTGGAGATCTATCCGATGTAATCTTCTTTTGCGGTGTGTTTGTCGAGATCCGATGAATTGTGGATTTATGATCAGCTTATCTATGAATATTATTTGAATCTTCTCTGAATTCTTTTATGCATGATTTGATATCCTTGTAATTCTCTTTGAACTATCGGTTTGGTTTGGCCAACTAGATTGGTTTTTCTTGCAATGGGAGAAGTGCTTGGCTTTGGGTTCAATCTTGCGGTGTCCTCTCCCAATTACAGTAGGGGCAGCGAGGAACGTATTGTATTGTTGCCATCGAGGATAACAAGATGGGGTTTACTTCATATTGCTTGAGTTTATTCCTCTACATCATGTCATCTTACTTAAAGCGTTACTCTGTTCTTCATGAACTTAATACTCTATATGCAGGCAGGAGTCGGTCGATGTGTGGAGTATTAGTAGTAGATGCAGGCAGGAGTCGGTCTACTTGACACGGACGTGATGCCTATATTTCATAATCATTGCCTTGGATATCATCATAACTTTGCGCTTTTCTATCAATTGCTTGACAGTAATTTGTTCACCCACCGTATTATTTGCTATCTCGAGAGAAGCTCTAGTGAAACCTATGGCCCCCGGGTCTATTTTCCATCATATTACTTTCCGATCTACTACTTTGCAATCTTTTATTTTTAGATCTATAAACCAAAAACCCTAAACATATTTACTTTATCTTTTGTTTAGTTTTATCTATCTCTATCAGATCTCACTTTTGCAAGTGACCGTGAAGGGATTGACAACCCCTAATTGCGTTGGATGCAAGTGTTTAATTGTTTGTGCAGGTATTGGTGATTTGTGCGTTGTCTCCTACTGGATTGATACCTTGGTTCTCTAACAGAGGGAAATACTTATCTCTACTTTGGTGCATCACCCTTTCCTCTTCAAGGGAAAAACCGACGCAAGCTCAAGAAGTTGCAGGAAGAATTTCTGGCGCCGTTGCCGGGGAGATCTACGCCAAGTCAAGACATACCAAGTACCCATCATAAACTCTCATCTCTTGCATTACATTATTCGCCATTTGCCTCTCGTTTTCCTCTCCCCCACTTCGAAAACGATTTTCGAAAAGATTTGCCTTTTTATTCGCCCTTCTTCCGTTCGTCTTTTTTTTTGCCTTTTTTGTTTGCTCGTGTGTTAGATTGCTTGCTTTGTCACGATGACTCAAGAGAATACCAAATTGTGTGATTTTTCCAACACTAATAACAATGATTTTATTAGTACTCCAATTGCTCCCGCCACTAGTGCGGAATCTTATGAAATTAATGCTGCTTTGCTGAATCTTGTTATGAAAGATCAATTTTCCGGCCTTCCTAGTGAAGATGCCGCATCCCATCTGAATAGTTTTGTTGAGTTGTGTGATATGCAAAAGAAAAAAGATGTGGATAATGAGATTGTTAAATTGAAGCTATTTCCGTTTTCACTACGAGATCGTGGTAAAACTTGGTTTTCATCTTTGCCTAAAACTAGTATTGATTCATGGACTAAGTGTAAAGATGCATTTATTTCCAAGTATTTTCCTCCCGCTAAGATCATCTCCCTTAGGAACGATATTATGAATTTTAAGCAACTTGATCATGAACATGTTGCACAATATTGGGAGAGGATGAAATTGATGATACGAAATTGCCCTACTCATGGTTTAAATTTGTGGATGATCATACAAATTTTTTATGCCGGATTGAATTTTGCTTCTAGAAAACTTTTAGGTTCGGCCATAGGAGGTACTTTTATGGAAATTACTCTAGGAGAAGCTACTAAACTCTTAGATAATATTATGGTTAATTATTCTCAATGGCATACTGAAAGATCTTCCACTAGTAAAAAAGTGCACGCGATTGAAGAGATTATTGTTTTGAGTGGAAAGATGGATAAACTTATGAAATTATTTGCTAGCAAGAGTGCTCCTTTTGATCCTAATGATATGCCTTTGTCTACTTTGATTGAGAATAATAATGAATCTATGGATGTGAATTTTGTTGGTAGGAACGCGTATAGAGGTAATTTTAAACCTAGGCCATTTCCTAGTAATTCCTCTAATAATTATGGTAATTCCTACAACAATTCTTATGGAAATTATAATAAGATGCCCTCTGATTTTGAGAATAGTGTCAAAGAACTTATGAGTTCGCAAAAGAATTTTAATGCTTTGGTTGAAGAAAAATTGCTTAAGATGGATGATTTGGCTAGGAACGTGGATAAAATTTCTCTTGATGTTGATTCTTTGAAAATTAGATCTATTCCACCCAAGCATGATATCAATGAATCTCTAAAGGCTATGAGAATCTCCATTGATGAGTGCAAAGAAAGAACCGCTATGATGCGTGCTAAACGAGATTGGTTTGTAAAATCATGTTCTTCTAGTTTTTGTGAAAATAATGATGAAGATCTTAAAGTGATTGATGTGACTCCTATTGAATATTTCTTTTCCAATATAAATCTTGATAAAAATGGGACTGGAGATGAGTCAACTTTAGTTAAAAGGCGTCCCAATGATTCGGAGTTTATAGATCTAGATGTAAAAATTGTTAAAAGTGGGATTGGAGAGGTCAAAACTTTAAGTAGAAATGAACCCACTCTTCTGTATTTCAAGAATTTTAATTACGATAATTGTTCTTTGATAGATTGTATTTTCTTGTTGCAATCCATGTTGAATTCTCCTCATGCTTATAATAAAAACAAAGCTTTTACTAAACGTATCGTTGATGCCATGATGAAATCTTTTGAAGAAAAGCTTGAATTCGAAGTTTCCAACCCTAGAAAACTTTATGATGAGTAGGAACCTACTATTAATATTAATAGTAAAGATTATGAGTGCCATGCTTTGTGTGATTTGGGTGCTAGCGTTTCCACGATTCAAAAAACTTTCTGTGATGTGCTAGGTTTCCGTGAATTTGATGATTGTTCTTTAAATTTGCATCTTGCGGATTCCACTATTAAGAAACCTATGGGAAGGATTAATGATGTTCTTATTGTTGCAAATAGGAATTATGTGCCTGTAGATTTCATCGTTCTTGATATAGATTGCAATCCTACATGTCCTATTATTCTTGGTAGACCTTTCCTTAGAAAGATTGGTGCAATTATTGATATGAAAGAAGGAAACATTAGATTTCAATTTTTGTTAAGGAAGGGCATGGAACACTTTCCTAGAAAGAAAATTAAGTTGCCATATGAATCTATTATGAGAGCTACTTATGGATTGCATACCAAAGATGACAATACCTAGATCTATGTGTTTTTATGCCTAGCTAAGGGCGTTAAACAATAGAGCTTGTTGGGAGGCAACCCAATTTTATTTTTGTTCTTTGCTTTTTGGTTCTGTTTTTCAATAAATAATTCATCTAGCCTCTGGTTAGATGTGTTTTTGTGTTTTAATTAGTGTTTGTGCCAAGTAAGACCTTTGGGATGGCTTACGGTGATAGTTGATTTGATCTTGCTGAAAAACAGAAACTTTTGCGTCGAGTCACAGAATTGTCTAGATTCACTGGAGCGTGGAAAAACCCTGAATGTTTTACACAAGATTGATATAGAAATTGCGTCTGTTTTCCAAAATTTTCAGAATTTTTGGAGTTACAATATTATTAGGAAAATTCAGATCTTGGCAGACTGTTCTGTTTTTGACAGATTCTGTTTCTATGTGTTGTTTGCTTATTTTGATAAATCTATGGGTAGTATCGGGGGGTATGAACCATGGATAAGTTGGAATACAGTATATATTACACCAATATAAATAAATAATGAGTTCACGACAGTACCAAAAGTGGTGATTTATTTTCTTATACTAACGGAGCTTATGAGATTTTCTGTTGAGTTTTGTGTTGTGAAGTTTTCAAGTTTTGGGTAAGGCTTTGATGGACGATGGAGTAAGGAGTGGCAAGAGCCTAAGCTTGGGGATTCCCATGGCACCCCAAGGTAATATTCAAGGACAACCAAGATCCTAAGCTTGCGGATGCCCCGGAAGGCATCCCCTCTTTCGTCTTCGTCTATCGGTAACTTTACTTGAGGCTATATTTTTATTCACCACATGATATGTGTTTTGCTTGGAGCGTCTTGTATGAATTGAGTCTTTGTATTTTAGTTTTCCACAATAATCCTTGCTGTACACACCTTTTGAGAGGGACACGCATGAATCATGATTTATTAGAATACTCTATGTGCTTCACTTATATCTTTTGAGCTAGGCAATTTTGCTCTAGTGCTTCACTTATATCTTTTTAGAGCACGGCGGTGGCTTTATTTTGTAGAAATTATTGAACCCTCATGCTTCACTTATATTATTTTGAGAGTCTCTAATCAGCGTGGTAATTTGCTTTGGTTATGAATTTAGTCCTAATATGATAGGCATCCAAGAGGGATATAATAAAAACTTTCATATAAAGTGCATTGAATACTATGAGAAGTTTGATTCCTTATGATTGTTTTGAGACATAGAGATGGTGATATTAGAGTCATGCTACTGAGTAATTGTGAATTGGAGAAATACTTGTGTTGAGGTTTGTGATTCCCGTAGCATGCACGTATGGTGAACCGTTATGTAACGAAGTTGGAGCATGAGGTATTTTTTGATTGTCTTCCTTATGAGTGGCTGTCGGGGACGAGCGATGGTCTTTTCCTACCAATCTATCCCCCTAGGAGCATGCGTGTAGTACTTTGTTTTGATGACTAATAGATATTTACAATAAGTATGTGAGTTCTTTATGACTAATGTTGAGTCCATGGATTATACGCACTCTCACCCTTCCACCTTTGCTAGCCTCTCTAGTGCCGCGCAACTTTCGCCGGTACCATAAACCCACCATATACCTTCCTCAAAACATCCACCAAACCTACCTATTATGGCATTTCCATAGCCATTCAGCGATATATTGCCATGCAACTTTCCACCGTTCCATTTTATTATGACACGTTCCATCATTGTCATATTGCTTTGCATGATCATGTAGTTGACATCGTATTTGTGGGAAAGCCACCTTTAATAATTCTTTCATACATGCCACTCTTGAGTCATTGCACATCCCGGTACACCGCCGGAGGCATTTATATAGAGTCATATTTTTGTTCTAAGTGTCGAGTTGTAATTTTTGAGTTGTAAGTAAATACGAGTGTGATGATCTTCATTATTAGAGCATTGTCCCTTGTGAGGAAAAAATAAAAGGGAGGCCAAAGAAGCCAAACAAAAAAAATGAGAGAAAAAGAGAGAAGGGGCAATGTTACTATCCTTTTTCCACACTTGTGCTTCAAAGTAGCACCATGATCTTCATGATAGAGAGTCTCCTATGTTGTCACTTTCATATGCTAGTGGGAATTTTTCATTATAGAACTTGGCTTGTATATTCCAGCGATGGGCTTCCTCAAATTGCCCTAGGTCTTCATGAGCAAGCAAGTTGGATGCACACCCACTTAGTTTTCTTTTGAACTTTCATAAACTTATAGCTCTAGTGCATCCGTTGCATGGCAATCCCTACTCACTCACATCGATATCTATTGATGGGCATCTCTATAGCCCGTTAATACGCCTAGTTAATGTGAGACTATCTTCCTCTTTTTGTCTTCTCCACAACCACCATATTCTATTCCACCTATAGTGCTATGTCCATGGCTCACGCTCATGTATTGCGTGAAAGTTGAAAAGGTTTGAGAACACCAAAAGTATGAAACAATTGCTTGGCTTGTCATCGGGGTTGTGCATGATTTGAATACTTTGTGTGACGAAGATGGAGCATTGCCAGACTATATGATTTTGAGGGATAAACTTTCTTTGGCCATGTTATTTTGAGAAGACACAATTGCCTTGTTAGTATGCTTGAAGTATTATTGTTTTTATGTCAATATTAAACTTTTGTTTTGAATCTTATGGATCTGAATATTCATGCCACAATAAAGAAAATTACATGGATAAATATGTTAGGTAGCATTCCACATCAAAAATTATGTTTTTATCATTTACCTACTCGAGGACGAGCAGGAATTAAGCTTGGGGATGCTTGATACGTCTCTAACGTATCTATAATTTTTTATTGTTCCATGCTATTATATTATCTGTTTTGGATGTTTTATATGCATTAATATGCTATTTTATATTATTTTGGGACTAACTTGTTAACCTAGAGCCTAGTGCCAGTTTCTTTTTTTTCCTTGTTTTTGAGCTTCGCAGAAAAGGAATACCAAATGGAGTCCAAATGGAATAAAACCTTCGCGATAATTTTTCTTGGACCAGAAGACACCTAGGAGACTTGGAGTGCAAGTCAGAAGAGCCACGAGGCGGCCACAAGGGGCGAGGGCGCACCCAGGGGGGTAGGGCACGCCCCTGCCTTGTGGGCCCCTCGGTGACCCCCTGACCTGGATCTTCCTCCTATATATTCACATATATTCCCAAACCACCAAAAGCATCCACGAAAACACTTTTCCACCATCGCAACCTTCGGTTCCCGTGAGATCCCATCTTGGGGCCTTTTCCGGCATCCTGCCGGAGGGGGATTCGATCACGGAGGCCTTCTACATCAAATCTATTGCCCTTCCGATGAAGCGTGAGTAGTTTACCTCAGACCTACGGGTCCATAGCTAGTAGCTAGATGGCTTCTTCTCTCTCTTTGATTCTCAATACAATGTTCTCCTTGATGTTCTTGGAGATCTATGCAATGTAATCTTCTTTTGCGGTGTGTTTATCGAGATCCGATGAATTGTGGATTTATGATCAGCTTATCTATGAATATTATTTGAATCTTCTCTGAATTCTTTTATGCATGATTTGATATCCTTGTAATTCTCTTCGAACTATCGGTTTGGTTTGGCCAACTAGATTGATTTTTCTTGCAATGGGAGAAGTGCTTGGCTTTGCGTTCAATCTTGCGGTGTCCTCTCCCAGTGACAGTAGGGGCAGCGAGGCACGTATTGTATTGTTGCCATCGAGGATAAAAAGATGGGGTTTACATCATATTGCTTGAGTTTATTCCTCTACATCATGTCATCTTATTTAAAGCGTTACTCTGTTCTTCATGAACTTAATACTCTAGATGCAGGCAGGAGTCGGTCGATGTGTGGAGTAATAGTAGTAGATGGAGGCAGGAGTCGGTCTACTTGACACTGACGTGATGCCTATATTTCATAATCATTGCCTTGGATATCATCATAACTTTGCGCTTTTCTATCAATTGCTCGACAGTAATTTGTTCACCCACCATATTATTTGCTATCTTGAGAGAAGCCTCTAGTGAAACCTATGGCCCCCGGGTCTATTTTCCATCATATTACTTTCCGATCTACTATTTTGTAATCTTTTATTTTTAGATCTATAAACCAAAAACCCTAAAAATATTTACTTTATCTTTTGTTTAGTTTTATCTATCTCTATCAGATCTCACTTTTGCAAGTGACCGTGAAGGGATTGACAACCCCTTTATCACGTTCAGTGCAAGTTTTTGATTATTTTTGTATGTATTGGTGATTTGTGCGTTGTCTCCTACTGGATTGATACCTTGGTTCTCTAACTGAGGGAAATACTTATCTCTACTTTGCTGCATCACCCTTTCCTCTTCAAGGGAAAAACCAACGCAAGCTGAAGAAGTAGCATATGTGACATGGGCCCGTAAGCCACACAACACACCTAGTAGTTGAATATATTTTTATAGGACTAGACTCGACATCGACAAGGCTAGGGGGTTCCTACAGGCAGTCAGCTCTGCTACCAGAACTATCATGACCCCGCTCATAAATGTACACTAATCATACACGCAAGATTCACACTCATGAGGGTGACACCACATGTAGTACCACAACACAACTCTATGACCAAAACATATATTCAAAGGCTCATACGTGAGCAGAGATAGCAAAAATAACACACAAAGGTCACATGACCCAACATTACAACACATCGGAAAGAAAATGTAGGTCTGAGTACAGACAAATTTAACAAATGCCTTAAGAAGGCTAGAACAAAAGTGACGACCCTCCCAAAGGTGCAGACCTCCTGCCTGGGACCTCCAACTACTCATCGGCATCGAGATCCAAGAAGTATCCGGCGTCGGGATCACTTGCAACCCATGTGCAACTGTCTGCATTGCAGCAACCGGGTCAAAGAAAAGAGTAGCAAAGCGACGGTTAGTACTCATCCGAAGTACTCACCAGGCTTACATTAGATCTATCTACAATTGTATCAGTATTGAAGGTAAATGGGGGTACATCTGTGGACTGTACTGCAGAAATGCCAGGATAGATGAGAAGTCTAAGTATCTTACGACTACCAGCATCCTACTACAATAGAAGAGAGAGTGCATGCTACTGGTCGGCGTGCGACACCTATGGGATCACGTGGATCCCTTTACGATTCGGCAGGGAGAGAGGTATACGCAAAGAGCAGATCCAACGATCGACGCAAGTGGTTTTTTACCCAGGTTCGGGCTGCTGAGAAGCGTAATACCCTACTCCTGCTTTAGTTTATTGTGGAAGCTTAAGCCCAAGCTCCAGGAGCGCTTGCAATGAACAATATGTTTGAGCGGCAGCTACGCATGCAGAATGGGCCAGAGCTTGTCCTCCTGCTGTAGCTACGCCTTGGGCCTCCTTTTATACGTCCAAGGGGTCACCAACAGTGGCGTTCGGTACATACATTGAGGTGTAAAGTAGCTACAGTGTTTACACACTTATCACAAATGATTTAGGATAAACGCATTAAATGCCCCGTTTAGGTGTCCTTACTTTCTTGGGGACGGAAAAAGGGGCCGTCCCATCAGTACCGCTTAAGCCCGTTCACCAGTAGAATCATGCCATGCAACTAGGAGGACAAAACCCTAATGACAGGCTAGTTACTGCGCTGGAGCGGAGGCAAGGTGGCGGAACCTTGTCGGGTTCGGATCTTGCCAGGTCATCCCGGCAAGGATCTAGGCGGGACTTCGTGGGCCATCCCGGCAAGGATCTTGCCGGGAGCCAAGCCCTCGGTCTTCTGTCTTCTGATCATTAGCCTCAATACTTCCTTGATGATCTTGCATTTGCTTCCAGCTGTCCTCCGGCAGGCCTTGCCGCTGGTACGGCTACAACTGCCCGTGCACAAGTATGGGGTACTAAAGGACCCAAACTTTAGTACACCGACATACTTGTGAGCTGCGTTGGTAAATCCCCGAAGAGGAGAGGAGATGTAGTACAGTAGAGATAAGTATTTCCCTCAGTTAAGAACCAAAGTTGTTAATCCCTTAGCAGTTAATTGCAAGGATCAAATCTCGTAGTGATAGATAAACAAAGTAAAACACAAAAGTAAAATAAAAGTAAATAAATTGCAGCAAGGTATTTTTGGTTTTATATATGATGGAAGATAGACCCGGGGGCCATAGTTTTCACTAGAGGCTTCTCTCTTGATGATAGCATACGGTGGGTAAACAAATTACTGTTAGGCAATTGATAGAAAAGTGCATAGTTATGACGATATTCAAGGCAATGATCATGTATAAAGGCATCACGTCCGAGACAAGTAGACCGACTTCTGCCTGCATCTACTACTATTACTCCACCCATCGACCGCTATCCAGCATGCATCTAGGGTATTAAGTTCACAGAAAACGGAGTAACACCGTAAGCAAGATGACATGATGTAGACAAAGTGAATCCAATCAATATGAATAAACACCGTCATTTTACCCTTAATGGCAACGATCCTATACGTGTCATGTCCCTTTATGTTACTAGGATTGAGTAACACAAGACCAAACCCATCACAAAGCACCTCTCCCATTGCAAGATAAACCAATCTAGTTGGCCAAACCAAATCGATAGATCGGAGGGAAATACAAAGCTATAACAATTATGCATATAAGAATTCAGAGAAGACTCAAATAATAATCATGAATAATCTGATCATAAACCCACAATTCATCGGATCCCAACAAACACACCACAAAGAAGGATTACATCAAATAGATCTCCAAGAAGATCGAGGAGAACATTGTATTGAAGATCAAAGAGAGAGAGAGAGGTAGCCATCTAGCTACTAGCTATGGACCCGTAGGTCTGTGGTAAACTACTCACACATCATCGGACGGGCAGCAAGGTTGATGTACAAGCCCTCCGTGATTGATTCCCCCTCCAGCAGATCACCCGAAAAGGCCTCCAGATGGGATCTTGAAGGAACAGAAACTTGCAGTGGCGGAAAAAGTATTTCGGGTGGCTCTTTGTTGGTTTGGGAATATTTGAGAATTTATAGTGGAAGAATTAGGTCAAGATGTGCCACGAGGGGCCCACAAGCCTGGGGGACGTGCCCCCCAGGTCACGCCTGGCAGGCTTGTCACCTCCTCGTGGTACTTCAGGTCTTCTCCCGAAGCTTCTGGTGTTTCTTCTGGTCCAAGAAAAATTAATCCGAAGTTTTTTCTCCGTTTGGACTTCGTTTGGTACTGTTTCCCTAAAAAGCGAAAAACATGCAGAAAACAGCAACTGGCACTGAGTTAGTAGGTTACTCCCAGAAAATGATATATAATTGCATATAATTGCATAATAAACATCCAAGATTGATACTATAATAGCATGGAACAATAAAAAATTATGGATATGTTGGAGACGTATCAGTGCACACGAGTACATCTACTCAACACAACAATACACTACCATGAATCCTCCCTCGACTCCCTCTAGTTAAGCGATCCCTCGCATATCTATCTGTTAAGTTGGCAAGTTTTACTATGTAACCAGTTGAAGTTGTTATATGAACGGGATGCATCTCCAAGTCGTCCGTTACCCTTGACACGGCTATTCGAATAGTATTTTTCTTCCCTACAGAGATGCACCACATTACCCGGCACGTTCGAACACCTTTTTGCCACAAGATTAGTACACTTCCTAAGGTATGCCGGCCTCAGGTGAACGACATGCATGACGCAGCCCTACGTTAGCTAATCCGGAGAGCTCATACGTTGAGTCTATATCCTATGCCACAAAGGGTAGCTGGCCATACCCCCAGTGCGGCCTCATGCATTGCGAGACGAGTCGGGATCCAAGCCCACCAGTCCAGATGGTTCTACGCCTGCCTTGCCAGCCCACACCCTAGGTGAGATCACACCATCACATCACTGTACCAGTCTTCACATCCATCTCGCTGAACCTGCAGCCACACACACGCAATAAACACCCGAATCTATGTGAGTTCTTGAATGCTTCGGTGAGCAACTATGCCATCGAGGGCCCCATAAACATTATCGCGCATGGCGGTTAGTGCATATATTGTATTCTTGGATCAAATACCCAGAACTCGGGTCCTAGGACGGCTAAGTGGAACAAACAACCCTACTCTCTAGCAAGGCCTCCCACCTATTGCCTTCTAGTTATATTATTTTAGTTATCCTGGAGCTCACTATGAGGACGGTCGGGATCCAGGCCCACCTCTCCGGATGGTACTACACCTGCCCTACCGTGCCGCACCTAATCTTCAAGTCCATCTCGCATCCTGTTTCAGTCCATCTCACATCTTGTCATAATCCACCAAGTCCAACTTCACCATATAGTATATCATATCATATATTTACTCATAAGTTTGCTCAAGTATCATGTATAATATATCAGTGATCATCGCCCATAGGGATCACTGGCCGGTAATATAGCATAGCGACACACAACAAGGGTGTAGGGCCAACATGATGGAACACAAGCATATCTATACTACGCATGCTAGGATAACAGGTAAGGTAATGTAAGGCGACAAAATTAGGCTATGCAGAGAATAGGATCATCTACCGAACAATAACTGAATTGATACTATAATGCATGAAAGAGGGAGAAAGAGTAGGAGATATCTGGAATGTTCAAGGGAGTTTGCTTTTCTTGTCTCTCGGCAGTCGTGATCAGCTCCGCAGAAGCGTAGTCATAGTCATACGCTACAACGGTCTCGGGATCTACCGATAAGAAGCAAAAGTGGGAAGCAAATAATTAACAGGGCATCTAAATGCAACACAAAATGCATGGCATCACAATAAGGTGGTGCTGATCTAATCTAGTGCATTGTTACACAATTTAATTGAAGTGGGGATATTCCAAAAGATATTTGCCCAACTCCAAATATCATTTATTAACTGTCCTATTAGTGTTTTTAACTCTGCCTATGTTGTCTCAACATAGCCTAAACCGTTGGGTCGTCACATCATTAGTGGGGTGCTACATCGACGCTCGGGTGTAGTGGCAAATGAGCAAGGGTCTTCGCATTTGACTCAATGAGAGAGAAGGGTAAGGAAGCTAGCCGAGCCAAGGAGGATCCTCTTAGGTAGCTGGAACATAGGGTCACTGACAGGTAAGCTTCGGGAGCTAGTTGATACAACGGTGAGGAGATATGTTGATATCCTTTGTGTCCAAGAAACCAAATGGAGGGGACAGAAGGCGAAGGAGGTGGAGGATACCGGCTTCAAGCTATGGTACACGGGGACGGCTTCAAACAAAAATGGAGTAGGCATCTTAATCAACAAGAGCCTCAAGTATGGAGTGGTAGACGTTAAGAGACGTGAGGACCGGATTATCCTGGTTAAGCTGGTAGTTGGGGACTTAGTTCTCAATGTTATCAGTGCGTATGCCCCGCAAGTAGGCCATAATGAGAACACCAAGAGGGAGTTCTGGGAAGGCCTGGAGGACATGGTTAGGAGTGTACTGATTGGTGAGAAGCTCCTCATAGGAGGAGACCTCAAGGGCCACGTGGGTACATCTAACACAAGTTTTGAAGGGGTGCATGGGGGCTTTGGCTATGGCATCAAGAACCTAAAAGGAGAAGATGTCTTAAGCTTTGCTCTACCTATGACATGATCGTAGCTAACACCCTCTTTAAAAAGAGAGAATCACATCTAGTGACTTTTAGTAGTGGTCAACACTCTAGCCAGATTGATTTCATCCTCTTGAGAAGAGAAGATAGGCATGCGTGCCTAGATTGTAAGGTGATACCTGGAGAGAGTGTTGTCCCTCGGCATAAGCTTGTGGTGGCTGACTTCCGCTTTTGGATTCGTGTCCAGTCGGATAAGCATGCCAAAGTCACTAGAATGAAGTGGTGGAAGCTCAAGGGGGAGGTAGCTCAGGCGTTCAAGGAGCGGGTCATTGACGAGGGCCCTTGGGAGGAAGGAGGTGATGCAGACAATATGTGGACGAAGATGGCGACTTTCATTCATAAGGTGTCCTCAGGAGAGTTTGGAGTGTCCAGAGGAAGTAGAAGCTAAGCTAAATATACCTGGTGGTGGAATGATGATGTCCAGAAGGCCATTAAGGAGAAGAAAGATTGTTTCAGATGCCTATACCTGGATAGGAGTGCGGACAACATAGAGAAGTACAAGATGGCAAAGAAGGCCGCAAAGTGAGATGTGAGTGAAGCAAGGGGTCGGGCATATAAGGACCTCTACCAGCGGTTAGACATGAAGGAAGGCAAAACGGACATCTATAAGATGGCCAAGATCCGAGAGAGGAAGACGAGAGATGTTGACCAAGTCAATTGCATCAAGGACAGAGCAGACCAGCTCCTGGTGAAGGAAGAGGAGATTAAGCTTAGATGGCTGGAGTACTTTGACAAGTTGTTCAATTGCAAGAATGAGAGCTCTACCATTGAACTGGATGACTCCTTTGATGATACCAGTAGGCATTTTTTGCGGCGAATCTAGGAGCCTGAGGTCAAGGAGGCATTAAAAAGGATGAAAGGAGGCAAGACGATGGGCCCTGATTGTATCCCCATTGAGGTGTGGAGAGGCCTCGGAGACATAGCGATAGTATGGCTAACTAAGCTTTTCAACCTCATTTTTCGGGCAAACGAGATGCCAGAAGAATGGAGATGGAGTATATTAGTACCACTCTTTGAGAACAAGGGGGATGTTTAGAGTTGTACTAATTACCGTGGAATTAAGATGATGAGTGATATGTCCATCTTGCATCATGTTCTATTGCTGTTATTTATAAAGTTTTTGATCAATATAGCACTTCATGGAGTATTTCTAATGCCTTTTCTCTCTTAATATGCAACGTTTACACAAGAAGGGAGAATGATGGCAGCTGGATTTCAGGGCCTGAAAAAGCTACAACAGAGATACCTATTCTACACATCTCCAAATGGGCTGAAATTCCACGGAGAATTATTTTGGAATATATAAAAAATACTGGGCTAGAGAACAACCAAAGGAGGCCTGCCAGGTGCCCACACAGCACCAGGGCGCCCTGATGTTGTGTGGAGGCCCTGGCCCACCTCTGGCCCTCTCCTTCTGGTATATAAGTAATTTTACCCTAAAACTTCTATGGGGAGACTTTCGGGACGAGGCGCCGCCGCCATGAGGTGGAACTAGAGCAGGAGCATTTTAGCTCTCCGGGGACACTTCCCTCCGGGAGTGGGAAATCGAAGCCTTCGTCATCACCAACAACCCTCTCATTGTGGGAGGACCAATCTTCATCATCATCAACCATAGCACCATCTCATCTCAAACCCTAGTTCATCTCTTGTATTCAATCTTTGTGTCAAAACATTAGATTGGTACTTGTGTGTTGCTAGTAGTGTTGATTACTTATCGTAGTTGATGCTATTTGGTTTACTTGGTGAATTACTAAATGTTTAGACCCTTCATGTCATTCATTACCTCTCTGATCATGAACATGATGATGATGTGTGAGTAGTTACTTTTGTTCATGAGGACATGGGAGAAGTCTTGTCATAAGTAATCATGTGAATTTGGCATTCGTTCGATATTTTGATGATATGTATGTTGTGATTCTCTTAGTGGTCTCATGTGAACGTCGACTACATGACACTTCACCATTCATGGGCCTAAGGGAACTCATTGTGGAGTAGTAATTAGATGATGGGTTGCTAGAGTGACAGAAGCTTAGACCCCAGTTTATGCGCTATTCCGTAAGGGGCTGATTTGGATCCACATGTTTAATGCTATGGTTAGACTTTGTCTTAATTCTTCTTTTGTAGTTGCGGATGCTTGCGAGAGGGGGTAATCATAAGTGGGAGGCATGTTCAAGTAAGAACATCACCCAAGCACCGGTCCACCCACATATCAAATCATCAAAGTAGCGAACGCGAATCGAATGAACATGGTGAAAGTGACTAGATGAAATTCCCGTGTGTCCTCAAGAACGCTTATCTCATTATAAGTACTTGTTCAGGCCTGTCCTTTGCACTAAAAAGGATTGGGCTATATTGTTGCACCTTATTTACATTTTTCACTTGCTACTCTTTACAAATTATCTTGCTATCAAACTACCTGTTACCACTTGTTTCAGTGCTTGCAGAAATATCCTTACTAAAAACCGCTAGCCATTTCCTTCTGCTCCTCATTGGGTTCAACACTCTTACTTATCGAAAGGACTACGATTGATCCCCTATACTTGTGGGTCATCAATGAGCCATACAATGAAGCTATGGGAGAGAGAGAGTCATTGAGCACCGCTTAAGAAGAATGACAAGCGTGACCAAAAATCAGTTTGGTTTCATGTCTGGGAGGTCGACCATGGAAGCTATTTTCTTGGTATGACAACTTATGGAGAGATACAGGGAGTAAAAGAAGGACCTGCATATGGTGTTCATTGACTTGGAGAAGGCCTATGATAAGATACCGCGGAATGTCGTGTGGTGGGCCTTGGAGAAACACAAAGTCCCAGCAAAGTACATTACCCTCATGAAGGACATGTATGATAATGTTGTGACAAGTGTTCGAACAAGTGATGGTGACACTGATGACTTCCCGATTAAAATAAACTACACTACGGGTCAGTTTTGAGCCCTTATCTTTTTGGTTTGGTGATGGATGAGGTCACAAGGATTATACAAGGAGATATCCCATGTTGTATGCTTTTGCGGATGATGTGGTGCTAGTCCATGATAGTCGGATGGGGGTCAATAGGAAGTTATAGCTATGGAGACAAACCTTGGGATTGAAAGGTTTTAGACTTAGTAGAACTAAAACCGAGTACATGAGGTGCGGTTTCAGTACTACTAGGCATGAGGAGGAGGAGGAGGTTAGCCTTCATGGGCACGTGGTGCCTTAGAAGGACACCTTTCGATATTTGGGGTCAATGCTGCAGAAGGATGGGGATATCGATGAGGATGTGAACCATCAAAACAAAGTCGGATGAATGAAATGGCACCAAGCTTCTCACATTCTCTGTGACAAGAGTGCCACAAAAGCTAAAAGGCAAGTTCTATAGGATAGCGATTCGACCCGCAATGTTGGCCGACTCAAAGGTGACATGTTCAATAGTTAGGTGTGGCGGAGATGCACATGTTGTGATGGATGTGCGGCCACACAAGGAAGGATCGAGTATGGAATGATGATATACGAGATAGAGTTGGGGTAGCACCGATTGAAGAGAAGCTTGTCCAACATCATCTGAGATGGTTTGGGCATATTCAGTGCTGGCCTCTAGAAGCTCCAGTGCATAGTGGACGGCTAAAGCGTGCTGATAATGTCAAGAGAGGTCGGGGTAGACCGAACTTGACATGGGAGGAGTCCGTAAAGAGAGATCTGAAGGACTGGAATATCATCAAAGAACAAGCCATGGACAGGAGTGCGTGGAAGCTTGCTATCCATGTGCCAGAACCATGAGTTGGTTGCGAGATCTTATGGTTTTCACCTCTAGCCTACCCCAACTTGTTTGGGGTTAAAGGCTTTGTTGTTGTTGTTGTTGTTGTTGTTGTTGTTGTTGTCCTTGTCCTATTAGTGTTTTACAGCTAAACATTATTAAGATGTGGTTTGTCATGCAGGAAAATAACATATTTGGATAGAGCATATTTTTCCAAAGATTTTTTATATATAATTTATTTCATTGTGAGGAAGTATGAATTAGTTATGAATTTCCAAAGTTTAATGCATTTTTTTGATTTTTTGGAATATATTTTAATTCATATTTAAAATACTAAAACACTTTTGTTACTCAGGTGTTAGCTAGCCCTAGTGGCTGACTAGTGGGCCAGGGGGCTGAGTCAGCTTGCACTGTCAGCAGTGACTGGTCAGCTGTTAACTGTGTAGGTGGGACCTATATGTCATAGACACATTGTTTTATCAGATTAATTAACTGATTTAATTAATCTAATTAGCTAGTGGGGCCCGGAGGTCAGTGGCATAACATTAGCTAAATGCTGAGTGTTGGGCCCACACGTGAGTGACTGTTAGTGGTGATTAGGCCTAAATTAAGTAGTCAACGACGGCGCAGCAAACGGACAAGCTCCTAGGCATCGGGGTGCTCGCTGGCCATGATGACGACGAAGTCCATGGCGACGGCGGCTCGGACATGTGCTGTGTGGGAAAGAGCGACGCGAGGAGGAGGGGAAGTGGATCTAGGGTTCGTCCTGGGGCGACGGGCCGCTTATCTAGGCCTCCACGGCTCCTGTAGCGGTGCCGTGTCGTCCATCAGCCGGCAGCATCGCGCACGGGCATGCGCAGAGCTGACACAAGGAGGACGACGATTCTGGTGGGCTGGGATGGCGTTGTGCACTTGGGCCAAAGTGCACATCTATGTTTTCTCTTTTTCTTTTCTGGTATTACTTTAGCTACTGTTTTCTAGTTAGTTTAGATTTCATATGAATATTATTTGTGATGGAAATTTTTATATATATCACTAGCAATATTACAAGACCACACATTAATTTTCATAATATTTGGAATAACATATATTTATAATTGGATTTAATTGGTCCTGAATAACAGAATTAGGATTTAATTTATTTAACTAGATTGAGTTACATTTTATTTTATAAAATGTTGGGGATTTGAGAAGACAGTTTAGAAAATGTTAAGTATTTTTTTTGGAAAACGTTTTCGTTTTGCATTTGAATTGAATTTGAAATGGGTTTAACTCCTAATTTGAATTTAACATGGATAAACATGATGACATGGCATGTTAATGAGGGAAATGTCAGTACCATATTTACAGGGATATTACAGCACCATAGTAGTGTGTTTACGTGTAGTCCTATTATGAGCATGACAAATTCTATACGAAGCATCTTGTAGACTTTCTCCACCTCTTTGCTTAAAGTGGAGTACTTCTAACTCTTGAGAAGTAGTAGGAGATGAAGAACTAGCCACGATAATGAGCAAAAACAAAAATAAATACTTACTGGAATTTAAATATTTTTGTGTTTTTGAAGGTTAGAAAGCAGAAAAACAAACTAACAAGCATCAAAAAATAACTATGCAAGATAAATAACAAGGTAGTAAAATAAAGGTGTGTAGGACATTTTATTTTCACTTTTTGTTGTCTTGAGCTCTCCGGCAACGGCGCCAGAAAAAATCTTGCTTCCTCTCAGCTAGGAAGGTGTTGGGCCCCCAAGTGCAAGGATTTGCACCAAGCAGCAGTTTCTCTCAAGTGACCTCAAGGTTTATCGAATCCACGACAGCTACGAGATTCCAACAAGTAAGGAGTACCTGCACACACAAAACAAAATGTACTTCTGTCCCCAACTTAACCAGTGAGGTTGTCAATCTCACTAGCCTTGCTACTTACAAAGGAATTAAAAGCACACATGTGTATGGAAGATTTGATTGCAGCAAGAAAGTAAAACAAAACGTAATTGCGATTGGAAGGTTATAAGAAGATGGACCGGGATCCATAGGTTCATTAGTGGTTTCTCTCCAAAACGGTGTGGTGAACAAATTACAGTTGGGCAGCGATTAAATTGCAATATTTATTGTTATTATTATCCGTGGCATAATTAGCATATGAGCATCATGTTCCAATATCTATAGACCGCTATCCGACTGCATCTATAGATAATACTCCACCCGAAGACCGCTATCCAGCATGCATCTCAAAGTATTAAGTAAAACAGAGTATTGCATTAAGTAGTGACATGAAGTCGATGATATATTTTCTTTACCTTGCATTCAAAGGACAACTGCGCAATCACCTTTTTATCCCCTAGCGGCAACAACACAGTGCAAGCCTTTTCCACTTTCTGTCACTGCGATAGATTAATTGCAAGATTGAACCCAACTATCATACACAACTCCCTCTTGGAGATCAAACCCCTAACTTGGCCAGAGAAAGAAGAATACACCAGAGAGCATATATGAATAAGAATTACGCTAAAAAATCAAATAGATCTCAAAGAATTCATAGATAGATCTGATCATAAAGTGACAATTCAACATTTCCCAACAAACACACCAGAAGAATTACATCAGATGGATCACAATCATGTAGGGCAGCTCACGTGATCTTTTTATTAAGAAACATGGGAGAGAGAACAAAATAGCTACTCCTACGGACCCATAGTCCAAAGGTAACAACTCATGGGCGATCATGGTGGACTTCAAGTTGATGAAGATGGCCACCGTGAAGACTTCCCCCTCCGGCAGGGTGCATGGGGCCCCTAGGTGCCCCCCCCCCCCGCCAGCCAATGTCGGTGCTTTTTGGAATCTTCTGGACTTCAATATTTCACAGATTTTTTCTGGGATTTTTTGTGGACCAATAAAATTTATTTTCCTACAAAGTCCAAAAACAACAGAAAACAGCAACAAACACTAGGCACTGGATTAATAGGTTAGTCCAGAAAAATAATAAAATGTGATTTAAACTGGTGCCAAAAGTATGCTAATTTAATATAACTATGACATAAGACAAGCAAAAATTATATATACGTTTGGGACATATCAATGACCGGTTTTCTGACCAGGAAATCTATGACGCCTTCTTGCAAATGAACCCAAATGCCAGCCCAGGGCCGGAGGGTTTTGCCCAGGGTTTTATAGGAAATACTGGCACTCCATCAAGCACATCACTCTACCTTTCTTTCATGCCTTTCACGACCTTAATGTGGATATTGAACGGTTCAACAGAGCCCACATGATCCTGCTTCCCAAAGGTTCCGTCGCCAGACATGCTAATGATTTCAGCCCAATCTCTCTCTAGAACTGCCCACCAAAAGCCATCACCAAAATTTTAATTGATAGGCTAAAACCACACATCCCCCTGCTAGTCCATAGCGACCAAACTGGGTTTATCAAAGGACAATCTATCGCTGAAAGTTTTAATTTATGCTGCCGTCATCCTTAGTTGTTGCCACTCTCGGAAGGTCCCTACCATGATCTTCAAGTTAGACTTTTGGAAAGCTTTTGACTCTTTCGCTTGGGACCCTCTTCTACACCTTCTCTCTCACCGGGGTCCCCCCCCCTAAGTGGTTCTCTTGGGTCGAGGCTCTACTCTCTTACGGAAAGACGGCCATCATGTTCAATGGCGTTCCTGGCAACTGGATTAACTGCAAAAATGGTCTTCGGCAGGGGGACCCTCTATCGCCCTACCTCTTTATCATCACGACCGACATCCTCCAAAGGCTTGTTCACCTATCTCGTGCCGATGGCCTCCTACACTACCCTTTAAATCCAAACCTTCCCCCAATGATTCTCTAGTACGCGGATGATACATATATCATTGCTCATGCCTCTATTGACGCTGCCTCTCAACTCAAGAACATTCTCGATACCTCCGCTACTGCCACGGGCCTCCCACTAAACTTTCACAAAACTACTTTCCTCTCCACCCATCTCGAATACTCCATCGCCTCCCACATCGCGAACATCTTCGGATGCGTAGTCTCGTCCTTCCCTCAAACGTACATAGGTCTCCGCTTTCCCCCACACTAGTAGAAAAAGGCCCATTTGTCCAGGTTCATAAGGCCGATTTGTCCCCGTTCGGGAACCGGGACTAAAGGGTCGGGACTAAAGCCCAACACCTTTAGTCCCGGTTCTTATATGAACCGGGACAGATGGGGCTCCACGTGGCCGCTGCGGCGAGCCCAGAGAGGAGGGCCTTTAGTCCCGGTTGGTAACACCAACCGGGACCAAAGATCATCCACGTGTCAGCAGCTCAGGAGCTGGGGTTTTTGTTTTTTTTAAAGGGGGGGGGGTTAATTTAGGGGTTTCATATATTGTGTTAGCTAGCTAATAGAGAGAAGTGTCCTCTCTTATCTCCATGCTTGGTTGACGCTACGTACTATACGTATAGAGAGGACTCGACACGCTAGCTAGTAAGCAAAAGAAGGAAACCATTAAGTACACAAGATCGTCATGAACATATACAGAGAGAAGTGATCGACCTCCTCCTTCTCCGAGAGATTGGTCGAACAACAAGTTTTCGTATATCTATCCGACGCTACTAGCTACATATATACAATATAAGATCCCTAACATCTGATGTCAAGTTCCACATGGTATTCTCCGGCTGGATTGATGACGTGGTCAAGAAAGAATCCAGCCAATTCCTCTTGAATTGCCTTTAAGCGATCTTGTGGTAGGAGTTCATCCCGCATCTGCCAAATCTAATTTGAAGAAGGGGGTCAATACATATATATGAATGAAACTCAACACAAATGATGGTAATAAAATAAAATTGTGAATATTATTGCTTACGCACTTCATATTGTTTTTCAGAGTAGCCCCGCTTAGAGGTCGTTGCATTGTAGATGTACTCGCAAACGTAGTATCCACAAAAATTATTCCCGCCTTCCTGCCACAACCACTTTACGAGAAATAGAGGTCAATCAAACTGATAATCAAGTATTATAAATGGTATTGATGGAACTAGCTAGAATCAATGGGAGATGCGCAGAACTAGCTAGTAGTACTTACTTTCGGGTGTGTAAATCGCAGATCCCCCGGCAGTCCCGGAACTTCTGCGGTGAACACTTTCCAAACCCTGTGAGACAAAGAAAATAATTACTTGATATCAGGAAATGAACAAAGTTGCCGATATGGTGCGATAATGATCGATTGAACTTACTTCTGGAGCATTTCAGTCATGGCCGCATACTCCTTGGGATCTTTTCGTCTTGAGTCTAAGACGGTTATTAGTCCCTGCTCAAGCTTAATCTCTAGGAGAATAAAGTGGAAGCTGCGCACACATGCATAACTCGTCAATTACATTACTATAACCTCGAGTAATAATGGAAACCGAATATGCAGAAGACAGTAACACTCACTTGAAGTTGTAACGAAAGAGTATTTTATCTTTGTTTTGATTTTTAAGCAACGATTGTAGCAAGTTGGCCTCGGTTTCTTTCGGATTATATGTAACCGTCCATTCATCTATGAGATTTGTGTTAATGAACCCAATATCATAGATTTGTGCATTTCTGCATTCGACGATCTTCAATCTGCATAATATAGTGAGGATAATTATATATACATGCAATGAAAGAGCTGAGCTATATATAGAGACTTAATTACAGAAGTATAGTACTTACAGACAGTAGCAAGTGATGATTATTTTATCGAGGTCCTTTTGATTGAAAAACTGGAAGAACTCCTCAAATGGAACAGACAACAGATCAATTCCAACGAGGTCGTGCTCCTCTTTAACTCTCAGCATCAAAATATCCTTCCCAGACTTGCAGGTGTCCATGTACCACTTATGGAATCTTCGCATCATCGTTGTTAGAGGAGGATCACCAGGTCTGAAGAGAGGCTTCCCGTACTAGTATTTGTGTTCGTCCACCTCCATTGTATCAAAATGTGCATCGTCGGGCAGGTAATCACCAGGATTGGTACCGGGCAGCATCCCCGGCAGATTTGCGACGATATCGCTAGACACCTTGAGCGGGGGGCACGATTGGTTTGCCTGTTCGCCGAGCTGGGGAATTTTGTTCCCACTTCTTCGTTCTTGTAACCTTTTGTCAGTTGAAGTAGTTCCCGACCGGCGCGCTCCTTTCACTGCCTTTGTAAGAGCGCGGACATGGTTGTCATCCGGCGGAGCCGGTGGTGGTCGCTTCAGGTTCTTCACAGTGCGCTTCAATTTCACCGGATCCATCTTCTCCTCCGGAGGTGGATTTTTCTTTGCAAAAAAGTCCCTCACTTGGGCTTTACAGATCTCCACGTTTTCCTCGTCGGTCATCTCGTATGGTAACTTCTCTAGAGGCGTGAGAGTCGGACCGAATCTATATTGCCTCCCGCCTCTGGCTGTACTGCTAGACGCCGGAGCAGTCGGAGTGGCTGTGGCTGTCTTCCTTCGCTGCTTACGAGGCGGAGAAGGAGGCGGAGTGCTACGACGTGCCGGAGCAGCCGGAGCAGCGGTGGCTGTCTTCCGCTATTGCTGACGAGGCGGAGAAGGAGGCGGGCTGCTCGGACGCGCCGGCGCAGGCGGAGAAGGAGGCGGAGTGCCCTGATCACTCGCCATAGGAGGAGGCGGAGGAGGAGGCAGAGTGCCCTGACTCGCCGGAGGAGGAGGCGGAGGAGGAGGCGGAGTGCCCTGACTCGCCAGAGGAGGAGGCGGAGGAGGAGGCAGAGTGCCCTGACTCGCCGGAGGAGGAGGCGGAGGCGTCCAGTTCGGAAGGTTGATGAGCTCCTTCCGCCATAGACATGGAGTCTTCAGAGCAAGACCCAGCTGAGTCTGCCCTTCACCGGTAGGGTGGTCATGCTGGAGCTCCTCAAATCCCTCCGTTATTTCATCGATCATCACAACAGCATAGCCTTGTGGAATCGGAAGGCAGTGAAAAGTTGCGCCGGGTCCAGAAGGTGCAACAGAGCCGACAGCCGCCTTGACTTTGAGGTGCTACCATTGCGCCATAAGGTGGCAATCTTGAGCCTCCGTGATAGCATCCACGGGGTAGCTGGGAGCCATGAAGTCAGGCTGCTGAAGGACCTCGGTGGAAGCCACGCTGCTTCTCCGCTGAGATGGAGGGGTAGCTTCTGGGGTAGCTTCAGCAGGTCGCTGGCTCCGAACTAGTAGTGCTTGTTCCTCTAGCGCTCGTACGCTTGCATTCAGCGACTGCAGTTCCGTCTGCTCCACTTTCCTCCTCCTCTCCCTGGTTTTGTAACCGCCTGCGCTGGGAAACCCAACCCTCCATGCAACGGAGCCTGCCGTGCCTCGTGTTCGTCCTGGGTGCTCAGGATTCCCGAGGGCCTGTGTGAGCTCGTCGTTCTCTCTGTCGGGAACGAACGTCCCTTCCTGCGCTGCGGCGATATACTTCTGAAGCTTCTTGACGGGTATTTCAAGTTGCTCCTTCGTCCAACGGCACTTCCCTGTTTCAGGGTCCAAGGTTCCCCCAACCCCGAAGAACCAAGTCCTTCAATGGTCTGGCCAGTTCAATGTCTCTGGTTCGACCCCTTTATCAAGCAGGTCCTTCTCAGCCTTGTCCCACAACGGCCGGGCTTTGAGGTAGCCACCTGACCCCGTGCGATGGTGATACTCCTTCTTTGCAGCATTTTTCTTGTTTGTCACTGACATCTTCTTACTCTTCTCCGATGTCTTGTGGGCCACAAATGCGGGCCAGTGATCTCTTATCTTCTCAAATCGGCCGGTGAATTCTGGAGTCTTCCCTTTGTCGACAAATGTTGATTTCAACTCATTCTTCCACCTCCTGAATAGATCTGCCATCTTCTTAAGAGCATGAGCCTTGACCAATGGCTCTATAACTGGCTTATCCGGATCCTCCTCTGGCGGTAGGGTGAAATTTGCCTTCAGCGCGGTCCAAAGATCATCTTTCTGTCTATCGTTGACAAAAGACACTTGAGGGTCTTCGCTCTTAGGCTTATTCCATTGGTGGATGCTGATCGGGATCATGTCCCTAACAAGAACCCCGCACTGAGTAGAAAATGCTTCCTTGGTCCGGCTGGGTTCAATTGGTTGGCCATCGCCCTTGATTGCTGTGATCGTGAACCTTTCATCCTGGCGCAACCTTTTCTTCGAGCCTCGTCTCGTTACCGAAGTTTGGCTCGATCCGAAGGGCTAGAAAAGAAGAAAGAAGAGAGTTAATATGTGTACATACCAAAACAATTAATGCATCAATTAGCTAGTCAGCACAGGCTTAATTAATATATATACCTCGCCGGACTTTGCAACAGCTTCTTCCTCCGTTTGCTCATCGGAGCCATCATAATCATGTCCTTCCACCTCCATTGTTCGATCACCGGAGCCTGCTTCACCCTCTCCTTCCAGAGCATCGGTGTCGTTGAGATACGACAAGATATCACCTCCGCCGAGGATTATGTCCCCCAACAACTGTTCTGCTTCGATGTCTCGGTGCTCCATAGTTTCTGCAAATATTACAACATGGCAATTAATAAACAAACATGACAGATGGATATATTAGTGCAAACGTAGACCTAGCTAGCTCGACACTTCTACGGTTTGGGGTGGCCTCGACAACTCTTCTACGAACCGCCTCTCTCATGAATGTCCGACGTCCGGACCGACAAGGGATTTAACAAAATGACGCCATTCTGGATGCGCAGAAAATGGTCCATATTTTTCCTGATCTCATCTACCCTTCTATATGTCACGTTGTCTAGTGTCAAAGAATTCAAGAAAACCATGACTTCATCATTAGCCGGAAATGACAGGCGTATAATGGTACGAAGCTCTTCAAAGTTGTTTTGGAACGGAGTTCCCGATAGAATAATTCGCTTTTTGGTACAAAGTTCAGCAAGAGCCTTCCGAATATCGCTATTTGGAAGGCCTTTGCTGAAATTCGTATCAGAAGGAGAATTATTCTATCAGGAACTCCGTTCCAAAACAACTTTGAAGAGCTTCGTAGCATCATACGCCTGTTACTTCCGACTAATGATGAAGCCATGGATTTCTTCATTTCACCCACATAGCATGTGCTAAAAAGTTGAGAGGGTTACGGCAAAAACTGGATGCACTTCGTGTACAAAATGGACAATCTCTTTCGAAGTATCAGGGTTTCGGACGAAAACTCATCTGTTACAAAGGGATTTCATTTTTTGAACTTATTTGAACTCCACACTTTTTGTGTGCTCAAAATGAACCATTTAAAGCAACATCATCAATTTTCAACCCTTTCTGAGTTCATCTGTTATTTTTCATGCATTTACTGATTTTTTTGAGCTAAATGACCCTGAAATTGAAAAGCACTTCAAATGAACTCTGAAGAGGTTGAAAATTGGCATGATATCATCATTTCACCCACATAGCATGTGCTAAAAAGTTGAGAGGGTTACAGCAAAAACTGGATGCACTTCATGTACAAAATGGACAATCTCTTTCGAAGTATCAGGGTTTCGGACAAAAACTCACCTGTTACAAAGGGATTACATTTTTGAACTAATTTGAACTCTAGACTTTTTGTGTGCTCAAAATGAACCATTCAAAGCCACATCATCAATTTTCAACCCTTTCTGACTTCATCTGTCTTCACTTTTTCTTCGCTTGTGTCCTTTGCTTATTGTGCCGTAACCATGGATATTCTTCATTGCTTAACAGGGTGCTTGGGTCAGCCTTGACTTTGAAGGGAGGAATTTCATGAAACTTTTCATAATCTTCAGACATGTCTGTCTTACCCTCCACTCCCATGATGTCTCTTTTCCCTGAAAGAACTATGTGGCGCTTTGGCTCATCGTATGATGTATTCGCTTCCTTATCTTTTCTTTTTCTCGGTTTGGTAGACCTGTCCTTCACATAGAAAACCTGCGCCACATCATTGGCTAGGACGAATGGTTCGTCTGTGTACCCAAGATTGTTCAGATCCACTGTTGTCATTCCGTAATGTGGCTCTACCTGTACCCCGCCTCCTGACAGATTGACCCAGTTGCACTTAAACAAAGGGACCTTAAAATCATGTCCGTAGTCAAGTTCCCATATGTCCACTATGTAACCATAATATGTGTCCTTTCCCCTCTTAGTTGCTGCATCAAAGCGGACACCACTGTTTTGGTTAGTGCTCTTTTGATCTTGGGAGGTCGTGTAAAATGTATTCCCATTTATCTCGTATCCTTTGTAAGTCAATACAGTCGAAGATGGTCCCCTGGACAACGAGTATAGCTCATCAGAAACAGTGTTGTCACCTCTGAGATGTGTTTCCAACCAACTGCCGAAAGACCTGATGTGTTCACATGTAATCCAGTCGTCACACTGCTCTGGGTGTTTGGAGCGCAGAATGTTCTTGTGTTCATCGACATACGGGGTCACCAAGGTAGAGTTCTGTAGAACTGTGTAGTGTGCTTGAGACCAAGAATGCCCGTCCCTGCATAGTATTGAGTCCCCTCCTAGCGTGCCTTTTCCAGTCAGTCTCCCCTCATACCGCGATTGAGGGAGACCAATCTTCTTAAGGTCAGGAATGAAGTCAACACAAAACCCAATGACATCCTCTGCTTGATGGCCCATGGAGATGCTTCTTTCTGGCCTAGCGCGGTTACGGACATATTTCTTTAGGACTCCCATGAACCTCTCAAAGGGGAACATATTGTGTAGAAATACGGGGCCCAGAACGACAATCTCGTCGACTAGATGAACTAGGACGTGCGTCAAGATATTGAAGAAGGATGGTGGGAACACCAGCTCGAAACTGACAAGACATTGCGCCACATCACTCCTTAGCCATGGTATGATTTCTGGATCGATCACCTTCTGAGAGATTGCATTGAGGAATGCACATAGCTTCACAATGGCTAATCGAATGTTTTCCGGTAGAAGACCCCTTAATGCAACCGGAAGCAGTTGCGTCATAATGACGTGGCAGTCATGAGACTTTAGGTTCTGAAACTTTTTCTCTGCCATATTTATTATTCCCTTTATATTCGACGAGAAGCCAGACGGGACCTTCATACTGAGCAGGCATTCAAAGAAGATTTCCTTCTCTTCTTTGGTAAGAGCGTAGCTGGCAGGACCTTCATACTGCTTTGGAGGCATGCCGTCTTTTTCGTGCCAATGTTGCAGGTCCTCCCGTGCTTCCGGTGTATCTTTTGTCTTTCCATACACGCCCAAGAAGCGTAGCAGGTTCACGCAAAGGTTCTTTGTCACGTGCATCACGTCGATTGAAGAGCGGACCTCTAGGTCTTTCCAGTAGGGTAGGTCCCAAAATATAGATTTCTTCTTCCACATGGGAGCGCGTCCCTCAGCGTCATTCGGAATAGATAGTCCGCCGGGACCCTTTCCAAAGATTACGTGTAAATCATTGACCATAGCAAGTACGTGATCACCGGTACGCATGGCGGGCTTCTTCCGGTGATCTGCCTCGCCTTTCTTTCGACATTGATGGTTGGTCGGAAGAAATCAACGATGCCCCAGGTACACATTCTTCCTGCATTTGTCCAGGTATATACTTTCGGTGTCAGCTAAACAGTGCGTGCATGCGTGGTATCCCTTGTTTGTCTGTCCTGAAAGGTTACTGAGAGCAGGCCAATCATTGATGGTTACAAACAGCAATGCATACAGGTCAAATTCCTCCTATCTGTGCTCATCCCACACACGTACACCGTTTCCATTCCACAGCTGTAAAAGTTCTTCAACTAATGGCCTTAGGTACACATCAACGTCGTTGCCGGGTCGCTTAGGGCCTTGGATGAGTACTGGCACCATAATGAACTTCCGCTTCATGCACAGCCAAGGAGGAAGGTTATAGATACATAGAGTCACGGGCCAGGTGCTATGATTGCTGCTCTGCTCCACGAAAGGATTAATGCCATCCGCGCTTAAACCAAACCATACGTTCCTTGCGTCACCTGCAAACTCAGTCCGGTACTTTCTCTCGATTTTTCTCCACTGCGACCCGTCAGCGGGTGCTCTCAACTTCCCGTATTTCTTACGGTCCTCTCTGTGCCATCGCATCAACTTGGCATGCTCTTTGTTTCTGAACAGACGTTTCAACCGTGGTATTATAGGAGCATACCACATCACCTTGGCAGGAACCCTCTTCCTGGGGGGCTCGCCGTCAACATCACCAGGGTCATCTCGTCTGATCTTATACCGCAATGCACCGAATACCGGGCATGCGTTCAAATCCTCGTACGCACCGCGGTACAGGATGCAGTCATTAGGGCATGCATGTATCTTCTGCACCTCCAATCCTAGAGGGCATACGACCTTCTTTGTTGCATATGTACTGTCGGGCAATTCGTTATCCTTAGGAAGCTTCTTCTTCAATATTTTCAGTAGCTTCTCAAATCCTTTGTCAGGAACAGCATTCTCTGCCTTCCACTGCAGCAATTCCAGTACGGTACCGAGCTTTGTGTTGGCATCTTCGCAATTGGGGTATAACCCTTTTTGGTGATCCTCTAACATGCGATCAAATTTCAGCTTCTCCTTTTCACTTTCGCACTGTCTCCTTGCATCAACAATGACCCAGTGGAGATCATCATCGGGCACATTGTCTGGTTCCTCTTGATCTTCAGCTTCCCCCGTTGCAGCATCATCGTATTCAGGGGGCACATAGTTGTCATCGTCCTCTTCTTCTTTGCTGTCTTCCATCATAACCCCTATTTCTCCGTGCCTGGTCCAAACATTATAGTGTGGCATGAAACCCTTATAAAGCAGGTGGGTGTGAAGGATTTTCCGGTCAGAGTAAGACTTTGTATTCCCACATATAGGGCATGGACAACACATAAAACCATTCTGCTTGTTTGCCTCAGCCACTTCGAGAAAATTATGCACGCCCTTAATATAGTCGGAGGTGCGTCTGTCACCGTACATCCATTGCCGGTTCATCTGCGTGCATTATATATAATTAAGTGTGTCAAAAACCATCACAAAACATCATGAACAGATAAGTGACCAAATTAATAGAAGTTCATCATCACATTAAAACCAAAGTACATACATAGTTCTCATTGAACAACATATAGCTCTTCAGAGCATCTAATTAAACCATACATTATTGAAACTATGTAAAACATTTCAATGCAACAACAAATGCGATCATAATCGCAACCAAGGTAACAATTGATCCAACGGCATAATGGTACCAAGCCTCGGTATGAATGGCATATTTTCTATACTTTCTAATCTTGAAGCGCATTGCATCCATCTTGATCTTGTGATCATCGACGACATCTGCAACATGCAACTCCAATATCATCTTCTCCTCCTCAATTTTTTTCAATTTTTCCTTCAAGTAATTGTTTTCTTCTTCAACTAAATTTAACCTCTCGACAATAGGGTCGGTTGGAATTTCCGGTTCACATACCTCCTAGATAAAAAAAATCTATGTCACGTTGGTCGGCATAATTGTCATAAACAACAAATGAACCAAATAGTTATAAAATATAATATATACCACATCCGAATCATAGACAGGACGAGGGCCGACGGGGGCGGATACCAAAACCACCGCACTATATAATAACAAACAATAATAAAAGTAAGAAAAGTATACAAGTATCTATGTAAATCATACAAGTAAGAATTTATTCTTTTAGAAAGAAGATAAGAACAAGAGCCTCACCACGGTTATGCCGGCGACGAGATCGGCGCGGGCGATCGACGGCGGTGAAGACGGGGACGGGACGTGACGGACCGCTAAACCTAGACAAATCTTGAGGAAAATGGAGCTTGAAGGTCGAGTTTGGAGAGGAGAAAGCTTAAGTAGTGTTGCTCGGGCATTTCATCGAACACCTCATGTGCATAAGAGGTGAGCTAGAGCACCACAAACACCTCCCCTCGCCGGCCAGAAAAAACAGAGTAGTGGAGTGCTCTGCTCGCGGGCGAGGGGTATATATAGGCACAAAATTGGTCCCGGTTCATGGTTGGAACCGGGACTAAAGGCCACCCTTTGGTCCCGGTTCCAGCCACGAACCGGGACCAATGGATGTGGGCCAGGAGCGAGGCCCATTGGTCCCGGTTCGTGTCTGGAACCGGGACCAAAGGGTCCAGACGAACCGGGACCAACGCCCCACGAGCCCCGGCCGGCCCCCTGGGCGCACGAACCGGGACGTATGCCCGCATGTGTCTCGGTTCCTGACTGAACCGGGACTAATGGGCTGGGCTGGCCTGGACCAAAGCCCTGTTTTCTACTAGTGCCACTAAACTACCTCCTTCGGCCTTCCAATCAATTGTCCAAAGTTCTCTCAATTATCTTACTGGGTGGATTGCTCGCTTACTCGCTCGTGGTGTCAGACTAACACTTAATTCCTTAGTTTTAGACTCTCTTGTAACTTATTTCATATCTATTTTTCAATGCCCTAAAAAAAATTTAAAGTAGCAAGATGCAATTCATAGAGCTTTCTTTTGGAATGCGGAGGCAAATTGTTCGGGGGCTTACACTAGTGCAGAATCAGGCTTTAGTGCCGGTTCGTAAGGGCCTTTAGTGCCGGTTCAGCAACCGGCACTAAAGGGTGGGGACTAAAGGCCCCCCCCCTTTAGTCCCGGTTTAACACGGCCCGGGACCAAAGGCCCACCACGTTGCACAAGCCGGCGCCGGGGGCTGGGGGACCTTTAGTCCTGGTTGGTAACACCAACCGGGACTAAAAGGATTAGGGATTTATGAATTGTGGTTTATTTTTCCTTTTAATTTTGTGTTTTCTATATAATTCTTTTTCATTTCAAACATATTTTACGCTACTACATACTGTACATGTTATGCATATATATATATATATATATAAATAGAATTTCTCGTAGAACCGATCATATATATATCATCGAATTTCTCGTATGACCATTCACATACACAAATATATATATATATACAATTTGGTACATACAATTTCTCCTACAATTTGCAGACCATTACATGTAGGCATTACAACTTGTAATTGTATTCTCCTTTGGGATCTATGACCTGGTCGACCAAAAATGCCGCTATTTCCTCTTGAATTGCTCGTATGCGGTCCTCTGGTAGGAGCTTATCCCGCATCTTGTGCATCTTTATTAAAAAAGGAGATCAACATGAATATATTAGTTGTGTGTATATATATTAGATCATGAAAAAAAGATTTGTGAATTGTGTTCCGGCAAACGTACCCAAAGTTGTCTTGAAGATGTGCTCCTTTCGGACGCCATCATGCGAATGTTCTCGCAAACATAGTACGCACATAAATTATTCCCCGACGCCTGCCTCAGGCACTTTACGAGAATAAAATTCAATCAGATAATAATTAATCAAGCATGATAATGGTATTGAAACTAGAATTAAAGAGATGCACGGACGTAGCTAGCTAGTATTACTTAATTACCTTGGGTCGCACCCATTTCAGCTGTTGTTTCCATTCGCCTTCAACCTCTTTGATGAACTTTTGCCAAGCCCTGCCCGCCAGCATAGAAAATGAATAAAGGAGGTATTAATTACTTGATATCAGGAAGTGAACTAAAGAGGCCGACATAGTGCGATAATGATTGAAATTACCTGTCGACCATCCCCCTCACGATTGCGTATTCGGATGTTTCTTTATATAGTGAGTCCAGTACTTGAACTTTTCCCTTATCAACTTCAATGATTAGCAGGATCCAGTGGAAAACTGCATGCGCACACGTCTGTATCATTAAGCGGGCATGTGCATAACTCATCAACTACACTACTTATTAACATCTAGTAAGCAAAAACATAATTTGTAGTAAAAGACAGTGTCACTCACCCGAAGTTGTAAGGAAGTAGTATTTCTGGTTGGGTGTTTAGTCGCTTCAAAAACTGTAGCAAGCTTTTCTCTGTGTCTTTTCTCGACCATTCTTGTGACCATGTCTCTTCATTAATGGTATTTGGGTCAATGAACCCAATGCCATAGCGTCCAGCTCTTTTCATTTCATACATCTTCATTCTGCAGAATATCACAGAAAAGAATATAGTGAGGATAATTACAGGTAATGAACGAGCACAGCTAGCTAGAGACTTAAATTATAGAAAGAAATCACTTACAGACAATAGCAACTGACGATAGATTTGTCGAGTGCGTCTTGATTGAATAACTGAAACATTTCTTGAAACTCAACCCACAAATCTTTTGCATGGAAGTAATGCTCTGCCTTGACTTTCACCATGAGGGACTCTCGATCGGTCTTTACTTCTCTCATGTACGACTCATGCAAATTGTACATTCTCGTTGATAGAAGCCGGATCTGCTCAGGCTTGACCAGAGGTTGGCCGCGGACATATTTCCATCTTAGGTCCTCCTCTCTAAACCCGGGGAGTTCCTTGATGCCTAGGAGTTGTTCAACAGTGATACCGGCCTCTTTAGCCTGCCTTCTATGATCGTCGGTTATTACCAGCTGATTGACGGTTACTCACATGTGTTTGTACAATGAGCGGGGGGATCGATTGCACTGCCTCTTCTCCTAGCTGGGGAACAGTTTTCCCGCTTTTTTTGCCAACTGCTTGGCTCGAGCTCAAGCTCGACTCCTTCTCTTTTTGTGCCTGATATAACTTCTTGATAGAGCGCTCATAGTCTGAGTCCTTATGCCTGACGGCCGGTTTAGCATTATGAATAAAGTGTTGTATGACGTGCTCAGGTATTTTCTCCTTTGGCGGCGGGGGCGGTTTTGGTCCAAAATGGGCCTTCACTTGGGCAACCACTTCGGCCTTGTTGTCCTCCTCAGTCCGGTGGAAAGGCAACTTCGGAAGAGGCTTGAGGCTTGGACCATATTTGTATTTCTTGCCTGTTGTACCACTAGCCACCGTAGCTGCGGTGCCTCTCTTCCGCTGTTGCTGAGGCGGCAGAGCCTGCTAAGGCAGCGGAGACGGCTGATGCGGTGCCGGACTTGGAGGAGGAGGAGTCGGCTGACGCGGTGCCAGACTTGGAGGAGAAGGAGTCGGCTGACGCGGTGCCGGACTTGGAGGAGGAGGAGTCGGCTGACGTGGTGCCGGACTTGGAGGAGGCGGAGTCGACTGACGCGGCGGCAGACTTGGAGAGGCAGGAGTCGGCTGACGCGGTTGTGGACTTGTTGCAGCAGGAGTCGGTGGCCTTGGAAAGATGATGCAATCCTTTTTCCATAGAATGATACGATGTATGGCCTCTCCCAGTGTGCTCTCGTCATCACCTCTAGGAATGTCAAGCTCTAGCTCGTAATATCCTCACATCACTTCATCAACCCCGACACGAGCATAGCCAGCTGGAATCGGATTGCAATGGAAGGTTGCTTCAGAGGCATTTGTTAAAGCATAGCCGTCCGCCACCTTCATGGATATGTTCTTCACTTTCATGTGTAGCTCACAAGTAGTCCTATCTTTGATATCATCCACAGGGTATCTAGCCAGCAGTGCATCATCGGCCGGGGCGGAACCCACGCTGCTTCTCGGCATAGATGGGACGGTGCTATCCAATGCTAGATCGATCTACTCCTGCTGCCGCTGAGACGCCCTTTCCTGGCTAAGTGAGTCGATCTGCTCCTGCTGCCACCTGAAAGCGCGTTCCAACTCGAAGTGCTTTGATTCTAGGCCTTCAAGGTGGAGTGCTTCCTCCTTCCTCTGCTCCTCCTCTGCTCCTCCTCTTCTGCTCGTCCTGCTGCTTCTTTCTCGCGAGGCTTCTGTAATCGGCGTTCCAATCCGCAAACCTCTCAAACCACGGAACAACGCCTTTGCCTCGTGTTCTTCCCGGGTGTTTAGGATTCTTCAGGGCGCGCGTAAGCTCGTTGTTCTCTCTGTTGGGCGTGAACGCCCCCATTCGAGCCTCTTCTATTGCAACAAGTAAAGCGTCAGAGGCTTCCTTAAGACTACCCCGCTTCAAAACCAGCCCTGTCTCAGGGTCGAACTTCCCCCCATGCGCATAAAACCAAGTCATGCACCTGGGGTCCAGCTCAATGTAACTAGAGTGACCCCTGCAGCCATCATCTCTTGCTCAAAGAGATCCCACTTAGGCAGGGCCACCTGGTAGCCACCTGGACCCAGAGTATGGTGCCACTTCTTTTTCGCAGCATTAATCTTGTTTTTTCTCGACCGTTCGTGAGCTGTTTCTGATTCCTTGAACTACATGAAAGCGTCCCAGTGATCTCTTGCCTTCTCCAGTGTTCCCTTGAATTCTAGAGTCTGCTTTCCTGCTTTGACATACGCGGCCCATATTATTTTCTTGTGGGTGTTGAATGCTATCGCCATCTTCTTAAGAGCACTCTTCCTGACTTTCTCCAGATCTGCATCGGTCAAATGATCTGGTAGGGTGAAATGTGACATGAGCGATTCCCAAAGCAGATCTTTTGCTCTTTCATCGACAAAAGTAACTCATGGATCTCCCTTTGCTGGCTTCTTTCATTCTTGAATGGAGATCGGGATTTGGTCCCTGACAATAACTCTGCATTGACGAGTGAACTTGTTCCCATTCTTCCTAGGTTCAAGCGGTTCGCCATTTGGTTTGATGGCATCGATGTTGTACTTCACGCCAGCCTGCAACCTTTTGGCCGGGCCTCGAACTGCCCTGTCGCTTGTAGAATATTTGCTCGATCCGGAGGGCTAAAAGAAGAAAGATCGATTCGTTAATATATATATATATATATATATATACAAATCAATTAATACATGTAATGATCACCGGATGGCTTATATAATAAATATACCTTACCGGTCTTTGTTATTTGAAGAACATTTCCTTCGTCATCATTGTTGTCGCCTTCATCTATTCGTTCGTCTTCATCAAACATCATACCCTCACCGGAAGTGTTCAGATATTGCGAGCCGTCATCATCTGGGCTCGGGGAGCGTATGATGTCGAACAGAGCCTCTTCTCCTTCTCTGCTGGTATTGTCCATAGCTTTTATTTAACTAATCCAGAAGAAAGATAAAACAATTTAGTATTCAAATTAGAATGCATGCAGTCAATAAGGAAAAACTGAGTCATAGTAGATAATCCAGATAATTAATATGCGTCATCAAGTATAATCTCGAATACATCGTCTCGAATATTATCAAATAATATAATCTCGAATACATCATCTCAAATATTATTGAATATAATCTGGAATACATCTCGTGTATTATCACTAATACATCTCGAATATTATCATATATATAACATCACTAGCTAATTAACATCACTCGCGATGGACACCCAAAGAGAATGAACGATCACAGGATCATAGCTTGGGTGAGATCCCTGAAGAACCTGCCAGGTATTGGAGAACCTGACGTCCAATGCAACCATGTAGCGACGGACGTGCTCGTGCTCCTCCCTGACACGGTGACTTACTACCTCCGCTGGGGACGCCAGCCTCCGCACCGAATGTGGCCCACGCGCCCGCCACCAAAGAAGCTCCGGGTCGACGACGGGACCCGGGTTCCTCACCAAGATGCGCGCCCCTGAAGGTAGCACCTCCCATTGCCAGTCCGGCGGAGCCCAGTCCCGGACATGGCGCCTCTGAAGCAGGACATCGTCGCGAACGAGTCGACGACGAGGATGCGGGCCGGGCATCATTGACGTCGAGAACAAATTCTATGCAAATTTAACATTTTTTAAATGCTTGATTGTCAATACATGGTCAACTTTTTTCTATGCAACTTTTTCCTATGCAACTTTTTTCTATAAGTATAAAAAACTAAAAAACAGAAAATCTATGCAAATTCCACCATTCATCTACATATACATATATACATACATACGTTGTATAAAAAAACTAGTGAAAAAAAAACTGAAACATACATACATATAGTGAAAAAATAATCATCTAAAATATCTAAACTAATTAATTTCTATACATACATATATAGTAATATACTAATTAATTCCTCAAATGTCAATATTCCTCAACTTTTTTCTATACATACATATATAGTAATATACCAACATGTATAGTGAAAAAATTTCTATAGATACATATATACTAAATAATCATCTAAAACAATTAAAACATCTAAATAAAACATCAAACATTCATACATGTATAAAAAAACTAGTGAAAAAAAATCGCCGGAGTGGGCGGTGCGAGCTCACAGCGGACGGACGGCGGCGTCGAGGTGCGGCAGGGGCGCGGACGGACAGACGGCGATGTCGAGGGGCAGGGGCGCGGACGGACGGCGACGGCGACGGCGAGGTGCAAGGACGCAACGGCCACGACGTTGAGGTGCGGCAGAGGCGCGGACGGACGGCGGCGTCGAGGTGCGGTAGGGGCGCGGACGGATGGATGGCGATGTCGAGGGGCAGGGGCATGCGGACGGACGGCGATGGCGAGCTCCGGTAGCCTGGCGGCATGGTGGTGTTCGGCGTCGTCGAGAAGAGAATGGATGATTTGGGGGAAGTTTTCGAAGTGTTTGCTTATATACAAACACCTTTAGTCCCGGTTGGAGCCACCAACCGGGACTAAAGGTCACTTTTGGCCAGGCCAAGTGGCGGGAAGGGGGGCCTTTAGTCGCGGTTGGTGGCTCCAACCGCGATGAAAGGGGTGCCTTTAGTCGCGGTTGGAGCCACCAACCACGACTAAAGGCTGGTGCTCGCGCAGGCGCGGTGCAGGGAATGTTTAGTCCCACCTCGCCCAGCGAGAGGCGCCCGCACCAGCTTATAAGCCCCGCCGCGGCATCTCCCTCGAGCTCCTCTATAAGCAGGCCTTTGTGGGCCTATTGTACCTGTGCTGCCCTGTTGGGCCTACTGGGCCTTGTGGGCCTGCATCGTGGCCCAACTAGAGGTTACGTTTCTAGTCGTATGCAGGCCGGGGCGGCCCAGTAGGCGGGCGTTTTTTTATTTACTTTTCAGTTTTTTTTGTTTTCTGCTTTATTTATTTTCTTTTGTTTCTAAGTTGTTTTCTGCTTTATTTAGAGTTTCTGAGTGAATCTTTTTGCTTTAGGTAAAAATAATAATAAACTTTCTGTTAGTGCCTGTAGTTTTCAAATTTGAATAGTTTAAATTTGAATTATTTGAAATTTGTGTGAATCACTAGTTTGTGAAAAACTTTTACTTTAAAAATAGATTTTTGAGTGATACTTTTTCTTGCTATTTAATATTAGTGTGTTTTATCATTATATTCAATTTGGTAATTTTTAGGTTATTTAAAAAATGAAATGCCTTTGTAACAGATGAGTTTTCGTCCGAAAGCCTGATACTTTGAAAGAGATTGTCCATTTTGTACACGAAGTCCATCCAGTTTTTGCCATAACCCTCTCAACTTTTTAGCACATGCTATGTGGGTGAAATGATGGTACCATGCCAACTTTCAACCTTTTCAGAGTTCATTTGTAGTGCTTTTCAATTTCAGCGTCATTTAGCTCAAAAAAATCAGTAAATGCATGAAAAATAGCAAATGAAGTCAGAAAGGGTTGAAAATTGATGACATGGCTTTGAATGGTGCATACTGAATGCACAAAAAGTCTGGAGTTGAAATACGTTTAAAAAAGTGAAATGCCTTTGTAACAGATGAGTTTTCGTCCGAATGCCTGATACATTGAAAGAGATTGTCCATTTTGTACATGAAGTGTATCTAGTTTTTGCCGTAACCCTCTCAACTTTTTAGCACATACTATGTGGGTGAAATGATGAAACCATGCCAACTTTCAACCTTTTCAGAGTTCATTTGTAGTGTTTTTCAATTTCAGGGTCATTTAGCTCAAAAAAAATTAGTAAATGCATAAAAAATAGCAAATGAAATCAGAAAGGGTTGAAAATTGATGATGTGGCTTTGAATGGTGCATACTGAATGCACAAAAAGTCTGGAGTTGAAATACGTGTAAAAAATGAAATGCTTTTGTAACAGATGAGTATTCGTCCGAAAGTCTGATACTTCGAAAGTGATTGTCCATTTTGTACACGAAGTGCATCCAGCTTTTGCCGAAACCCTCTCAACTTTTTAGCACATGCTATGTGGGTGAAATGATGATACCATGCCAACTTTCAACCTTTTCAGAGTTCATTTGTAGTGCTTTTTAATTTTAGGGTCATTTAGCTCAAAAAATCAGTAAATGCATGAAAACTAGCAAATGAAGTCAGAAAGGGTTGAAAATTGATGACGTGGCTTTGAATGGTGCATATTGAACGCACAAAAAGTCTGGAGTTGAAATACGTTTAAAAAAATGAAATGCCTTTGTAATAGATGAATTTTTGTCCGAAAGCCTGATACTTCGAAAGAGATTGTCCATTTTGTACACAAAGTGCGTCCAGCTTTTGCTGTAACCCTCTCAACTTTTTAGCACATGCTATGTGGGTGAACTGATGATACCATGCGAACTTTCAACCTTTTCAGAGTTCATTTGTAGTGCTTTTCAATTTCAGGGTCATTTAGCTCAAAAAAATCAGTAAATGCATGAAAAATAGCAAATGAAGTCAGAAAGGGTTGACAATTGATGACGTGGCTTTGAATGGTGCATACTGAACGCACAAAAAGTCTGGAGTTGAAATAAGTTTAAAAAAATGAAATGCCTTTGTAACAGATGAGTTTTCGTCCAAAAGTCTGATACTTCGAAAGAGATTGTCCATTTTGTACACGAAGTGCATCCAGCATTTGCCGTAATCCTCTCAACCTTTTCAGCACATGCTATGTGTGTGAAATGATGATGCCATGCGAACTTTCAACCTTTTCAGAGTTCATTTGAAGTGCTTTTCAATTTCAGGGTCATTTAGCTCAGAAAATCAGTAAATGCATGAAAAATAGCAAATGAAGTCAGAAAGGGTTGAAAATTGATGATGTGGCTTTGAATGGTGCATACTAAACGCACAAAAAGTCCGAAGTTGAAATACATTTAAAAAAATGAAATGCCTTTGTAACAGATGAGTTTTCGTCCGAAAGCCTAATACTTAGAAAGAGATTGTCCATTTTGTACACGAAGTGCATCTAGATTTTGCCGTAATCCTCTCAAGTTTTTAGCACATGCTATGTGGGTGAAATGATGATCCCATGCCAACTTTCAACCTTTTCAGAGTTCATTTGTAGTGCTTTTCAATTTCAGGCTCATTTAGCTCAAAAAAATCAGTAAATGCATGAAAAATAGCAAATGAAGTCAGAAAGGGTTGAAAATCGATGACGTGGCTTTGAATGGTGCATACTGAATGCACAAAAAGTTTGGAGTTGAAATACGTTTAAAAAAATGAAATGCCTTTGTAACAGATGAGTTTTCGTCCGAAAGCCTGATACTTCGAAAGATATTGTCCATTTTGTACATGAAGTGCTCCCAGTTTTTGCCGTAACCATCTCAACTTTTTAGCACATGCTATGTGGGTGAAATAATTTGTTTGGACATAATATTTCTTTGCGTTTCAAATGCCAAAACACATAAGTACCCTAACTATTACAAAGAATCCCTCCGGTTTGTCCGAAGTACTGGGTTTTTCCAAATAGATAAGTCCGGAAACTCACTAGAGAAGAAAGTGATGACAGTGAAGCCGGTCACATCCGAGAGTGGGATCTTTGGGTATAAAACTTTTTCTTCGCGTGTGTCCCTTTGCGCTGTAACCATGGACAATTTTCATCGTTTACCTGGATGCTCGGGTCAATATTCACTGTGAAGGGAGCAATTTCATGAAACTTTTCATAATCTTCTGACATGTATGTCTTGTCCTCCACTCCCACGATATTTCTTTTCCCTGAAAGAACTATGTGGCGCTTTGGCTCATCGTATGATGTATTCACTTCCTTATCTTTTCTTTTTCTCAGCTTGGTAGACATGTCCTTCACATAGAAAACCTGCGCCACATCATTGGCTAGGACGAATGGTTCGTCTGTGAAACCAAGATTGTTGAGATCCACTGTTGTCATTCTGTACGGCGGGTTTTCCTTTACCCCGCCTCCTGTCAGATTGACCCATTTGCACTGAAACAAAGGGACCTTCAGGTCACGTCCATAGTCAAGTTCCCATATCTCCTCTATGTAACCATAATATGTGTCCTTTGGCCTATTGGTGTTTACTGCAACAAAGCGGACACCACTGTTTTGGTTTGTGCTCTTTTTATCTTGGGTGATCGTGTAAAATGTATTCCCATTTATCTCGTACCCTTTGAAAGTCAATATAGTCGAAGATGGTAACTTGCCCAGCAAGTACAACTCATCTGCAACAGTGTCATCTTGCATGAGAAGTGTCTGCAACCAACCGGCGAAAGTACCCATTTGTTCATGTGTAATCTAGTCGTTAGACTGCTCCGGGTGTTTGGAGCATAGAATATTCTTGTGTTCCTCGATATACGGAGCCACCAAGGCGGAACTTTGTAGAACTGTGTAGTGTGCTTGCGCCCAAGAATGCCCGTCCATTAATATTACTTGATCCCTTCCTAGCGTGCCTTTTCCACCCAGTCTGCCCTCATGCGGCGATTCAGGAACACCAATCGGCTTAAGGTCAAGAATAAAGTCAACACAAAACTCAATGACCTCCTCTGTTTCATGGCCCTTGGAGATACTTCCTTCTGGCCTAGCACGTTTATGAACAAATTTCTTTAAGACTCCCATGAACCTCTCAAAGGGGAACATATTGTGTAGAAATACAGGACCCAGAATGGCAATCTCTTCGACTAGGTGAACTAGGACGTGCGTCATGATATTGAAGAAGGATGGTGGGAACACCAACTCGAAACTGACAAGACATTGCACCAAATCATTCTCTAACCTTGGTATGATTTCTGGATCGATTACCTTCTAAGAGATTGCATTGAGGAATGCACATAGCTTCACAATGGCTAATCGAACATTTTCCGGTAGAATCCCCCTCAATGCAACCAGAAGCAGTTGCGTCATAATCACGTGGCAGTCATGAGACTTTTGGTTCTGGAACTTTTTCTCTGCCATATTTATTATTCCCTTTATATTCGGCGAGAAGCCAGACGGGACCTTCATACTGAGCAGGCATTCGAAGAAGATTTCCTCTAACATGTGCTGCAACTTCATCTTCTCCTTTTCACTTGCGCGGTTTCTCTTTGGATCGGCAATGGCCCGACCAAGATCATCAGCGGGCTCATCTGATGCCTCTTCTTCAGCTTCTTCCTGCATTGCCGGCTCAGCTTCTTCCCCCATTGTTGTACCATTGTATTCAGGGAACCCATGGCCAGGATAGCTGTCGTCATCCTCTTCTTCTTCATTCTCTTCCATTAGGACCCCTCTTTCTCCGTGCTTGGTCCAACAGTTATAGCCGGACATGAAACCGGACTCAAATAGGTGGACGTGAATGGTTCTTGAGTTAGAGTAATTTCGATCATTCTTACAGCCAGCACATGGACAATACATAAAACCATCCGCCCGCTTGTTTGCCTCAGCCGCAAGCAAAAAAAGTATGGATGCCATTAATGAACTGGGGAGAGCATCGGTCATCGTCATCCATTGCCGGCTCATCTTCATTACACAACACCGAAAAGACCAAATTAATACAAGTTCATACATAAAGTTCATACACACTTGTTATCATAAAACAACATACAAACTCTCTAGCTAAAGCATTTAAATGCAACAACAAATGCGATCAAGATCACAACTAAGGTAACAATTGATCCAACAGCATAGTGATACTAAGCCTCACTATCAATGGCATATTTTTGAAATTTTCTAATCTTCAAGCGCATTGCATCCATCATGATCTTGTGATCATCGACGACATCGGCAACATACAACTCCAGTTTCATCTTCTCTTCTTCTATTCTTTTCAATTTTTCTTTCAAATACTCGTTTTCTTTTTCAACTAAATTTAACTTCTCAACAAGAGGGTCGGTTGCAATTTCTGGTACACATACCTCCTAGATAAAAATATCTATGTCAACTTGATGGACATAAATTGTCATAAACACGAAATGCAACTAATAATTATAAAAGAGAATATACCACATCCGAATCATAAACCAGACGAGGGCCGACGGGGACGGATATCAAAACCATGCCACTACGTATAACAAACAACGTACGGGTAAGAAAATTATTATACAAATAACTATCTAAATCACACAAACATGATTTTCTTTTTATAAGAAGGATAAGAACAAGAGGCTCACCAAGGTGGTGCCGGTGACGGGACGGTGCGGGCGATCGACGGTGGTTAGGACGGGGACGGAAAGGCACTAAGTAAACCACACCTACACATGCAAACTAAGAAGTTAATTTGAGATCAAATTGCATATAAATCAAATAAGCTACCACATATAAATACTCCCAAACTAAAACCCACAAATCACTATACTTATAGAGCATTGCAAGAGCTAATCTAGCAATGAGAGATGACAGGACAAAGTTGCTAACCTTTGTGAACACTTGGATAGATGGGGTGCCTCCAAATCTGGACAAATTTTGGCAAAAATGGAGGATGAGCTCGAGGAAGAGGGGAAGAACAGAGAGCTCGGGCTGGACGAAGGGTTTATATAGGAGCATCTTTAGTCCCGGTTGGTGTCATGAACCGGGACTAAAGGTGAGCCTCTTTCGTTACAACTTCAAGTGAGTGTTACTGTCTTCTGCATATTCGGTTTCCCTTATTACTCGAGGTTATAGTAATGTAATTGATGAGTTATGCATGCCTGCGCAGCTTCCACTTTATTCTCCTAGAGATTAAGCTTGAGCAGGGACTAGTAACCGTCTTAGACTCAAGACGAAAAGATCCCAAGGAGTATGCGGCCATGACTGAAATGCTCCAGAAGTAAGTTCAATCGATCATTATCGCACCATATCGGCAACTTTGGTCATTTCCTAATATCAAGTAATTATTTTCTTTGTCTCGCAGGGTTTGGAAAGTGTTCACCACAGAAGCTCCGGGACTGCCGGGGGAGCTGCGATTTACACACCCGAAAGTAAGTACTACTAGCTAGTTCCGCACATCTCCCATTGATTCTAGCTAGTTTCATCAATACCATTTATAATGCTTGATTATCAGTTTGATTGACCTTTATTTCTCGTAAAGTGGTTGTGGCAGGAAGGCGGGAATAATTTTGTGGATACTACATTTGCGAGTACATCTACAACGCGACGACCTCTAAGCGGGGCTACTTTGAAAAACAAAATGAAGTGCGTAAGCAATAATATTCCCAATTTTATTTTATTACCATCATTTGTGTTGAGTTTCATTCATATATATGTATTGACCCCCTTCTTAAAATTAGATTTGGCAGATGCGGGATGAACTCCTACCACAAGATCGCATAAAAGCAATTCAACAGGAATTGGCAGGATTATTTCTTGACCACGTCAACAATCCAGCCGGAGAATACCATGTGGAACTTGACATCAAATGTTAGGGATTGTAAGAGATCTTATATTGTATATATGTAGCTAGTAGCGTCGGATAGATATACGAAAACTTGTTGTTCGACCAATCTCTCGGAGAAGGAGGAGGTCGATCACTTCTCTCTGTATATGTTCATGACGATCTTGTGTACTTAATGGTTTCCTTCATTTGCTTACTAGCTAGCGTGTCGAGTCCTCTCTATACGTATAGTACGTAGCGTCGACCAAGCACGGAGATAGAAGAGGACACTTCTCTCTAGCTATTAGCTAGCTAACACAATATATGAAACCCCTAAATTAACCCTACAAAACCACAAAAAAACACCCCCAAAACCCCCAACCCACCCCCCCCCCTTTAAAAAAAAAACCCCCAGCTCCTGAGCTGCTGACACGTGGATGATCTTTGGTCCCGGTTGGTGTTACCAACCGGGACTAAAGGCCCTCCTCTCTGGGCTCGCCGCAGCAGCCACGTGGAGCCCCATCTGTCCCGGTTCGTATAAGAACCGAGACTAAAGGTGTTGGGCTTTAGTCCCGGTTTCCGAACTGGGACAAATGGGCCTTATGAACCGGGACAAATGGGTCTTTTTCTACTAGTGTCTAGTACCGGTTCGTGACACGAACCGGGACTAAAGGGGATCGTGGGGCCCCAGCCTGACACTAGCCTGCCACCACCCGTTTAGTCCTCGTTCGTGTCACCGCTGGCGCTTGGCTGGCCGGTGGGGTGGGGGACCTCGTATTTTCCGTGTGTGGCTGTGCATAGAAGTAGGGGAGGTAGGGTTGGTTTCCGGCCTGGTCGGCTTGACGGAGCGGTAATAAGTTGGCCCGGCTCCGTCTCCATCTGCTTGGTGGCGATGCTGCCGGTGGGGAGCTTGGGGTCCCTTTTGTTCCATGGATCTGCACGGCTTGTTACGGTGCATAGCGTCGTTGGTCGCTATGGATCTGGCGGAGTGTATCCTGCCTCGTCGATCCCCATATGGTCGGCGTCTGTGGGTGTGTGCTTTGGTGGCCCCGGCGAGGCAGAGGCACTGGTGCTGCGGTGGCTTTCTGCTCTCTGGCTTCTCCTTAGTGGTGGTGGCATTCCCTCTGGCGCCGCCGCCGAGCTGGAGAGGGTGTACAGGAGGTGAGCTTCTCCAGATCTGGACAGAATTGGCCGGCCAGAGTTGTGGAGCAGCGGTGGTGGCGGCGGCTGCGCGCCTTCGACTCGTGTCAAAGTTGGTAGCTGTTGAGCTTCTTAGGGACCAGATTGCAATTTTCTGTTGTTGTGAGGTGCTTTGTACTGTTGGTGTCCTCTTTAATAGATCTAGGGGCCTATTCACAAAAAAAAGATTAATAATGTCTGACTGAGCATCTAAATTAAGCCTTGTTATATATTCTGACTTTGATAGACATATATAGGTATATGGTTTCAATATCCTGGATAGTTGATAGGACTAGGATAGTAGTTTAGAAGGCAAGGCCAGTTTCTCTCCTTGACAAATCTGATCATGTGTTCAAACATGGATTGTGACTGATCTTAGGCCATGTTTGTTTGGGCTTTTGTTTCTGCTTTTGCAGCTTTTCACTTTGGCCAAGAAGCCACAAAAGCTCCTAAATAGGTGCTTTTCGAGCTAAATATTGTTATATTGATTCATAAAAAGCTATAAAAGCCCCAAAAGCACCTATTTAGGAGCTTTTATGGCATTTTAGCCAAAGTGAAAAAGCAGCAAAAGTTGAAGCAAAAGCCCAAACAAACAGGGCCTTAGGCACTTAGCATGGCGACCTTGTGGCATGACGTTTTTGGGGATACACGGCCTGTTGTTCACCCCCCCGCCCCCCCGCGGGCGCGCGCACGGAGACACGCACACACACAGAGGAGGCAGGAAGTATCACACCAAAAAAAATTGCGAGGAAAGTACTACACGAATTTGATAGAAAAAAGTCGCGAATAAACTCTTGTTTACAGAAATCCCAAACTAACCATGCACCATATTTAATTCTGGGATATGTGTAGACCATACAATTCTGACTCCATAAAAAAGTATTCTCTGAGCAAACTTGCAGTTCACTAGTAGAAAACAGGGATTTGGTTCGGGCCAGCCCAGCCCATTAGTCCCGGTTCAGTCACGAACCGGGACCCATGGGGGGGCATACGTCCCGGTTCATGCGCCCAGGGGGCCGGCCGGGGCCTCGTGGGCATTGGTCCCGGTTCGTCTGGACCCATTTGTCCCGGTTCCTGGCACGAACCGGGACCAATGGGCCTCGCTCATGGCCCACATCCATTGGTCCTGGTTCGTGGCTTGAACCGGGAGAGAAGGGGGGCCTTTAGTCCCGGTTCCACGCACGAACCGGGACCAATGAGGTGGCTATATATACCCCATCGCCGGCGAGCAGAGCACTCCACACTGCTCTGTTTTTTCTGGCCGGCGAGGGGAGAGCTTTGTGGTGCTCTAGCTCACCTCCTACGCACATGAGGTGTTTGATGAAATGCCCGAGCCACACTAGTTAAGCTTTCTCCTCTCGAAGCTCGACCTTCAAGCTCCATTTTCCTCAAGGTTTGTCTAGGTTTAGCGGTCCGTCACGTCCCGTCCCCGTCTTCACCGCCGTCGATCGCCCGCGCCGATCTCGTCGCCGGCATAACCGTGGTGAGCCTCTTGTTCTTATCTTCTTTCTAAAAGAAAAAAATTCTCGTCGCCGGTTTTTTACACACTTAATTATATATAATGCACGCAGATGAACCGGCAATGGATGTACGGTGACAGACGCACCTCCGAGTACATTAAGGGCGTGCATAATTTTCTCGAAGTGGCTGAGGCAAACAAGCAGAATGGTTTTATGTGTTGTCCATGCCCTATATGTGGGAATACAAAGTCTTACTCTGACCGGAAAATCCTTCACACCCACCTGCTTGAGAAGGGTTTCATGCCACACTATAATGTTTGGACCAGGCACGGAGAAATAGGGGTTATGATGGAAGACAGTGAAGAAGAAGAGGACGATGACAACTATGTGCCCCCTGAATATGGTGATGCTGCAACGGGGGAAGCTGAAGAGCAAGAGGAACCAGACAATGTGCCCGATGATGATCTCCGCCGGGTCATTGTTGATGCAAGGAGACAGTGCAAAAGTGAAAAGGAGAAGCTGAAATTCGATCGCATGTTAGAGGATCACCAAAAAGGGTTGTACCCCAATTGCGAAGATGGCAACACAAAGCTCGGTACCGTACTGGAATTGCTGCAGTGGAAGGCAGAGAATGCTATGCCTGACAAAGGATTTGAGAAGCTACTGAAAATATTGAAGAAGAAGCTTCCAAAGGATAACGAATTGCCCGACAGTACGTACGCAGCAAAGAAGGTCGTATGCCCTCTAGGATTGGAGGTGCAGAAGATACATGCATGCCCTAATGACTGCATCCTGTACCGTGGTGCTTACGAGGATTTGAATGCATGCCCGGTATGCGGTGCATTGCGGTATAAGATCAGACGAGATGACCCTCGTGATGTTGACGGCGAGCCCCCCAGGAAGAGGGTTCCTGCGAAGGTGATGTGGTATGCTCCTATAATACCACGGTTGAAACATCTGTTCAGAAACAAAGAGCATGCCAAGTTGATGCGATGGCACAGAGAGGACCGTAAGAAAGACGGGAAGTTGAGAGCACCCGCTGATGGGTCGCAGTGGAGAAAAATCGAGAGCAAGTACCGGGAGGAGTTTGCAGGTGACGCAAGGAACGTATGGTTTGGTTTAAGCGCGGATGGCATTAATCCTTTCGGGGAGCAGAGCAGCAATCACAGCACCTGGCCCGTGACTCTATGTATCTATAACCTTCCTCCTTGGTTGTGCATGAAGCGGAAGTTCATTATGATGCCAGTACTCATCCAAGGCCCTAAGCAACCCGGCAACGACATTGATGTGTACCTAAGGCCATTAGTTGAAGAACTTTTATAGCTGTGGAATGGAAACGGTGTACGTGTGTGGGATGAGCACAGACAGGAGGAATTTGACCTGCATGCGTTGCTGTTTGTAACCATCAATGATTGGCCTACTCTCAGTAACCTTTCAGGATAGACAAACAACTGATACCACCCATGCACGCACTGTTTAGCTGACACCGAAAGTATATACCTGGACAAATGCAGGAAGAATGTGTACCTGGGGCATCGTCGATTTCTTCCGACCAATGATCAATGTCGAAAGAAAGGCAAGCATTTCAAAGGCGAGGCAGATCACCGGAAGAAGCCCGCCATGCGTACCGGTGATCACGTACTAGCTATGGTCAATGATTTACACGTAATCTTTGGAAAGGGTCCCGGCAGACTATCTGTTCCGAATGACGCTAAGGGACACGCTCCCATGTGGAAGAAGAAATCTATATTTTGTGACCTACCCTACTGGAAAGACCTAGAGGTCCGCTCTTCAATCGACGTGATGCACGTGACGAAGAACCTTTGCGTGAACCTGCTAGGCTTCTTGGGCATGTATGGAAAGACGAAAGATACACCGGAGGCATGGGAGGACCTGCAACGTTGGCACGAAAAAGACGGCATGCCTCCAAAGCAGTATGAAGGTCCTACCAGCTACGCTCTTACCAAAGCAGAGAAGGAAATCTTCTTTGAATGCCTGCTCAGTACGAAGGTCCCGTCTGGCTTCTCGTCGAATATAAAGGGAATAATAAATATCCCAAAGAAAAAGTTCAGAACCTAAAGTCTCATGACTGCCACGTGATTGTGACGCAACTGCTTCCGGTTGCATTGAGGGGGCTTCTACCGGAAAACGTTCGATTAGCCATTGTGAAGCTATGTGCATTCCTCAATGCAATCTCTCAGAAGGTGATCCATCTAGAAATCATATCAAGGCTAAGGAGTGATGTGGCGCAATGTCTTGTCAGTGTCGAGCTGGTGTTCCCACCATCCTTCTTCAATATCATGACGCACGTCCTAGTTCATCTAGTCGACGAGATTGTCGTTCTGGGCCTCGTATTTCTACACAATATGTTCCCCTTTAAGAGGTTCATGGGAGTCCTAAAGAAATATGTCCGTAACCGCGCTAGGCCAGAAGGAAGCATCTCCATGGGCCATCAAACAGAGGATGTCATTGGGTTTTGTGTTGACTTCATTCCTGACCTTAAGAAGATTAGTCTCCCTCAATCGCGGTATGAGGGGAGACTGACTGGAAAAGGCACGCTAGGAGGGGACTCAATAATATGCAGGGACGGGCATTCTTGGTCTCAAGCACACTACACAGTTCAACAGAACTCTACCTTGGTGACCCCGTATGTCAATGAACACAAGAACATTCTGTGCTCCAAACACCCGGAGCAGTGTGACGACTGGATTACATGTGAACACATCAGGACTTTCGGCAGTTGGTTGGAAACACGTCTCAGAGGTGACAACACTGTTTCTGATGAGCTGTACTCATTGTCCAGGGGACCATCTTCGACTGTATTGACTTACAAAGGATACGAGATAAATGGGAATACATTTTACATGATCGCCCAAGATTAAAAGAGCACCAACCAAAACTGCGGTGTCCGCTTTGATGCAGCAACCAAGAGGGGAAAGGACACATATTATGGTTACATAGTGGACATATGGGAACTTGACTACGGACATGATTTTATGGTCCCTTTGTTTAAGTGCAAATGGGTCAATCTGTCAGGAGGCGGGGTACAGGTAGAGCCACATTACGGAATGACAACAGTAGATCTAAACAATCTTGGGTACACAGACGAACCATTCGTCCTAGCCAATGATGTGGCGCAGGTTTTCTATGTGAAGGACATGTCTACCAAACCGAGAAAAAGAAAAGATAAGGAAGCGAATACATCATACGATGAGCCAAAGCGCCACATAGTTCTTTCAGGGAAAAGAGACATCGTGGTAGTGGAGGGTAAGACAGACATGTCTGAAGATTATGAAAAGTTTCATGAAATTCCTCCCTTCAAAGTCAAGGCTGACCCAAGCACCCTGTTAAGCGATGAAGAATATCCATGGTTACGACGCAATAAGCAAAGGACACAAGCGAAGAAAAAGTGAAGACAGATGAAGTCAGAAAGGGTTGAAAATTGATTATATGGCTTTGAATGGTTCATTTTGAGCACACAAAAAGTCTGGAGTTCAAATAAGTTCAAAAAACTGAAATCCCTTTGTAACAGATGAGTTTTTGTCCGAAACCCTGATACTTCGAAAGAGATTGTCCATTTTGTACACGAAGTGCATCCAGTTTTTGCCGTAACCCTCTCAACTTTTTAGCACATGCTATGTGGGTGAAGTGATGATATCATGCCAATTTTCAACCTCTTCAGAGTTCATGTGAAGTGCTTTTTAATTTCAGGGTCATTTAGCTCAAAAAAATCAGTAAATGCATGAAAAATAACAGATGAAGTCAGAAAGGGTTGAAAATTGATGATGTGGCTTTGAATGGTTCATTTTGAACACACAAAAAGTCTGGAGTTCAAATAAGTTAAAAAAATGAAATCCCTTTGTAACAGATGAGTTTTTGTCCGAAACCCTGATACTTCGAAAGTGATTGTCCATTTTGTACACGAAGTGCATCCAGTTTTCGCCGTAACCCTCTCAACTTTTTAGCACATGCTATGTGGGTGAAATGATGGTATCATGCCAATTTTCAACCTCTTCAGAGTTCATGTGAAGTGCTTTTCAATTTCAGGTTCATTTAGCACAAAAAAATCAGTAAATGCATGAAAAATAACAGATGAAGTCAGAAAGGGTTGAAAATTGATGATGTGGCTTTGAATGGTTCATTTTGAGCACACAAAAAGTCTGGAGTTCAAATAAGTTTAAAAAAATGAAATCCCTTTGTAACAGATGAGTTTTTGTCCGAAACCCTGATACTTCGAAAGAACTTTTTTTGTTAGAAACTTTTATAGCAAAAGGAATTATCATAAAGATTTTTTTGTTAGAGACTAAAATAAAAAAACTATTTTGAATATAATGATAAAACACAGTAATATTAAATAGCAGGAAAAAGAATCACTCCAAAATCTATTTTTATAGTAAAGTTAATCACAAACTAGTGATTCACACAAATTTCAAAGAATTCAAATTTAAACTATTCAAATTGGAAAACTAATGGCACTAACAGCAAGTTTATAATTTTTATTACCTAAAAGCAAAAATAATCACTGAAAAACAGTTTGTATTTTGTTGTAAGTAGAAACAAAATAAAATAAATAAAGCAAAAAAGAAAACAAAAAAAATAGAAAAAAATAAAAAAAAATGCCACTTACTGGGCCACCACGGCCTGAATACGACTAGAAACCCATCCATGGGCCAGGATTCAGCCCCGCAGAGGCCCAGCAGGCCCACGGCAAAGAGTAGTAGTTCGTGCCACCAACCGGGACCAATGCCCCCCCTTTGGTCCCGGTTCGTGCCACCAACCGGGACCAAAGGTCTCTGTTTCCCGCCCATTGGGCTGCTAAAAAGAGACCTTTGGTCCCGGTTGGTGGCACGAAATGGGACCAAAGGGTGGCATTCGTCCCGGTTTGTGCCACGAACCGGGACCAATGCTCTGTGTATATAAGCAGGACTTACGAATTTTTCAGTTTTCATCGACCATTTGCCCCCCGACGACGCCGAGCTCATCGACGCCGCCAGGCTGCCCGTGCTCGCCGTCACTGCCCCGAGGTCGCCGTCGCCGCCCGCTCCTCGTCGCTATCGCCCCGCGCCCCTGCCCTGCCCCGACGCCGACGCCGTGCGCCCCTGCCTCGACCTCGACGCCAACGCCGCCGCGCCCCTGCCCTGCCCCGACGCCCCGCCACGCCCCTACCCTGCCGTCAACGCCGCCGAACCAGTGCCCGCCGGCCAGGCCGGTACTCCCTCCTCCCTCCCACCCCTCTCCTCTGTCCTTCCTCCATGTATGTGATGATGGTGAAGTTGGTTCAGTGCAAAAATTCAGCCATGTCCACAAGGTGTTTGATGAAATGCTAGGGCTTGCTAGGGAACTTTGTTTATGTGAAACTTGGCAGGATGATGTCTCCTTGGATGTTAGTGAAGATGGTTAAGTTGGTTTGATAAAAGGAAAAACTTCTTAGTGCAAGTTTTATTAAAATTTAGTGCTGGACAGAAACTATATGAATTTTTTGGTGGACTTGCTAGATGAAATTGGGGCTGCCCTTCTGGACTTAAGGGTTTAGTTGGAAGGACTACAAGATGTAAAAAATTCAGAATTTTTTTAGCAAGGAAAAATTGGGTTGTAGTTCAATGCCAAGATTGGACCAAAATTGATGTTTTTGTTCATAGCATTTTTTTGTCCATGTATGTATGTATGGATGGATGGATAGATATGGATGTATATACAAAATGTTCATATATGATGTCTTTTTTTGTTCATAGCAATTTTTTTTCCATGTATGTATAATTTATGTATGTATGTTCATATATGCAAAAGTTACATTTAAGAAAAAATAAGAAAATGTATGTATGTTCGTATGCAAAGAATATGCAAAAGTTAGAATTTTTATGTTCATAGAATTTTTATGATTTTTTTTTGTTCATAGAATTTTCTTTGTCAATTTATGTATATGTATAGGAAAATTGTGCATGATCAAAGTCATTTATGTCAAAGTTTGCAATATACCCCCTCCCCGATAACATTTTTTTTATATGATGAATTTTTTTAATAGCCATATATATGTATGGATGTTCATAGACTTTTTTTATATGTATGTGGCTATATGTATGTCGTTGCCGATATAGCCCCTCCCCGATAACTTCGACATGAGGGGGGGGGGGTCGATATACCCCCTCCCCGATAACATTTTTTTTCTAAGTTACTAAGGTAAAATTTTCACCCCCTCTCGATATACCGGGCGACCAACTCTCGAGGCCACCCAAACCCTAGAAAAAAAGCGTTGTCGATCTCCTACCCCCTCCCGCCCCTACCCGACAAACACTCGAGGCCACCCAAACCACTAGAAGATAACTACGGTAACTTCGACATGAGGGGGGACGTCGATCAACCACCTCTCGCCCGAACAAGTCTATGTATTATTTTATATTGCGGTGGACACATATCAAAGTTTGATCATATGTCAAAGTTTGAATTTTGACATATGCAACATTTGATCATATGTCAAAGTTTGAATTTTGACATATGCAACATTTGATCATATGTCAAAGTTTGAATTTTGACATATATAGATTTATCAAGAATGCCCCCATTTTTTTTTTCTTTTTTTTCCTTTGTTCAAGTTGAATTATGTCATGGAGATTATTGGAGATTATGTAATGCCCTATATATGCTATGTATATGCTCTTTTTGAAATTTTAGGTATATGCTCTGTATATGCTCTTTTTTGCATTTTTAGAAAAATATTGGAGATTATGTAATGCTCACAAAAAAGTCTATTTTTTGTTCATAAGAATTTTATGTATGTATGTTCATATGCAAAAGTTACATTTAAGAAAAAAAGAAAATGTATGTATATTCGTATGCAAAGAATATGCAAAAGTTAGAATTTTTTATGTTCATAGATTTTTTTTTGGTGATATTGTAGAATATGACCCTTTTGAATATGGATGGATGGATGGATGAACATTTTGTTAGATAATTTTTTCTGTAGTATATATATGAAAACTTGGTCAAAAAATTTTGTAGTAGATGATGATGATGATATGAAAACTTGGTCAATTTTTTTTGTTCAGAGCATGTTTTTGTTCATGATTAGGGGGGTGGTGGTCGATGTACATATGTATATATATGATGTAATTTTTTTGTTCATATATATATATAATGTAATTTTTTTCAATGTATATATGTATGTGGTAGCTATATATGCATGATGAGGGGGGTGGGGGTCGATATACCCCCTCCCCGATAACTTCGACATGAGGGGGGGGGTCGATATACCCCCTCCCCGATAACTTTGCCGCGTGCTCCCCCGAGCTCGGCCTTGCTCTGCCACTGCTCCATGGTCGCAGCCCCCCGTCGCCCAAACCCTAGAAGCGTTGTCAAGGCCACCCCAAACCGTAGAAGCGTCGAGCTAGCTAGGTCTACGTTTGCACTAATATATCCATCTGTCATGTTTGTATATTAATTGCCATGTTGTAATATTTGCAGAAACTATGGAGCACCGAGACATCGAAGCAGAACAGTTGTTGGGGGACATAATCCTCGGCGGAGGTGATGTCTTGTCGTTTCTCAATGACACCGATGGTCTGGAAGGAGAGGGTGAAGCAGGCTCCGGTGATCGAACAATGGAGGTGGAAGGACATGATTATGATGGCTCCGGTGACGGAATGCCAGTGGAAGAAGGAGACCGTGATGACTGCTCTAGTGAGCGAACGAAGGAAGGAGATGTTGCAAAGTCCGGCGAGGTATATATATTAATTAAGCCTGTGCTGACTAGCTAATTGATGCATTAATTGTTTTGGTATGTACACATATTAACTCTCTTCTTTCTTATTTTCTAGCCCTCCAGATCGAGCCAAACTTCGGTAACGAGACGAGGCCCGAAGAAAAGGTTGCGCCAGGATGAAAGGTTCACGAGCACAGCAATCAAGGGCGATGGCCAACCGATTGAACCCAGCCGGACCAAGGAAGCATTTTCTGCTCAGTGCGGGGTTCTTGTTAGGGACATGATCCCGATCAGCATCCACCAATGGAATAAGCCTAAGAGCGAAGACCCTCAAGTGTCTTTTGTCAACGATAGATAGAAAAATGATCTTTGGCCCGCGCTGAAGGCAAATTTCACCCTACCGCCAGAGGAGGATCTGGATAAGCCAGTTATAGAGCCATTGGTCAAGGCTCATGCTCTTAAGAAGATGGCAGATCTATTCAAGAGGTGGAAGAATGAGTTGAAATCAACGTTTGTCGACAAAGGGAAGACTCCAGAATTCACCGGCCGATTTGAGAAGATAAGAGATCACTGGCCCGCATTTGTGGCCCACAAGACATCGGAGAAGAGTAAGAAGATGTCAGTGACAAACAACAAAAATGCTGCAAAGAAGGAGCATCACCATCGCACGGGGTCAGGTGGCTACCTCAAAGCCCGGACGTTGTGGGACAAGGCTGAGAAGGACCTGCTTGATAAAGGGGTCGAACCAGAGACATTGAACTGGCCAGACCGTTCAAGGACTTGGTTCTTCGGGGTTGGGGGAACCTTGGACCCTGAAACAGGGAAGTGCCGTTGGACGAAGGAGCAACTTGAAATACCCGTCAAGAAGCTTCAGAAGTATATCGCCGCAGCGCAGCAAGGGACGTTCGTTCCCGACAGAGAGAACGACGAGCTCACAGTGGCCCTCGGGAATCCTGAGCACCCAGGACGAACACGAGGCACGGCAGGCTCCGTTGCGTGGAAGGAAGGGTTTCCCAGCGCAGGCGGTTACAAAACCCGGGAGAGGAGGTGGAAAGTGGAGCAGACCGAACTGCAGAAGCTGAATGCAAGGGTACGAGCGCTAGAGGAACAAGCACTAGTTCACAGGCAGCGACCTGCCGAAGTGTAACACCCCCAGTGGTTAACTACAGTAATCACCCTTTTGATTATGCCATGTCAGCATGAATAACAGTGCATGATCATCATTAGCATCATATTGCATTTCAAATCCTAAGTCAAATTCGAATTTAAATGAAAGTGGAAAATAGAAGTTATTCAAATCATAAACTAAAATGTCAGATAAATAACAAACGTTCCAGAGGCACTTCTAAAATTGAAACCAACATTATTGAAAAAGGATAAGTGGCTTGAACGTCCTCAAACAGTGGCTGAAAATAATATTTAATGACCTTTTAATTTATTTAAAACAAATAAGAAATGATGTTTTGTCCAAACTAATTTTAGGTGTTAGGGAATAAAGCACTGGTATTTATGGACCAGGTCACATGTTTTACAAAATTCAATTTGAGCCCTAACTATTTACAAAACAGGGGTATGGATAAATAAAAAGAGAAAAGAAAAGAAAAAGGAAAAGCCCCCCCCCCCCCCCCCCCCCCCCCGCCGGACCAACGGGCCGTGGCCCAGCTGGCCACCAGGCCACCAACCAGGCCGGCCCATTCCCCCCTGGCTGGCCCACCCCATCCCCATACCACCCCCACCCGAAAACCCTAGCCGCTACCCCCACCCCCTCGCTCATTCCCCCCCCCGCCGACCAGAACCGGATCGGGGGAGCTCCGCACCGCCGCCCGCGTCGCCGATGCGCCCCTCGCCGCTCGCCCTCGCGCCGACGCGTCGCTAACCGCGCCGCCGCCGCCTTCGTCCCGGCGTCGCCCCGTCCGTCATGCCTGCTCCTCCCCGACCTCGCTGCCCCCCGCCGTGCCGCTCCGGCCCGGCCTGCGCCCGTCGCCCGGCGCCCGCGTCGCCCCCCCCCGACCGCGCGCCTCCCCGCGCCGATCTGCCTCGCCGGTCGCCACCGTCTTCGCCGCGCCTCCCGCGGACTGCCTCGCCCTCCTCCTCCCACACCTGCGCCACCTCCTCGCCCCCGTCGCCGGCAACCTCGACTCGGCCCCCAACGTGAGCACGCCCGCGCCGCCGCCCGCTCTCCTCTTCCCCCCCCTCTCCGTCGCGCTCTGGTCCCCGCTCGCCCAGCACCCCGGTGGTCACCGCCGCCTCGCCCCACGCGGACCGCGCCGGCCGCGCGCCATCCGCGGCGACCGCGCCCCTGGGCGGCCGCTCACCCCCTGGCCGCGCGCTGCCGCGGCCTCGCCCGTCCGCGCCCCCCCCCACCCGTCCGCGCCCGCGCGTGCCATTTGGTCACCGGACATGTCCGGTCCCAAATGGGCACGCTCCGGACATGTCCGGCGCCCAGATGTGCACGCCGCGGACATGTCCGCCCAGCCCACTGACATAGGGGCCCACGGCCCAGAACGAATTAAAAAAAAATAAAAAAAAATAAAAATAATTAAACTAATTAATTAATTAATCCTGATTAGGTTAATTTAATTAAGTAGTTAGTGTTAATTAAACAGTAATTTAATTAGTTAATCACTAATTAACCTAACAGCCTATGACAGGTGGGACCCACTGGTCCTGACGTCATGTTGACGTCATGCTGACGTCAGCAAGACACTGTTTCGGATAATGTTAATTTAAATAATTAATTAAATTCCAGAAATTAATAAAAACTTTAGAAAATCATATAAAATAATCCGTAGCTCGGATCGAAATACTTTGTACATGAAAGTTGCTCAGAACGACGAGACGAATCCGAATACGCGGTCCGTTCGTCCGCCACACGTCTCTAACTATCAGAACATGCAACCTTTCCCCTCCGGTCATCTGTCTGACAAATGTCCGAAACCGGGAATACTTTCCCGGATGAATTCCCTCTTCGCCAGTATCACCTGGCACTGCGTTAGATCACCTCTGTCACTGCGTAATGCCATGTTATACTATGTGTTGCTCATGTTGCTGTATATTTATACTGTTTCCTCCCCCTCTTCTCTCTCGGTAGACCCTGACACCGACGTCGTCCCCGAGACCGACGCAGCTCAGGAGCCCGACGCCACCGTTGACGATCCCTCTCTCTCTTGCCAGAGCAACCAGGCAAGCCCCTCCCTTGAGCATACCGATATCGCCCATTCTAATTTCCCATGCTTGCATTAGAATTGCTGCTGCTGCTGCTGCTTTACCTATTCTGATGCATAGCCTGTTCATTGTAACCTGCTGTTGATAATTACGTACATATCCTAAACTGTTTAGTCTAGGCTGGGTAGAGACCTATCAGTGACCCCACTTATCCCGACTGCCGCGCTGGATCGTCAGAAGACCCGATCAACGGGATTGAAGACCAGGCCCCGACACCGCACATCACCCCCCCCCCTTAGTTGTAACGACACTGCAGCGTTACTATCGAGTGTCGAGGGTGAAACCTCATGTAGCACTTCTGATGTTAACTCTGTAGAGTAGTTATTCGGTCGTGGTCATCGAGGGTGATTCCTCCTTCACCGCTTCCGATAACGACGCTGTCGTACAACACCTCAAGTGTGGACCCAGTGAGGGTGATTCCTCCTAGTTCACCTTGACGGATACATCGAGTGGGAATTCAATGAGGGTGATACCTCGGATTCCCTGAGGTTATGGACACACGGATACTTGGACTTTACAATGTTACTTGGAAAGGCGGGTCGACCCTGAGGGGTACCCGCGTGTGATGTGGAGGCGGGTTGCCAGTGTGGTGCCCGAGTGGTGAATACGAGGCGCGGCCGGGCATTCTTAACCCTTGCCGCAAGTCCTCGAGACGGGGCGACGGGGTCACATCTTTCGTGAGTCTCTGCTCGTTATCGCAAGCCCCTAGTCCTAGCAATTTGGATATTTGATCCGAGCAGGCCTCTGGTCTGATAGCACTAACCATCACGTGGGCATAGTATGGGCGTTCTGCATCGTATGCATCAGCCGAAAACTCTGTCAGACGTCCAGTTCAGCACTGCGGCCGGGCTGGGCCGGCACCATCCTGAGGGGTGGAGCCTGGTTCGCCCGGCACGCAACGACCCGGAGGGCGAGGGGCGATGGCCAAGACCCCCTTGCGCTTAGGATGTAGACCGGCGGGGACCTCTCTACGGAGTTGTAGGTAGGGTTGCGATGTGTCGTTTGGCCGAGGCCGGGCATGACCCTGGAAAGTGTGTCCGGCCGGAGTTAATCGAGCGTGTTGGGTAAGTTGGTGCACCCCTGCAGGGAAGAACACTTCTATCGATAGCCGGTCCTACGGTAAAGGACACTCGGAGTTGTATCCTGATTGATACAATTTAGAACTGGATACCTGTGATGAGACCTGTATATATGGCTCTGGGATTGCTTCTCGCAGGGAGTCGAGAAAGGATCTCTGGGCGAGGTTGATATTATTACTGCTACATTATATGGTATTGTTCTACTCTCTTCTACTGCTGCAAGACCGCTGAAGATGCTAGTCTTCGATAGGACTAGGCCTTCTCTCTATTCTGGCATTTCTGCAGCCCAGTCCACATATACAGCCTCCCCTTGATAATGTTGCATATGTAGTGTAGATCCTTGCTTGCTGAGTACTTCTGAGTACTCACGGTTGCTTTGTTTTCCTTTTTCTCCCCATATCAGTTTGACGTGACCAGAGGACGGAGCCCCCTGAGACAGATGCCCCGACGATCGTTACTACTACTACCCAGAGGATGGATACTACTACGAGTTGATCGGAGGGTCCCAGGCAGGAGGCCTTCGCCTTTCGATCGTAGTGTTTTATTTTGCCCCGCCGTTCTAAAGGCCTTTCTGTTTCTATTTCATATCTGTACTCAGATATCTGATGCTTCCGCTGACGCTTGTTCGCAAGCTTATGTATTCGAGCCCTCGAGGCCCCTGGCTTGTAATATAAAGCTTGTATGACTTTATTTATGTTTTAGAGTTGTGTTGCGATATCTTCCCGTGAGTCCTTAGGCTTGATCGTGTGCAATTGCGTGTATGATTAGTGCACAATCGGGCCGGGGGCGTCACACGAAGCTACCACAGAAGCTACCCCGCCATCTCAGCGGAGAAGCAGCGAGGCTTCCACTGAGCTCCTTCAGCGGCCTCACTTCACAGCTCCCAGCTACCCCGTGGATGCTATCACGGAGGCTCAAGATTGCCACCTTATGGCACAATGGCAGCACCTCAAAGTCAAGGCGGCTGTCGGCTCTGTTGCACCTCCTCAACCCGGCGCAACTTTTCACTGCCTTCCGATTCCAGAAGGCTATGCTATTGTGATGGTCGATGAAATAACGGAGGGATTTGAGGAGCTCGAGCTTGACCACCCTACCGGTGAAGGGGAGACTCAGCTGGGTCTTGCTCTGAAGACTCCATGTCTTTGGCGGAAGGAGCTCATCAACCTTCCGAACTGGACGCCTCCGCCTCCTCCTCCGGCGAGTCAGGGCACTCCGCATCCTCCTCCGCCTCCTCCTCTGGCGAGTGATCAGGGCACTCCGCCTCCTTCTTCCGCTACTCCGGTGCTTGGCGGGACTCCGCCTCCTTCTCCAGCTGCTCCGGCGTGTGGCGGCACTCCGCCTCCTTCTTGGCCTGCGCCGGCGCGTCCGAGCAGCCCACCCCCTTCTCCGCATCGTCAACAACAGCGGAAGACAGCCGCCGCCGCTCCGACTGCTCCGGCGCATCATAGCACTCCGACTCCTTCTCCGCCTCGTAAGCAACGAAGGAAGACAGCCGCAGCCGCTCCGGCTGCTCGGCCGGCGTCTAGCAGTACAACCAGAGGCGGGAGGCAATACAAATTCGGTCCATCTATCAAGCCTCTAGATAGATTACCATATGAGATGACCGAGGAGGAAAACGAGGAGATCAGTCAAGCCCAAGTGAAGGACTTTTTTGCAAAGAAAAATCCACCTCTGGAGGAGAAGATGGATCCGGTGAAATTGAAGCGCACTTTGAAGAACCTGAAGCGACCACCACCGCCTCCGCCGGATGACAACCATGTCCGTGCTCTGAAAAAGGCAGTGGAAGGAGCGCGCCGGTCGGGAACTACTTCAAGTGACAAAAGGTTACAAGAACGAAGAAGAGGGAAAAAAATTGCCTAGCTCGGCGAACAGGCAAACCAATCGTGCCCCCCGCTCAAGGTGTCTAGCGATATCGTCGCAAATCTGCCGGGATACTGCCCGGTACCAATCCTGGTGATTACCTGCCCGACGATGCACAATTTGATACAATGAAGGTGGACGAACACAAATACCAGTACGGGAAGCCTATCGTCAGACCTGGTGATCCTCCTCTAACAACGATGATGTGAAGATTCCATAAGTGGTACATGGACACCTGCAAGTCTGGGAAGGATATTTTGACGCTGAGAGTTAAAGAGGAGCACGACCTCGTTGGAATTGATCTGTTGTCTGTTCCATTTGAGGAGTTCTTCCAATTTTTAATCAAAAGGACCTCGATAAAATAATTATCACTTGCTACTGTCTGTAAGTACTACACTTCTGTAATTAAGTCTCTATATATAGCTCAGCTCTTTCATTGCATGTATATATAATTATCCTCACTATATTATGCAGATTGAAGATCGTCGAATGCAGAAATGCACAAATCTATGATATTGGGTTCATTAACACAAATCTCATAGATGAATGGACGGTTAAATATCATGCCAAAGAAACCGAGGCCAACATGCTACAATCGTTGCTTCGAAATCAAAACAAAGATAAAATACTCTTTCCTTACAACTTCAAGTGAGTGTTACTGTCTTGTGCATATTCGGTTTCCCTTATTACTCGAGGTTATAGTAATGTAATTGATGAGTTATGCATGCGTGCGCAGCTTCCACTTTATTCTCCTAGAGATTAAGCTTGAGCAGGTACTAGTAACCGTCTTAGACTCAAGACGAAAAGATCCCAAGGAGTATGCGGCCATGACTGAAATGCTCCAGAAGTAAGTTCAATCGATCATTATCGCACCATATCGGCAACTTTGGTCATTTCCTAATATCAGTAATTATTTTCTTTGTCTCGCAGGGTTTGGAAAGTGTTCACCACATAAGCTCCGAGACTGCCGGGGGAGCTACGATTTACACACCCGAAAGTAAGTACTTCTAGCTAGTTCCGCGCATCTCCCATTGATTCTAGCTAGTTTCATCAATACCATTTATAATGCTCGATTATCAGTTTGATTGACCTTTATTTCTCGTAAAGTGGTTGTGGCAGGAAGGCGGGAATAATTTTTGTGGATACTACATTTGCGAGTACATCTACAACGCGACGACCTCTAAGCGGGGCTACTCTGAAAAACAATATGAAGTGCGTAAGCAATAATATTCACAATTTTATTTTATTACCATCATTTGTGTTGAGTTTCATTCATATATATGTATCGACCCCCTTCTTCAAATTAGATTTGGCAGATGCGGGATGAACTCCTACCACAAGATCGCATAAAAGCAATTCAAGAGGAATTGGCGGGATTCTTTCTTGACCACGTCATCAATCCAGCCGGAGAATTCCATGTGGAACTTGGCATCAAATGTTAGGGATTGTAAGAGATCTTATATTGTATATATGTAGCTAGTAGCGTCGGATAGATATACGAAAACTTGTTGTTTGACCAATCTCTCGGAGAAGGAGGAGGTCGATCACTTCTCTTTGTATATGTTCATGACGATCTTGTGTACTTAATGGTTTCCTTCATTTGCTTCCTAGCTAGCGTGTCGAGTCCTCTCTATACGTATAGTACGTAGCGTCGACCAAGCACGGAGATAAGAGAGGACACTTCTCTCTAGCTATTAGCTAGCTAACACAATATATGAAAGCCCTAAATTAACCCTACAAAACCCCCAAAACCCCCAACCCCCCCCCTTTAAAAAAAAACAAAAACCCCAGCTCCTGAGCTGCTGACACGTGTATGATCTTTGGTCCCGGTTGGTGTTACCAACCGGGACTAAAGGCCCTCATCTCTGGGCTCGCCGCAGCGGCCACGTGGAGCCCCATCTTTCCTGGTTCGTATAAGAACCGGGACTAAAGGTGTTGGGTTTTAGTCCCGACCCTTTAGTCCCGGTTTCCGAACCGGGACAAATGGGCCTTTTTCTACTAGTGGTTGCAAAGTTCAATAATACTCTCTCCCACTAACAAGGAATATAAATTTTGTCTAAAATCAATCGGTGTAAAGTTTGACCAGGTTTGTAGGAAAAACTATCAATAAGTAAATACTAAATAGATATAATATGAAAATATATTTTGTTACGTATTTAGTGATACTAATTTGGTATTATAATTGTAGATATTTTTTCAACAAACTTGGTTAAATTTTGCACCATTTGACTTGAGACAATATTTATAGGTCTTCTTTTGGGAGTCGGAGGGACTACTTGCCCAGCCCCAGAATGACGATTCGACGAGATAGAGTCCTCGGAGCAATGACGCGATGAGGTAGAGTCCTCGGAGCATGAAGTAGAGTCCTCAGAGGAGTCGGATATGGAGGACTTGGCCATGGAGGAGCCAGCCATGGAAGAGTCGGCATTATAGAGTCGTCGGAGTGACGACGGAGCGAAGTAGAGTCCATGGACGAGTTGGCCACGGAAGAGTCGGGGAAGTAGAGTCCTCAGAGTGGCGACGCGGCGAGTCTTCCGGGTCACGGACTAGGACTCGGCCGTAGAGGGATGACGCGGCAAAGCAGAGTCCTCAAAGTGGTGACGCGGTGAGTCTTGTGGGTCATGGACTAGGGCTCGGTCGTGGAGGGACGACGCGGCGAAGTAGAGTCCTCGGAGCATGAAGTAGAGTCCTCCGAGCGACGAGGTGGCGAGTCTTCCGTGTCACGGACTAGGACTTGGCCGTAGAGGAGTCGGCCGTGGAAGTCCGACGCGGCGAAGTAGAGTCCTCGGAGCGACCAGGCGGTGAGATTTCCGGGTCGCGGACTAGGACTCGGCCTTGGAGGACTCGTCCATGGAGGACTTCGTCATGCAGGAGTCCGCTAATGAGGATTCCCATCTGGATCCGAACAACAACTTAGTTTTTCGGGGCTAGCCGGAGATTCCATCATCGGATCGTGATGAAATTTTATAGGGTTGATGTAGACTCTATTTCGCACAATCCCACTGAAGGGATCAACGAAACAATGCCCGAGGCAGCAGGATGCATGCAAACAAGCCGATTGTTTGTGCTGTCCTACACGGTCGTGTGAGTGTGATATTGATGTCGAGCCCCCGAGTTCCATGGACGAACTTCTCGATGATCTTGGGTGAGATCGAAGTTGATGTTGATGAAAGAACCCATCTGAATCCTTTCAGATTAATCAATGTGCATAGCTCCTACCTGGCGCGCCAACTGTCATGGAAAATTGCGACAGTAATGAACATGGGGCGGCGTACGCATAGTGGATCCTGAGGGGGTGCACACGAGAAGTGTTTTACCTAGATTCAGGCCCTCATGATCGAGGTAATACCCTACTCCTGCTTGTCTGGATGTATTGCTCTAGGCTCACATGAGAACCAGGGTTTGTGTGCACAATCGTGTTGATCGTATGATTTGCAAGGGTGTGTTCGTCTTCAAGATGCCGCCTGGGGGGTCCCTGCCTCGCCTAATATAGGGGACGAGGCTAGGGTTACAATCCTTGTTGGTGACGATCTAGCCTAATCAGCGAGGATCACGCCAAATCTGTGGGAGGCCTTGTCATTTGCACCAAGTAGATGATGCGCCCTGGTATAGCTCATGGGCTTGAAGTTGTGTGCATGGGCGAGGGGGAATGGCATCATCACCAGCCTCGGGAAAGACCTAAGGAAGATGCAGGCTGCCAAGTGCCAACTAGCAGCTGGTGCAGGAGAAGACTAAGGCTGAGTCTCCCCTGAAGAAAGCTTAGGAAACCATCACCCGTAATTTTTTTGCTCTTGTACTTTGGGTAATCCCCCGTGAAGTTCTTCTGCTAACATGAGTCTTCCATATTTGGAATTCTGAGAAGGAGATTGGAAAGGCAGCTCATACACTCAAAGTCTTGAAGAAGGCTGCCTGGGATGCAGTTGCGTCCCACTGGGACCCTTTCTTGGTTGAGTTTGGATCCATAGAGGTTTTGGAGTGCCTGAAACAGTTGACCAAGAGGGTGATGGGCTTACTGGGTGCTGCCCACGTGATCTGCACTGCCGCTCGGGAGGGGGCTATGATGGCGCTTGCCCTAACCAAGTCCCATTACCCTGACATCTTGCCGGAGGACATCAGCGAGGGTGTTGCGGCTAACTTTGAAGGGGATGTCTCTGTCCTGATGAAGCAAGCTGAACCACCAGCATTCACGCTGACCGGTTAATGTGACCTGTGGGAGCATTTAGGGTAGAGGGTGAACAATTAAATGTATACATGTTAAAGTGCCCGGGAGGTAGAGTGAGAACTTTATGTATGCATGCTTTTGTTTACCTGTTCTAGCTTGTTTATCCTTGTCCTTCGTAATATTTCTTTCATGTGTAAGTTAGCTCTTTGTGTGTGCTCTTGCCGACTCGTCGTATCCCAGAGGTGTAGACTGGCAGTTGTGAACAAAGAATTAACTCCAAGCATTTTACACATTACTAAAATTATTGTGAAAGGACAAAGTGAAGGCTCGGTGCGCCAGGTCGCACCCAGTGGTTGTTGGGTAGCCCCCAAGTGTGACACGGGTAACTTTGAAATAAAGACTCATGATGGAGCGAAATAATAATTTGTTGATTTCTGAAACTAAGATAGTAAAACACAAAGCTTAAGCATGAAAGCGACACAACTGTTCAATGTTCCAAGTGTTGGGGATGATGGAGTCGGTCTCTGGATTCTTCAAGCGGTTGGCCCCGGAGCGCAGCACTTCATGTATGATGATGAAAGGGCCTTCCCAAGGAGAAGAGAGATTATGCATGTCTTTGTTGGATTGGATTCGGTGAAGGACCAAATCACCAACGTGAAACACTCTGCCTCGTACTTGCCAACTGTGATTGCGTCATAGGCTTTGCTGTTCCTTAGCCGACCGAACTAGTGCAACTTCTTGATTTTCTTCCTGCAGGTAGACTGACTCTTGTCTCGCTTCTTCCACCAGTTCTTTGATATAGGCATGGACTCGGGGAGATCTGTGGTCTAAATCATTTGGCAGTATGGCCTCGGCTTCATACACCATGAAGAATGGGGTGTAATGTAACTGACTGATCGGTTGGGTGAAGTCCTGAGACTCTAGAGTACAGAGGGCAACTCTGCTGCCCATCTGCCTGCGCACTTCTTTAGGCGATCATAGATTCAAGGTTTGATGCCTTGCATGATTGGACCATTAGACCTCTCGACCTACCCATTGGTGCGTCGGCGTGCCACTGAGGCAAAGTCAGGGGTAAGGCCATAGTCTTGACAGAACTGCTGAAAAGCGCCGCAAGTGAAATTAGAGCCATTGTTGGTCATGATGTTATTGGGGATGCTGAATCGAAAGTTTTTCCCTTGACAGAAATCAGCGTCCCATTCTGTAGTATAGAATACAACCACCTTCGCTACAATCCACTTGGTGAAGTTGGCAACGGCGATGAAAATATGCATGAAACCCCTGGGTGCCGTTTTGAGGGGATCAACCATGTCCAGGCCTCACACCGCAAAGGGCCACATAATTGGGATGGTCTGGAGTGCCTGAGTCGTCATGTGTATATGCCTGGCATAGTACTATTACCCTTTGCAAGTTCGCACGATGTCCTCGGCATGTACTACCATAGTCCGCCAGTAGAAACCTTGTCAAAAGGCTTTCCCAACTAGCGATTGACTCACTGCGTGACTTCCACAAACTCCAGAGTGAATGTCATGGAGCAACACTCTGCCCTCGTCCTTGGATATGCACTGCTAGAGCACTTCAGAAGTGCTCCTCACATAAAGCTCTCCTACAATGATAGTGTAAGCCTTGGCATGCCTCGCAAGGCGCCGTCCTTCAGTTTGATCCTGCGGGAGGGCGTCCCTTAGGAGACAATCAAAGAAAGGCTTGGTGCAATCGAGGATGATGACCATGACCTATGGTAGAGTCATATCAGTGCCGCTTGGCTCATCAGGTTGGGAATCCTCTGACTCGGGAGCCGACTCCACTTTTAAAGAGGGTGCGTGCAGTTGTTGCACGAAGACTCCTGTCAGTATGATTCCCCGACTGGATACAATCTTGGTGATTGTGTCTGCAGCCTCATTTTCTCGGTGGAGCACATGAGAGAGCTCAAGTTCATTGAACTTGCCCTAAAGTTTGCGCACCTCCTGATAGTAGACCTCCATGTTTGGATCTCTGCACTCCCAAACATTCATGACCTGCCGAACCACTAGTTTGGACTCGCCGCGAGCAAGAGGCCGGCGGATCCCGCGTGAAATGGCGATGTGCATGCCATGTAGGAGGGCCTCATACTCAGCCACATTGTTGGACACTTTGAAATAAATCTACATCACATATTTCAGCTTCTCCCCTTTTCGAGATATGAGCACAATGCCAGCCCCCGTACCTGAAAGCATCATCAAAAGATCGAAGTAGAGCGTCCAGTTTTCGAGGTTGACTATGGGAGGTAGGGACTGGGCTTCTGTCCACTCGGCTACGAAGTCAGCAAGAGCCTGGGACTTGATGGCCATGCATGGAGTGTAGATGATGTCAAACGCCATATGATCTATAGCCCACACTTATCAATTCTTCAAGTAGCATCCAATTGTTGATGATGTCAGCGATCAGAGCAGAGCAAATCACTAAAATTTGGAAGTAGTGGATCAGTTTCCGAGCCACCATAAATATCCTGTAAATAATTTTCTGTATCTGCGGGTATCTTGTTTTGGACTCAGAGAGTACTTCGCTCACATAGTAGATTGGCCTTTGGACCTTCTAAAAAAGGCCCGACTCAGCTCGCTCGACCACAAGAACAACGCTGACCACCAAGGTAGATGCAGCAATGTACAATAGCATTGGCTCATCGTCCATGGGAGCGACCAAGACTGGTGATGTGGTCAACAACTTCTGCAGTCCATCAATTGCTTCTTGAGTCTCAGGAGTCAAGATAAAAGAATCTAATTTCTTGAGGAGCCTGTAGAAGGGCAGAGCCTTCTCGACGAGTTGGGATATGAACCAACTGAGAGCTGCCATGCACCCGGTGAGCTTTTGGGCATCCTTCAGATTTTTAGATCATCCCATCTTGACGATGACTTGATTCCGCACTTTGAAGCAATGAAACCAATTAGCTTTCTTGACGGGACTCCGATAACACAATTCTCTCGGTTGAGCTTCATTTTGAACCTCCTGAGATAGGCAATGGTTTCTGCCAGATCAGTCAGGAGGTCTCCTTTCTTCTTGGTCTAGACCACCATGTTGTCCACATAGGCCTACATGTTCTTGCCGATCTGCTCCTGGAGGCAATGCTGGATGCATCGCTGGTATGTGGTGTCAGCGTTCTTCAAGCCAAATGGCATGGAGATGTAGCTGAACGCACTGAACGGAGTGATGAATGATGTTTTGATCTTGTCAACCTCTTTCATCTTGATCTAGTGATATCCTGAGTAGGCGTCCAGGAAACACATCATGTCACAACCAGTAGTTGAGTCAACCACCTGGTCGATGCTTTGCAGAGTGAACGGATCATTGGTACATGCTTTGTTCCGACTTGTATAGTCAATACACATGCACCATTTGCTATTCTTCTTCTGAACTAAGACTGGGTTTGCCAGCTAGTTGGGATGAAACACCTCCTTGATGAAGCCTGAAGCCAAAAGCTAGGCTATTTCTTTCCCTATTTCCCTACACCTGTCCTCACCGAAATGGCACAGGTGTTGTTTGACTAGTTTAGTATCCTTGTTAACATTAAGTGAGTGCTCGGCAGAGTCCCTCGGAACACATGGACCACATGTCATGTCAGAAGGCTTCCATGGAAAGATGTCCTGATTCTCAAGGAGTAAGCTGAAGAGCGTGCTTTCCTACATGTTGTACAACCACTCCCGATCTTAGTCATCTTGTAGGCATCTGTTGGATCGACCTGGACTGGCTTGGTGTATTTTGTCAACTGAAAAGATGAGGCTGTTGAACTCTTTTTGGTCAAGGGTTCTTCCTCCCGTACAGTTCAGTTGATGACATGAAGCTCGGTCACTGCGACCTGGGACTCAGCGAGGTCGACGTTCTCCTGATCGCATCAGTGGGCATGCTTGAAGTTACTGTGCACCATGATGATCCCCTTGGGACCTGGCATCTTTAGCTTCAGGTAGAAAACATGGGCAAGCCATGAATTTGGCATAACAAGGATGACCCAAGATAGCATGTTATGCGCCTTTGAAATCAACGACCCCCGAAGGTAAGGGTCTTAGTCCTGATATTTTTGGGGGTGCCAAAATTAACTTCCAGGAAAATCAGCCCGAGAGGGAGAGCCTTCTTGCCTGACACAATCCTGTGAAAGAGTGCGCCACTCAGCTTCAGCTTTGAACGGGGAATTTTTGTGTGGTCGAGAGTCTCAACATAGAGAATGATGAGTTCACTCCCTCCGTCCAAAAGAACCTTGGTGAGTCAGAAGCCAGTGATGAGCAGGTCCACTACCAGGGGGTATCTTCCTGGGTGGGGAATGTGGTCGGGGTGGTCTGTGCAGTCATAGGGGATCATTGTTTTGGACCACCGGGTCCATTGGGGCATGGTCGGCATGATCGCATTGACCTCATAGGCTGTGAGCTTCTAGCACTACCTAGACTCGTATTCGCTCAATCTGCCAAAGATCATAAGGATGTTTGTCTCATCTGCAAATTTGTCCACTATCCCACCCAGTGGAGGGGATATTTCTTGGCCAGGCTAGGAGCTAAAGGCTTGTTTGCCAAAAAGTTTTTAGGAGGCTGCAACCCCGAGTGAGATACCGGGCCTTTGGGACGTGGTACAGACAAGTCTGCCCCATTATTTCTTCAAACATGGCATTGGTATGCTGATTGCGATGTTGAGGTGGGCGATCAACTACCGTGACGAGGTCATCCCCACCGCTGTTGGCCCACTCTTGCGTTTGTGGTTATTGTTATTCTTCCTAGATGACTCGGGGTTGTTCTACATGTTAGAGGACTGAGGCTGGCCCTTGCTCTTTCCTTTGTTGTTCTATTCCTAGCTGGGCACAGCCTCCTCGCCGGTGGCTTCTAATGCCATGGAGAAGGTAGCGATGACATCACCCTCTCGGATATCCGAAAAGGAATTCTTCTTCTGGGAGAAAGACTAGATGTAGTCCCTGAGAGATTTGCCCTCATTCTAAGTGCAGAGGTGAAGGTCCCATAGATTTCTGGGTCTCTTGTAGGTGCCCTGGAAATCGTCCACAGAAAGCTTCTTGAGATCCCTCTAGTTTCGGATGCTACCCTCGGGCAGACTGGTGAGCCAGTCTCGAGCTAAGTCGGCCAGATGCAGTGGCAAGTGAAGGATCATGACATAGTCATCGCCCCCGCTAGTCACACACACTGTGTGGTAGTCACCTAACCAGATGTAACGCTGAGCCTCATCTGGGTACCCCTTAATGTTGGAGACTCAAAACCTTGGCCAAAAAATGGCAGTACAAATGTGGGGACTGAAAGCCTTCGGGCCCGCGTACGCCGTGGCCTGAGGAGCCGGAGAATGACATGGCTCGATGATGTGGCTGACATTGTTTCCTTACACGCCATGATGGGCACGTAACCTTGCTTCTAGAGTAACATGCATATCATAGTCTGGTTCGAGTCAAAGACTGGGCGACCCGGGAGGACGTTCGCCTCTTTCTGTGTCATGGCGAGTGATGCACCTTGCCTCAAGGGTGTCCCTTTCGTCATAGTATGGGCAGAGTCGGGAATGCACCAAGCCAGTGAGACCATGGAATTGTGAGCCGACATGCTGGCTACCACCGGTTTGCTGGCTCTTCAGGGGGGAGAATGACATTTGCTCCGACAACTCGTGGTACCAGAAGAAGTGCTCCCTGTGAAGAGCGCAGTCTGTCGCGATACCACCTTTTACACCAGGACCTGGACACAGTGAAGCTCGTCGGCTCCTAGGGTTCCCTCAGGGAGCTTAATGTTTTGTTCGACCACCACAATAGCAATGAGATTATGACTGGGGATGGGGAACACCCGGACTCCTTCCTTCTTGCGCATCTGAAGCATCTTGTGGACATCACATCCTCCATTTCGCAAGGCTTTTGTGCATTGCAGTTGCTGATCATACTAGAGATAGAGGGTGGCCGGCTGTTCGATCAACCATGTCTTCTTCGCGGCGAGGCAGACTCTGGCAGCTTTGTGCCGCTGGGCCTCGGGCGTCTGCGCAATGATGGGCATGGCCAGTATATTTTCGGTGTCAGCATCATCTGCTTCCGAGCCGGCCATGAAGACCTCCCATGAAGGATGATGATTGTTTGATCTATCGTAACAATCTGAGAAAGAGTCAAGGACGGGCTAGAGGGAGTCGATCATGGTGATGAACTGGGAATCCAACTTTCGTTCGTCGATGTCCGCGGTGGGTGCAGATTACAAGGATCGCCTGAGAGAGTTTTTCACCGACTGGCTGAGCACCGAGTCGCAGATGCATAGTTTGCCAATGTCATCGGCGATGAAGTCCAGAATCTTGAGGTGGAAGACCTGTCCTTCGGTGAAAGTAGCAACAGGGGTCAACCACCCCGCCGAGTCGAGGATGAAGTCGAGGGAGCCAAAGCGGGTGCCTTGGCCCGGAGTAAAACTATCTGAGTTTGTGAAGCAACCCATCTGGATCTGATCTGACAAATCTAAACGCACAACCCCTACCTAGTGTGCCAACTGTTGCTATAAAGATCCGGTAATAACTAACATGGGGCGGCATATGGATAGAGAATCTAGATGGGTGCACACGAGTAAAGGATTTTACCCAGGTTCATGCTATTGGTGAACGCGACAGAAAACAAAAAAATTCCGTCCTACGCACCAGCCCAGGATCACCATGAAGATGCATACAAGGTTTTGATCCGATCATTACTGACCCATAGCGCAGCGGACGTAGAGTCGATGAAGATCGTCGGTGCAGATCCCCACAGCTACGATTTTGGAACCTTCAAACAGCGAGGATGTTCTCCCTCGTCGGCTCCTCGGATGGTCCCTCAAACAGCCCTTCGGGAGGCCCCTGGACAGCCCCTCGGACTGTCTTTTGGACAGCCCTTCGGGAGGCCCCTCGAACAGAAGATCGAACGTACGACCTCTCTACTTGGTTGCACACATACGGTGTCACCTATCCAGCAGGGCTTCGCCGCCCAGAGCTAATCCCTACCAGAAAACAGATAGGCTTTCGGCACTACGAAACTATTTTGTGTGAGGGAGAGAGAAATGGCAGATCATGCATGCCTTGTGTTGAGAGAGTTGGAGTGGAGTTGGAGAGCACTCTCCTCCTTTTATTGTGTGAGGGAGGGGTGGAGGGGCTGAAAATTTCAGCCACCAAAAGGTGTCCCCCGCCCCCCACAAAACAAGCTCCCACCAAAGGTGGGGAGTTGCCTCATGGCCGGCCCAACACTTGTTCCCCCGCATGGGGGCGACACCTCCCAACACAATCCACCATTTGTGGGGGCTGCCCCCCACCATGGGGCGCCCTCCCTACACTTTGTCCAGCCACAAGGGGGCGCCCCCAAAATCAGCCCAAAAACAGCCCCATGACTCAGGGGGTCTTGTCCCCTCACGCTGGGACAAGATGTTTTTCGCAACTGTTTCTTCCAGAAAAAATTCCGGAAGGTCCCAGCACATTTTCGGCACCCTCTGAATGTTTCTAGACGTGTTCTGAAACATTTTCAGTATGATGTTTTTATTCAAAAACATTTCCGGTGACTTCAAAACATTTCCGGTTTTCCCTCCGGAACTTTTTCGTTGTCTCCAAAACTTTTCTTGTCACTTTCTCTCAGACTCCCTATCTAGTATTCAGCAGATAGATGACCCTTAAGTGTGTGACCCCGTAGATTCAGTGAAGTATAGACATGACCGGAACACTTTCCGATCAATGATCAATAGCGGAACCGTGGACATCAATATTGACCCCTATACCCACATGAATAATTATTCGAGTAAACCTGCAGTTGTCGTGTGCTATTCCTGTTGCTTCGCGATATGTTACAAAACCAGAGGTGAGATTTATTGGCATCCCCATGAATCAACAAGTTGTCCACTATGCCAGTTTCCTTTTTACCGGTTTTGTTCTCTTTTCTCGTTCCCGTGTTTCGGCATCCCCGTGATCAAATCACACTATGTCTGGCTAGACAACGATGGATACCGTAACACCGAGAGGGCCCGATGAATATCTCTCCATCGCCGGAGGAGCAAATCCCAGTCTTGAGCTATCTAGTCCCTTGTCATACTTTTCCATGAACCCGTAAGCCGCCGTAATAGCCACCCTGTTATGGATGACGTTTAACAAACCCCAAAGTTCATGAAGCAAGTGTGAAGGAACTCGATACTCTCATGGTCTAAGGAATTATGCAAACGTTAACTTTCTCTGTGTTATTTACCATTAACTTGTGACGAATGTATCTCATAGCATAACATCAATTTGGGTCGATTCAACACAAGTGTTCTTCTAACATTGTGTCCTCAAAGTTGCTAGCATACTCATGCCCATGATCAGGAAAACAGAACCATCATGGATTACTTGAGCAAGTCTTAGAGGTATGACTAGGAATACATTTTACCGTGTATTATTCCTCACGTGCATATGAGTCTTCCTTCGAGCCTCGTGGTTATTGCAAACTCGAGAACCATAGCAGTTATAGCATGGAATATAAACATAATTACGAACATGGAAATAAATACTAACATTTAATATTGCCTCTAGGGCATATTTCCTCCACATGCCCCCTGAGAGAGGTAATACCCTACTTCTTGCCTTTGTGGATTGTATTGCTCGTATGAATGGTGCAAGCCTCGAGAGGTGTTCTCAAGGATGCTAGGGTTTGGTGTATATGCTTAAGCGCGAGATTGTGTGTCATACGGATCTTGTACTGATGGGGTGGCCCCTACCCTGCCTTATATTGGTGGACGAGGGGTAGGGTTACATGGGCATGTGTCGCTTTACATGGCAGAGATCCTGTCGATTTACAACTTGATCTACCTAAGATACATGTCTTGTACTTCGGGGTGATGATACGCCGCCGTACTGTACGAGGACTCTGAGTCATCGGCCTAGCCCACCCTGTTGATAATGGGCCGGATTAGTGCTCCCTAACTATACCTGGGTGTTGTGTCATTGTCAGGTAAAGGTATTTATAGGTCGGACTCAGAAATGTGACTGTTACACACTTTTTTGTACAGCTCGGAGTCTCCAAGTTTTACGCTCGGAGGAACCGAACCAAATGAAAGGTGGCAACTTTACACTAGCTCGGAGGGTCTAAATGAATCATGCTCGGGGGGACCGAACGGTGATCGACATAGGGATTAAGCTACTGGAAGTCTCTCGGAGTGTCTGGGTGAAATTCACTCAGAGGGATTGAATGATACTTTGAGTTCAAGCTAACTGGCTCGGAGGCTCCGGACAATGGTCACGCAGAGGAACCAAACAGGAGTCAGCACGCTACTATAGCATCCTTGGAGGATCCAAACGCCTCGCTCGGAGGGTCCGAATTGCACACAATGCAAAGGGCTATGTCTATGGAATGGAGTCGTAAGCTTCGAATGGAATGTGGTTGGAGGGTCCGAATAGTTAAAAATAGAGAGATATAGGTTAGGAAGATAGATGCTTTTGAGGGTTTTTGGAGTTTGATCTCTAAGCACTTTGCAAGAAAAACTTCACCTCTCAAAACCAATAACCCCTTTTGATATCGGCATACCTATGTAGTCAAAGTGATCATTGATCACTAAAAGCTATGAATAGTCCTTAATCTTGCCAACACTTGATCCTTGAGAATTGGGGGTGGACAAAACCCATCTTCCAAACATATCATCTTTTGGAACCTAAGCTGATAAACACTTAGAGTAAAAGTTAGTCCATTTAATCAAGTTGTCATAGATCATCAAAAACCACTAGAGGGCAATGCATGCACTTTCAATATGTTTAGGCCTAATTAGGGTTGTAGGCAGATTAGGCATCGCTCTGATACCATTGTTAGCTTTAGGTTTTTATATAATTGCTTAACATCGGCTAGAACACCTAATACATATGGAGAAGGAGGCATTAAGCATGATCGGCAGAGGGCATTAGAGGGTAGCCCATGGCAGTAGACGTTGGTTGGGGAAGATGGGTGGCAGTAGCGTCGTAGTCGTCATCGGTACAACTCTCATGATGGATAGCAGTGGTTGCCGTTCTTCTGACCGCCTTGAGTGCCCATATAGGATCGTTGGTTAGGAGTTACGGTTTCACCTGTATGTCTGTCTGTCCCAGAGGGGCACGACATCCTCCTTTTATTTGTGGCACTAAGGGACCTAGGACATTAACCATCGTTGGTTTTGGGTGCCCCGATCAAAGCACGAACATGCATGGGGGAGGGGACTTTTCCTTCCCTGTTTTCTCTTGGTTTGCTATATCGGGAGATCAATTCCAACAGAGATGACTTTGAAGCCTTTTAGATATCTCAAACAGGTCCAAGAGGCCGTCACTCATTAGGGTTATCGCCTAAAAGCACTTTGGACTTTGCACATGAGAGAAGGGGGATGTTTAGCCTCCCATCCAGCAGCCACCAAGACAAGTGGCGAAAAATTCTAGGTTAGCCTAAAACCAAGAGAGAGAACGGGAAGGAGAGGAAGATTGAATGAAAACACTTGTCATCAAGCAGCGGCGGGGCGGGGGGGGGGGCAGGTGGTCCGCCCCATGGTTGTGAAGTTCAGATCCACCACATTTCTCCTTCAAGTTGTGATTCCACCATCTTTGAAATTGTTCAAATCCCTAACCCTTGCAGCCCCAAATCTTATTATTGTTGTCCAATATAGTGAAAGCTTGATGAATGAGGGTCTCTAGTGCTACCTAGAGAAGAATTTATTGTATCCCACATTTGATAATAGTGGAAGAAGATTTGGGTGGCTTCGTCCCGTGATTTTTACCCTGGTTTGATGAATTTTTAGTTAAAAATCTGGTGTCTATGTGTGTTGATGTTGTTGCTACACTTTTGATAAGAGCGGCTAAAACCACCTAGTACTTGTCCTAGCTGCGTGCTGAAAGTATTCTGGACTTGTCCTAAGTTCAGGCTAAACCAGTGCATACTCCATATACGTTGATGCATAAATTTTCTTTTGTCGTAAGCAATGATCATTGAATTAGTGCATAAAGGTGATAGTGAAATTACTTTATATGCTACAGTTCTCAGATCACTGTGTGTGCGCGCTAATCCCAAACATTCAGTTTACTGCTCCGGCCGGTCCTTGTCTCTCTACCGGTGACCACCACCGCAGAGGCGATCAAATTGAAGCACACACTAGTAGAAAACAGGGTTTTGGTCCAGGCCAGGTAAGGGCATTAATCCCGGTTCACTCACGAACCGGGACCAAAGGTGGCATTAGTCCCGATTCGTGAGGCCAGGGCGCCGGCCGGGCCTCAGGGGCCACTGGTCCCGGTTCGTATAACCCCTTTGGTCCCGGTTCCAGACACGAACCGGGACCAATGAGCCTCGCTCCTGGCCCACAACCATTGGTCCCAGTTGGTGGCAGGAACCGGGATCAAATGTGGTCCCTTAATCCCGGTTCTAGCCACCAACCGGGACTAAAGAGTGGCCTATATATACCCCCTCCCCTGCCCGCGAGCAGAGCCACTGCTCTGTTTTTTGGTCGACCGTGGAAGAGCTTTGTGGTGCTCTAGCTCACCTCCTATGCACATGAGGTGTTCGATGAAATGCCCGAGCCACACTTAAGCTTTCTCCTCTCGAAGCTCCTTGTCCAAGCTCCATTTTCCTCAAGATTTGTCTAGGTTTGGCGGTCCGTCCTGCGCCGTCCCCGTCCTCACCGCCATCGATCGCCCGCGCCGATCTCGTCGCCGGCACCACCGTGGTGAGCCTCTTGTTCTTATCTTCTTTATAAAAGAAAAAAGTTCTTACTTGTATGATTTAGATAGATACTTGTGTAATTTTCTTACTTTTATTATTGTTTGTTATTATATAGTGCGATGGTTTTGGTATCCGCCTCCCTCGGCCCTCGTCCTGTCTATGATTCGGATGTGGTATATATATTATCTTTTATAACTATTAGTTTCATTTAGTGTTTATGACAATTATGCTGACCAACGTGACATAGATTTTTTTATCTAGGAGGTATGTGAACCGGAAATTCCAACCGACCCTATTGTCGAGAGGTTAAATTTAGTTGAAGAAGAAAACAATTACTTGAAAGAAAAATTGAAAAAAATTGAGGAGGAGAAGATGATATTGGAGTTGCATGTTGCGGATGTCGTCGATGATCACAAGATCAAGATGGATGCAATGCGCTTCAAGATTAGAAAGTATAGAAAATATGCCATTCATACTGAGGCTTGGTATCATTATGCCATTGGATCAATTGTTACCTTAGTTGCGATTATGATCGCATTTGTTGTTGCATTGAAATGTTTTAGATAGTTTCAATGTATGGTTTAATTAGATGCTCTGGAGAGCTATATGTTGTTCAATGAGAATTATGTATGTACTTTGGTTTTAATGTGATGATGAACTTCTATTAATTAATTTGGTCACTTTTGTATTCATGATGTTCTGTAATGGTTTTTGACACACTTAATTATATATAATGCACGCAGATGAACCGGCAATGGATGTACGGTGACAGCCGCACCTCCGAGTACATTAAGGGCGTGCATAATTTTCTCGAAGTGGCTGAGGCAAACAAGCAGAATGGTTTTATGTGTTGTCCATGCCCTATATGTGGGAATACGAAGTCTTACTCTGACTCGAAAACACTTCACACCCACCTGCTTTATAAGGGTTTCATGCCACACTATAATCTTTGGACCAAGCACGGAGAAAGAGGGGTTATGATGGAAGACAGCGAAGAAGAAGAGGATGATGACAACTATGTGCCCCCTGAATACGGTGATGCTGCAACGGGGGAAGCTGAAGATCAAGAGGAACCAGACGATGTGCCCGATGATGATCTTCGCCGGGTCATTGTTGATGCAAAGAGACAATGCGAAAGTGAAAAGGAGAAGTTGAAGTTCGATCGCATGTTAGAGGATCACAAAAAAGGGTTGTACCCCAATTGCGAACATGGCAACACAAAGCTCGGTACCACACTGGAATTGCTGCAGTGGAAGGCAGAGAATGGTGTACCTGACAAAGGATTTGAGAAGCTACTGAAAATATTGAAAAGAAGGTTCCAAAGGATAACGAATTGCCCGACAGTACGTACGCAGCAAAGAAGGTTGTATGCCCTCTAGGATTGGAGGTGCAGAAGATACATGCATGCCCTAATGACAGCATCCTCTACCGTGGTGCGTACGAGGATTTGAACGCATGCCCGGTATGCGGTGCATTGCGGTATAAGATCAGACGAGATGACCCTGGTGATGTTGAGGGCGAGCGCCCCAGGAAGAGGGTTCCTGCCAAGGTGATGTGGTATGCTCCTATAATACCACGGTTGAAACATCTGTTCAGAAACAAAGAGCATGCCAAGTTGATGCGATGGCACAGAGAGGACCATAAGAAAGACGGGAAGTTGAGAGCACCCGCTGACGGTCGCAGTGGAGAAAAATCGAGAGAAAGTACTAGGAGGACTTTGCAAGTGACGCAAGGAACGTATGGTTTGGTTTATGCACGGATGGCATTAATCCTTTTGGGGAGCAGAGCAGCAACCACAACACCTGGCCCGTGACTCTATGTATCTATAACCTTCCACCTTGGCTGTGCATGAAGCGGAAGTTCATTATGATGCCAATTCTCATCCAAGGCCCTAACCAACCCGGCAACTACATTGATGTGTACCTAAGGCCATTAGTTGAAGAACTTTTATAGCTGTGGAATGGAAACGATGTATGTGTGTGGGATGAGCACAAACAACAGGAATTTGACCTGCATGCGTTGCTGTTTGTAACCATCAATGATTGGCCTGCTCTCAGTAACCTTTCAGGACAGACAAACAAGGGATACCACGCATGCACGCACTGTTTAGATGACACCGAAAGTATATACCTGGACAAATGGAAGAAGAATGTGTACCTGGGGCATCGTCGATTTCTTCCGACCAACCATCAATGTCGAAAGAAAGGCAAGCATTTCAAAGGCGAGGCAGATCACCAGAAGAAGCCCGCCATCTGTACCGGTGATCACATACTTGCTATTAGTTTCATGAAATTCCTCCCTTCAAAGTCAAGGCTGACCCAAGCACCCTGTTAAACGATGAAGATTATCCATGGTTACGGCGCAATAAGCAAAGGACACAAGCGAAGAAAAAGTGAAGACTTTCTCTCCACAACTATTATGATGATGCCTTTGATCTAAAATATCACTGCAGTTACATGTGAAGAAATGAAATGCCTTTTGTAACAGATGAGTTTTCTTATGGAACCCTGATACTTCGAAAGAGATTGTCCATTTTGTACACGAAGTGCATCCAGTTTTTGCCGTAACCCTCTCAAATTTTTATAACATACTATGTGGGTGAAATGGTGATACCATGCCAACTTTCAACCTTTTCAGAGTTCATTTGTAGTGCTTTTTGATTTTAGGGTCATTTAGCTCAAAAAAATCAGTAAATGCATGAAAAATACCAAATAAAGTCAGAAAAGGTTGAAAATTGATGATGTGGCTTTGAATGGTGCATTTTGAACTCACAAAAAGTCTGGAGTTCAAATAAGTTCAAAAAAATGAAATCCCTTTGTAACAGATGAGTTTTCGTCCGATACCCGGATACTTCGAAAGAGATTGTCCATTTTGTACACGAGGTGCATCCATTTTTTACCGTAACCCTCTCAACTTTTTAGCACATGCTATGTGGGTGAAATGATGATACCATGCCAACTTTCAACCTTTTCAGAGTTCATTTGTAGTGCTTTTCAATTTCAGGGTCATTTAGCTCCAAAAAATCAGTAAATGCATGAAAAATACCAAATGAAGTCAGAAAAGGTTGAAAATTGATGATGTGGCTTTGAATGGTGCATTTTGAACACACAAAAAGTCTGGAGTTCAAATAAGTTCAAAAAAATGAAATCCCTTTGTAACAGATGAGTTTTCGTCCGAAACCCTGATATTTCGAAAGAGATTATCCATTTTGTACACGAAGTGCATCCAGTTTTTGCCGTAACCCTATCAACTTTTTAGCACATGCTATGTGGGTGAAATGATGATACCATGCCTACTTTCAACCTTTTCAGAGTTCATTTGTAGTGCTTTTCAATTTCAGGGTCATTTAGCTCAAAGATTGAACTAATAGCAAAAAGAATGAACTAATAGCAAAAAGAATGAACTAAAAATAATTAATTAAAATATTCTATTATGATCAACTAAAACAAAACAATAATATTCTTCAATAGCAAAAAGAATCAACTAAAAAGCTTTTATAAAACTGTAATAGCAAAAGGAATCAACTAAAAAGCTTTTATAAACCTCTACTATTTTTGAAACTAAAATTATATAAAATTTATGCAACTAAAATTATCAAAGTATTTTCTGTTCAAAACATTAATAGCAAAAAGAATTTTCATAAAGAATTTTTTTGTTAGAAACTTTAATAGCAAACAAAAATATAAAAATCTGTTTTTGATTAAAACAAACATTTAAAATAACCTAAAAATTACCAAATGGAATATAATGATAAAACACAGTAATATTAAATAGCAGGAAAAAGAATCACTCAAAAATCTATTTTATAGTAAAGTTATTCACAAACTAGTGATTCACACAAATTTAAAAGAATTCAAATTTAAACTATTCAAATTTGAAAACTAATGGCACTAACAGAAAGTTTATAATTTTTTTGACCTAAAAGCAAAAAGAATCACTGAAAAACTGTAAGTATTTACTTAGTACAAAAAAAGCATCAAAGAAAACAAAAAAACAGGAATTTTTTTTAAAAAAATGCCGCCTACTGGGCCACCACGGCCTGGATACGACTAGAAACGCATTGGGCCAGGATTCAGGCCCGCAGCAGGCCCAGTAGGCCCACAGGCAGAGGAGTGTGCGATTAGGCCTGTAAGCCTGCAGTTGAGAGGAGCTCGAGAGGGTCAGCGCAGCAGCGCTAATAAACAACTCACGAGCCCTCTCAGCTAGCGAGGTGGGACTAAACTTTTGGCCCCGGGCAGCAGCACAAGGCCATTGGTCCCGTTTCGTGGCACCAACCGGGACCAATGCCCACCTTTGGTCCCGGTTCGTGGCACCAATCGGGACCAATGCCCACCTTTGGTCCCGGTTCGTGCCACCAACCGGGACCAAAGGTCTCTGCTTCCCGCCCTTTGGGCTGCTGAAAAGAGACCTTTGGTCCCGGTTCGTGGCACGAACCGGGACCAAAGGGGGGCTTTGGTCCCGGTCGGTGCCACGAACCGGGACCAAAGGGTTGGGTATATAACCAACACTTGTGAAAAATTTCATTTTCATCTTGCAGTTGCCGCCCCTGACGACGCCGACCTCCTCGACGCCGCCAGGCTGCCCCGACGCCGTCGCCGTCGCCCATGCCCCTGCCCCGCCCCCGAAGCCACGCCGTCGCCGTCCAACGCCCCTGCGCCCAGGCCCGCCCCCACCGTCGCCGTCGTCCCCGCCCCCAAGCTCGCCCGGCCACGCCCCTGCCCCGGCCCGCCCCCACCGTCGCCGTCGCCGACGCCGTTGCCGCCCCCGCCATCGCCCTCACCGGCCGCCCCCGCTGTGAGCCGCCGCCGCCGCCCTTTTTTTTCATTTTTTATATGATCATTTATTTGTTCATATATATATATATAATGTATATATGTATGTGTGTGGCTATATGTACGTATGGATGTTCATATATATATATATGTATTAATTTTTTTGTTCATAGCATTTTTTGTTCATATATGTATTTTTTTTGTTCATATGTGTATTAATTTTTTTGTTCATAGCATTTTTTTGTTCATATATGTATTTTTTTATCATATCATTTTTTTTCCATGTATATATGTATGTGGCTATGTATGTATAGATGGATATCATTTTTTTCCATGTATGTATGTCGTTGTCGATATACCCCCTCCCCGATAAGTTCGACATGAGGGGGGGGGGTCGATATACCCCCTCCCCGATTACATTTTTTTCCAAGTTACTAAGGTAAAATGTTCACCCCCCTCTCGATATACCGGGCGACCAACTCTCGAGGCCACCCAAACCCTAGAAAAAAAGCGTTGTCGATCTCCTACCCCCTCCCGCCCCTACACGACAAACTCTCGAGGCCACCAAACCACTTGAATAATACTCCGGTAACTTCGACATGAGGGGGGACGTCGATCAAACCCTTCTCGCCCGAACAAGTCTATGTATCATTTTATATCGCGGTGGACATATATCAAAGTTTGATCATATGTCAAATTTTGAATTTTGACATATGCAATATTTGATCATATATCAAAGTTTGATCATATGTCAAAGTTTGAATTTTAACATATGCAACATTTGATCATATGTCAAAGTTTGATCATATGTCAAAGTTTGAATTTTGACATATGCAACAATATTTGATCATATGTCAAAGTTTGACTTTTGCCATAGATTTATCAAGAATGCCCCCATTATGGATGTGCACAAGTTGATCCAATTTTTTTCTGATCTCATATATATATATATATATATTCTTCTATATGTCACGTTGTCTGTCAAAATATTGAAGAAATCCATGGCTTCATCATTAGCCAGAAGTAACAGGCGTATGATGCTACGAAGCTCTTCAAAGTTGTTTTGGAACGGAGTTCCGGATAGAATAATTGGCTTTTTGGTACGAATTTCAGCAAAGGCCTTCCAAATAGCGATATTCGGAAGGCTCTTGTTGAACTTCGTACCAAAAAACTAATTATCCTATCCGGGACTCTGTTCCAAAACAATTTTGAAGAGCTTCGTACCATTATGCGCCTGTTACATCCGGCTAATGATGAAGCCATAGTTTTCTTGAATCCTTTGACACTGACAACGTGACATATAGAAGGGTAGATGAGATCAGGAAAAATATGGACCATTTTCTGCACATCCAGAATGGCGCCATTTTGTTAAATCCCTTATTTGACATTCATGAGAGAGGCGGTCCGGACGTCGGACATTCATGAGAGAACTCCGGTAACTCTTCAACTTGAGGGGGGACGTCGATCAACCCCTTCTCGACCGACCAAACCCTAGAAGCGTCGAGGCCACCCCAAACCCTAGAACCGTTGCCGAGGCCACCCCAAACCCTAGAAGCGTCTATGTTTGCCACTAATATATTCATCTCTCATGTTTGTATATTAATTGCCATGTTGTAATATTTGCAGAAACTATGGATCAAAGAGACTTAGAACAAGAAGAGTTGTTGGGGGACATAATCCGCGACGGACGTGATGTCTTGTCGTTTCTCAACAACACCGATGGTCTGGAAGGAGAGGATGAAGGCTCCGGTGATCGAACAATGGAGGAGGAAAGACATGATCATGATGTCTTCGGTCACCGAATGCCGGTGGAAGAAGGAGGCCGTGATGACAGCTCCGGTGACCGAACGGAGGAGGGAGCTGTTGCAAAGTTCGGCGAGGTACATATATTAATTAAGCCTGTGCTGACTAGCTAATCGATGCATAAATTGTTTTGGTATGTACATATATTAACTCTTCTTTCTTCTTTTATAGCACTCCGGATCGAGCCAAACTTCGGTAACGAGACGAGGCCCGAAGAAAAGGTTGCGGCAAGATGAAAGGTTCACGATCACAGCAATCGCGGACGATGGCCAACCGGTTGACCCCAGGCGGACCAAGGAAGCATTTTCTGCTCAGTGCGGAGCTATTGTTAGGGACAGTATCCCGATCAGCATCCAGCTATGGAATAAGCCTAAGAACGAAGACCCTCAAGTTTCTTATGTCACCGATAGACAAAAAGATGATCTTTGGACCTCGCTGAAGGCAAATTTCACCCTACCGCCAGAGGAGGATCCGAATAAGCCAGTTATAGAGCCACTGGTCAAGGCGTGTGTTCTTAAGAAGATGGCAGATCTATTTAGGAGGTGGAAGAATGAGCTGAAATCAATGTTTGTCGACAAAGGGAAGACTCCAGAATTCACCGGCCGATTTGAGAAGATAAGAGATCACTGGCCCGCATTTGTGGCCTACAAGACATCGGACAAGAGTAAGAAAATGTCAGAGATAAACAAGATAAATGCTGCAAAGAAGGTGTATCACCATCGCACGGGGTCAGGCGGCTACCTCAAACCCCGGTCGTTGTGGGACAAAGCTGAGAATGACCTGATTGCTAAAGGGGTCGAACCAGAGACATTGAACTGGCCAGACTGTTCAAGGACTTGGTTCTTCGGGGTTGGGGGAACTTTGGACCCTGAAACAGGGAAGTGCCGTTGGGCGGACGAGCAACTTGCAATACCCGTCAAGAAGCTTCAGAAGTATATCGCCGCAGCGCAGGCAGGGACGTTCATTCCCGACAGAGAGAAGGACGAGCTGACTGAGGCCCTCAGGAATCCTGAGCACCCTGGACGAACACGAGGCACGCCAGGCTCCGTTGCGTGGAAGGTTGGGTTTCCCGGCGTAGGCGGTTACAAAACCTGGGAGAGGAAGAGGAAACAGGAGCTGAGCGAAATGCAGAAGCTCAATGCAAGAGTACTAAAGCTAGAGGAACAAGTTGAGAGCCAGCGAGCTGCCGACCAACCATCTCAGCGGCACGAATCTATCCCAGAAGCTGCCCCGCCATCTCAGCAGAGAAGCATCGTTCAGCAGCCTGACTTCACGGCTCCTAGCTACCCCGTTGATGCTATCACAGATGCTCAACATTGCCAGCTTATGATGAAATGTCAGAACCTCACCTTGAAGGCGGCTGTCGGCTCTGTTGCACCTCCTCAACCTGACGGAACTTTTCACAACTGTCCGATTCCACATGGCTATGCTGTTGTGACGGTGGATGAAGTAATGGAGGGATTTGACGAGCTCGAGCTTGACCACCCTACATGTGAAGGGGAGACTCAGCTGGTTTATGCTCTGAGGACTTCATGTCTATGGCGGAAGGAGTACATCAAGCTTCCGAACTGGACGCCTCCGCCTCCTCCTCCTCCTCCGGCGAGTCAGAGCACTCCTCCTCCTCCTCCGACGCATGAGGGCACTCCTTCTCTGCCTCCACCGGCGCGTGAGGGCACTCCGCCTCCTCCTCCGCCTCCTCCGGCGCGTATAAGCACTCTGCCTCCTCCTCCGCCTCGTCAGCAACGGCAGAAGAGAGCCGCCACCGCTCCGGCGGCTAGCAGTACAAGCAGAGGCGGGAAACAATTCAGATACGGTCCATCTCTCAATCCTCTGGAAATGTTACCATATGAGAGGACCGACGAGGAAACCGCGAAAATCAGTGCTGCTGAAGTGCATGAACATTTTGCACGGAAACCTCCACCTCCGAAGGAGACGATAGATCCGGTGAAACGGAAGCGCACTATCGATGCCCTGAAGTGACCACCACCGTCTTCGCCGCAATCCAACTATGAGCGCATTATTGAAAGGACATATAAGGAAGCGGAGCGGTCGGGAAGTACTTGCATGCATGCAAGGTTAGCAGAACAAAGAAGTGGGAAAACAATTCCCCAGCTCGGCGAACAGGCGAACCAATCGTGCCCCCCGCTCAAGGTGTCTAGTGATATCGTTGCTAATCAGCCGGGGATAGTGCCCGGTACCAATCCTGCTGATTACCTGAGTGATGATGTAGAGTTTGAAATAATGGAGGTGGACGAATTCAGATACCAGTACGGGCAACATCTCGTCAAACCTGATCATCCTCCTCTAACAACGATGATGCGAAGATTCCATGAATGGTACATGAAAACCTGCAGCGAGTCTGGGAAGGATACTTTGACACTAAGAATTAAAGAGGAGCACGACCTCATTGGAATGGATCAGTTGTCTGTTGAATTTGACGAGTTATTCCAATTATACAATCAAAAGGCCCTCGACAAAACACTCGTGATTTGCTACTGTCTGTAAGTACTACTTCTGTAATTAAGTCTATATATACAGCTCAGCTCTTTTATTGCATGTATATATAATTATCCTCACTATATTAGGTAGATTGAAGATCGTCGAATGCAGAAAAGCACAAATCTATGACATTGGGTTCATTATGTAGGAGATATGCCCTAGAGGCAATAATAAATGTTATTATTTATCTCCTTGCTCATAATTATGTTTATGTTCCATGCTATAACTGCTGTGGTTCCCGAGCCCGTATATCCATAAAGGCTCTGGGGAAAACCCATGTGCACGTGTGGAATAATAAACGGTAAAAAGTATTCCTAGTCATGCCTCTAAGACTAGCTCAAGTGTTGCATGATGATTATGTTTTCCCAATCATGGGCATGTCTATGCCAGCAGCTTTGAGGGCACAATGTTAGAAGAACATTTGTGTTGAATCGACCCGATTGATGTTATGCTAAGAGATTCATTCGTCACAAGTTAATGGTTGATAACACAGAGATGGTTAACGTTTGCATGATTCCTCAGACCATGAGAGTATCGAGTTTCTTCATGCTTGATTCATGAACTTTGGGGTTTGTTAAACGTCATCCGTAACTGGATGGCTATTACGGCGGCTTACGGGTTCATGGGAAAGTATGTTAAGTAACTTGATAGCTCAAGATTGGGATTTGCTCCTCCGACGATGGAGAGATATCTCTGGGCCCTCTCGGTGTTAAGGTATCCATCATCGTCTGGCCAGACACTTTGTGATTTGATCACGGGGATGCCGGAACACGGTAACGAGAAAAGAGAACAATACCGGTAACAAGGTAACTAGCATAGTGGACAAGTTGTTGATCCACGGGAATGCCAACATGTCTCGCCTCGGGTATTTGTAACATATCGCGAAGCAACAGGAATAGCACACGGCAACTGGAGGTTCACTCGAATATTCATTCGTGTGGGTATAGGGGTCAATATGGGTGTCCACGGCTCCGATGTTGATCATTGATCGGAAGGGGTTCCGTGTCATGTCTATACTTCACCGAACCTATAGGGTCACACACTTAAGGGTCATCTATCTGCTGAATACTAGACAGGGAGTCTGAGAGAAAATCACCGAAAAAGTTTCGGACACCGAAAAGTTTCGGACAGCGGAAAAGTTCCGCAGAGAGAGGTCACCGGATGAGTTCCGGTGAAACTGAAAAGTTGTTTCAGGGGATACCATTAAGTCAAAATGGTTTCAGCACATGCCTGATAATTCTTGGAGGATACCAGAATCATTCTGGAAACTTCTGGGAATTTTCTGGAAGAAAAACCGGAAATGTTCCGGGGCTGCCGGAACCGCTTCAGATGCTTTTCGCAGATGAAATCACTAAACTGGAATTGTTCCAGAACGCATTGAAAATTATTTTAGTGGGTACTGGAAATGTTCTAAGCCCACATAAATATTTTCAGTTCGAACGGACGCTGAAAAATGTCGTCGTGAATAGTGAAAGTGCTTTTTGGGAATTTTATGGAAAGCACCTTTTTGGAAATTCCAAAAAGGGCCTTCTAGAAGGGGAAGGAGGGCATGGCACCTCATGGGGGGGGGTCCCCCCCCAAGGGTGGCCGGCCAAGGAGGTGGAGCACCATGGTGCTCCACATGGCACTCCCATAGGGCATATTCCCTTTTGGAAAGGGATATTCCAAGGGCACTTTGGGGTTTTTGTGTGACAATTTTACCCCTTGGCTAGCCTATATATAGGAGTGATCTTGGCAGCCATTTCCCCATCCCTTGCTCTCATACACATGCCAAGATGTTATCTGGCTTCTCTCTCCCTCCCACGAAAAGAGTTTCGTAGAGCCGAAAGGCTGTTTGGGTTCCGGCAGGAACTAGTTCTGGACGGCGAAGCCCTGCCGGATAGATGACACCGTATGTGTGCAACTCTGTAGAGAGGTCGTTGTTTCGATCTGTAGGAGATATGCCCTAGAGGCAATAATAAATGTTATTATTTATCTCCGTGTTCATAATTAGGTTTATGTTCCATGCTATAACTGCTATGGTTCCCGAGCCCGTATATCCATAAAGGCTCTGGGGAAAACCCATGTGCACGTGTGGTATAATAAACGGTAAAATGTATTCGTAGTCGTGCCTCTAAGACTAGCTCAAGTGTTGCATGATGATTATGTTTTTCCAATCATGGGCATGTCTATGCCAGCAACTTTGAGGGCACAATGTCAGGAAGGACATTTGTGTTGAATCGACCCGAATTGATGTTATGCTATGAGATACATTCGTCATGAGTTAATGGTTAATAACACAGAGATGGTTAATGTTTGCATGATTCCTCAGACCATGAGAGTATCGAGTTTCTTCATGCTTGATTCATGAACTTTGGGGTTTGTTAAACATCATCCGTAAATGGATGGCTATTACGGCGGCTTACGGGTTCATGGGAAAGTATGTCAAGTAACTTGATAGCTCAAGATTGGGATTTGCTCCTCCGACGATGGAGAGATATCTCTGGGCCCTCTCGGTGTTACGGTATCCATCATCGTCTGGCCAGACACTTTGTGATTTGATCACGGGGATGCCGGAACACGGTAACGAGAAAAGAGAACAATACCGGTAACGAGGTAACTAGCATAGTGGAAAAGTTGTTGATCCACGGGAATGCCAACATGTCTCACCTCAGGTATTTGTAACATATCGCGAAGCAACAGGAATAGCACACGGCAACTGGAGGTTCACTCGAATATTCATTCGTGTGGGTATAGGGGTCAATATGGGTGTCCACGGCTCCGATGTTGATCATTGATCGGAAGGGGTTCCGTGTCATGTCTATACTTCACCGAACCTATAGGGTCACACGCTTAAGGGTCATCTATCTGCTGAATACTAGACAGGGAATCTGAGAGAAAATCACCGAAAAAGTTTCGGACACCGAAAAGTTTCGGACAGCGGAAAAGTTCCGCAGAGAGAGGTCACCGGATGAGTTCCGGTGAAACTGAAAAGTTGTTTCAGGGGATACCATTAAGTCAAAATGGTTTCGGCACATGCCTGATAATTCTTGGAGGATGCCAGAATCATTCTGGAAACTTCTGGGAATTTTCTGGAAGAAAAAACCGGAAATGTTCCGGGGCTGCCGAAACCGCTTCAGATGCTTTTCGCAGATGAAATCACTAAACTGGAATTGTTCCAAAACGCGTTGAAAATTATTTTAGTGGGTACTGGAAATGTTCTAAGCCCACATAAATATTTTCAGTTCGAACGGACGCTGAAAAATGTCGTCGTGAATAGTGAAAGTGCTTTTTGGAATTTTTTGGAAAGCCACCTTTTAGGGCTCTTTGCTAAAGGCTTCTAGAAGGTGATGTGGATGGATGAGAGCCCCCTTGGAGGGGGACCCCTAGGGGGTGGCCGGCCACATGTGGAGCTCCACCTTGGAGCTCCACATGTCCTTTGGTTTCTCTCTTATGCCCTTGGAAAGAGTTTCCTTCATGGGTATTTTGGTATTTCTTGAATGCCCATCCTACCCCTTGGTTTTCCTATATAAGGAGGAGAGGGGGCTGCTCAATCCTTCATCCCTTCTCATATACAAGTGCCATTGCAATGATCTGGCTTCTCTCTCCCTCCCACGAAAAGAGTTTCGTAGAGCCGAAAGGCTGTCTGGGTTCCGGTGGGAACTAGTTCTGGACGGCGAAGCCCTGCCGGATAGATGACACCGTATGTGTGCAACTCTGTAGAGAGGTCGTAGTTTCGATCTTAGTGCCCGAGGGGCTGTTCGTGAGTGCCTCCCGAAGGGCTGTCCAAGTGACGGTCCAAGTTCTGTGAGTCCTCCCGAAGGGCTGTCCGAGTGACCGTTCGAGTTTCGAAGGTCCTCTTGAAGGGCTGTCCGCGACACCGTCCAGGGGACTGTTCGACCGCCTCCCGAAGGGCTGTCCAAAGAGAAGACGAGGGTATACATCCTCGCGGTTGGGAGGTTGTAAATCCTAGCTGTGGGGATCTGCACCGCCGATCGTCATCGACTCTTCTTCCGCTGCGCTACGAGTCGGTAACGAAAATGATCAAACCTTGTATGCAGTCTCCATAGTGGTCCTGGGCTGGTGCGTAGGTCGAAATTTTTTGTTTTCTGCTGCGTTACCCTACAGTGGTATCAGAGCCGTGCTATGCGTAGATGCAGGTTGCGATCTAGAATACATGAGATGTATGGGTGTTGCACAATATAATTAGGTAGTAGATGAGTTCTATTACTGAAAATTATTTGTGCGGGTAGCAGATGAAATCTGTTACCCGATGTTCTTGTTGCTTCCCTGGAATTTGCATATTTCTGATCTTGATAACAGCATGGTGGAGTTTCAATGTTCTGGCAATCCGCGATCCTGATTGATCAACGAAGTGCTAACAGTTCATTGAATTCCACCATAGTTAAAAAGAAAGATGAAATTTCGCAGACGAAAGGACAATGCAGATATGATCTACACGGGGGTCATGCGTATGACGAATTTTAGTATGGGGCTCGAGATTTTATTATCTCGGTTTTCATACACCCTGGAAAGTTAATCTAGCGACTTGAATTATCATACTTGATGATGGACGTTGGTAGCTTCGGTTTGTTTCGAAACCTTAGAAGCCACGAAAAACAAGTTTTTGCTGAACCGATTAGAGGCGTCTAACTTGGTTTTGCAGGAGGGTTTGCATGTGCATATGATGTGGTATAGCAGTGCTCATAATAATTTGATTATGTATGAGATGACTATATGATGTAAATTAATTAACATGACCTGCGTGTCATGATTCGGCATGATGGCTGGAGCCATATGATTGCACTTTAAATGACCTATGTGTCAACCTTGTTGTAATGCATTATTTTATTAGCTATAGATATAGCAATATTATCTGGTGCATCGACAAGGTGGTGGCAATCTTCGCGAAGGTGAACACCGACGCGAATGCCGAAGACGAAGAAATACAAGACTTCTCCGTCAGAAAGGGCTATACCATATCATGCTATTATGAATTGCCTGAGATGTTTATCCCTTATGATGCACCCTTCTTGATTGCGCGGTAGTCGCTTTTTATTAGGGTGATCTCTCACAAAAATATCATAGTTGATAGTGTTCTCCCAAGTGTAGCACCGTCACGGCACCTAACTTTTCGGGGTGCGCCATGACTAACATGGGTACGAACGATTAGGGATGTGTGAGGCGGGTGAGTTCAGACCTCGCAGCGAGATCACTTGGTTGTCTTTGACGTTCAGGCATGACAGTCATGAGCTCGGAACACGCCCATCGAAAGATAAACAAGAGTCACATAGAGATGTGATTGGCAGGTTGGCCTACCGGCTGAGATTTTCGTCATCAGTGGTGACTAACATCAATGACGAATAATCAAAACACGGGTCTTGAATCACTCACAATCAATTATGAGAGATATTGATTTGAGTGGGAGCGCACTGTAGAATTATCTTGTTTAATTCTCAGTGCAATTAATTGTGAACACTGTCTAAGTGTGGTTTGCATAATAGTTGTAGAATAATGGCTCGCGTTTCCACCTTCCCTATTAAAATTGAATAGCTGTTAAATATCTGGTTAAAACTTTACGGTTGGTAACGTAATGTGAGGATTGTCCTCAAGAGTGCCGAGAAGGACTTTGTCCTATCGCATACTTTCGGTATTCTCTCGCTTATGCTATGGATCATGTGACTCTCGTCCTTCGATCCAAAAGCTAGAATTCCGTTTCAGTCAAGTGCAATATGTTTGCTTCCATGAGACCCGAACTTCGAAAGTTTGGATAGTTATGTGATATTCATGGAATCTGAAAATCATTTTCAGAGACAGACAAAGGCTAAAAGATATGAGATATCCAAAGCAATGTTTGTTTGCAAACTATTAGTAAAGGAGTTTACTATGCATTAGACTGATAAGAGAGGGATCCAGAAGAACGCCTGTCATATGATGAAAGGTGAATAAAACAACAACTTAAAGAGAAAGGAAGTGTCCGAAGGGTGTTAGTGAAACTTTCACGCCAAGGAAGTCCGGGGCTAACGCCACTCTTAAGTTGGGTGCTTCTTCTGAGAGTAAGAGAAATACTAAAAGTTAAACTGTTAGAAGTATAATGGCAGAAAGAAAGAAGACTGGAATATCCAGCTCATGTATGAATGTCATACAAGTTTTTGATGTATAGAAGGCTAGTCAAAGATATAGTTCTTGGGAATTATGATTAATTTGTTAATCACTGATTCTTGGGTATTGTGAGTTAATCATAGAGATACCCGCTCGATTGCATTCTGTTGCAACTCGATGTAAGAACTACTATGGCCTGAAAGACTAGCCAGGAATGAGGTTTAGGTATACACAGGGAACATTGTAAATGTTACTATACCTTCCATCGGTGTATTACCGTCTGTATTTATTTTCATAATTCATTTAGAGTTTTACAAACTCTAGCCTTTGCATAAAGTAATCTTGCAAGAAGGTTGTTCATAAGAGAACTTTTTATGTTCGATGTTATGAATAACATAAGGGCCATACTTTCATTGAGAATGAGATGCATGTTATGAATAAATGATAATAATATATTACCTATGTTTTTACTTTCATAATTCATTTTAGAGTTTCATACACTCTAGCCCATTGCAAAATGTTTGTTGCAAAAGGGTTGTTCATAAAAAGGACAATTGTTGTTCAGTATTATGAATAACATGAAGGGCCATGCTTCCATCCAAGATGGGACATATGTTATGAATATTGATGGTGATATGATACATCCATAACACTGACGCTAAATGTCGCAAGACTAAAAGAATACCACACAAGTGTGGCACTGCATTTGGTCACATTGGAGAAACCCGCATGGAAAATTCCATTATGATGGATTTTGAAGTCGTTTGATTTTGAATCATCTGACACTTGCAACTTTTCTCCGAAAAGTGAAGTGACTGAAATACCGTTCACAGGCCATAAGGAACGAACAACAAACTTATTGGTGATCATACATTTGATGTGTGTAGTTCGATAAATGTTGCAAGTAGTGGATTTACTATCTTCAGAAATGACTCAAGTAGATATATGGATATTTGCTTGATGGGACGTAAGTCTGGATCTTTTGAAATCATTCGAAAGGTTTTCAAAAATAAAGTAGAAGTTATTGTAACAAGAAAATTATGTTTCTACAATTCGATTGCAGAAAGGAATATTTGAGTTACAAGTTTAGCGAATGTCTGATGAGTTGTGAAAGGGGTTTCATAACTTGCACCTCCCGGAGCACCACTGCAAGTGGAAAGTCCGTGAAGATGTAATCGAACCATTTATGACATGGTAAGATCAAAGATGACATAAATAAATTTGCCATTATCCCTTTTAAAGAGTGATGCTTTAGAGACTGCGGCTTTTACACTGAAAAGAGCTCCATCGGGTCTGTTGAAATGACACCATGGTATGGTACGCCCAACCATGTTATATCTTTTCTTAACATTTGGAATATGGGGCTTGTGTAAAAGGTTACAAACCTATTCCAAATCAGACAAGTGCTACTTTGTAGGTTATCCCAAGCAATTGGGTATTCCTCCCTCACTATACCGAGGCAAATAGGTTTGCCACAAAGAACGGTATGCTTTTTGAAGAAAATGGTTCTTTCAAAAAGGTGAGTGGGAGAATAATGCAACTCGACGAGATAACCAGTATCTCCGTCATCAGGTCAAAGGAAAGAGACCTTGGAAGTAATTCCAGTGTTTCCTACTGCGACTGATCCGGAAGTCTCTACAATAAAATGTATGGACTTCGGTCAAACTTGCAGCTAAACCACGTAGGCAAGGCTCGTGCAAACCTCTCAGGTGCGTAGACGAGATATTGTTGTCAGACAACAGTATACCTACGATACACAAGGAAGCGTTGATGGGCCCTGACTCCGGAATTGGCTGAATGCCAATACAACCCGAGTTAGTTTCCATATAAGTGATTCAAGATTAAAACCTTGATACACCTTTCGGAAGACTTAGAGTCTAACGAATATTTATGGAACTTAAAACTGATACGGATAAAAATGTTTTATCCATAAAGCTCGACTTGTTGAAATAACAAGTTCAAGGAGTTGACTGCGATGAGGTTGTTTCACCGTAGCGATGCTTAAAGTCGGTTCGGGTTGAACTAGTAATTGATACATATTTCAATCATGAGACATGAAACATGGATGACAAAAAGATTTCCATCTGATGGAAATGAAACCAAGGACTTGCATGTGCTACAGTCCAAGGTATTTTGTCAGTCCAAAGGATGCTAGTAACTATGCAAACTTCAGAGTTCCAGCAATGGACAGAAGAGAGCAAAATGGAGTTGGAATCTTCGTGTTTTGATGGATTGGTCAAAAGGGTTTTGACTTCATCAATGGGTCACGAAGATGCTTGTAATTCAAGAAAGTAAGTGGGAGCATAATAAAATTTCTAAAAAACGTTGTGTGCTTGACACATTGTTAATTGGAAATAAATTTCTTGACACGAATTAGGACTTCATTTGAAAATAGTTTTTCGGTGAAGTTCTTGGGCTAAATGGCCTCAATATTAGGCATAATGATCTATGGAGATAGATTTTCCTAATAAGGCTAAGCAATGAATACATATTGACAAGATGCTAAAACTTTTTAGCATTTAAAACGCCAAGGAGTGATTCTTGCCGAAGTCACATGGAAAGAGTTTTTGCAAGACTCGGTGTCCCAAAAACACTGATGAGCAAAATACATGATGGAGATTCCACACACCTTCATGTTTGGATTAATCATGTATTCCATGGTATGTAAAAACAACCAGATATGTCCTATACTCCAAAGTTGTTGCGAGTATAGATACCAAAGTGATCAAAAGTAGTGATCATGGGACAACAGTGAAAAAGGGTCATTGAGTACTATAGTAGCACTGATGACATGTTTTCTCGCAAGCGGAGATCATGAAGAGTTCGTTGCAAAAGGTTACGTCGATACAGTCTTTATCCATGCTCCAAGCGATTTTCGATTAAAGTTAAGGGTTTTGTGCAATACACAATATGGTGGCACGGTAGTTGGAAATTATTCCAAACAAGATACTGAGGCGAATTCTATAACAAAGGCTAAGTATGTTGACGCTTTAGAAGCGCCAAAGAAGTTGTTGAATCATATAGTTCATTCATGAACTTAGTATGGTTCCAAGAAGGCTTGGTCAATGGGACACTATTGCAGATAGTTGCTCCATAGCTCAGTCTGAGGAATTAGGTTTCGACCAATGATTCACACATATACAAAGCAAGGTGTACACAAAATATGAATTTTGTGAAAGCGTGAAAACGCGAGGATATGCAAAGATACACATGGATCTGAAGTCGTCAGATCCGTTGGACATCTGGCTATACCACATGCGAAGCATATTTTACACCAATGTGCCATAGGTGTAAAGTGCATTAACATTAACTAGATTATTGACTCTAGTGCAAGTGGGAGTCTGTAGGAGATATGCCCTAGAGGCAATAATAAATGTTATTATTTATCTCCTTGCTCATAATTATGTTTATGTTCCATGCTATAACTGCTGTGGTTCCCGAGCCCGTATATCCATAAAGGCTCTGGAGAAAACCCATGTGCACGTGTGGAATAATAAACGGTAAAAAGTATTCCTAGTCATGCCTCTAAGACTAGCTCAAGTGTTGCATGATGATTATGTTTTCCCAATCATGGGCATGTCTATGCCAGCAGCTTTGAGGGCACAATGTTAGAAGAACATTTGTGTTGAATCGACCCGATTGATGTTATGCTAAGAGATTCATTCGTCACAAGTTAATGGTTGATAACACAGAGATGGTTAACGTTTGCATGATTCCTCAGACCATGAGAGTATCGAGTTTCTTCATGCTTGATTCATGAACTTTGGGGTTTGTTAAACGTCATCCGTAACTGGATGGCTATTACGGCGGCTTACGGGTTCATGGGAAAGTATGTTAAGTAACTTGATAGCTCAAGATTGGGATTCGCTCCTCCGACGATGGAGAGATATCTCTGGGCCCTCTCGGTGTTAAGGTATCCATCATCGTCTGGCCAGACACTTTGTGATTTGATCACGGGGATGCCGGAACACGGTAACGAGAAAAGAGAACAATACCGGTAACGGGGTAACTAGCATAGTGGACAAGTTGTTGATCCACGGGAATGCCAACATGTCTCACCTCGGGTATTTGTAACATATCGCGAAGCAACAGGAATAGCACACGGCAACTGGAGGTTCACTCGAATATTCATTCGTGTGGGTATAGGGGTCAATATGGGTGTCCACGGCTCCGATGTTGATCATTGATCGGAAGGGGTTCCGTGTCATGTCTATACTTCACCGAACCTATAGGGTCACACGCTTAAGGGTCATCTATCTGCTGAATACTAGACAGGGAATCTGAGAGAAAATCACCGAAAAAGTTTCGGACACCGAAAAGTTTCGGACAGCGGAAAAGTTCCGCAGAGAGAGGTCACCGGATGAGTTCCGGTGAAACTGAAAAGTTGTTTCAGGGGATACCATTAAGTCAAAATGGTTTCGGCACATGCCTGATAATTCTTGGAGGATGCCAGAATCATTCTGGAAACTTCTGGGAATTTTCTGGAAGAAAAAACCGGAAATGTTCCGGGGCTGCCGAAACCGCTTCAGATGCTTTTCGCAGATGAAATCACAAAACTGGAATTGTTCCAAAACGCGTTGAAAATTATTTTAGTGGGTACTGGAAATGTTCTAAGCCCACATAAATATTTTCAGTTCGAACGGACGCTGAAAAATGTCGTCGTGAATAGTGAAAGTGCTTTTTGGAATTTTTTGGAAAGCCACCTTTTAGGGCTTTTTGCTAAAGGCTTCTAGAAGGTGATGTGGATGGATGAGAGCCCCCTTGGAGGGGGACCCCTAGGGGGTGGCCGGCCACATGTGGAGCTCCTCCTTGGAGCTCCACATGTCCTTTGGTTTCTCTCTTATGCCCTTGGAAAGAGTTTCCTTCATGGGTATTTTGGTATTTCTTGAATGCCCATCCTACCCCTTGGTTTTCCTATATAAGGAGGAGAGGGGGCTGCTTAATCCTTCATCCCTTCTCACATACAAGTGCCATTGCAATGATCTGGCTTCTCTCTCCCTCCCAAGAAAAGAGTTTCGTAGAGCCGAAAGGCTGTCTGGGTTCCGGTGGGAACTAGTTCTGGACGGCGAAGCCCTGCCGGATAGATGACACCGTATGTGTGCAACTCTGTAGAGAGGTCGTAGTTTCGATCTTAGTGCCCGAGGGGCTGTTCGTGAGTGCCTCCCGAAGGGCTGTCCAAGTGACGGTCCAAGTTCTGTGAGTCCTCCCGAAGGGCTGTCCGAGTGACCGTTCGAGTTTCGAAGGTCCTCTTGAAGGGCTGTCCGCGACACCGTCCGGGGGACTGTTCGACCGCCTCCCGGACGGCTGCCCAAAGAGAAGACGAGGGTATACATCCTCGCGGTTGGGAGGTTGTAAATCCTAGCTGCGGGGATCTGCACCGCCGATCGTCATCGACTCTTCTTCCGCTGCGCTACGAGTCGGTAACGAAAATGATCAAACCTTGTATGTAGTCTCCATAGTGGTCCTGGGCTGGTTTGTAGGTCGAAATTTTTTGTTTTCTGCTGCGTTACCCTACACATTAACCCAAATATCATACATGAATGGATGGTTCAAAAGAATGTCACAGAAACCGAGGACAACTTGCTACAATCGTTGCTTAAAAATCAAAACAAAGAGAAAATACTCTTTCCTTACAACCTCAAGTGAGTGTTACTGTCTTGTGCATATTCGGTTTCCCTTATTACTCGAGGTTATAGTAATGTAATTGATGAGTTATGCATGCATGCGCAGCTTCCACTTTATTCTGCTAGAGATTAAGTTTGAGCGGGGAGTAGTAACCGTCTTAGACTCGAGACGAAAAGATCCACAGGAGTATGCGGACAAGACTGAAATGCACCAAAAGTAAGTTCAATCGATCATTATCCCACCATATCTGCAATTTTGTTCATTTCCTGATATCAAGTAATTATTTTCTTTGTCTGGCAGGGTTTGGAAAGAGTTCACCGGAATTGTTCCGGCATTGCCGAGGGAGCTGCGATTTACACACCCAAAAGTAAGTACTACTAGATAGTTCCGTGCATCTCCCATTGATTCTAGTTTCATCAATACCATTTATAATGCTTGATTATCAGTTTGATTGAACTTTATTTTCTTGTAAAGTGCTTGTGGCAGGAAGCCGGGAATGACTTTTGTGGATACTACATTTGCGAGTTCATCTACAACGCGACGACCTCTAAGCGGGGCTACTCTGAAAAACAATATGAAGTGCGTACGCAATAATATTTACAATTTTATTTTATTACCATCATTTGTGTTGAGTTTCATTCATATATATGTATTAACCCCCTTCTTCAAATTAGTTGTGGTAGATGCGGGATGAACTCCTACCACATGATCGCATATGAGCAATTCAAGAGGAATTGGAGGGATTCTTTGTGGACCACGTCATAAATAAAGCCGGAGAATACCATATGGAATTTGACATTAGATGTTAGGGATTGTACGTAAGAGATCTTATATTGTATATATATAGCTAGTAGCGTCGGATAGATATACGAAAACTTGTTGTTCGACCAATCTCTCGGAGAAAGAGAGGTCGATCACTTATCTCTGTATATGTTCATGACGATCTTGTGTACTTAATGGTTCCTTCATTTGCTTACTAGCTAGCGTGTCGAGTTCTCTATATACGTATAGTAGCTAGCGTCGACCAAGCACGGAGAAAGAGAGGACACTTCTCTATAATAGCTAGCTAACACAATATGATACCCCTAAATTAACCATCCAAAAACACCTAAACCCACCACCAGAAAAAAAACAAAAACCCAGCTTCTGCCAAATGCTGACGCGTTGATGCCTTTTGGTCCCGGTTGGTAACACCAACCGGGACTAAAGGTCCTGCTGCCTGGACTCCCCGCAGCGGTCACGTGGAGCTCTTTTAGTCTCGGTTCGTAAGTGAACCGGGACTAAAGGTTTTGGGCTTTAGTCCCGACCCTTTAGTCCCGGTTTCAGAACCGGGACTAATGGGCCTTTGAAGCCGGAACAAATGGGCCGTTTTCCACTGGTGACGAGAACACCAATTCAGCAGGGGAGCTAGTGGAGAGGGACATGCAGCTTATCCTGATAGGGATGAGAGAGAAGCTGACGATGAAATGGAGGAATGGGGCAGCGCACGCGCGCGCACTAACATAGAGAAGCAACACAACAAAAATACGACGAAGCCCGAGGGACTGGGGAAGTAGTCCGTACTTGCTTGCAGAGGCAAGTGCAGGTGCGTGTGATGGTCCTGACGGAGCAGGGATAGCCATGGAACAGCTAGTGGTGGGAGGAGACTAGTACTATATAATTATTTTATTTCCATTTTTGTTTGATTCGTTATAGCTTTTTCTTTTTTTGAGGGTATGATTGGTTATAGGCTTATTGCTGGCTAGAAGTCTAGAAGCCATTCATCTTCATCAACCCTGACAGGGACTCGGAGAAAGGAACGGGGAGCCCCCCCACGCAAGCCTAGAAACCATTTATCCTCATCAACCCTGACAGGGACTCGGAGGAACGAACGGGGAGCCCCCCACGCAAGCCTAGAAACCATTTATCCTCGTCAACCCTGACAGGGACTCGGAGCAACGAACGGGGAGCTCCCCACGCCCATGCCTCTCAGCACCATGTTCATCATCCAACGCCAGGATGGAAAGCTTGGGCTGCAATTATTGGGTCTGACAGCTTGGAGGGCATATTGCTTTCCTTTTCTTGGCACCTCACTAACAAAGGCGTGGAGAGAAACGATAAGTGTGTCAGTCACTTCTTGTGAACTGGAGTAGTTAGCAGCTGACCAAACTCGATAGTGGCTTTGCTCATATAAGAATTTATGATTTAAAAGGGCTTTCCACTTTTCCACCCCAGTGTCTCGATGACAAAACGGTCACGGGACCCACGAGCCAGCGAGATAATGGTGGAGATGATATTCTTCGGAGTGGCAAATATCTGATTTTTCGTTAACTAAATGTTCGCTTCGTAATGGGTTAGTACCATTTTACAGTGTGACTAATAATGTCTGACATTCTCTCTCGCCCCTTCCCCTCTCTTCTACACAGTACAACGAGGACAAGATCCACGCGACCCCGGGTTCCCCTTGGTGAATGCGGTGGTCCTCTTCGCCGCCGCCGGCCGCTTGGCTGGCCGGTGGGATGGGGGACCTCGGATTTGCCGTGTGTGGCTGTACATAGAAGTAGGGGAGGTAGGGTTGGTTTTTGGCGTGATCGGCTCTGTCGGCCACGAGAAAAATAAGTTGGCCCGGCTCTGTCTCCGTCTGCTTGGTGGCGATGCTGCCGGCAGTGAGCTTATGGTCCCTTTTGTTCCGTGGATCTGCGCGGTTTGTTCCGTTGCGTGGCGTCGGTGGACGCTGTGGATCCAGAGGAGTGTGTCCCGCGTCGTCGATCCCCTTGTGGTCGGCGTCTGTGGGTTCGTGCTTTGGTGGCTCCGGCGAGGCGGAGGCGCTGGTGCTGCAGTGGCTTTCTGCTCTCCGGCTTCTCCCTAGTGGTGGTGGCGTTCCCTCTGGCGCCGGTGCAGAGCTGGCAAGGGTGTACACGAGGTGGGCATCTCCGGATCTGCACAGAGTTGGTCGGCCGTAGCTGTGGAGCAGCGGTGGCGGCGGTGGCAGCACGCCTTCGACTCGCGTCGGAGCTTGTAACTTTTGAGCATCTCAGTGACCTGATTGCAGTTTTCTGTTGTTGTGTGCTTTGTACTGTTGGTGTTCCTCTTAAATAGATCTGGGGGCCTATTCGAAAAAAAAAGATTAATATTGTCTGACTGAGCATCTAAATTAAGACTTGTTAGATATTCTGACGTTGATAGACATATATAGGTATATGGTATCAATATCCTAGACAGTAAACAGGACTAGGATAGTAGTTTAGAAGGGAAGGCTAGTTTCTCTGCTTGACAAATCTGATCATATGTTCAAACGTGGATTGTGACTGAGCTTAGGCGGTTAGCATTGCCACCTTGTGACATGCCCTTTTTGTGTAGGTTTTTGGGGATACACGGCCTGTTGTTGTTTATTGTTTACCTCATGGACTTTGAATTTTTTGCTTTCAACTGTAATTGGCCTGAACAGTTCACGCTGAAATTCTTGTTCACAAAACCCATTAGATACTGATTCACACAACACCCCACACCAACCCCCCACCCACCCACCGCTCCCCCTCTCCCACATACACACAGGAGGCAGGAAGTAGACATCAATATCAATTTAATAAAAAAATGCGCGAACAATTTAATAAACTGTTCGTCACAGAAATCCTAAACTAACCATGCGCCATATTTAATTCTGGGATATGTGTAGACCATACAATTCTGACTCCATAAAAAAGTATTCTCTGAGCAAACTTGCAGTTGCACAGTTCAATAATACTCCCACTAAAAAGAAGGCGTATAAATTTTGTCTAAAGTCAAACTGTGCAAAGTTTCACCAAGTTTGTAGGAAAAACTATCAATAACTAAATACTAAATTGATATAATATAAAAATATATTTTATTATGTATTTAATGATACTAATTTGGTATTATAATTATTGAATATTTTCTCTACCAACTTGGTTAAACTTTGCACCGTTTGATTTGAGACAAAATTTATAGGTCTTCTTTTAGGAGTCGGAGGGAGTACTAGCCCAGCCCCAGCGCAACGATATGTCTCCACTGCACCTCTCTCAACACCCTGATCCGTTTGATCTGAAAAAGCAGTAGCTGAGATGGTCCAATTATCCATCACAAATACATTATTTATTAATTTTATATATACCCTTAGTTTAACACTGTCGCCACATGAGGCAACACATCAAGTTCACTAACTTGAGAGTTTGGTGGGTTTGTATACTACCAAGATAATGATGGAGTACTGTATAGTGTGAAAAAGCCGTAGCCGAGATGGTCCAATTATCCATCAGAAGTACATTATTTATTAATTTTATATAAAGCATTAATTTAACACTGTGTCGCCACATGAGGCACCACATCAAGTTCACCAACTTGAGAGTTTGGTGGTTTTATATACCAAGATAATGGTGGGGTACTGTATTTTGTTTGAGTGCCTGATTGGAAGGGAGCCTATGGAAACCAGACCTGTGGCTCTCAAGGACATGTTATGCATGGGCTCGTCTGGTTATTTGTTTGCTCCTTTTAGGGTTCTTGACTTGTTGTGGAGTGTAGGGTCAAGCAGCTTTAGATAGGGAAAAAATATTGAATGTGAGATGACAGGTGAATGATTGCACTAGGTGAAAGATGCTTGGAAAAAAAAAGATATGTAAAAGATTCCACTGCCATGATAGGCCACCTTGGAGTTAATTGCACCAATGGTACACAAACTTGTCCCCGATGCTCACTTTAGTCCACATTCTCGCAAACCCAAAAAACTCATACATCAACTTGTTAATCGCGCTCAGTTTAATACAAAAGCAGCTACGTGGCACGCTGACTCATATATCACTGTTCATGAATATGGATTTTTCCCAAAAAATTAAAATTTTCATTTTCTGAAAAAAAAATCCCGAAAATAAAAAATCAGGAAACATGAACAGTCACAGTAGTGTATTTTTCATGCATTTTCCTGCAAAAAAAATGGAAATCTGGGAATATGAACAGTGCGCAGCGATACTGTTCACAAATATGGATTTTTCCCAAAATAAATTTTTTAATGTTCTGCAAAAAATTCCTCAAAAAAAAATCTTGAAAAAGGTAAACAGTACACAACAGTGTATTGTAAATGCATTTTTCTGCAAAGAGAAATAGAAATCTAGAAGCATAAACAGTGCGTAGTGGTACTGTTCACAAATATGGATTTTTCCCGAAAATTTAAAATTTTCATTTTCTGCAAAAAAATTCCTCAAAAAAAAAATCTGGAAAATATGAACGGTACGCAGCAGTGTATTTTAAATGCATTTTTCTTCCCAAATCTGGAAAAAATATGAACAGTGTTATGAGCTGACTCAGCTTGCCACGTGGCAGCTCCTGCCGTCCTCTAAGCTGCTTTTGTACTAAACTGAGCGCGATTAACAAGTTGATGTATGCGTTTTTCGGGTTTGCGAGAATGTGGACTAAAGTGAGCATCGGGGACAAGTTTGTGTACCATTGGTGCAATTAACTCGCCACCTTGTAGCTGTAGACTTTAATTTGCAAAAACACATTGGGTGTGGCATCATTCGTTGGACAAATTCTACCCCTGCCATCGAGGGTGTATCGTGTATTCGTGTGTACCCAGGCTTGTGGTGCAACCACTATACTCGTGCGCAGAAACCACTAAATTTTACAAAAAAATCGATTTGCTTTTTATCATATGGGCACAACATAGATCCACCACCTCGTAAAATTGGTAAATAAAAATGGTAGAAATAGTTGTCATAGTGCAGTATGTCCAATTCAGAATCCAATTTGAATAAAATCCTATTCAAACTATGATTTCAATTTTTGTTTCTTGAGATGCATGTCCGGTTTAAAAATTTGTGACATGGTACAAGTCTGTGATGTCTGTACTCAAACACATGTATTTGTCGTGAAATTTTGAATCAAAATTTGAGATGCACAACAGAAATATTGAAATTTTCTAAGATATGTATCAATGAAGCAAAAGTTTCTGCGAAAATGCTCTTTAGCGCTCGGGCTCCATGGAGCCCGAGTTTGACTTGATCAAAATTCAAATTTTCATGTTTCAAAATTTTTTGAAAAAAAATACACACATGCTTAGAGATAAAAGCATATCTGTGTAAATTTTCAGGACGAAACACCTTAAAATGAGTGCTACACAAAAAGAACAAATCTGAGGCTTTTTAGTAGATGCACTATTCATCCTCAAAGTCCATGAATTTGTCTTTTTTGCACAGATCGCATTTTAGGGTATTTCATCATCAAATTTTACATACATACACATAACATCCTTGTTTACTTGTATGATTTTTTTCAGATTTTTTTGAAACTGAAAAGTGTGAATTTTGAATTTTTCAAAAAATCCGGCCTCCATGGAGGCTGAGCTCCAAAACGCCCTACTCAAGTTTCTGCAGATATTATTTCTGCGCAACATGCGTCTCTAACACACAGCAGCACCACATGGGTGATATAACTGGCTTCCATTGTGATTGCGTATATTATGTTTCCTTCTTTGCCGTCGCCATCCCTTAAATTATTCTAGCAATATACCCTACAACGTTCCAATATGAACGTAAAACAAAATGGAAAACATTATTCAGGCAGTATCCCTGTGAATTAGAAGTCACTTTGGTCTAATTTTTTTGTGAAGTTGTTTGTAGAACCCAAATTATGTGAAGTTCTGAACTATGACTTCAAATATGAATATGCGCCAAGGTAATCGCATGAATTATCAGTTTCAAAGAAAAGAAAGCTTCTCGCTTCAGGGAAGTCTTTTCAGCTGTATCGACAACCGTAGCCTCGAAATGACCTGTCCTTCTGGAGTCCTTCTCGGTGGCTATGGCTCGAATGGACGACCCCCGAGCGTACTTGGGTGGGTATTGGGATCCCTTGTGACGATGAGGACATGGCCCTTTTCCATGCCCTGAGCAAAATTATAGTTGGGGACGGCAGGAAAGCCAGCTTCTGGCACTCAGCATGGGCGGATGGGTGTATGCCGAAGGTCCATGCACCTTCAATTTTTGCAATATTAAAGAAAAGGACCTTTGATAGATGAATAACTTGGTTTGCACCATCTCGACCCGACATCCTGGCAAGCCTTCAACAGCGTCAAAGATTGGTGGAACCACTTACTCCGTCAGGGGCAGACGAGGCGCAAGGCGATGGCCATCCTCATCATGTTGGTATCCTGGGAGATTTGGAATGAGCGCAACGCACTGGTCTTCAAGAACAAATCAACTCCACTGACCGTCTTCTTCTCACGAGTTAATTGCGCGAAACCACCACGTTGAAGGCTAGGTTTTGTAGGAAACACCTTTTTTCAAAATTTCGGCAAAAAAAACACCACGTCTGTGGTAATCTTTTTGGATAAACCACTTTATCGGCGGTTAGCATGTTTTGATGATGAATCTGATAGGTGGGGCCTGTCGGTGTCAAAACCGGCAGATCTCGGGTAAGGGGTCCCAAGCTGCGTGTCTGAGGATCAATGGTAACAAGGAACAATGGACACACGATGTTTACCCAGGTTCGGGCCCTCTTAAAGGAGGTAAAACCCTACGTCCTGCTTGATTGTATTCGAAGAGTATTGGGGTTACAAGAGTTGATCTACCTCGAGATCGTAATGGCTAAACCCTAGCTGTCTAGCCTATTATTATTCTGATTCCTACTACGGACTAAACCCTCCGGTTTATATACACACCAGAGGGGCCTAGGGTTGTACAGAGTCGGTTTACAGAAGAAGAAAATAGTACATCTGGACACCAAACTTGCCGTCCACGCATATAGGAGTCCTACCCGGACACGGGGGATAGTCTTCTGCTTTATCTTCACGGCCCATCAGTCCAGCCCATATCGAATAGACCGGACACCCGAGGACCCCCTAATCCAGGACTCCCTCAGTAGCCCCTGAACCAGTCTTCGATGACGATGAGTTCGGCACGCAGACTATCTTCGGCATTGCAAGGCAGGTTCCTTCTCCCGAAAATTTTAAGTTAGCTTCATGCATAAAGAAACTGTATCCGGCTCTGCATAATCAATACAACCCTTAGCCACGAAGGCAAGATGTCAACATAGGTACAGTGTCTTTTACTGACAACTTTTTCGGCGAAGCGTCGCACTTGACTCTTTATCATTTCGAATCATTTTCACGCCTCCCATTTCGCATTTCGAGGTCTAGCCTTCATTGGCACGTCTCGTCAAAACAGAGATCATGCCCGCCCATTATGGGATTCTCATCAATATGGTTTGGGTAATCCATCCGCACCTTACGCACGATTTCGTTGGGAACAGGCGAGGTTTATGGCTTAGGAGGGGGACGTTTGGTATTTTCACCGTCTATAAAAGGGTAAAAACCTCTCCTTTTTCTTTACGCCTTCCTCTAGCTTCTGTCTCCCAATCTCTAAGCTCCAGCGCCCATAGCTCCAATCTCCTCCACCGCTGCCACCCACCCCAGAAATGGCCAGGTCCGGCTCCAAGGGCAAGTGGGAGGCCTCCACCGTCACTGAAAAGGACGTCAAGGATCTCCGGAGCGCGGGCTATTTGTCCGCGGACATCGCGCATAGGATCCCTGACAAGGATCAGGTTATTCCTACTCCGGAGCCCGGTGAGAGGGTCGTCTTCATCCCCCATTTCCTCCGGGGGCTAGGGTTTCCCCTCCACCCCTTCGTCCAGGGTCTTATGTTCTACTACGGGCTAGATTTCAATGATCTAGCCCCAAATTCCTTCCTTCACATATCGGCGTTTATCGCCGTGTGTGAGGCTCTTCTCCGCATCCCCCCACACTTCGGCCTGTGGCTCAAGGTCTTCAATCTGAAGCCGAAGGTGGTCGACGGATAGCATGCGGACTGTGGCGGGGCGATGGTAAGCAAGCTCCCCAACGCCGTCTGGCCCAAAGGGGCATTCGTAGAGATAGTCAAGGTGTAGCAGTAGGAGTGGTTCTACATCACCGAACCCCGCGACGCCAACTGGGCAGCCACGCCTGGCTTCAGATCCGGACCCCCCACGAGACACACCTCATGGACCGCAAAGGGTCTTGATTGGGGGTCCAAACCGGAGGTGAAGGTGCTCCAAAAATGCATCTCCAACATGTTGGGTGAGAACAATGGTCTCACAAACGTGATTCAAGTGATGCTTTTCCGCCGCATCCTTCCTTGCCAGCTCCGGTCCTCCCCCATGTGGGAGTTCGATCAGGAGAAGCCACGGATCCTGAAGTGCTTCTTCGGCACCACACACGAAGATATATGGAAGCAGCTCTTCAAGGCTCGGAAAAAGTGGCCAAGGAAGAATGAAGACATCGGGCTGGACATCGAGAACCCAGCCACGGCGGTAAGCATAGTCTTTCCAAAGACCTATCCTATCAATATTTCAGATATGATAAAAATTATATTGCCTGCTTTCTTTATAGGCCTAGACGGCAAAGGCGGAGCGGATCAACTATCCGGCACCGCTGCCTGAGGATCCGGCCATACCCATGCTAACGGAGATGCTGGTCCCGGCGCCCTATCAGGCGCTGGAGAAGAAAACGAAGAAGAAGAGAGGCAAGGAGGCCAAGGGCGGCCCCCGCCACAAAGGTCCTTCGAAAACAGTGTCCGGAGAGACCGAAGCCCTCTCTTCCCATGAGGGAGATGAGGAAGAAGAGGAGGAGGAGGTGGAGAGCGACTCCCCCCGTAAGGGGAGGAAGAAGAAGTGGGCAGCCTCCGAAGACCCGGACGGGGAGGCGCCCAAGAGAGGGAAGCTGGCCCTCCCGGACAGTTCGGACTCAGAGACCAACCAAGTCCCCAAGAAACCTCCCAGGATGAAGCCCATGGCCGAATCGTAAGTATTCAGAAACTCAGCGTTTATCTTCGGTCTACCTGCTTCCATCAAATAAGTTATTTTGTTATTTGCCAGCCCTCCCCACGAGCTCCCGCATACTCCACTATCGGAGGTGAATTCTCTGCCACCCGAAATGGCAGAGAGTGACACACCACCGCGAGCCCCCTCGCCTATCGCCCTGGAGGACACCGAAGTGTCGTCCCAAAGGACCTCTCCCGGCCGAGGTGGGGCGAACAAAGCTGCCGAGAAAGCGCCTGAGGTTAATACCTCGGTCGCCGAAGACCTAGGGGAGGCGACCCCTATGACAACCGAAGGTGGGGAGCCCAACAATTCGGGCCCCCGCCGAACACCATTCCGGAGACCAACGTGGCTCTGGGATTGGATAAGCAGCCCCTTCGAAGGAGGGGGGAGGAGCATCAGCTCCATCGGCGGCCTCCATTAATCCGGAGGCGCCCAACGCTCTAGAGGGAGCACTAGAAAGTGCTTCCATTGTGGAGGAGCACCGCACCCTGATGGGTGCGCTTATGGAGAAGGTTCAGTCCACTAAAAACGGACTGAATGAGGCCTTTAGTAGCCTACTGACAGGCTTTGAGGTATGCGATGTAATGTTTTAAAAAACTTTTCATGTAGAAGAATAAACATGTATATAGATAGTAGCCCCTGAGGCTCTGTCCAGTTTAGAAAAAAACGAACAGAGGATCCATATAGTAATCTGGATAGTAACATACTGTGCTACCATTGTAACAGGCCTCCATGTTGGCGGCTACCACCCAGGCCGCAGAAGTTTCCGAACTCAATCGGAAGCTTCAAGTGGCCGATGAGGAGCTCGACCGCATCAACAAGCGGTTCGATGAAACGCAAGGTACGCGTACAATGTTAAGAATTTATTTTCATGTCAGGAGTGATATGTATATTGAGAGGTTAACTCATATAATGCTTTGATTATGAGCATAGTTGGCGCAGCCGAGGTCGAGGCCCTCAAAGGCACCCTCGCCCAGGCCAAGAAAGAAGCAGAGGCGAACAAGGCAGCCGCTGATAAAGCGGCTGCTGAACTAGAGGCTGAACAAGTTGCCCGTCGTCAACACGAAGCTCGGGTGGCCGAAGTCGAGCAGGAGCTGAAAGATGCCATCAGCAAATGTGAAACCTTGGAGCAGAAGACTTTGGACCAGTCGTCCGAGCTTGCCAAGGTTCTCCATGATGCCAAAGAGGCGCAGAGCGAGTCCCGGAGTGCTCGCGAAGAGATCTGTCAGGCGAGGCAGATAGCGACTGGTAAGGCCTTTCTTTTGCAAAGTGTCTTTGGAGGTCAGAGGTATGCTTTGCTGACCCGAGTCTGGAGTTCTCCAGGCGCGTTTGCGGATCTTCCGAAGAGTGCCGCTGATGCCGCGCAGTACTTCCGAGCCCAGGAGGGGAACTCGACCGAGAAGCTATTCTGGTCGCAATTTATCGCACCGGAACACTCGACACCTCTCCTGGGTGACCAACTAAAGCAGCTATCGGAGCTACATAGGGTGGTAGGTTTGACCATGAAGGACTTAATAGTCCAACTCTGGCCGACCGAGCCGATCCCTAACATCTACTTCGGTTTGGTCAAGCGGCTTGTCGACGCGCGGCCGCGGATTGATGCTGTGAAGCGCTCGGCCTGCATAGAGGGTGCCCGGATGGCCTTCGCCCACGTCAAAATGCAATGGGCGAAGATGAAGGCCACCGAAGTGGCAACCGCAGGCCCGCCCGAAGGCAAAGGTCATCGGAAGCCATAGAGGTACTTCGACGACGTCCTAGAAGGAGCCCGAGAGATAGAGGGTCAGTGTTCTAAGGACGTGATATTTGATTGAATGTGTTCGGGTTGTGCGAACTATTTTATGAACCCGTGCTATGATATATCTATGTTGCGCATTTTATTCGAGCAATTTTTTCCTCCTGTGCGGCCGTTTATTTATATTTCTGAAAGTTGCCAGTCATTGGCTTCAGCGCCCATGTAGATACTACAGGGGTGTTCGGTGTAATGCGTGACCACACTTTATCCAACGTCTTGGTCCGTAAAGGAGGTGTCCGCGAAGTGAATCAGGCAATCGGACTATGCGGCTTTATTAATTTCACTTAGCCATAGGAGTTTGACTGTGGAGCTAAGGACTAGCCCCATGTGCGTGTGCGGCTATTCGGACTACGGTGCCTTTTCCATGCGGCTGGACGAAGACCAGCCCCTCGTATAACACGGGGTGAACCGCTAGCGATTTGTAGTATAATACTAAGTCACCGAATCGCCGACCAGCTCTCGCCTATCATGACAGTCAGTTTTCGGCTTTCTCTACTGAGGTACTTGACCGGACGAACCAGAAATACAATCGCAGTAGTTCTCCCTTTACTACCTTAGCCGAACGAGCGGAACGTAAGGTGGTAAGCACAGGAGCCGGGCAACCCAACTATAGACCAAAGACATGATTCGGAGCCGATGCATATATGGGACGCCGAAGAATTCCCTATAGGTGTTCGGACTTAAAATGTGTAGGGCCGAATACAGCCCCCGGTGTTAAGGCCGGATTAATGCACGCGTGGCCGTCTTAAGTAGGGAGGGGATACAGATGATAGTATGAAATAAAAGTAATTGCCAAACAAAGCGGTGATCAACTACTTCCTTTATACCCTGATTAATACGTCGAGCCGTGTTGTTACAGATGATGCCATGAGTATCTCGGCCATTTTACATGCCAAAAGTTTACACAAGGGAAAGGTTTACACAGGGCCTAAAAGTAGTGGTTTGAAGATCCCAATGATACCCTGCTGCACGTCCGCGCCGCTTCTCCTTGGTGAGACATCCTTGACGGTCGTCTGCTAGAAAAAAGGGGCCTAGAAAGGAGTCCCCATATGACCCTAGGTCTTGTACATTTTTTAACGAACCTACAATGGAAAAAATATTTGATGTCCGAATAGGGTCAAGCTGTACTATGGACCTTTTTCGCAGTGTCCCTCCGGCGCTGCCCAAGGTATTTTAAGTGCGTAATTATGTACGCGAGGTACGCATGCCGCAACCTTATGGGCTGATCGTCGGAGGCGAAACTGCTATTCAAGCTCCGGTGCCCCCGAGCTGCAGCATTGTAACGTGGGTCGGACGCGTTTAGCAGTATCATGGGTCTTGATGACCGATGTGTTGTTCGGCTTGATAAGGCCACCCTGTACTTCGGCTGCTAGAGCCGCGGTGTGCTCCTCAGTACGGAGGGAGCGCTCCATATTCCCATTTATTGTGATGACGCCACGCGGTCCAGGCATTTTGAGCTTCAAATAAGCTTAGTGCGGGACTGCATTAAAGCGGACGAAAGCAGTTCGTCCGAGCAGCGCATGATAGCCACTACGAAAAGGGACGATGTCGAAGATCAATTCTTCGCTTCGGAAGTTGTAGGAGAGCTGAATAATACTTCCAGTATTAAGGAGCCCGTGCAGCGGGCCTCCACGCCGGGTATCACTCCTTTAAAGGTAGTGTTGCTAGGCTTGATTCTTGACGGGTCAATACCCATCTTGCGGACAGTATCCTGATAGATCAAGTTGAGGCTGCTGCCGCCGTCCATAAGGACTCTAGTGAGATGGTATCCGTCGATGATAGGATCGAGTACCAGGGCCGCCGAGCCTTCGTGACGGATACTGGTTGGGTGGTCCCTGCGATCAAAGGTGATCGGACAGGCCGACCATGGGTTGAATTTTGGAGCGACGGGCTCTACAGCGTAGACGTCCCTTAATGCGCGATTGTGCTCCCTCTTGGGGATGTGGGTGACATAGATCATGTTCACCGTTTTCACCTCGGCGGGGGGGGGGGGGGGGGGGGGGGGAACTGTTTCTGTCCCCCGGTGTTCGGCGGGCGAGGTTCATCATCGTCCTCGCTTTGAGGTCCTTTCCCCTTATGTTCGGCATGTAATTTACCGGCCTGTTTAAAAACCCAGCAGTTTCTGTTGGTGTGGTTGGCAGGCTTATCAGGGGTGCCATGAATCTGGCAAGGTCGCTCTAATATTTTGTCCAAGTTGGATTGACCGTCCCTATTACTTTTGAACGGCTTCTTCCGCTGACCGAATTTAGAGCCACTGAATCCGGCGTTTACTGCCGTATCCTCTGTTTCTTCGTTGTTATTCCGACGCTTGTTTTTGCTGCGTCGTGGCCTTCCATTGCCATCCCTGGCCTCAGAGGTGCCGGGGTCGCTGGTACTGTTGCTTCTACGAGCCAGCCAGCTATCTTCGCCCGCGCAGAAGCGGGTCATGAGTGCAGTAAGAGCTGCCATAGTCTTTGGCTTTTCCTGACCGAGGTGTCGGGCGAGCCATTCATCACGGACGCTATGCTTAAATGCCGGTAGGGCTTCGGCGTCCGGACAGTCCACGATTTGGTTCTTTTTAATTAAGAACCGATTCCAAAGTTTGCGAGCTGACTCTCCAGATTGCTGGACTATGTGACTCAAGTCATCTGCATCCGGTGGCCGGACATAAGTGCCCTGAAAGTTGTCCCGAAAAGCATCCTCTAAGTCTTCCCAACTTCCAATGGAGTTCTCTAGGAGGCTATTCAACCAGTGCCGGGCTGGTCCTTTCAGCTTTAGAGGGAGGTATTTAATGGCGTGGAGATCATCTCCGCGAGCCATGTGAATGTGGAGAAGAAAATCTTCAATCCATACGGCGGGATCCGTCGTTCCATCGTATTGCTCGATGTTCACGGGTTTAAACCCTTCCGGAAATTGGTGCTACATTACCTCATCGGTAGAGCACATGGGGTTTGCGGCACCTCTGTACCAGGCGACATCGCGACGGAGTTCGGATGACATCTGTGTTCGGTGCTGACCCCGGACTTGGTTAGGTTTGTCATGCCAGGCTTGATGGCCGTCATCTCGTGTGGGGGCACGTCCTCTTGATCCATAGATGGATCTGGTCTGGCCGGCTCTATTGGTCAGGTCCTGACGTAGGTCGTACGTGTAGCCCGGAGCCGCTACTTCCTTGCCTCTATTACGAGGGGGCGCGGGCTGGTGTTCGGCATAATTAGCCGTTTTGTCCCGTCCACATGGTGGTCGGTCTGGTTGATCAGCCTGATTGTATTTTGACGGTATTTGCTCGAAGGCCTCATCATCGAATTGTGGCAGTAACCTGCGCTTGGGATAACTCTTTGTTTGGCGCTCAAAGCCATATCCTTATTCGGCAGTTAGGACCTTAGTCCATCTGTCGTTGAGCATATCCTGTTCGGCTTGAAGCTGCTGTTGTTTCTTTTTCAGGCTCCGTGCAGTGGCGATGAGCTATCGCTTGAAGCGTTCTTGTTCGAGGGGTTCCTTTGGGACGATGAAATCTTCGTCACCGAGGCTAACATCCTCTTCGGAGGCAGGTAGGTAGTTACTATCCTCCGAATCCTCATGATCGGCAAGTTCGTCGGGGCAGTATTGACCCTCTTCCCTTTCATCCTGCTCGAACGCAGGCTCAGCGGAGTGTTCAGAGTGTTCGGCGTTATTCGGAGTGTGATTATCGCCGGTGCCGGTATTGCTTTCCCTTGCCCGACGCGATCGTGAGCGGCGTCGCTGACGCCGGCGTTTTGGTGGTTCATCGACGGGCTTATCCTCATCTAGATCTTGAGTGCCATCGTCGTCCTTCTTCTCAGGCGTGTCCACCATGTATACATCGTAGGTAGAAGTGGCCGTCCAACGTCCAGTGATGGGCGGGTTTTGACCTGGTTCGGCTTCGACATCATCGTCCATGCCATCGATGTCTTCGGAAGCGTAGTCTAGCATGTCGGTTAGATCCTCGATAGTGGCTATTAAGTTGGTGGTGGGTGGGACGTAAAATTCCCTACTCTGAGCCCCCAGTTCAAACTGGGCATAGTTCGAAGGTGACACTTCCGTAATGGCGAGAGATTGTATTAAGTCCAGCGTTTCGTTTAAGAGCGAAACCTGGACGGGCGTCTGAGGATCTGCGGAGCTAGGCTCGGCGATAGCCACTTGACTGAGCCCGCAGGACGCAGACCTCGAGGGTTCGAAGTTTGTTTCTAGAGGCGAGTCCGGCTCCCTGATGACGGGGGAAGTCCCGTTTGACTCCGGGTCCGCCGATGGTGCGGTCGCATCTGATTCTCTGGCTGGAAGCTCCGTGATGGGAGAGAGTCCGACGGGGTTCATCCTCCCATGTTCGGACGAAGTGGTTTGCCCTGGACCTAAGGCCGAGGCAGACATGAGTGTCGACCCCTGGACGTGATCTGATGGTTGATTCGAAGGGCCTTCTTCGTGCAGGTGGGGAGCGGCGGTCGAGGCCAGGGGCGTAGCTGTCGACCTGCTCAAGGTGGCCGGTCGAGTTGGCACGTAGGATGAAGCCACCAAACACAAAGAGTTGACCAGGGAGAAAAGTCTCCCCGAAACAGCATCGTTATCGACAACGAGGCGAGCCATCGATTCTTCTGTCGACAACACTTCAACGGAACTCTCAATGAAAGCACCAATGTCGGTGTCAAAACCGGCAGATCTCGAGTAGGGGGTCACAAGCTGTGTGTCTGAGGATCAATGGTAACAAGGGACAATGGGGACACGATGTTTACCCAGGTTCGGGCCCTCTTAAAGGAGGTAACACCCTACATCCTGCTTGATTGTATTCAAAGAGTATTGGGGTTACAAGAGTTGATCTACCTCGAGATCGTAATGGCTAAACCCTAGCTGTCTAGCCTATGATTATTTTGATTCCTTCTACGGACTAAACCATCCGGTTTATATACTCATCGGAGGGGCCTAGGGTTGTACAGAGTCAGTTTACAGAAGAAGGAAATAATACACCCGGACACCAAACTTGCCGTCCACGCATATAGGAGTCCTACCCAGACACGGGGGATAGTCTTCTGCTTTATCTTCACGGCCCATCAGTCCGGCCCATATTGAATAGACCGGACACCCGAGGACCCCCTAATCCAGGACTCCCTTAGGGCCCGCTCGTCAGAAGCTGACTTGAAAACAAAAGCCACGTATGCCTTCGACTAGTCTCCCTCTCTCGCTGCACACCAATCTGGATGCTGCTACCAGTTCTGCTGCTGCCCGCCGGTTGGAGCTCGCCAGTGCATGCCCGCCTTCTCGTGGCCAGCCGTAGGTGCTCTGGAGCTCGCCAGCGCATGCTCGCCTGCTCGTGGCCAGCCTAGATGCTCTGGAGCTCGCCTGCGCACCGCCGTGAACCATGGCGAGGCAGGGCTACTGCAGTGGGATAGAGGTATGGAGGGAGCAGGACCGCTCGGTCCCCTCCCGTTCTGCTGGTCGTTGTCGGGGCTCGATGCGCTCATCCTCGCCGTAGAGAGTGCAGCCGGCAATGACCTTCCCGTGGCTATGGCACCGTCCCCCGTGAATGCCGGTCCCGTAGCAACAGCTTCCCACGGCTGCGGCGCGGGTGGTAGCTCCATCCCGACGCCCTTGCAAAACAGCGACCTTCTCGGCTGCGACCTCGCACATGCCATAGCTCCCCTGGCGGCGAGGCACCCGCTCCACCCCAGCAACGCCGACCTTGTCCGTGGCGGCATACCTCAATGACGCGGCCATGGATCCACTGTGGTCCCCGGCTTCCTGAATCCAGCGACCTTGAGTCTCCTCGATGCTAGCGGTCAGGAGAGGCAGCAGGGGGTGGGGAGCGACGGCGACGGACGGAAGGACGGCGTTGCCCAAGATCCGAAAGGAAGGGCCATGAGATTTGGTGCCTGCTCGCCGCCGGATTTGCCGGTCAGTGCACTCCACTGCGGCTGGACGTACTGCGGCCGGTTCATGGCACTGATGCGCTCCATGGAGGTCATGTCGCCGACGCCCGCCAGCCGGAGGGGTAGGCGGACGAGTTCTTCGACTCCAGGGAGGTCATGTCGCCGACGCCCGTTCCCTAACCGGCGAGCTTCGGCCGCCACGACGACGACGACAGCGGCTGGTGGCTCTACATCAAGGCCTGATAGATCCCATCACATTTTAGAGTGAGAGAGTGGCGAAGAGACTAGTCAATGGTCAAAGCGCTCGGGTGGCAATTTTTTTGCCACATCACCCTGTCCAGCGGGCCCTACCTGTCGGAAAAGTCATCAAAACGGTCTAAACATGCGATTAGTGTTATTTGCTAGGTCATTACGTGCAGACGTGGTGTTTTTTGCCGAAATTTTGTAAAATGGGTGTTTCATGCAAACCTAGGCTTCAATGTGGTGGTTTCGAGCAATTAACGCTCTTCTCGCGCATCCGGACCGAGGCCACTAACTGGGTAACGGCAGGGGCGAAACACTTTGGTAATGTAATGCCGAGAGAGTAGGCTTATGTTATTTTTTTGGTTCTCGCCTTTGGTGGGCCTTTGTCTGTTAAACCCTCTTCTTAATTAATGAATGTGGCAAATCTTTTGCCACTTTCCAAAAAAAATAATTAGTTTACTCCCTTATTTCATAATCCCACATTTTGCCTTCACTGTGATTTTCTGTCATAAGTGTTGGTCTGATCTGCTGATGATTGCTAACAAAGTATGTCCACAAATGCATCTGAAGAAACAGCCAAGCCACGATCGAGTGAAATTGATGGCTGTTGTCAAGAATGCAGGTATTGTCACTGTAGAACTCTAGGACAATCCAACGGGCTCCAGTTTGTTTTCTCTTGCATCAAAATCTCAACTCCGAATTATCGACACAGTTCAAGTCTTCAAGATTAACGCTCTCTTTTTTTAGAATGAGTAAGATTGGCAAACTCTGAATTATTTTGCCAACTCTATTAGGTGCTTAATTATGGGGTTCTGCTGCCTATGTTTCGGGTGAGAGAGGATGCTAATGCTAATTAATCAACGGCACATCAATTTGACAGGACAAGGAGGGGGCACTACCAGAATCGCCCCCTATGACGACGGCCATGGCCGTCAGCATAGCCCTGATTCCCGTCAGGACAGGCCTATGCCGACGGCCCCCGTCGGCATAGGGCCGTCGGCAACATAACCGTCGGCGTAGCCCGGGAGGCCGTCGGCATAGAAAGGCCGTCGACATAGATCCTATCCCGACGGTGTCTGTACATCTATGCCGACGGCCGAGGCCGTCTGCAACGTCCCCGCCTAACGGTGGCCACCGTCAAGTGCAGACCAACATCTGCGCGCCACGTGGCACATGTATGCCGACGGGTTGGCCGTCGGCATACATGTGCCATGTGGCGGGCAGCCGTACCTCCTGGGCAGGGCCATGCCGACGGCTGAGCCGTCGGCGTAGTTTAAATCTATGCCGACGGCTAGCCCTCCCCAAGAATGCCCAGTGGCTGCCACGTGGCTGCTATGCCGACGGCCTAGCCGTCGGCGTACTTTACAACTATGCCGACGGCTAGACCATCGGCATAGCTGCCACGTGGCATCCACTGGGAGCTCACGCCATATCTATGCCAACGGCTAGGCCGTCGGCATAGTTTCTGTCTGTTTTTTTTTTCTTATTTCTGTTTCTTTTCAGCTCAATTCATTTGAATATATACAGCATATATAAGAATCATATAGCAATATATGCATCACATAACAATAAGGAGCAGCATCACACAACAAATGCATCATCACACAACATAAGAAGCATCGCAAACCATAAACATATAAGTATCATCACCACCAAGCATATAAGAATATCACAAACAACAATAAGTAACATCACAAGCATATAAGTATCATCACCACCAAGACCGCCACAAGTCACCCAAAGGCTTAAGCGCCTGGACGTCGAGCACCGCGGAGGTCGTCACCGCCAATTCCGCCGAAGCCCAGGTCGTCACTGCTAGCGGCAGCGCCACCGCCAAGACCGCCACCGCCTCCGCCTCCGCCTCCGTGGATCGGAGTGATCGGGCTCCGTGACTCGGGAGTGCTGCGAAGACCACCACCAACGGTAGACGATCCATCGGTTCCCTGGATGTTGAAAAGACATGTTAACGGGATATATGACTGTGTTGAATAAACGATATGCTTTGGGTGAATAGATTGGGGATGAACTAACCGGCGAGGGTCTAGCGTTCTGTGCCAGAAACTCCTCAAAGGTAAGGAGCCTTGGTTGTGGTGGAGGAGATGGTGCTGGTTGTAATTGAGGAACCCTGTCGGCCGCCATTTCGTGAAGAGCGTGCTGCATCATGCGATTGTTCTGCCCATGGAATGCAAAAAGGCTCTCGTGCCACGCCATGGTCTTCTGGCGTGTGTACTCCATGTAGGCCTACGGTATGACATGATGGAACTCATAAAACTACTAAATACGGAAAATAAAGTGAGCAATGAAGATAAGAGGGAAAATACTTACAGATTGCCGCTCCTGAAAGAGGGACTGTGACTGCGCGGGTGACCCAATCATCAGCTAAAACATGCAAGAAATGGAAATCTACTGGACTACAATTACTGCATCAGGGTTGGTGTGTGTCTATGCCGTGGGCATTATGCTTTGCTGCACCACATGTAACTGTCGAATACTATAGAAGTGAGTGCGTGCTCTCCCGCTAAAAGTTAGTTTCCCCTAAAGCATGTCCTTTCTTTCCCGCGTGACAACTGGAGCGGTCGTAGTACTAAATGAAAATGCAGGCCACTTTTGTACTGACCCCTGCGGACCCCCAACTTAGACTATTGCCTTTTTTGCCTCCAATAATATGGCGAGCATGCGACGTGAGACGAGGAATCATCTGTGCATTGCGCTGTTGGATTTTGGACGGTTGCGGCTGCTTCCCTCTGTGCATTGCGCTGATACACACGGCCTCCCGTCCTTTATTGTGCTCCTCGAGTCCTTGGACACTAGTGGTGCTGGATGGCAGGACCACAACTAGCCCGAGCAGTAGCGGCGCACGCAGCATAATAGAGATATATAGTAGATCGATGCCGCCATACAAAATTACTGCAATCTGCCTCATCAATGTTTTCCTCTCTTCTTCTAGAAGAGGGGCAGAAATTCCTCGAGAAGAGGGGCAGAAATACATTGTGTTCACTGTAGCGACACAACTCACCCATCACAGCAAGGTGGAGTGGTTTCTGACTCACAGACTTAGATTTTGCAGAAATTCACATTAGATTTTATGGGTCTCAGCCCAATAATATTCTGGAAACCTCAAATGCCTATTTAACTTGCATGGTATATACACAGAGTTTAGTCCCACATGGCTAATAGAGTCAGAGAGACACAAACATATTAGATGAGCTGTTCTACTCCTCCTTTTAACATGAGATAAGGAGCAACGACCCGCGAATCGAGCTCGAGCTAGTGCAGTGAGTGGTCTGCTGGAAGATTATATTTTTGCTTGACAGTGCATCGCTTATGTGCTCTGGATATACGTGGTGGGGACATGTCAATGCACGAGCACGTTGATAACGCGTTTCCGAGACTTGTCGATAGACTAGCGTTAGGATGGCACGTTTCATGTTTCCAGAGGCTTCTTCCACCGCGTGGCACTTACATTCTCTTTGTCTCCGCACGTAGCTTCTTGATCTTCCCGTTGAGAGGCTACATAAGAGAGAAAATAAGTATTGTGAAGAGGTAGCACGCCAGATCCTAACTATGTCAGACATTGCGAAGTTCCATTTGGTGTGCTGCTTCGAGACTATCCCATCGCGTCAACCGCGTGCGTAGCCATACGGCAGAGCAGGCCTCCGGAACCACGTCCCTAGAGAACCTGCACCGGGTGAAGGGCGATAAGGTATTGAGGAGCATGTCAGCGCGACTGCCCGCATGCGATCGACTACATTCATGATGACTGAACGACTACGTCTATTACATCACCTTCGGCGCATGACTACGTCATCTCCACCACCATGGGCGACAATAGTGCTGCCATGGACTTCCCAACACACACGCATGTGTTGATAATCTTCCTATTGGCATGTGCATTTGCTTCATATGCAAACATGCTACATATGTCTAGTTTGTCGTATGTGCTTTGTTTTACTAGCGCACTTGTCATGTTGCTTTCCTGGATTGAGCTTATTAAAAAATTGCTTAATATTCTAACAATCCAAAATTCTTATTTATTTAGACATTTTTTGTCAACTGGCTTTGCTGCTGCTCTCAAACCGAGCCCATTTATGGTTGCGCATTTCAAGAGATAGCAAACCAAAACCATCTTGTGGATTACTGCTATGAACGTGTACTGAGTTTTGGCTAGCATTCCTAGAGGGCTGGTTACTCCTGAACATGATAAAGCGTTCACGGAAGCCACTGTAATCTTTGTGGGCACCGTCATAAGTATGCTTGGAGACAAGTTAGTTGATGCATATTTACATATGCATGATGCCAAAGAGCTGTGGGATGTGCTCGACTCTAAGTTCAGCGCAATGGATGTTGGCGGTGAACTGTATGCCATGGAGCAGTTTAATGACTACAAGATGGTTGATAAGCATTCTGTAGTCGAAGAGGCTCATGAATTACAGTGCATGGCAAAGGAACCTTGCGCTCGTAAAGTGTGTGTCACCCGACAAGTATGTTGCAGGGAACATTATTGCTAAGCTTCCTCTTTCATGGAGGAATTTGCCAGTTCTCTGAAGCACCCGAGACATGAGTTCTCTGTTGTGATTCTCACAGGGTCTCTGGATGTAGAAGAGAAGGTGAGGGCAAAAGACAGACGTGATAAGGGAACCGAGCGATCGACACTCTAGCACTAACTTGGTGCAGAAGAATGCCCTCAAGTTAAAGGGAAAGAACAAAGTCTCTAAGACTACCAACTTCAAGAAGTAGAGGCAAAACAAGGAGAAAGAACGTTACTAGGTGTGCAGTGAAATTGATCATTGGGCTAATCATTGCAAATACGGCAAAGGAAAGAAAGGTCATCCTGGACAGACGAACCCAAAGTCTGTCAACATGAAGTTTGGCAATACTAAAGTGGGAGGATCCGGGTATGGTAGTTTACCTACTGTTCTTTCAGTATGTCAACGTACATATTGGTGGGTTGACACTGGTGCTAAGATTCGCGCGCGCGTGTCTCTCAGTGTGTCAGTGTGTGTGTGTGTGTGTGTGTGTGTTGACATCTCCTTGTTTACCTCTTATTAGGTCCAACGAGATTCCTCCATCCTGATGAGGAATGGGTTACATGCTTTTATTTTTGGTGTTTGCATGGTAGATCTGAAGTTTACTTTGGGAAAGATCGTGCGACTGAAGACGTGCATCATGTCCGTTCAATAAAGAAAAATCTCGTTAGTGGATCCTGTCTTCTAAAAATGGGTTCAAGTTTGTGTTTAACTCCAAAAAAGATGTACTATCCAAGTATGGATCCTTTGTTGAAAAAGGCTATGAGTGTAGAGGTTTGTTCCATCTCTCTATGAAAGACTTTTGTAATAAAGTTGCGAATCGTATAGGCAGTAGTACTGATGAGACTAATGTTTGGCATTCATGACTTTGTCACGTTAAATTTGTTTGTATGACGCAGCTTGCTAGTATGAGTTTAATTCCGAAATTCACCTTAGCCAAAGGCTCTAAGTGTCAAGCATGTGTGCAAGCTAAGCAACCTCATAAGCCTCACAAGGCTGCGGAGGAAAGAAACTTGGCACCATTACAGCTCATACATTTGGATCTTTGTGAGATGAATGGTGTGATAACAAAAGGTGGAATGATATACTCCATGACTTTTATTGATGATTGCAGTAGGTATTGTTATCTATATCTCCTGAAAACTAAAGATGATGCTCTAGACTACTTTAAAATCAATAAGACAGAAGATGAAAATTAACTTGAAAAAAGATCAAATCGTTCAGTTAGATCATAGTGGAGAGTACTGATACGTCCATTTTGCATCATGCTTTTATATCAATATTTATTGCATTATAGGCTGTTATTACACATTATGGCACAATACTTATGCCTTTTCTCTCTTATTTTACAAGGTTTACATGAAGAGGGAGAATGCCGGCTGCTGGAATTCTGGGCTGGAAAAGGAGCAAATATTAGTGACCTATTCTGCACAACTCCAAAAGTCCTGAAACTTCACGGAGAGTCATTTTGGATTTAATAAAAAATATTGGGCGAAGAAAGTACCAGAAGGGGGCCACCTGCCATCCACAAGGGTGGAGGGCGCGCCCCCCGTCCTTGTGGGCCACCTGGCAGGCCCCCGACGCCCATCTTCTGCTATATGGTGTGTTTTGACCTGAAAAAAAATAAGAAGGAAGCTTTCGAGACGAAGCGCGGCCGTCTCGAGGCGGAACCTGGGCAGAACCAATCTAGGGCTCCGGCGGAGCTGTTCTGCCGGGGAAACATCCCTCCGGGAGGGGGAAATCATCGCCATCATCATCACCATCGATCCTCTCATCGAGAAGGGGTTAATCTCCATCAAAATCTTCACCAGCACCATCTCCTCTCAAACCCTAGTTCATCTCTTGTATCCGATCTTTGTTTCAAAACCTCAGATTGGTACCTGTGGGTTGCTAGTAGTGTTGATTACTCCTTGTAGTTGATGCTAGTTGGTTTATTCGGTGGAAGATCATTTGTTCAGATCCTTATTGATAATTAATACTCCTCTGATTATGAACATGAATATGCTTTGTGAGTAGTTACGTTTGTTCGTGAGGACATGGGAGAAGTCTTGTTATAAGTAATCATGTGAATTTGGTATTCGTTCGATATTTTGATGAGATGTATGTTGTCTTTCCTCTAGTGGTGTTATGTGAACGTCGACTACATGACACTTCACCATGATTTGGGCCTAGGGGAAGGCATTAGGAAGTAATAAGTAGATGATGAGTTTCTAGAGTGACAGAAGCTTAAACCCTAGTTTATGCGTTGCTTCGTAAGGGGCTGATTTGGATCCATATGTTTCATGCTATGGTTAGATTTATCTTAATTCTTCTTTCATAGTTGCGGATGCTTGCGAGAGGGGTTAATCATAAGTGGGAGGCTTGTCCAAGGAAGGGAAGCACCCAAGCACCGGTCCACCCACATATCAAATTATCAAAGTAACGAACACGAATCATATCAACATGATGAAAACTAACTTGACAACAATTCCCATGTGTCCTCGGGAGCGCTTTGCTTTATATAAGAGTTCGTCCAGGCTTGTCCTTTGCTACAAAACGGATTGGGCCACCTTGCTGCACCTTGTTTACTTTTGTTACTTATTACCCGTTACGAATTATCTTATCACACAACTATCTATTACCGATAATTTCATTGCTTGCAGAGAATACCTTGCTGAAAACTGCTTGTCATTTCCTTCTGCTCCTCGTTTGGTTCGACACTCTTACTTATCGAAAGGACTACGATAGATCCCCTATACTTGTGGGTCATCAAGACTCTTTTCTGGCGCCGTTGCCGGGAAGTGAAGCGCCTTTGGTGGGTGGAATTTGATAAGGAAACATTTATATATTGTGCTGAAATTTACTGTCACTTGTTACTATAGAAAATAATCCTTTGAGGGGTTTGTTCGGGGTATCTTCACCCCAACCGGAAGAGCAAAGAGTTGCTCCTCAACCTACTGCACCTAGTGAAAATATTTATTATGAAATTCCTTCAGGTATTATAGAGAAACTGCTAGCTCATCCTTACAGAGGAGATGGAACATTACATCCTGATATGCATCTAATCTATGTGGATGAAGTTTGTGGATTATTTAAGCTTGCAGGTTTGCCCGAGGATGAAGTCAAGAAGAAGGTCTTCCCTTTATCTTTGAAGGAGAAGGCATTGACATGGTATAGGCTATGTGATGATATAGGATCATGGAACTACAACCGATTGAAATTGGAATTTCATCAGAAGTTTTATCCTGTGCATCTGGTTCATCGTGATCGAAATTATATATATAATTTTTGGCCTCGTGAAGGAGAAAGTATCGCTCAAGCTTGGGGGAGGCTTAAGTCAATGTTATATTCATGCCCCAATCATGAGCTTCCAAGAGAAATTATTATTCAAAAAATTTATGCTCGGCTTTCTCATAATGATCGATCCATGCTCGATACTTCTTGTACTGGTTCTTTTATGAAGAAGACTATTGAATTCAAATGGGATTTATTGGAAAGAATTAAACACAACTCTGAAGATTTGGAACTCGACAAAGGTAATGAGTCAGGTATAAACCTTAAGTTTGATTGTGTTAAATCTTTTATGGATACCGATGCTTATCATGATTTTAGCACTAAATATGGACTTGACTCTGAGATAGTAGCTTCTTTCTGTGAATCTTTTGCTACTCATGTTGATCTCCCTAAGGAGAAGTGGTTTAAATATCATCCTCCCATTGAAGTTAAAGTAGTAGAACCTATTAAAGTTGAAGAAGAAACTATTACTTATAATGTTGATCCTATTGTTCCTACTGCTTATATTGAGAAACCACCTTTTCCTGTTAGAATAAAGGATCATGCTAAAGCTTCAACTGTGGTTCGTAAGAGTTATACTAGAACACCTACACCCCCTGGGCAAATTAAAGTTGAACCTAGTATTGCTATGGTTAAAGATCTCTTGGTTGATAATATTGATGGGCATGTTATTTATTTCTGTGATGAAGCTGCTAGAATTGATAAACCCGATAGTAAAGATAAACATAGACCCGTTGTTGGCATGCCTGTTGTTTTAGTTAAAATAGGAGATCATTGTTATCATGGCTTATGTGATATGGGTGCTAGTGTGAGTGCAATTCCTTTTTCCTTATATAAAGAAATTATGAATGATATTACACCTGCTGAGATAGAAGATATTGATGTTACTATTAAGCTTGCCAATAGAGATACTATTTCATCAATTGGGATTGTTAGAGATGTTGAAGTCTTGGGTGGGAAAATAAAATACCCTACTGATTTTCTCGTTCTTGCTTCCCCACAAGATGACTTTTGTCCCATTATATTTGGTAGACCTTTCTTGAATACTGTTAATGCTAAGATAGATTGCGAGAAAGATATTGTTACTATCGGTTTAGGGGATATGTCTCATGATTTTAATTTCTCTAAATTTCGTAGACAACCCCATGATAAAGAATTGCCTAGTAAGGATGAAATTATTGGTCTTGCTTCTATTGCCGTGTCTCCTACTGATCCCTTAGAACAATATTTGCAAGACCATGAGAAGGATATGTTTATGAATGAAAGAAGGGAAATTGACAAGATATTCTTTAATCAAGGGCCTATTTTGAAACACAATTTGCCTGTTGAAATCCTTGGGGATCCTCCTCCACCCAAGTCAGATCCCGTGTTTGAGCTTAAACAATTACCGGATACTTTGAAATATGCTTATCTCGATGAAAAGAAGATATATCCTGTTATTATTAGTGCTAACCTTTCAGAGCATGAAGAAAAGAAGTTATTGAAAACTCTGAAGAAGCACCGTGCCGCTATTGGATATACTCTTGATGATCTTAAGGGCATTAGTCCCACTCTATGTCAGCACAAAATTAATTTGGAGAATGATGCTAAACCAGTTGTTGATCACCAACGACGGTTAAATCCTAAGATGAAAGAAGTGGTAAGAAATGAAATACTAAAGCTTCTGGAGGCAGGTATAATTTATCCTATTGCTGATAGTAAGTGGGTAAGTCCTGTTCATTGTGTCCCTAAGAAGGGAGGTATTACTGTTGTTCCTAATGATAAGAATGAATTGATCCCACAAAGTATTGGTACAGGTTATAGAATGGTAATTGATTTTCGCAAATTAAATAAAGCTACTAGAAAAGATCATTACCCTCTACCTTTTATTGATCAAATTCTAGAAAGATTATCCAAACATACACATTTTTGCTTTCAAGATGGTTATTCTGGTTTTTCCCAAATACCTATGTTAAAAGATGATCAGGAAAAGACTACTTTTACTTGCCCTTTCGGTACCTTTACTTATAGACGTATGCCTTTTGCTTTATGCAATGCACCTGCTACCTTTCAAAGATGTATGACTGCTATATTCTCTGATTTTTGTAAAAAGATTGTTGAGGTTTTCATGGATGATTTCTCTATTTACGGAACTTCTTTTGATGATTGCTTAAGCAACCTTGATCGAGTTTCGCAGAGATGTGAAGAAACTAATCTTGTTTTGAATTGGGAGAAGTGCCACTTTGTGGTTAATGAAGGTATTTTCTTGGGGCGTAAAATTTCTAAAAGAGGTATTGAAGTTGATAAAGCTAAAGTAGATGCTATTGAAAAGATGCCGTGTCCTAAAGATATCAAAGGTATAAGAAGTTTCCTTGGTCATGCTGGTTTCTATAGGAGGTTTATTAAAGACATCTCTAAAATTTCTAGGCCTCTCACTAATCTCTTGCAAAAAGATGTTCCTTTTGTTTTTGATGATGATTGTGTAGAAGCATTTGAAATACTTAAGAAATCCTTGATTTCCGCACCTATTGTTCAGCCACCTGATTGGAATTTACCCTTTGAAATTATGTGTGATGCTAGTGATTATGCTGTTGGTGCTATTCTAGGGCAAAGAGTTGATAAGAAATTGAATGTTATTCATTACGCTAGTAAAACTCTATACAGTGCCCAGAGAAATTATGCTACTACTGAAAAAGAATTTTTTAGCAGTTGTCTTTGCTTGTGATAAGTTCAGATCATATATTCTTGATTCCAAAGTAACTATTCACACTGATCATGTTGCTATTAAATATCTTATGGAAAAGAAAGATGCTAAACCTAGACTTATTAGATGGGTTCTCTTGCTACAATAATTTGATTTGCATATTATTGATAGAAAGGGAGCTGAGAACCCTGTTGCAGACAACTTGTCTAGGTTAGAAAATGTTCTTGATGACCCACTGCCTATTGATGATAGCTTTCCTGATGACCAATTAGCTGTCATAAATACTTCTCGTAATACTCCATGGTATGCTGATTATGCTAATTACATTGTTGCCAAATTTATACCACCTAGTTTCACATACCAGCAAAAGAAAAAGTTTTTCTATGATTTAAGACATTACTTTTGGGATGACCCACACCTTTATAAAGAAGGAGTAGTTGGTGTTATTAGACGTTGTGTACCTGAGCATGAACAGGAACAGATCCTACGCAAGTGCCAGTCCGAGTCTTACGGAGGACACCATGCTGGAGATAGAACTGCACATAAGGTATTGCAATCTGGTTTTTATTGGCCTACTCTCTTCAAGGATGCTCGTAAGTTTGTCTTATCTTGTGATGAATGCCAGAGAATTGGTAATATTAGTAGACGTCAGGAAATGCCTATGAATTATTCACTTGTTATTGAACCATTCGATGTTTGGGGCTTTGATTATATGGGACCATTTCCTTCCTCTAATGGGTATACACATATTTTAGTTGCTGTTGATTACGTTACTAAGTGGGTAGAAGCTATTCCAACTAGTAGTGCTGATCATAACACTTCTATTAAAATGCTTAAAGAAGTTATTTTTCCGAGGTTTGTAGTCCATAGATATTTGATGACTGATGGTGGTTCACATTTTATTCATGGTGCTTTCCGTAAAATGCTTGCTAAGTATGATGTTAATCATAGAAGTGCATCTCCATATCATCCTCAGTCTAGTGGTCAAGTAGAATTGAGCAATAGAGAGATTAAATTGATTTTGCAAAAGACTGTTAATAGATCTAGAAAGAATTGGTCTAAGAAACTTGATGATGCATTATGGGCTTATAGAACTGCTTATAAAAATCCTATGGGTATGTCTCCATATAAAATGGTTTATGGAAAGGCTTGTCAATTACCTCTTGAACTAGAACATAAAGCTTATTGGGCAATTAAAGAGCTCAACTATGATTTCAAACTTGCCGGTGAGAAAAGGTTATTTGACATAAGTTCGCTTGATGAATGGAGAACCCAAGCCTATGAGAATGCCAAGTTCTTTGAAGAAAAAGTTAAAAGATGGCATGACAAAAGGGTACAAAAGCGTGAGTTTAATGTAGGTGATCATGTTTTGCTATACAACCCTCGTTTAAGATTTTTTGCAGGAAATCTTCTCCCTAAATGGGAAGGTCCTTACATTATCGAGGAGGTCTATCGTTCCAGTGCCATAAAAATCAACCACGCCGAAGGCACAAATCCGAAGGTGGTAAACGGTCAAAGAATCAAACATTATATCTCAGGTAATCCCATAAATGTTGAGACCAATATAATCGACACCGTAACACCAGAGGAGTACATAAGGGACACTTTCCAGAATGTTTCAGACGCCGAAAAGGAATAGGTATGTGGTACGGTAAGTAAACCGACTCCAAAATGTTTCCAATGATAATTTTTCTCCATTTGGAATATTTAAAAAATTAGGAAAATTAAAAGTAGTCCGAAATAGACACGAGGCGACCACAAGGGTGGAGGGCGCGCCCTACCCCCTGGGCGCGCCCCCCTACATTGTGGCCACCTCGTGGGCCCTTCGGACTCCGTTTTCTTGCACAATACTTCTTTTGGACGGTAAAAATTCATTATATAATCTCCCAAATGTTTTGACCACCGTACCACGAAAAAATCTTCTATTCTTGTTTCAAGCTGTTTTCTGCCAGAGTTTTCAAGACCAGGCATTAGGTCTCCCGCCTCCTCCAATAACGCAGGCGACGACGCTTGGCTGATGAAGATAGAGATGAAGAGAGAAGAACTTGGGGAAACCAACAAGGATGATAAGATCAAGAAGGCCGAAGGAGATCAAGTTCCGGCAGCAGAGGAAGAAGACATCCTTCAACCTTACTACAATTAGCTTACCCCTACTGAAATTGAAGCTTTCAAGATTATTGAATTAGTTCGTGTGCAAAATAAATATCTCACTCGCAAAAATATTCTGTTGCAAGAGTACATCACCGCACTCAATGGCATTATTCATAAACTGGAGCATCTCCTACGCTCGATGTGTGGCACTACTTCATTAATAACTCCATCATCACCACCTCCGAAGAAAGAGACATAAATACATGGGTATGGGCACTCCCCTTGGCAACTGCCAAGCTTGGGGGAGGTGCCCCGGTATCGTATCACCATCACACCTTTACTTTTATCCTTTTTCTTAGTTCGATCCTTTTGGTTATATCTTGATCTAGTAGAATAAAGTTTTAGTATGATCTAGCATTGAGTTTTGTTTTGATCTCTATCTACGTAATCAAGTCCGTGAGTTATATAATAAAGAGTAGTTTTGAGTTAAGGGCTTTGCTTTCTAGCTATGATCTTGAGGGAATAAAATAATAAAAGGAAATAAAAAGATCATATATTGATCTTATGGAGAGTAATGACTTCGCATATAAAGAGTATGATGAATAAATTTGTCGGGAGTTGACAAACATAGTTTTTGTCATTGTTGCAATTAATAGGAAGTAATAAAGAAAGAGAGGCTTTACATATAAATATACTATCTTGGACATCTTTTGTAATTGTGAGCACTCATTAAAATATGACATGCTAAAAAGTTGATGTTGAACAAGGACGATGTAACACCCCTATGTAATAAAGCACTGTGACTCTCTGTTAAACATGCCAAGTCATCATCTATCACTACTGGAATCCACTTCTTTGCCGTCTGCTAATTCTTTGTCGTCCGCTTGCTGATGGCAAATAAGGTCTTTGCCGTCAGCCACAGGAAAACAGACGGCAAAGATGTGGCTGATAGCAAACAAAGTCTTTGCCATCAGCCTGTTCTTTGCCGTCCGCTGGCTGACGGCAGAGAATCTTTGCCATCCGCTAGCAGACGGCAAAGAGGTGGGTGGGTCCAGTTATTGTTTAACCAACTCAAGCCCACCGGCCCCACCTCTTTGCCGTCCGCAAGCGGACGGCAAAGAAACTTTGCCGACCGTTAGCTGACGGCAAAGAGGCGGGTACGTTAACGGCCGTACCGCCCCCCTCTCTTCTCTCCACTATCTCATTCCTCCCCACCCACACCCGCGCTGCCGCCGCCGACCCCGTCTGCCGTAGCCGGCCGCCCCGCACCCCTCCCCTGCACCCCCGACCTCCACCGCACCCCCGCCGCCCCTTCCACGTCGCCCCGCCCCGTCCCCTCCGTCGCCATCCCCCACCCACACCAGCGCGCGCCGCCGCCGCCGACCCCGTACGGCGTAGCCGGCCGCCCCGCCGCCCCGCACCCCTCCCCGACTTCCACCGCGGCCCCGCCGCCTCTTCCACGTCGGGCAGCCGCGGTGCGGCCGTCCCTACCCCATCCCGCCGCGGCCGTCCCCGCCCCGTCGCCGTCCCCGCCCCGTCCCGCCGCGGCCGTCCGGCCTCCCCCTCCACCGGGTCGCCGCCTCCTCCAGCGGCCGCCGCAGCCGTCCGGCCGCACCCTCCACCAGGTGAGCTCCTCCCCTTTTTTTTGTTTAATTAGTTTCTTTTTGTTTCTTTTAGTTTAGTTTCTGTTTCTATTTTAGTTATAATTTTAGTTTAGTTTTAGTTTAGTTTATTTTAGATTAGTTTTAGTTTTAGTGTATTTTAGTTTAGTTTATTTTAGATTAGTTTTAGTTTTAGTTTATTTTAGTTTAGTTTATTTTAGATTAGTTTTAGTTTTAGTTTAGAAGAAGAAGTAGAAGGAGGAGGGAGGAAGGAAGAAGAAAGAAGAAAAGGAAAAGAAGAAGAGGAAGAAAAGGAAGAAGAAGAAGAAGAAGAAGAAGAAGGAAGAGGAGGAGGAGGAGGAGGAGAGAAGAAGAAGAAGAGAAGAAGAAAGAGAGAGAAGAAGAAGAAGAAGAAAGGAAGAAGAAGAAGAAGAAAAAGAAGAAGAAGAAAGAGAAGTGGAGGAGAAGAAGAAGAAGAAAAGAAAGAGGAGACGAGGAGAAGAAGAAGAAGAAGAAAAAGAAGAAAAGGAAAAAAGATACCCCGACCCCGACCCGACCCCCGACACCCGACACCCTGACACCCGGCACGACACCCGACCCGACACCCGACCCCCTGACACCAACACCCGACCCCGACCCCGACCAACCGACACCCTGACACCACACCCCGACCCACACACCGACCCCCCGACCCTGACCCCGACACCTGACACCCGACCCCGGCACGACACCCAGACCCCGACACCCTAACACCACACCCCGACCCCGACCCCGACCACCGACACCCCGACACCTGACACCCCGACCACCGACACCCTGACACCACACCCACCCTTACCCCCGACCCCCGACAATAAGTAGTAGAATAAGAAGAAGATGAAAAAAAGAAGTAGAATTTGAAGATGAAAAAAAGAAGTAGGAAAAGAGGGCGCCCGGGGACGAGCGGGTTAGGGGGTTCCTCGGTGTCGATGGAACCCTAAATAGCAAGTATCATCGGTGCGAGGTACATGTGGCCGTCGGTGTCGAATACTACATCCATGTCCCACAAGTGATGCCGACATCCGGCGTCCCAAAGCAACTGTTCTCTGCGTCGATGGCGGTCGAACACCATTGCAAATTTGTCTGGCAACCTCTGCGATGACGATTAAAAGGCAAGTGTTGAAACTTGAAACACCCAAACTAACTCAAGTCGGTTTGGTTGTTTGAAATTTCAAAACTTGGCTTTAATCCTCATCGCAGAGGCTGCCAGACAAATTCGCCAAGGTGTTCGACCGTCATCGGCCACCAGAACTATTGTTGCGGGACACCGTGCGCCGGCTTCACTTGTGGGATGTGGATCTAGTGTTCAACGCCGACCGCCTCATGTAACTTGCACCGATGGTAGTTGCTATTTAGTTTACCCGGGGACGAGCGGGTTAGGGGGTCGTTGTCGATGGAACCCTAAATAGCAAGTATCATCGGTGCGAGATACATGTGGCCGTCGGTGTCGAACACTACATCCACGTCCCACAAGTGACGCCGGCGTCCGGCGTCCCACAGCAACAGTTCTCGGCGTCGATGGCAGTCGAACACCATTGTGAATTTGTCTGGCAGCCTCTGCGATGACGATTAAAAGGCAAGTGTTGAAACTTGAAACACCCAAACTGACTCAAGTCGGTTTGGTTGTTTGAAAATTTCAAAACTTGGCTTTAATCCTCATCGCAAAGGCTGCCAAACAAATTCGCCAAGGTGCTCGACCGTCATCGGCCACCAGAACTATTGTTGCGGGACGCCGGGCGCCGGCTTCACTTATGGGATGTGGATCTACTGTTCAACGCCGAGCGCCACATGTATCTCGCACCGATGACACTTGCTATTTAGGGTTCCATCGACGCCAAGGAAACCCCTAACCCGCTCGTCCTGTTGTAAATATTTAGTTAGGTCGACGAAAAAAACAAAATTGCTATGTTACTCATCTTTCAATTTAAATGTGCAATTTTTTCGTCGCTGCGAGGGTCTAGTGTTCGACGAGCTCTGCCCCTGCGTTCGTGGGTGAGCACAAATGACATCTCATCCTCCCCCCTTCATTTGCTCTATTCCGCTCTTCGTGCCGATGAAACTTGCTAGCTATAGGTGTCTTCAGTCATCAGTATGCGTGACCACTATGCGTCTCCCGTTCGAAAGGGTTACATCTATAAATATGCATGCATTTGCATATTTATAATCGTGATTCTTCCAAATTGTCCAACGTTATCCATGGACAGCCCGAGTATGTGTAGATTGGGTTCGTTTTCCCATATGCTCAGCTCCGGATCCGATGCAGAATTTCGTCAGTGCCTCCCTGTTGTTCTCTGGGTACACATTCTCTCTGCTTATTGCCGAGACGTGTATCAGGAGAACAGCGGGGAGGTGCTGCCGAAATTTTGCATCGGATCCGGAGCAGAGCATGGGAAAAAGAACCCGATCTACACATACTCGGGTGGGATTAGGACCTATCTTTACCTATTAGCGTGTAGGTTGCATGGACATAATAAAACTGACAAACTCCATTAACTGATGGATATGGTTTGCTTAATTATGTATATATTTCTTGTGTGTCCAGTAGGAAGTCAATATGAGTGATTGTGCATGGATGTACATCGGTTACACTAGTCAGAAAGTTTGGACCGAGGAATGGTTAACAAAAACCAAGGGGTTTGTTAGAGCGGCATTTGCAAATGGCCAGGAATTTAGCTGGCGCCCCTGTGCCCGTTGCGACAACTATAAAAAGAGGGACGAGCTTGAAATGAGTAAAGACCTGCAGAAGTTTGGTTTTACGCCTGGTTACACGGTCTGGACATTACATGGTGAGTCTGCCCAACGTGCCAGAGCCGAGGTTCGTCGTCGCACCGACGAGCATGGTACCGGGATCGCAGACATGGTGCAAGACTTTGACGATGCTTGGGACTCGGACGAGGAGATGGAGGAATCTGCAAAGGCCTTCACTGAAATGTTGGAGTCCTCAAAATGTCCTCTCCACGAGCACACTGAGCTTTGTCAGCTGGATGCCATCTCACAAATAATGGCTTTGAAGGCTCAATTCAACTTGGGCAGAGAATGCTACGACGCGATGATGACAGTATTCAGACGATTTCTACCCAAAGGCCATGTGCTACCTCCAAACCTGTACCAGTTAGACAAAATCCTCCGTGCTCTTAAGATGCCCTATGAGAAGATACATGCCTGTGAGAAAGGATGTGTCTTTTTTAGGCTTCAGTATGAGGACTAGAACTATTGTCCCATTTGCAATTCTTCCAGGTATGTTGTGGTAGACAACGGTATGGGTGAGAAGACGCAGACCAAAATACCCGTTAATGTTCTTCGGTATATGCCAATCGTACCAAGACTTCAACGTCTTTTCATGGGCGAAGAGACGGCCAGACAGATGACATGGCACAAAACGGGCAAAAGAACCGAACTAGATGCAGATGGGAATGTGATGATGGTGCACACATCGGATGGTGAAGCGTGGAAGCGCTTCGATGCATTACATAAGGAAAAAACGGCAGATCCAAGGCATCCTCGAGTCGCCGTCAGCACAGATGGGTTCAGTGTGTTTGGTCAGATGGCAGCCCCATACAGCCGTTGGCCCGTGTTTGTCATTCCACTCAATCTCCCCCCCAGGCAGATTATGCAACGAAAGAGTATTTTCCTGACATTGATAATTCCAGGGCCCAACTATCCGGGGAAGAATATGAATGTGTACATGCAGCCGATTAAGGATGAATTGCAAGATGCTTGGGATAATGGGTTCAAGACATACGACGCCTTTAGCAAACAGAACTTCATAATGCGTGCCTGGTACATGTACTCGACGCATGACTTGCCGGCGTATGCGCTATTCGTTGGCTGGTGTGTGCATGGAAGGTTCCCGTGCCCCACATGCAAGGGAGCTCTTGAGTTTCGTTGGCTGACGGTAGGGCGCAAGTATAGTTGCTTCGACTTGCATAGACCGTTTCTACATCCTGGCCATAAGTTCAGGAAAGACAAGAAGAACTTCATCAAAGGTAGAGTTGTCAAACACTCTGCACCACCTGCGTTGACAGGCCAATAGACGCTAGATCAGTTAAACGCTCTCGAGCCAGATCCAGAGCGTCCAGGGTATTTCAAGGGGTATAATAAGGAACACGCCTGGACTCACAAGACATGCTTCTGGGATCTGCCTTGCTTTAAAGACCTCCTTTGCCCACACAACATCGACGTGATGTACACTGAAAAGAATATCGCCGAAGCAATTTTTGGTACATTGTTCGGCATAGAGGGGAAATCAAAGGATAATCCTAAGGGTAGAGTCGATCAAGAGGAGCTATGTGATAGACTGTTACAAAACATGAAAGAACCGAAAGGAAAGGGGATCAACTGGACGAAGCGAAAGGCATGGTTCAATCTTGGAAGGCCAGCTATGAAGGAAATTATTTTGTGGGTGAAAATGCAGTTGATGTTCCCCGATGGGTATGCAGCAAATCTAAAGAGGGGAGCGAGTCTTCAAAAATTGAAAATATTTGGTCTAAAAAGTCATGATTGGCACATATGGATTGAGCGGATAATGCCGGTGATGTTGCGTGGCTTCATCCCTGAGGATGAATGGCTAGTACTGACAGAGCTGAGCTATTTCTTCCGTGTTCTTTGTGCGAAAGAACTATCGCCTGGCCTCCTAGAAGAAATGGAATAGTTGGCGCCGGAGTTGATCTGCAAGTTAGAGAAGATCTTTCCGCCAAGCTTCTTTAATCCAATGCAACACTTGATTTTGCATCTCCCGACCGAGGCACGATTGGGGGGGCCCGTGCAAAATCGTTGGTGCTACTCAACTGAGAGGATGCAGAAGACGCTTCGAGAAAAATGTAAAAATAAATGTAGAATAGAAGCATCGATGGCGGAGGCATTCATCACTGAGGAGGCGGCAAACTTCGTGACCGCACACTACGAAGCCAAAAATCGTCATTTGCATAATCCGAAGCCTCGGTACAATGCTGACGAACCTCAAAAGGGTCAATCCAACCTCAGCCTATTCAAAGGGAATCTCGCACCAGCCGGTGGTTGGAAACCATTAAGGTTGGATGTTGAAGAATGGCGGACCATTTCGCTGTATCTCTTCAACAACCTAACAGAAGTGCGGCCGTACATCGAGTAAGATCTCGGTACATTGTTTCACAATTTCTAATTCCTTTGAACTTCTCTTATTCCTGGATTTTTTATGCAGTCAATACGTCGCCATATTCTCGTATGGAGCGGTGATCGAAAAGGATTCCGTCGAAGAGTATGAGCTTCTGGCAAAACAAGGAGCCGAATTTCCCGGTTTCATCTCTTGGTTCAAAAAAACGGTAATTTCCATTAGACACTTTTTTTCTTTGGCTAATTTGCGACTAATGCAACAATCCTTTCGTATTAAACTTGTAGGCTAATTCAGAAATTATGGATGCCGAATTGAGACAAGTAGCTAATGGTTTTGACTATAAGGTCCGTTCATTTGACAAATACGACATCAGCGGGTATCGCTTTAGTACCTATGGCAAAGAGCTATCTATGGCCGACCGAAAGTCTACAAATTGTTGTGTCTCTGCTATCGGCGAAGGAGGTATCGAGTATTATGGAAGAGTTGAAGCAATTTATGAACTTGAATTCTATGGTGAAAACCCACCAAATGTCGTAGTCTTCAGATGTTATTGGTTCCAGCCGAGGGAGACTAGAAGCACTCATGAACATATAGGGCTAGTCGAAATCAAACAAAGCACCCATTTGGATGTTCCCGATGTCTATATTATGGCTCAATAGGCAACCCAAGTTTTCTATATACCGTGGGCCCGTCAAAGTGATCCAAATCTCAGTGGTTGGGACGTCATTTATGAAGTGTCGCCACGTGTTAGACCACCTCCCCCCAATGAAAAGGATTATGAACCTCACATTAACCAAGACACATATGACGAAGGAGAATTCTTCCAAGAAACACGTCTTTCCAAAAAACGTTTCAAGAACCGCTCTACTCCACCCCAGAACATTGAAGTAGACAACGATAGTGAATCCGACTTCACCCCTGAGCTGCAACAAGAAGAGACGGAAGAAGAAGAAGTTACTGCTACAGATGACCTGTCAATGCTTGAACGATTACATAAAGGTGGACTTCCACATGATGATGCATTTATTAATGATGATGATGAGCACGTCATTACCGATAGTGATGATGATGATGCTTTTATTAATGATGATGACGAGCACGTCATTACCGATAATGATTATTAGGTATTCAAATTTTTATGTTGTACTTGATTTATATAGTTATTTGTATGATTGTATGATTTATATAGTTGGTATTTATAATTTTCTTACTTTGTATGATTGTTTCTTATACATAGTGCCATGGTCTTGATTTCCGTCCCGGTCATCCCTCGCCCGCTTTATGATTCGGATGTGGTAAATTCTCTTTCATAACTATTTGTTGCATTTCGCATTTATGCAAATTATGGCCATCAAGTTGACATAGAGATATTTTAATCTAGGAGGTATGTGAACCGGAATTTGAAACGGACCCTCTTGTCGAGAAGTTAAATTTAGTTGAAAAAGAAAATGAGTATTTGAAAGAAAAAATTAAAAGAATTGAAGAAGAGAAGATGACATTGGAGTTGTATGTTGCCGATGCCATCGATGATCACAAGATGAAGATGAATGCAATGCGCTTGAAGATGGATGCAATGCGCCTGAAGCTTAAGAAGATTAGAAAATATGCCATTGATAATGAGGCTTGGTATCATTATGCCGTTGGATCAATTGTTACCTTAGTTGCGATCTTCATCACATTTGTCGTGATGAGGGTAAGTTTTCTCTAGTGTTTTGCTTTACAAATGGATACTTAGCTTATTTTCCTCCTAAATGGCATAATTACCTAAGTTAGATAAAAAATAAGCTATACTTAGCTTATTCAGTTCATTTATGACATACTTAGCATACTTAGGTAAAAAATGGCATGATAATCTTTCTTAGGTCCAAAATGATATAGACTTAGCTTATTTTCCTCGAAAATGACATAATAACCTTACTAAGCTCCAAAATGACCTATTTACCTACCTTAGCTCTAAAATGACCTACACTTAGCATTTTTACCTAGCTTAGCAATAAAATGACATTTTTACCTACCTTAGTTAGAAGAAGAAGAAGATAAAGAAGAGGAGAGGAGAAAAAGAAAGAGAAGAAAAAAAATCTTCTTCTTCTTCTTCTAACTTTCATCTTTCCCAATTTGCAGTTTTGCTTTACATGAGGAAGCTTGGATTCATGGAGTGTACTATTCTTGTGGTGCTTCCTTGTTGTTTATGAAAACTTGTTTGGATATGTATGTCTATATGGATATGTTGTTGGAAACTTGTTTCTGGTTATGTATATATGGATATGTTGGACTTTGTTGAACTATGTTGTTGGATTGGATGAAATATGTTGTTGGACATGCTGTTGGATATGTTGGATATGTATGCATGTATATCTGTGTTTGAAACCATGTCTAATTAATGGGATTTAAATAAAAACAGCGGATATATAGCCTCTTTGCCGTCCGCTAGAAGACGGCAAAGAGGACACATGGCAGTCACCTGCGCAAACTGGGAACACTGGCTGCCTATTTGGTCATTTTGCCGTCTGCCGGCGGACGGCAAAGTAACCATCTATGCCGTCTGCCAGTAGACGGCAATGATTCAAACCTCTTTGCTGTCTGCTGGCGGACGGCATATCTGGACACGTGGCAGCTTCCCAGTGCTGCCTAGCTGGGCTCTTTGACGTCCGCCAGCGGACGGCAAAGAGCGCCGTTAACCCCCTAACGGCTCTCATGCCACCGCACTGTCGTCAGCTGTCTTTGCCGTCTGCTGGCCTCGGATGGCGGACGGCGTAATCCTTTGCCGTCCGTTTCTAAGAAGCGGACGGCAAAGAAGACCTTTGCTGGCAGGCTTTCATCCGGATAGTTTGCCGTCCGCTAGCGGACGACAAAGCATTTTGCCGTCCGCTAGCGGACGACAAAGCATTTTGCCGTCCGTGATCTATGCCTTTGCCGTCCGTCATGGCGGACGGCAAAGAAGCTGATTCCAGTAGTGTATGCAATGCTTGATCACAGTGTTAGCTCAACTCAATTCAAATTTCTCCCTACAAGTCAATTCAAATTCAAGTGCAAAATGAAGTGGTTCAAACATTGCTGGAAAAATGTTCACCTTCTAGCAAATATTCCAAAACCATTTCCTGTTAAGGAATACAACATCATCATCAAGTCAAAGTGGGCCTAAGCATTTTATAACAGTGCCAAAACAGCACTTTAAATGCCATATTCATTTTTGAAAAATTCAAAAGGATTCCAAAACTCCTCAAACTTTTTGGGGCAGTGCAGAATATTCCACTATATTTTTGTGACCAAGTTTCACATTTTTACAAAAGCATTTAGTGGCTCCAAATATTACAAAACCCTCTCTGAAAAAGAAAAACAGAAAAATAAAAGAGATAAAGGAAAAAGGCCACTGTGCACTAGGCCTAAGTGCACACCGCCTGAGGCCGGCCCATCTCTCTCTCCTTGCGTGTCGCTGTGCCCGTGGCCGCGCCGGCACGCTCCGGTCGCCCGTCGACACGGCAACGGCCACCGATAGCCGAGGGGATAAGGATCCCCTCGACCACTCCCTGTGGTTCCTCCTCGCCCATTTCCCCCTCCTCTCATTAACTCTCTCGCACGCGCGCGAGATCCACTGAACGCGCTCGCCGCCACGCCTCACCGTTGCCGCGGCCACCGGCGCCTGCTTCTCCTTCCGTGGTGTCCAGGAGGTCCACCGGCGACTGCCTCGTCGTCCGGTGCTCTCAGCTAGAACAGGGAGGCCCTGCAGCTGCTGAACACCACCGCCCCCTTCCGCTTCGGGCTCCAGCGTTCTCCTCCGACTCCGGCGATGCTCACTGCTGCTACTAACCTGTCGTCGGCTTTTCGTAGCCGCTCGGTGAGCCTCCTCCCCTCCTCCTTCTTCCTCGCCATCGGATTCGACCCGTAGCCTACGGTTCCGCTGTGCCCGAGCTTGCTTCTGCGGAGCTCGTCGCCGGTGAGCCTCCGACGACCAATTGGTCCTAGGCTCATGCCCATCGAGCTCACCGCGCCGCGTAGATCACCGCTGACCGCCTAGTTCGTTCGCGTGCTCACTGCAACGCCGAACCCGAGCGCCACCTGTAGCCGCTGCCGCATGCATGCCGAAGAACAAGTCCGTATCGTTCGAGAAAATCTCAAGGCGGCCCAAGACCCTTGGGGGCATCGGTTTAGTCTGGCGTGCTGACCTCTCTGTTAAGCCTAGGTCGGGTTGCGGCGTATTGTTTGGCCGAGGCCGGGCATGACCCAGGAAAGTGTGTCCGACCGGAGTTAATTGAGCGTGGTGGGTAAGTTGGTGAACCCCTGCAGGGAAGAACTAATCTATGCATAGCCGGATCCTCGGTAACGGACGCTCGGAGTTGTATCCCGATCGATACAAATAGAACTTGATAGAATTGGATATTAGGGCTTTGGGATTGCTTTCTCGCAGAGAGTCGAGAAAGGATCTCTGGCCGAGGTTGATACTTAACACTGCTACTACTTTATACTGTACTAATCTACACTCTTCTATTGCTGGAAGACCGCTGAAGATGCTAGTCTTCGAGAGGACTAGGCCTTTTCTCTATTCTGGCATTTCTACAGCCCAGTCCACATATACAGCCCTTCTTTGATAAAGTTGCATATGTAGTGTAGATCCTTGCTTGCTGAGTACTTCGGATGAGTACTCACGGTTGCTTTGCTTCCTCTTTTTCCCCTTTTCCCTTTTGATGCAACCAGACGACGGAGCCCCGGAGTCCACTGCCCCCGCCGACGACTACTACTACCACCCCGAGGTTTGTTACTACTACGAGTTGGCCGACGACCAGGAGTAGGTTCGGAGGGTCCCATGCAGGAGGCCTGCGCCTTTTCGATCGTAGTGTTTTCTTTTGCCTCGCCTTTTAAAGGCCTATTTGTTTTATCTTTTATATCTGTACTCAGATATCTGATGCTTCCGCTGACGCTTGTAAGCGAGCTTATGTATTCGAGCCCTTGAGGCCCCCAGCTTGTAACAAAAAGCTTGTATTATTTTTAATTTGTGTCTAGAGTTGTGTTGTGATATCTTCAAGTGAGTCCTTAGGCTTGATCGTGTGCATTTGCGTGTATGATTATTGCACGATTAAGCCGGGGGTGTCACAGAAGACAACATAATGGGTTATGTTTCCTTATATCCGAATAGAAGTTATATTATCATGGATCCTCCAACATATTGAGCTTGCCTTTCCCTCTCATGCTAGCCAAATTCTTTGCACCAAGTAGAAATACTACTTGTGCTTCCAAACATCCCTAAACCCAGTTTTGCCTTGAGAGTCCACCATACCTACCTATGGATTGAGTAAGATCCTTCAAGTAAGTTGTCATCGGTGCAAGCAATAAAAATTGCTCTCCAAATATGTATGATCTATTAGTGTGAAGAAAGTAAGCTTTATATGAACTTGTGATATGGAAGAAATAAAAGCGACGAACTGCATAATAAAGTTCTTTATCACAAGCGGCAATATAACGTGACGTTTTTTTGCATTAAGATTTTGTTCATCCAACCATAAAAGCGCATGACAACCTCTGCTTCCCTGTGCGAAGGGCCTATCTTTTTACTTTTATCTTCTACCCTTTTACAAGAGTCATGGTGATCTTCACCTTTCCTTTTTACACTTTTTCCTTTGGAAAGCACTATGTGTTGGAGAAAGATCCAGATATATATATCCACTCGGATGTAGGTTATCATAAAGTATTATTGTTGACATTACCCTTGAGGTAAAAGGTTGGGAGGCGAAACTATAAGCCCCTATCTTTCTCTGTGTCCGATGGAAGCTTTGAACCAATAAGTATGGCGTGAGTCTTAGCAATTGTGAAAGACTAAATGATAGTTGAGTATGTGGACTTGCTGAAAAGCTCTTATATTGACACTTTCTGATGTTATGATAAATTGCAATTGCTTCAATGACTGAGATCATAGTTTGTTAGTTTTCAATGAAGTTTTTGATTCATACTTTACCTTGTGAACGAATTGTTACTTTAGCATAAGAAATTATATGACAATATATGTTGCTGTTCTAAAGATGATCATGATGCCCTCATATCCGTATTTTATTTTATCGACACCTCTATCTCTAATCATGTGGACATATTTTTCGATATCGGCTTTCGCTTGAGGACAAGCGAGGTCTAAGCTTGGGGGAGTTGATTCGTCCATTTTGCATCATGCTTTTATATCAATATTTATTGCATTATGGGCTGTTATTACACATTATGGCACAATACTTATGCCTTTTCTCTCTTATTTTACAAGGTTTACATGAAGAGGGAGAATGCCGGCAGCTGGAATTCTTGGCTGGAAAAGGAGCAAATATTAGAGACCTATTCTGCACAACTCCAAAAGTCCTGAAACTTCACGGAGAGTCATTTTGGATTTAATAAAAAATATTGGGCGAAGAAAGTATCAGAGGGGGGCCACCTGCCATCCACAAGGGTGGAGGGCGCGCCCCCCGTCCTTGTGGGCCACTTGGCAGGCCCCCGACGCCCATCTTGTGCTATATGGTGTGTTTTGTCGTGAAAAAAATAAGAAGGAAGCTTTCGGGATGAAGCGCCGCCGTCTTGAGGCGGAACCTGGGCAGAACCAATCTAGGGCTCCGACAGAGCTGTTCTGCCGAGGAAACATCCCTCTGGGAGGGGGAAATCATCGCCATCGTCATCACCATCGATCCTCTCATCGAGAGGGGGTCAATCACCATCAACATCTTCACCAGCACCATCTCCTCTCAAACCCTAGTTCATCTCTTGTATCCGATCTTTGTCTCAAAACCTCAGATTGGTACCTGTGGGTTGCTAGTAGTGTTGATTACTCCTTGTAGTTGATGCTAGTTGGTTTATTCGGTGGAAGATCATTTGTTCAGATCCTTAATGATAATTAATACTCCTCTAATTATGAACATGAATATGCTTTGTGAGTTGTTACGTTTGTTCCTGAGGACATGGAAGAAGTCTTGTTATAAGTAATCATGTGAATTTGGTATTCGTTTGATATTTTGATGAGATGTATGTTGTCTTTGCTCTAGTGGTGTTATGTGAACGTCGACTACATGACACTTCACCATGATTTGGGCCTAGGGGAAGGCATTGGGAAGTAATAAGTAGATGATGGGTTGCTAGTGTGACAGAAGCTTAAACCCTAGTTTATGCGTTGCTTCGTAAGGGGCTGATTTGGATCCATATGTTTCATGCTATGGTTAGATTTATCTTAATTCTTCTTTCGTAGTTGCGGATGCTTGCGAGAGGGGTTAATCATAAGTGGGAGGCTTGTCCTAGGAAGGGCAGCACCCAAGCACTGGTCCACCCACATATCAAATTATCAAAGTAACGAACGTGAATCATATGAGCATGATGAAAACTAACTTGACAACAATTCCCATGTGTCCTCGGGAGCGCTTTTCTTTATATAAGAGTTTGTCCAGGCTTGTCCTTTGGTACAAAAAGGATTGTGCAACCTTGTTGCACCTTGTTTACTTTTGTTACTTATTACCCGTTACGAATTATCTTATCACACAACTATCTGTTACCGATAATTTTAGTGATTGCAGAGAATACCTTGCTGAAAACCGCTTGCCATTTCCTTCTGCTCCTCGTTGGGTTCGACACTCTTACTTATCGAAAGGACTATGATAGATCCCTTATACTTGTGGGTCATCAAGTAATTTTCAAATATGTTCAATTAACTCTGCGTGGAATATTGTATAATCCATAAAAAGATGCCTCCCAATTGACCACAATCCAATAGGGTTGCTAAGAGGAAAGACTGCACTCTAACTAACTTATTTAATGACATGTTAGACACTACGGGTTTATCCAATGAATGGTCATGGTAGGCAATATTGAGTTCTTGTCATCTGCTAAACAGAGTTCCGACAAAGAATAAAGAGATTACCCCATTCAAACAATGGGAAAAGCAAATGTTAACACTCTCTTACTTGGGGTTGCTTGCTGAAAGTGAATGTGCCAATTCCCCAGAAGCGCAAGCTTGGTCCAAAAATCATGGATTGTGTCTTTCTTGGCTATGCTCATCAAAGTGTTGGATATAAATTTCTATGGTGAAATCTGGAGTACCTATGTAGGTTCATTTAGGTTTCTGTGGGGGAGGGGGGTGAATAGACAATTATCAAATTTTAGTTGGCAATTTTAAACTAGTTACTCATAGGTTGTCTAAAACACCCTAAGCATGCTAGTACTAAGAATGTAAGAGTGGAAGCAAAACTTGCACAAAGTAAAGGAGCTAAAGATAGGGATCATAAACACAAAGATGTATCCTGAGGTTTGGATTGTTGGCACAATCCTACATCCTTGTTGGTGAAGGTTCAGACACAAAGTCCTAAGACCACAAAGGTCTCAGCCAATTGACGACCATGGTCTTGGACAACCTATCCCACCATGGCCTTGGACACCAAGTTCAAGCCTTACTCAGGCTAGATCTTCACACGAAGTAGGTGATCTCTAGCCTTGTACAAACTTCTTGGCTCCTTCACAATCTTTGAAGGGTTCTAGGTGATCCTAACCATCTAGGAGGCACGCACCCTCCAAGACTAACAAGCAAAGCATAATTATTAGGATTAACTCCCTTGGCAAGATCAACAAGAAAAGCTCAAGGACCCAAAGATCTCTCTCACTCTCTTTCTCTGCCTCTCTCTCTCTCTCTCAAGGATTAAGGGTAGGTTTTGGAGCAAAGGGAGTGGAAGCACAAAGTGAGGGACCTCTCAAAACAAGGGGTTCCTTTGCCTTCGAATCACATCACCCACTCAAGGGGTTGGGGTCCTATTTATAGAAAACCCAAAAACCTGACCATTGGATACCGGACAAAGATCACTCAGAGGTGCCAGATGTTCAAAATAACATGTTACTGCTAGAAATGATAAGGCACTCAGAAGTATAAAAAATGATTGCTTGGAGGTACCGGACCTAACAGAGTACCCTCTGAAAATGTCTTGGTAGAAAATGGCTAAGTCATGGCTCGGTGGTTCTAGAAAAGCATCACTCAGAAGTACTACACCTATACTGGAACTGCACTAGCTGGAGCAAACCTACTAGCTTGATAGTACCAGACAAGGAAACATTCGGTGGTACCAAGACTAACAGAGACATGTATGAATGGCAACAAAGCTTGTTAGTTCGGAAGAAAAGTGTGCAGCTCCAATTCCATTAACCGAACACCCAGTGCACCAGCCCGAATCATGTCTCCTGAATGCACAATACAACTTGATATGCAAATCAAACCACAATATATTGCATCACAATGGCCATAAAGGTTTGATTATTACAACATAGACGAGGTATCAGTAGGCACATCTCGTGTGGCAACTTATGTACATTATTTATCGAACATTCAATCATAGGGCCTTAAATACTAGCAGCGGAAACATACAACATAAGCGGAATAGCATGATAGGGGTGGCACTCCAATCCATAAGGACACAACTGGGACACTTCCTAGTTCGCATACTCGGTGTCAACGGCATAGTAACATACATCATCTCCTGCATCTGGCCACATGAAAATCCAGGTCAGTGCTTTTCAATGTACTCACAAATTCACAACAACCAAAAGCATATGACATGGCAAGGATATGAAATGCAGCATGTATGAGCATGGCAAGTTCAATTGCATGATTATTTGCACCAAGAATGATTCCACTCATGGCATGATATAGGAGAATAGCCAGCAAATCCTGGGCTCACTTGCAATATAGAAAAGTAAAGAAATGTAGCCAACCAACCTAGGTGTTTTAATCAAACACCTCCAGCTTGGGGCACAATTGCAGTACTGGAAGTAAATGAATGTAGCTGACCAACCGTGTGTTTTAATCAAACGCCTCCAACTTGGATCATTGCAAAAGAGAAGGCATCAACAAGATGAACTCATCTTGGATGCAAGAAACTAGAAGGGTTAGGAAAGGCATCCACGAGATCATCGCGGACGTAAGAGTTGGTAGAGGAAGTAAAAGCACAGAAGTGCGGTAATGTAAGTAAAAGTAGCCGACCAATCCAGGGGTTAAATAACTACCAATGGCTTGGGGCATAGTTATAGTGCAGTAAAGTAAATAAAGTAGCCATCCAATCTGGGTGTTATACAAACTCCTCTAGCTTGGGGCATTGCTAAAAAATAAATTAGTCATCATCCATTTAAGGTCACATGGATCATCATTCTCATAGCCATCCAGGGCATATTCTCAAGCCATTTCTGGGACTCTGCCCTCATAATCATTCCATGATTCAGCATTTCTTTCCCAAGTGGCTTAGTTATTATTTTGGCGTGTGTTTTCCTTTTACTCAACATAGATTGTATAGTGTGACTTATCCCGGACTGTGTTCGTCACCAAGGATGCGGCTATTCGAATAGGTTTTTACACTCTGCAAAGGTTGCACCCTTTACCCCCACTATGGAGCTTCCCCTTTTGTCCCATGGCTCAACACATTACCCCTCATGGGTGGACCCGAGTTACTCCAACTAAACCATTCTACGAATATAACACTTTTATTGCACCACCGGTATACCCATGGGCCATGCCATTGGAGAGAGATGCTGGACCCTGCCACCTCCATGTCACCACTTATCCCCATCGGTATTCATACTGTGATCTCAACACCTACATGGATCCAGACCCTCACAAGTTAGACTCTGGATACCCAGCCCAGATAGCACACCCTGCGAAATTCGCGCATAGAGATGATAACAATAAAAGGCATATTGACATACTAAGTTAGGGCCTTCCCACAAAGGCAAGTGTGGTTGCACTTTTTTTTGTTTGGTTCGTTGGTACTATGACTCGATCACGCCGATAAAGGAGATTATTATTTAGTTCACTTCTGTTATAATCATTCCTTCATCATGTATAATATTTTTTGCTCCAAGTCATAGTTATCATTTCATTCACAAAAAACAGAAAGCATCACTTCATGAAATAAAGGCATAGTATCCATATCATTTTTAATATCATACATAACAAATGCACTACAGTTTTCTTTAGTTTTCAAGTGATCATGTTACTACATAAATGTTCAGGATGCAATGCCATGATTCTAACATGTCAAAATATGGGCATAGCATAAATGTAGCAATATGACATATATCATAAAACCATATAAGCAAAAATGCATCACTAGTATCATATGGAATCCAAGTCATCAAGCAAGAGGATGTGGTGGCTTGCCTTGAGCAAAGTAGTTGTCAAAGATCTCCACATCTTCACCACCTAGTTGGTTTCCTTCTGGATAATAATATAAATGCTTTTATAAATACACACACACACACACACATATATATATACATATATATTCATCTACACTATATAGGAAAATCTAAAACATGCAACAAAGGTACCACTGGATAAAGCATTCCAAATTAAAAATATTGCAAAAAGGAGCTAAAATGAGCAAGTTATAGATGGCTAAAGTCTGGTCAAAACACTAAATTTCCTATAGGAAAATAAACTATAGGAAAACTCGCATTGACATTAGCGCGTAGCGGTTCATATGCTGCACCTGCGTTTAAAAAGCAACTGCTCATGGGTGGGCCCGTCAATGCTGTTTAAATGGTGTTTCACGCCTAACCGGGGAGGGCGGTGGTGACACTCACCGGCGACGATGCGATGGCGAGGCTGGAGAAGGATGAAGGGGTGCTCGGTGAAGGCTTGTGCATTAGAGGAGGTATGGCATGGTCATCAGTGAGGAGGGCTAGCGGAGGACTAACAAGGTAAATTTGGCAAAAAAATTATTTCAACCGCAAGGTGTTTGTTTATTGGCTTTTGGCCATCCCCTATTCTAGTTTACCATGACATTGGGGTGTGACTCTAACATGCATGGTAATATGATTCTTGTGGTAAAGTTTTAGCTCAAATGGATGGGTGTAAATTGGTGTTCCTTCACAAGTGCCATTTTAGAGCAGAAGCAAAAGACAATTCTTTTGTGAAAAATATGAACTATGAAGCTTCATATTTTTGTGGATCTTGGGTTTATATAGGCAGTAGAGGCTCTCTGAATTTTGTGGGATTTTTCTAAGTGGTGGAAATATGGGTTGCTTTGTAAACCCATAATATTGCTCTGGCTCAAAATCGATTGGGGTCAGTGCTGGCGGAGCTAGGCAGTGCTCCTGCGGTGCTGCTTGTGCAGAGAGTCAAACCGGGGGAGGGAAAGAAACTCCCCATCGTGGAGGTGTAGTGGCAGTGACGCTTCGGCCGAAGAGGAGGAAGAAGACTCGCTACTTTAGACACAGAGCTCGGGGGCGGGGGGAGAGGTGGTATCTCGGAGACACAATGATCACTAGTAGAGGATCGGCCATTAGTCCCGGGTGGGAACGGCCTTTAGTCCCCGGTTCACCAACCGGGACTAAAGGCCCCCACCCTTTAGTTCCGGTTGGCCACGACCCAGGACTAAATCCCTGCCACGTGGATAGCAGTGCGCGCCGGGGGAAGGGGACCTTTAGTCCCGGTTGGTGACACCAACTGGGACTAAATCCCTGCCATGTGGCCGGCAGCACGCGCCAGGGGAAGGCGACCTTTAGTCCCGGTTGGTGACACCAACCGGGACTAAAGGTTTAGGGGTTTAGGGGTTTAGGGTTGATTGTTTATTTTTTCTTGTTATTTTGTGTTTTCCATTTAATTCTTTTTCAGTTCAAACATATTTTACGCTACTACATACTGTACACGTTGTGCATATATATTAGAATTTCTCGTAGAACCAATCATATATCATATAGAATTTCTCGTACGACCACGCATACACACACACACACACATATATATATATATATATATATATATATAGACAATTTGGTATACTAGTCGTAAACCCGTGCAACTGCACGGGCTAGCATAAAAAAATTACAAAAGCATGAGTATGACAACATGTGAAAGTAGTCCTTTGTGATATATAGGGGGAAACAAACAATGTCATTGCAGGATTTCCTCAATTACTAATTCACTATAATAAAGGTGCAATCTTTAGCAACAAAAAAAATGCAAATAACATTTAAATCAGCTACATATAGGGATATTGTCTTGCATGGTATAGTTAGAAACGAAGCAAATATAGTTGTAACATTTCTTTTCATGAACAAACCTAGTTTGTTATAACCTTGGGTTAAATATATACTGGAGTAATTAGGCAACTCGCAGACCAAGAAGGGCTCCTCTAAAAATAATGCGTATCCTGATAGTACTCCTATGATTGATTGTTAGTTTTGAGCATAAGAAATTAGTTCAAAATTATAGTTGAGATCCGAATATTTTAATGATACTCAATGTATTTAAAGGTGTTATTAGAGGAATTTTGTATACAATTTCTCTCCAGTTCTTTTTTTGCGAGAACCTTTCGATCTATACATAATTTTTTTTCTCCAGTTCTGAAGCACAATGGATTTGAACCTATATTTTTGTAAACTTACTTGTGTAGTTTATTTTTTGGCAATAGAAAGTGCAACTCAAATAGACTATTAATAATTTTGAGAAAAAATAATTCTTGCATACGGAAGCGGACTCGAGTAAGACCTACATGAGCATAATTTGTCTACTGTGTCAACTAATGAGACAATTTTTTCTCTATAACGTGGTTTTCCTTTAATTTCAACATCTGCGCCACAAAATCTTTGTATTAATATTCCTTGTAATCAATTATACTTCTAGAGATTAAATTGCTTGAACTTGTGCCCTCTAAGACAAAATACCAAAATATATTTACTCTTTCCCTTTTCATTATAGAATTACATTCTTTAATTTAATGTAAAATAAATGACGGGAATTGTATAAAAACCATACATATCATTCTTATGTTTCCTTGGATTGAATCTCCAACTTATATTATAGGCATAGATCGTAATATAATTTTTTAACTGGTTGCAATTTCAAACTATATGGATTGTTATTTTACATTTAATATCATTCCGACTTACAAAACAAAATAAGTGTTCGAAACTATAGTTTTCAGTTCCCCCAATATCTGCATGTTTCTGGATTTTTTTTGAAAACTATATATAGTATATGACCCAACAAACGTGCTGAAAATTTTCAAAACAAAATATAGTATACAGCTGAATATGGCATAACACAGATTTTTCAGCAGAATATATTAGTATATTTCCATCTATTCTAAGAATCATGGAGCATAGTGATGGTTGCCCTTGTCACTTCTTCTTATATAATATTAAAAATGAAACAAACAATAATCAGAATCCATGTAACAGCAACAAAACTGGGTTCAAAAACTGTTCATTTCCTCTGAAAGAAAAATTAAAAAGTTTGGTAAGAAAAATCATTAGTTCCTTTGAGAAAAATAAATGTACGGGTGAACCACAACAAAAGGCATGATTCTGTCCCAGCCATAAAAGGAGTTAAGCCAGAAGCAACATGTTTGTTTCATAGGGTTAGGTAAGACCCCATCTCCAGAGCACGTACCGGCGTAAGCATCTATCGCTTTGTCAGCTCTCATCTATCCGTTGTCCCTCTTTCCTGCATGCACGACATGCTTGCAATTTCTGTTTTCCTGCACTCCTATTTCCCCCTTCGATCTGCATGTGTTGCCTCTAACGGCCGTTCTCTTGTGTCACTGGACACAGCCGGTTAGCATCCACCAAGGCGTGGGAGAGACCCGACCAAGTTTGCATGGCAGCAGAGGCCCGGGTCATGGTTGGGACTTGGGAACAACAACATATCTTAGTTCTTCTACAGTGGCAGCATGTTGTCCGAATCACCAGCTGGGAATCAGCTACAACATGAAAACAAACAAATTTCACCATGCAAACATATCTCGTTGAGAAGGAAAAATCAAACCAATTTAGGTACTTGTGATCTAGCGACCTTGAAATCAACGGCTTGGCTTTGCGCGTCTACTTATAAAAAGAGAAGAGGTCTGTGTGGTTCTAGAGAAAAATCAAACAGGATATTCAAGGAATTTACAGATAGGTTACTTGCCTGTGGAGATGCATAACCCAGGATGAACTCGGCAACTTCGGATAGATAAATCTCTCTCCAGCAGTCCTGTAGTAGGTTCTGGAATTATCAATACACCACATACGACACCAGCAGCATCTACTTTGGAACACCATCGGTTATACCTTACTCTACCCTACATGAACCATCACCATCGTTAGACTGTAGCCTTGTGAGAACATGAAAGTCAAAGAGATTAGGTAGACGATGGATATGATAGTTGGCTCTTTTTAGATCAGAAGCATTGATGGAGTTTTGAAGCTAAGGGCGGATGAGTAGAAGGTGTAATCTTGACCTTGCAGCCTCACAGGTGGATATAGGTGGTGCAGCAGGAGCCACCATTGGTCGACCATGGCCATCGAGTTGGAGCTGACATTGTGCAGGGATAATCTCCTAGAGAACATGGATCGGATGGAGACTATGATTTGCAACTTTTTTCTTTGAGGTAAAGAGGGAGAACAGAGAGAAGAGTCCCATGTCACTACGATCCTAATCGGAGAGAAAGGCGACTCCATGGGGCTGTCATAGAATTGGAACCCTAAAGGCTGAGCAGCTTCTTTTTAGTTGAAACGCTGAGAAGCTTATTTTAGTTGAAAGGCCAAGCAGCTTACTTTGCGGGCAAAAGGCCAAGCAGCTTGTGGAGATTAGATGCGTCTATTTTTTTAGATCATGTACGGCTGTTGGAAGACTATCCAGCACGTATAGAAGTAGGACTCTTCTATAAAAAAAGGAGTAGGGACTCCTATTTTATCATGTGATTTCAGCCATACGTACAGAAGTAGGACTCAATATAACTATGTGTACGTATAATCAGAAAAGGAACAGGAGACGAATTTGTTAGAAATCCTTTGTAACGTGATTGCCTTTTCTTTTGCATCCAGATTTTTTTTCTGTGTTCAGATTAACGGCTCCTATTGTCTAATTAAATCTGACCGTTATAACTCGGTCCCATCAGATTAACGGCTCCTATTACCTAACTAAATCCGGCCGTTATAACTCGGTCCCATTAGATTAATGGCTTCTATTTTCTAATTAACGTGGTAATTTCTTGGGAGTCTGTAATTAGTATAGGTATAGATATACAGTTTCTCCTACAACTTGCAGATCATTACATGCATGCATTTAGGTGAAATGGTATTCTCCATCGGGAGCTATGACCCGCTCAAGCAAAAATCCCACCTTTTCCTCCTGAAGTGCTCGTATCCGGTCCGTTGGTAGGAGCTGTGTGGCGCCCCCGGCTCAATCGTACACTAATCATACACGCAAACGTGTACGATCAAGCACAGGGACTCACGGGAAGATATCACAACACAACTCTAACACAATTTAAAAGGAGATCCACAATATTACAGACCAGGGATCCGAAGATCCGAATACATAAGTCAGTCATACAAATATTATCTGATTACAGACATAGTTAGACAAGTTTTGCCTTAAGAAGGCTAGCACAAACAACGACTCTAGATCGAAAGGCGTTGGCCTCCTGCCTGGGAGCCTCCGTTCCTACTCCTGGTCGGATGGCTCGATCCAGTAATACGTGCCCTCTGGACCCTCCTGATAGTAAGCTCCTAAGGTGGCATCTGGCTCCTGGACTCCATTGTCTGATGTATCATCAAGGTGGGGTATGGGGAAAAGAGAAAGTAAAGCAACCGTGAGTACTCATCCGAAGTACTCAGCAAGCAAGGATCTATACTACATATGCAACATATCAATGGAGAAAGGCTGTATATGTGGACTGGGCTGCAGAAATGCCAGAATAGAGAGAAGGCCTAGTCCTATCGAAGACTAGCATCTTCACGAAGCCATCATCTTGCAGCAGTAGAAGAGAGTAGAATAGCATTTTATTTAGCAAACATGTTGAAGCAAGCCTAGAGATCCTTCCTCGACTCCTAGTGAGAAAGCGATCCCGAAGCTTCAATTAAGTAACAAGTATCCAGTTCAAGTAGTAGATCGGGATACACAAACTGAGTGTCCTTTACCGTAGGACCGGCTATCGATAGATTATTCTTCCCTGCAGGGATGCACTACTGTTACCCAACACACTAGATCAACTCCGGCCGGACACACTTGCTGGGTAATGCCCGGCCTCAGGAGATCAACATGAAGCAGCGCCCTACCTAGGCTCAGCAGAGAGGTCAGCACGCCGGACTAACCTATGCACCAGAGGTCTTGGGCCATCGCCCTGGGCACCCTGCGTGTTGCGTGGCTGGACGGGGTGCAGGCGCGACACTGAACTCGTCAGTGAAGTATCCAGCCTAGTCCCGGCGATCAGCCCGCACGGTTAATCGTGATGTCAGACGAGCTTTCGGGAGAAACGTACATCGCAGAGGGCCCCAAAACCATTATCCCGCGTGGTGGTAGTGCGTATAGGGCACGTCGACCCACTCAGATCACACACCCAAATCCAATAGGCTCATTTAGTATCACGCGGAGACAACCAGAGTCTCTGATGCTCCGCCACAATATCACACTCGAGCGCCCTTCCGGCACACTCGACATCATAGATCCCCAGCGGGTACCCACGAGGGTGGACCCGCCTGTAACAAAGGTCAAAGTAACCGTGTGGTCATAACATCAAGGGGGGAAACCACGAGGAATCACCCTCGGTGGATTCCACTCGATGAAATCATCAGGGTGAACGTATGAGGCATCACCCTCGAGGTTCATACTGAGGGGTTGCACGACAAAGTCGTATCGGAAGTGGAGAAGGAGGAATCACCCTCGATGACCATGATCGAACAGCTACACTGCAGAGTATTCATCAGGAGTGCGTTATGAGGTATCACCCTCGGCACTCGATAGTAACTATGCAGAGTCGTAGAACTAAGGGGTTGTGAAGTGAGGTGTCGGTCTTTGGTCGACGATCACGTTGCTCGAGTCGTCGATGATCAAGCAGGGGCAACAAGGGTAAGGTGGTGGGGTCACTGATGGTTCACTACCAAACTATACTAAACAGTTTATCATAGGCAGGTAAGGTGACAATGAACTGGTTACGAAAGCAGGCTATGCATCAGAATAGGAGCATATATTAACAGTAGCAAAATCTAATGCAAGCAGGAGAAATGGAATGGGCGATATCTGGATGCTCAAGGGGAGGGCTTGCCTGGTTGCTCTGGCAAGAGAGAGGGATCGTCAACGGGCAGCTCGTCGGTAGTGTAGTCGTACCCAGGTGCAGCATCGTCGGTCTCGGCGTCTATTGAGAGAGAAGGAGGGGGGGAGAGAAACAATAAATTCACGGCAATAATGCAAACAATATGTATGATATGTCTAAATGATATGCCGGGGTATTCTACTGCCTAACTAAATGATTTAGTTAATTTAGGAATTTATTCAGATTTATTTAATTAAAGTTGGGCACTATTCATTTATCGAAATCGGTCTAACAGTTCAATGTTCATATAGCTAGAGGCATCTGACAGGAATACGGAGGGCGTATTCGGGTTCGTATCGGAATTCTGAGCAAGTTTCATGTATAAAGTATTTTCATCGGAGTTATGGATTATTTAATATGATTTTCTAAAGTTTTAATTAATTTCTGGAATTTAATTATTTATTTAAATTAAACATTATCCGAAACAGTGTATGCTGATGTCATCATGACGTCAGCAATCATCGTGACATGTGGGTCCACCTGTCATTAACTGCTTAGTCTAATTAGGGTTTAGCTAATTAACTACAGTTTAATTAAACTAACTACTTAATTATATTAGGCTAATCAGAGTTAATTAACTTAATTAATTAATTAATTTTTATTAATTTTATTAATTCATTTTTATTTTCTATTTTATTTAAAAAAAAATCATTTCTGGGCCGTGGGCTAGTTCGGTCAGTGGCACAGGGGGGGTGGGGGCCGGCCGTCAGTGGCCCACGCAGCCACAGCGGGCGCGCGAACACGCGGGCGCGCGGCACGCGGGCGCTGCCAGGGGGCGATCCCGGTGCTGGCGCGCGGGCGGAGATGGGCGCTGGCGAGCGCGCGCTGGGCGGCAGCGAGCGCCACAGGGGAAGAGGGGGACTGGGGCGAGGTCGGGGCGTGAGGTGCGGGCGCGGTCGCGCGTGGCGTGTGCAAGCGCGAGCGGTGGGCGAGGCGAGCGGCGCATGGGGGCGCGGTCGCCGCGGTCGGAGCGCGAGCAGGACGCGCTAGGGCACGGCGGTGGCGAATGGGGACATGGTGAAAAGGAGGAGAGGAGAGGGGCGCGGCTCACGGTGGTTAGTAGGGCACGGGGCAGCGGGGCTCGGGGAGGGAGACGGGGACGACGGCAGGGCAGCGCCGGCGTGGTCCAGGTGGCGAGGCGACGGCGGCGACGGGCGCGGGGCTCGGCCCGATCCCGATCTGGATCGGGAGAGGGGGAGGGAGCGAGGGGAGGGGGGGAAGGGGTGCCGGTGGGCTAGGGTTCGGTCGCCCAGGGTATAAGGGGGTGGGGTGGGCCGGTCGGGCCAGTTGGGCTGGCCGGCTGGGCTGAGGCCCAGTTAGTCCGGGGTTTTCTTTTTTATTTTATTTTTTGTTTTGTTTTACCTTTTTCTTTTTATTTATTCCTATCTCCTGTTTTGTAATTAGTTAGGCCACAATATGATTTTTGTAAAACATGGCAATTGTTCCATTAATTACTAGGCATTATCTGCTACTACCAAAAATTGGTTTGGAGGCAATTGGAGTTCACACAAATTTTATAATAAATAAAATGCATTAATCCCTTGCTGTTTTGGTAATGTTAGAGCCACCTAAATAATTTATTAATTGTTGGTTACAATTTTAGAATAGTCTGTGTAATATTTGTCATTTATTGAACATTTTAGTTTCTATGTTGGACAACTTTTATTTTCCACTTGCATTTAAATATTGAATTTGTCTTAGGAGTTGAAATGCAATATGATGCTAATGATGATCAAGCACTATTAAACATGCTGACTTGTCATTATCAAAAGTGATTACTGTGGCTAATGACATGCGGTGTTACAAGCTGATCCCGCATCTCTTGCATCTTTAAAGGAGATCAATATGAATATATTAGTTGTGTGTATATATATTAGATAATGATAAAAAGAATTGTGAATAGTGTTTACGTACCCAAAGATTTCTTCCATCTCTACTCCTTTCGGTGATAATGCGAATGTTCTCGCAAACGTAGTATGCACATAAATTAGTCCCTGATGCCTGCCTCAAGCACTTTACGAGAATAGAATTCAATCAGATAATAATCAAGCATGACAATGGGATTGAAACTAGAATTAAAGAGATGCGCAGACGTAGCTAGCTAGCTAGTACTACTTAATTACCCTTGGTCGCCACCATTTCAGGCTTGGTTTCAATGGACCGACAACCTCTTTGATGAACTTTTTCCAAACCCTGCCCGGCAAAGAGAATGAATAAAGGAGTTATTAATTACTTGATATCAGGTAATGAACTAAAGAGGCCGACATAGTGCGATAAAGATTGAAATTACCTGTCGAGCATCAACTTCAGGTTGTAGTATTCTTTAGGGTCTCTAGTTAGTGAGTCCAGTACTTTAACTTTTCCCTCGTCAACTCTAATGATTACCAGGATCCAGTGGAAAATGCGCGCACGTTTGTATAAGCGGGCATGCATAACTCATCAACTACACTTAACATCGAGTAAGAAAAATAGAATTTGTAGTACAAGATAGTAACACTCACTTGAAGTTGTAAGGAAATACTATCCCTGGTCTGGCATTTAGTTCCTTCAAAAACGTTAGCAAGTTGGCCTCTGTGTCTTTGGGTTCTTCTTTTAACACTTTATCATAAATGGTATTTGGGTCAATGAACCCAATGTCATAGACTCCATCTCTTTTCATTTCAAAAATGTTCATTCTGCATAATACCACACAAAAGAATATAGTGAGGATAATTACAGGCAATGAATGAGTTGATCTAGAGACTTAAATTACAGAAAGAAATCACTTACAGACAATAGCAACTGAAGAGAGATTTGTCCAGTGCGTCTTGATTGTATAACTGAAAAAATTCTAGCAAGTCAATCCACACATCGGCTCCATGGAAGTAATGCTCTGGCTTGACTTTCACCATGAGGAGCTCTCACCCAGCCTTTACTTCTCTCAGGCACCAGTCATGCAATCTGCGCATCTGCGTTGATAGAAGCTCATCCTCCTCAGGCCTGACCAGAGGGTTGCCGGGGACGTATTACCATGGTAGTTCCTTCTCATCAATATTCATGGGGAGATCCTCGATGCCTAGGAGTTGTTCAACAGTGACACCGGCCTCTCTAGCCATCTGTCTAGCAGCGTCAGTAATTACCGGCTTATCGGTGGTACTCACCTTGAGCGGGGGGATCGATTGCACTGCCTGTTCTCCCAGCTGGGGAACAGTTTTCCCGCTTTTATTACTACCTGTTGGAAGGCTCGACTCGTTATCTTTTTGTGCATGATATGACTTCTTAATAGAGTGCTCATAGTCTGATTCGCTTTTCTCCACAGCCAGTTTACCAAGATCCACAAAGTGTTGTATGACTTTCTCAGGTATTTTCTCCTTTGGCGGCGAGGGCGGTTTCGGTGCAAAATGGGCCTTCACTTGGGCAGCCACTTCGGCATTGATTTCCTCGATAGTCATCTCATAAGCCAACTTCTTTTTGGCAGCAGGCTCGGGTTTCTGCTTTGGTCCTTCCTTCCGCTTGGAAGTCCACTGATGCTGCAGAGTTCGATATTGCGAACTCGCGCTGGGCTCCGTCTCGGGGAGGGCTGGAGTCGCCTGACGCGGCGGATTTGGAGGAGTCGGCTGACGCGGCGGACTTAGAGGAGGAGTCGGCTGATGCGGCAGACTTGGAGGAGGAGTCGGTGCCCTTGGCATCGAGTTTGGATGGACGATGCAATCCTTTTATCCATACAATGATACCACATATGGCTTCTCCCAGTGTGTGCTCCCCTTGACCTCCAGGAAAGTCAAGCTCTAGTGAGTCATATACCGACATCACTTCATCCACCCCGACACGAGCATAGCCAGCTGGAATCGGATTGCCATGGAAGGTTCCTTCAGGGGAATTTGGTAAAGCATAGCCGTCCACCACCTTCATGGATATGTTCTTCAGTTTCATGTGTAGCTCACAACTTGTTGTCTCTTCGATATCATCCATGGGGTATCTAGCCAGCAGTGCATCATCAGCCAGGACCCCTGTGGAATCCACGCTGCTTTTCGGCATAGATGGGACGGTGCTATCCAATGCTGGATCTGCTTGCTGCTGCCGTTGAGACGCCCTTTCCAGGCTAAGTGTGTCGATCTGCTCCTGCTGCCGCATGAAAGCGTGTTGCAACTCCGCGTGCTTTGATTCTACTTGTTGAAGACGGTTTGCATCCTGCTTGTTCTTCTCTTCCTCCTGCTTCTTCTTTCTCGCACGGCTTCTGTAACTGACATTCTAGTCTACAAACCCCTCAACACATGGAACAACGCCTTTGCCTCATGTTCGTCCCGGGTGTTCAAGATTCCCGAGGGTGTGTGTAAGCTCGTCGTTCTCTCTCTCGGGCTGGAACTACCCCATTCGAGTCGCTTCTATTGCAACAAGTAAAGCGTCCGAGGCTTCTTTAAGACTTCCCTGCACCATAATCACCCCTGTCTTTGGGTCCAACTTTCCCCCATGCACATAAAACCAAGTCCTGCACCTGTCGGGTCAACCCAATGTTTTTGGAGTGACCCCTACAGCAATCATCATTTCCTCAGATTCATCCCACTTAGGCCGGCTAGTCTTGTAGCCACCTGGCCCCAGAACATGGTGAAAGTGTTTCTTCTCAGCATTGATCTTGTTTTTCCTTGACCGTTCCTTAGCTGCTTCTGATTCCTTGAACTCCACAAATAAGTCCCAATGATCTTTTACCTTCTCCAGTGCTCCAGTGAATTCTGGAGTCTGCTTTCCTGCTTCGACGTTGCAGGCCCATAATCTTTTCTTGTGGTTGCAGAATTGTGTGGCCATCTTCTGAAGAGCACTCTTCTTGACTTTCTCCCGTCCTGCATATGTTAAATGCTCTGGTAGGGTGAAATGTGACATGAATGTTTCCCAAAGCAGATCTTTTGTGCTTCCTAATCTTTTCTTTTTCTCGGCTTGGTAGACATGTCCTTCACATAGAAAACCTACGCCACATCATTGGCTTGGACGAATGGTTCGTCTGTATACCCAAGATTGTTGAGATCCACTATTATCATTCCGTACCGCGGGTCTTCTTTTACCCCGCCTCAAGTCAGATTGACCAATTTGCACCGAAACAAAGGGACCTTCAAATCACGTCCATAGTCAAGTTCCCATATCTCATCTATGTAACCATAATATGTGTCCTTTAGCCTATTGGTGTTTGCTGCATCAAAGCGGTCAACACTGTTTTGGTTGGTGCTTTTTTTATCTTGGGCGATCATGTAAAATGTATTCCCATTTATCTCGTACCCTTTGAAAGTCGATATAGTCGAAGATGGTGACTTGGCCAGCAAGTACAACTCCTCTCCAACGGGGTCGTCATGCATGAGACGTGTTTCCAACCAACCGCCGAATGACGCCGTATGTGTATGTTTCATCCAGTGCTCAGACTGCTCCGGGTTCTTGGAGCATACACTATCCAGGCATTCCTCGATATACGGAGCCACCAAGCTGCAATTTTGTAGAAGTGTGTAGTGTGCTTGCACCCAAGAATGCCAGTCCATACATATTACTGAATCCTTTCCTAGCGTGCCTTTTCCACCCAGTCTGCCCTCATGCCGGGATTCGGGAACACGAATCAGCTTAAGGTCAGGAATAAAGACAACAAAAAACTCAATGATATCCTCTGTTTCATGGCCCATGGAGATGCTTCCTTCTGGCCTAGCAAGGTTATGAACATATTTCTTTAAGACTCCCATGAACCTCTCAAAGGGGAACATATTGTGTAGAAATACAGGACCCAGAATGGCAATCTCGTTGACTAGGTGAACTAGGACGTGCGTCATGATATTCCAGAAGGATGGTGGGAACACCAACTCGAAACTGACAAGACATTGCACCAAATCATTCTGTAACCTTAGTAGGATTTCTGGATCGATTGCCTTCTGAGAGATTGCATTAAGGAATGCACATAGCTTCACAATGGCTGATTGAACATTGTCCGATAGAATCCCCCTCAATGCAACCAGAAGCAATTGCGTCATAATCACGTGGCAATCATGAGACTGTAGGTTCTGGAACTTTTTCTCTGCCATATTTATTATTCCATTTATATTCGACGAGAAGCCAGACGGGACCTTCATATTGAGCAGGCATTCAAAGAAGCCTAGAAGGACCTTGATACTGCTTTGGATGCATTCCGTCAATTCCGTGCATACGTTGCTGGTCCTCCCATGCCTCCGGTGGATCTTTTGACTTCCCATACACGCCCAAGAAGCCTAGAAGGTTCACGCAAAGATTCATCGTCATGTGCATCACGTCGATTACAGAGTGGATCTCTAGGTCTTTCCAATAGGGTAGGTCCCAAAATATAGATTTCTTCTTCCACATGGGTGCGTGTCCGTCAGCGTCATTCGGAACAGATTGTTCGCCAGGACCCTTTCCAAAGATTACTTTTAAATCCTTGACCATATCAAGTATATCATCACCATTACGGTGGCCAGGCTTCTTCCGGTGATCTGCCTCACCTTTGAAATGCTTGCCTTTCTTTCTTAAGAGATGCTTGATCGGAGGAAATCGACGATGTCCCAGGTACAAATTCTTCTTACATTTATCCAAATATATACTTTGGGTATCATCTAAATAGTGCGTGCATGCATGGTATCCCTTGTTTGTTTGTCCTGAAAGGTTACTAAGAGCAGGCCAATCATTGATGGTTACAAACAACAACGCTCGTTGGTCAAATTCCTGCTATTTGTGCTCATCCCACACACGTACACCTTTTTTGTCCCACAACTGTAAAAGTTCTTCAACTAATGGCCTTAGGTACACATCAATGTCGTTGCCAGGTTGCTTGGGGCCTTGGATGAGCAGTGGCATCATAATGAACTTCCGCTTCATGCACAACCAAGGAGGAAGGTTATAGATTCATAGAGTCACAGGCCAGGTGCTATGATTGCTGCTCTGCTCCCCAAAACAATTAATGCCATCTGCACTTAAACCAAACCATACGTTGCTTGTGTCATCTGCAAAGTCCCGCCACTTTCTCTTGATTTTTCTCCACTGTGACCCGTCAGCGGGTACTCTCAACTTCCAGTATTTCTTACGGTCTTCTTTGTGCCATCGCATCAACATGGCATGATGTTTGTTTTGGAACAAAGATTTCAACCATGGTATTATAGGAGCATACCACATCACCTTGGCAGGAATCCTCTTCCTGGGGCGGTCGCCCTCAACATCACCAGGGTCATCGCGGCCGATCTTATAGCGCAACGCACCGCATACCGGTCATGCATTCAAATTCTCGTACTCCTCACTGCAGTAGAGGATGCAGTCAATAGGGCATGCATGTATCTTCTACACCTCTAATCCTAGAGGGCAGACAGCCTTCTTTGCTTTGTATGTACTGTCGGGCAATTCGTTGTCCTTTGGAAGCATCTTCTTTAACATTTTCAGCAACTTTTCAAATCCCTTGTCAGTTACACAATTCTCTGTCTTCCATTGCAGCAATTCCAGTGTGGTACCGAGCTTTTTCTTGTCATCTTTGCAATTTGGGTACAACAATTTCTTGTGATCCTCTAACATGCGCTGCAACTTCAACTTCTCCTTTTCACTTGCGCAGTTTCTCTTTGCATCAGGAATGGCCCGACCAAGATCATCAGCGGGCTCATCTGATGGCTCTTCTTCAGCTTCTTCCCCCATTGTATTACCATCGTATTCAGGGAATCTAGGATAGCTGTCATCATCCTCTTCTTCTTCATTCTCTTCCATTAGAACCCTTCTTTCTCCATGCTTTGTCCAACAGTTATAGCCGGACATGAAACCGGACGTAAACAGGTGGACATGAATGACTCTTGAGCTAGAGTAATTGTTATCATTCTTACAGACAGCACATGGACAACACATAAAACCATCATCCCACTTGTTTGCCTCAGCCGCACACAGAAAAGTATGCACGCCATCAATGAACTGGGAAGAGCATCGGTCATCGTACATCCATTGCCAGCTCATCTTCATTACACAACATCGAAAAGACCAAATTAATACAAGTTCATACACAGTTATTCTCATAAAACAACATACAAACTCTCTAGCTAAAGAATTTAAATGCAACAACAAATGTGATCAAGATCGCTACTAAGGTAACAATTGATCCAACATCTTTCTAATCTTCAAGCGCATTGCATCCATCTTGATCTTGTGATCATCGACGACATCGGCAACATACAACTCCAATTTTATCTTCTCTTCTTCAATTCTTTTCAATTTTTCTTTCAAATACTCAATTTCTTTTTAACAAAATTTAACTTCTCGACAAGAGGATCGGTTGCAATTTCCGGTTCACATACCTCCTAGATAAAAATATCCATGTCAACTTGATGGGCATAATTGTCATAAACGTGAAGTGCAAAAAATAGTTATAAAAGAGAATATATATACCACATCCGAATCATATACCGAACAGGTAAGAAAATTATACAAGTAACTATCTAAATCATACAAACATGATTTTTTTTATAAAAAGGATAAGAACAAGAGGCTCACCAAGGTGGTGCCGGCGACGGGACGGTGCGGGCGATCGACGTTGGTTAGGACGGGGACAGGAAGGCACTAAGTAAACCACACCTACACATATGCAAACTAAGAAGTTAATTTGACCTCAAATTGCATATAAATCAAATAAACTCCCACATAATTACTCCCAAACTAAAACCCACAAATCACTATACTTATAGAGCATTGCACGAGCTAATCTAGCAATGAGAGATGAAAGGACAAAGTTGCTAACCTTTGTGAACACTTGGATAGATGGGGTGCCTTCAAATCTTTACAAATCTTTGGTAAAAATGGAGGATGAGCTCGAGCAAGGGGAAGAACAGAGGAGAGAAAGGGGAAAATAGAGAGAATGGGCTCGGGCTGGACGAAGGGTTTATATGAGGACATCTTTAGTCCCGGTTGGTTATACAAACCGGGACTAAAGGTCCACCTCTAGTCCCTGTTTGTGATACAAACCGGGACTAAGGGGGCACGTGGGGGCCCCAGCCTGACGTCAGCCTGCCACCGACTAATGATGCCCATGCCCCTAACTACTCCTAGCCGTTGGAACCAGGACTAATGGTCACATTAGTCCCGGGCCGTAATCAAACCAGGACTAAAGGGGCGAACGAAAGGTCTGTTTCCTACTAGTGTGAGCTCCGGATGAGAGAATAAGGAGGTGGGGGTGCTCTTTTATAGGCCGAGGTAAGGGCAGCAGCAGAGTGGTGACCAGGAGCTTCGGTTACAGCGAAGGAGGTGACAGGGACAGATAGTGAGGAGGGCGACTGGACTCCAGAAGGTTCCCGTGGTGCTCAGCCACTCGAGAGCATGGAGGTAGGCGTGAAGCTAGTTGAGCGAGAGTGCAGCCATTAATAGCACACTGGGTGCTCTAGTTGGGTGGCTAGGGAGCTGTCGTGCAGGAGGGGATGACTGATTGGTCCTGGCAGAGCCATGGGGAGGCTAATGGCGAGGCCACAGGGTGGGGGCCACAAGACAAGGTGGTTTATAGAGAAAACAGTGGCTGGGAGCACTGTCGACGCGTTCTAGAGCATGCCAGCATCATGATCACCATGGGCATGGGGTGATATAGGTTGCTACAGGGTTCAAAAGCTTGTCTAGTGTTTTTCTCCTGGAGTGTTTAAGACACAGGGAGGAAGTATAAGCCTATACTTACACATGACCAATACAAATATTTTCAAAAACCAAATCAGCATAAAAAAGTTGGTGCTTAAAAACTAGCCAAGATCATCAAGCCTGGATCTAAGCTTCCTCTCAGCTAGCTCATTTGGGAGGTTGTTTAAACTGGGAAAATTTTAGACCAAAAGGATTAGTGCAAAATGCACTTCCTTCACAAAGTGGCATCTGGCGCAGAATGGGTTTTATGATGATTTGCTCAAAAATAGAGAAAGGGTTAGTTCAAGCTTTTGCATATAGGTATCTTATGCATATTATAGTGCCTTGGAATAATTTCAGAATTTTTGAAGCAATAGACAAGGTAGTTGCTTTAAAATGGTCATCATATTCGCATTTCTTCAAATAGGAAGATGATATTTTCCGAACGTAAATGGAGCTGAGAATTTTATGGGATGGTAATGTGGGCACAATTGACATGTCCACAAAGTTTCATAAATTTTGGATGCAGGGAAATGTACTTTGAATTTTATGAACCAATAATGGACATAAAAGGTATATTCAGTATATATATGGAAATATTGCATGATGACATGATAAAAGCCTAAGAAATGGTTTTGGGATCAAGGGTCAATTGAGAGAGTTCATGGTTTCGAGGGGAGGGACCTTGCCAAGTTACCAAGTCATTCACCAAAGAACCAAATAAAAATCCAAATAAAATCCAAGAAAGTCAATGCAGTCAAATGAAAAAGGACAGAAGGTGGATTCACATGCATAAGATCTATAACCCACTTAGCAATTCTCCGAGTAACATCCCGATTGTTGATGATGTCAGTGATCAGAGCAGAGCAAACCACTAAAATTTGATGTGCTTGGAAGTAGTGGACCAGCTTTCGAGCCGCCATAAATAATTTTTGGTATCTATGGGTATCATGTTTTGGACTCAGAGACAACTTCATTGACATAGTAGACTGGCCTCTGGACCTTCTGAACATGGCCTGACTCAACTCGCTCGATCACAAGGACAACGCTGACCACCTGGGTAGTCACAGCAATGTACAAGAGTATTGGTTCGTCGTCCATCAGAGCGACCAAGACTGGTGATGTGATCAACAACTTCTTCAGTCCATCAAGGGCTTCTTGGGCCCCAGGAGTCAAGACAAAGGAATCTGACTTCTTCAGGAGCCTGTAGAAGGGCAGAGCCTTCTTGCTGATTTAGGATATGAACCGATTGAGAGCTACCATGCAAACGATGAGCATTTGGATGTCCTTCAGATTTTTAGGTCGCCCCATCTTGACGATGGCATCTATTTTCCCCGGTTTTGCCTTGATTCCATGCTCTGAAATAATGAAACCAAGTAGCTTACCCGACGGGACTCCGAAGACACACTTCTTTGGTTTGAGCTTCATGTTGAACCGCTTGAGATTGACAATGGTTTCTGCCAGATCAGCCATGAGGTCTCCTTTCTTCTTTGTCTTGACCACCAAATCGTCCACACAGGCCTGTATGTTCTTGTTGATCTGCTCCTAGAGGCAACGCTGGATGCATCGCTGGTATGTGGTGCCAGCGTTCTTCTAGCCGAAGGGCATGGAGATGTAGCTGGACACACTGATTCGAGTGATGAATGAGGTTTTGATCTATTCATTGTCTTTTATTTTGATTTAGTGATATCCTAAGTAGGCATCGATGAAACACATCATCTTGCAACCGACAGTGGAGTCAACCACCTGGTCGGTTCGAGGCAGAGTGAACGGATCCTTGGGACATGCTTTGTTAAGACTGGTATAGTCAAAACACATGCACCATTTGCCATTCTTCTTCTAGACTAAGACTAGGTTTGCCAGCCAGTTGGGATGAAACACCTCCTTGATGAAGCCTGTAGCCAAAAGCTTGGCCATTTCTTTCCTGATTGCCCTACGCCTGTCCTCAGCAAAATGGCACAGGTGTTGTTAGACTGGTTTAGCATCCTTTTTAACATTGAGGGAGTGCTCGACAGAGTCACTTGGAACACATGGCATGTCAGAAGGCTTACATGCAAAGATGTCCCGATTCTCATGGAGGAAGCTGAAGAGCATGCTTTCCTATTTGGTGGACCACCCAGTCCCAATCCTTGTCGTCTTGGAGGAGTCTGTTTGATCGACCTAAACTGGCTTGGTGTCTTTTGCTGACTGAAAAGATGAGGCCCCTGAACTCTTTTTGCTCAGGGGTTCTTCCTCCTATACGGTTTGCTTGATGATGTCAAGCTCGATCGCTGTGACCTGGGTCTCAGCAAGGTCGACATTCTCTAGAATGCATGTGTGGGTACGCTTGATGTTACTATGCACTGTGATGATCCCCTTGGGACATAGCATCTTTTTCTTGAGGTAGACATAACATGGGCGAGCCAAGAATTTGGCCTAACAGGGATGCCCCAAGATAGCATGGTATGCGCCTTGGTAATCGACGACCTCGAAGGTAAGGGTCTTAGTCCGGAAATTTTTGGGGGTGCCAAAATTAACTTCAAGTGCAATCTTCCCAAGTGGGAGAGTCTTCTTGCCTGGCACAATCATGTTAAAGGTTGCACCACTCAGCTTTAGCTTTGAACGGGGGATTTTCATGTCATCCAGAGTCTCGACATAGAGAATGTTGAGTTCACTGCTCCCGTCCATCAGAACCTTGGTGAGTCAGAAGCCGCTGACGAGTTGGTCCACCACCAGGGGGTGTAGATCCGGGTGGGGAATGTGGTTGGGGTGGTTTGTGCGGTCATTGCAGATCTCCGTTTTGGAACACTGGGTCCATTAGGGCACGGTCGGCATGATCACGTTGATCTCGCAGGCCGTGAGCGTCAGGCGCTTCCAAGACTCGTATCCACTCAATCTGCCAAAGATCATAAGGATGCATGTCTCACCTGGAAATTTGTCATCAGCCCCACCCGGTGGAGAGGGGTCTTTCTTGGCCAAGCTGGAACCTGAAGACTTGTTCACCAGAATTTTTTTCTTGAGGCTGCAATCTTGAGTGAGATATTGGGCCTTGGGACAATGGTACAAACATGTCTGCCCCATTATTTCCTTAAATGTGGTGTTGGTATGCTGATTGCGATGCTGAGGTGAGCGATCAGCTACCGCGATGAGGTCATCCCCACCACTGGTCGCACCACACTTGTGTTTGAGGTTATTGTTATTCTTATTGGACAACTCAGGGTTACTGCGATGAGCTCTGCCTTTGCTCTTTCCTTTTTTGTTCTTTTCCTACCTGTGCAAGGCCTCCTCACCAGAGGTGTAGCTCTTGGCCATGTTAAATAGCTCGTCTATGGTCTGGGGGGTTTTGGGCCTATTATATGGGTGTGCTCCTTGCTTCTGGTGCCTGTGGAGAAGACGGCGATGACATCGCCCTCTCGGATATCAGGCAAGGAATTTTTCTCCTTGGAGAAACAATGGATGTGGTCCCTCAGAGATTTGCCCTCATTCTAAGTGCATAGGTGAAGGTCCCACTGATTCTCGGGTAACTTGTAGGTGCCCTGGAAGTTATTTACCGAAAGCTTCTTGCGATCCCTAAAGTTTTGGATGCTGCCCTCAGGCAGACTGGTGAGCCAGGTTTTAGCTTAGTCGGCTAGATGCAAGGGCAAGTTGTGAATCACGACATAGTCGTCGCCCCCACTAGTCACACACGCTGTGTGGTAGTCACCTAACCAGATGTCAGGCCGAGACTCACCAATGTACCTCTCGATGTTGCAGACCCAAAACCTTGCCGGAAAAATGGCAGTATGGATACAGAGATCGAAAGCCTTCGGGCCCACGTATGCTATGGCCTGATGGGTCAGAGAATGGCGCGTCTCGATGATGTGGCAGTGATTGTTTCCTTACGCGCCATGACGAGTGCGTCACCTTGCTTCTAGAGTGTCATGCATGTCATAGTCTGCTCCGAATCAAAGACTGGCCGACCCTGCGGGACGTTCACCTCTTTCTGTGTCATGGCGGGTGATGTGCCTTGCCTCAAGAGTGTCCCTTGCATCATACTCTGGGCCGAGTCAGGAACGTACCGAGCCGGCGGGACCACGGGATTGTGAGCCAACGTGCTATCTCCCACGGGTTTGCTGGCCCTTCGGGGGGAGAATGACATGGGCTTAGAGAACTCGCGGTACCAAAAGCCGTGCCCCCCGTCGAGAGTGCAGTCTGTAGGGATGCCACCTTTTCCACCAGAACCTGGACTCGGCGAAGCTCGTCGGCTCATGGGGTTCCCTTCGGGTGCTGGATGTTTTGTACGACCACCGCGGCGGCAATGAGATTATGAGTGGGTGTGGGGAACACCCGGACTCCTTCCTTCTTGTGCATCAGGAGCGTGTTGTGGACTTCGCGCCCTCGGTTTCCTAAGGCTACTGCGAGTTGCAGTTGCTGATTATACTAGGGTTTGAGGGTGGCTTGCTATTCAATCAACCATGTCTTCTTGGCGGTGAGGTGGACTCTGGCGGCTTTGTGCTGCTGGACCTCAGGCATCTGGGCAGTGATGGGCGTGGCTAGGATATAGACGGCATTAGCATCTTCTGCTTCCGAGCCGGCCATGAAGACCTCCCATGAAGGATGATCACTGTCTGAGCTTTCGTAATCATCTGAGTTAGAGTGATGGACGGTCCAGAGGGAGTCATTCACGACGACAAATTGGGATTCCGACTTGCCGTTGTCGATGTCCGTGTTGGGTGCAGATTAGAGGGATCGACCGAGTGAATTTTTCATCGATTGCTTGAGCGCTAAGTCATGGATGAATAGTTTGCCAGGGATCATCGGTGATGAAGTCCAGACTACCGAGGTGGAAGACCTCACTAGTGGAAAACAGGCCTTTCGTCCATAGCATTAGTCCCCAACGTGTTTTGAACCCGGACTAAAGGTAACATTAGTCCCGGTTCAAAGGGCTAGTCATTAGTCCTAGTTCATATGGGACCTATAGTCCTGGTTTGAGATACAAACCGGGACTAAAGGGGTGTTGGCAGGCTGGTGTATCTCAAACCGGGACTATAGGTGGACCTTTAGTCCTGGTTTGTATAACCAACCGGGACTAAAGATGCCCCTATATAAACCCTTCGTCCAGCCCGAGCCTATTTCTCTGTTTTCTCCTTTCCCCTCTCTGTTCTTCCCCTTGGCTCGAGCTCCTCCTCCATTTTTTGCCAAAATTTGTCAAGATTTGAGGCACCCCATCTCTCCAAGTGTTCACAAAGGTTAGCAACTTTGTCTTTTCATCTCTCATTGCTACATTAGCTCATGCAATGCTCTATAAGTTAGTGATTTGTGGCTTTTAGATTGGGAGGAATTATTTGGGAGTTTATTTGATTTATATGCAATTTGAGCTCAAATTAACTTCTTAGGTTGCATATTTGTAGGTGTGGTTTACCTGATCTAGTGGCTTTCCATCCTCACTGTCGTCAATCGCCCGCGTTGTCCGATCGCCGGCACCACCTAGCTAGCTTGGTGAGGCTCTTTTCCTTTTTGTGAAAATAATCTTATTTGTATGATTAAGATAGTTGAGATAGTTGCTTGATAATGTTCTTACTTGTATGATTGTTTGTTATATGTAGTGCCATGGTTTTGATATCCGTCCCCGTTGGCCCTCGTCCGGTTTATGATTCGGATGTGGTATATATATATATTCTCTTTTATAACTATTTGGTGCATTTCGTGTTTATGGCAATTATACCCATCAAGTTGACATAGATATTTTTATCTAGGAGGTATGTGAACCGGAAATTGCAACCGACCATCTTGTCGAGAAGTTAAATTTAGTTGAAAAAGAAAACAAGTATTTGAAAGAAAAATTGAAAAGAATTGAAGAAGAGAAGATGAAATTGGAGTTGTATGTTGCCGATGTCGTCGATGATCACTAGATCAAGATGGATGCAATGCGCTTGAAGATTAGAAAGATTAGAAAATATGACGTTAATAATGAGGCTTGGTATCATTATGCTTTTGGTTCAATTGTTACCTTGGTTGCGATCTTGATCGCATTTGTTGTTGCATTTAAATGCTTTAGCTAGATAGTTGTATGTTGTTTTATGAGAATAAGTGTGTATGAACTTTATGTATGAACTTGTATTAATTTGGCCTTTTTGGTGTTGTGTAATGAAGATGAGCCGGCAATGGATGTACGATGATCGACGCTCTGCCCAGTTCATTAATGGCGTGCATAGTTTTCTGCGTGCGGCTGAGGTAAACAAGCGGGATGATGGTTTTATGTGTTGTCCATGTGCTGTCTGTAAGAATGATAGGAATTACTCTAACTCAAGAGTCATTCACGTCCACCTGTTTACGTCCGGTTTCATGTCCGGCTATAACTGTTGGACCAAGCACGCAGAAAGAGGGGTTGTAATGGAAGAGAATGAAGAAGAAGAGGATGATGACAACTATCCTGGGTTCCCTGAATATGATGGTACTACAATGCGGGAAGAGAATGAGGAAGAAGAAGCTGAAGAAGAGGCATCAGATGAGCCAGCTGATGATCTTGGTCGGGCCATTGCTGATGGAAAGAGAAACTGCGAAAGTGAAAAGGAGAACTTGAAGTTGCAGCGCATGTTAGAGGATCACAAAAAATTATTGTACCCAAATTGCGAAGATGGCAAAACAAAGCTGGGTACCACACTGGAATTGCTGCAATGGAAGGCAGAGAATGCTTTATCTGACAAGGGATTTCATAAGTTGCTGAAAATAATGAAGAAGAAGCTTCCAAAGGACAATGAACTGCCCGACAGTACGTATGAAGCAAAGAAGGCCGTCTGCCCTCTAGGATTAGCGGTGCAGAAGATACATGCATGCCCTAATGACTGCGTCCTCTACCGCGGTGAGGTGTACGAGAATTTGAATGCATGCCCGGTATGCGGTGCATTGCGCTATAAGATCAGCCAGATGACCCTGGTGATGATGTTGAGGGCAAGCGCCCCAGGAAGAGGATTCCTACGAAGGTGATGTGGTATGCTCCTATAATACCACGGTTGAAACGTTTGTTCCAAAACAAAGAGCATGCCAAGTTGATGCGATTGCACAAAGAAGACCGTAAGAAAGACGGGAAGTTGAGATTACCCGCTGACGGGTCACAGTGGAGAAAAATCAAGAGAAAGTGGCGGGACTTTGCAAATGACGCAAGAAATGTATGGTTTGGTATAAGTGCAGATGGCATTAATCCTTTTGGGGAGCAGAGCAGCAATCATAGCACCTGGCCTGTAACTCTATGTTTCTATAACCTTCCTCCTTGGTTGTGCATGAAGCGGAAGTTCACTATGATGCCAGTGCTCATCCGAGGCCCCAAGCAACCCGGCAACGACATTGATGTGTACCTAAGGCCATTGGTTGAAGAACTTTTACAGCTGTGGGACATAAGAGGTCTACGTGTGTGGGATGAGCACAAACAACAGGAATTTGACCTACGAGCGTTGCTGTTTGTAACCATCAACGATTGGCATGCTCTTAGTAACCTTTCAGGACAGACAAACAAGGGGTACCACGCATGCACGCACTATTTAGATGATACCGAAAGTATATATTTGGATAAATGTAAGAAGAATGTGTACCTGGGACATCGTCGATTTCTTCCGATCAAGCATCTCTTAAGAAAGAAAGGCAAGCATTTCAAAGGTGAGGCAGAGCACCGGAAGAAGCCTCGCCACCGTACTGGTGATGATATACTTGATATGGTCAAGTATTTAAAAGTAATCTTTGGAAAGGGTCCTGGCGGACAATCTGTTCTGAATGACGCTGACGGACACGCACCCATGTGGAAGAAGAAATCTCTATTTTGGGACATACCCTATTGGAAAGACCTAGAGGTCCACTCTGCAATCAACGTGATGCACAGGACAAAGAATCTTTGCGTGAACCTGTTAGGCTTCTTGGGCGTGTATGGGAAGACAGAAGATACACCGGAGGCACAGGAGGACCAGCAACGTATGCACAAAAAAGATGGCATGCATCCAAAGCATTATCTAGGTCCTGCCAGCTACGCTCTTACCAAAAAAGAGAAGGAAATCTTCTTTGAATGCCCGCAAAGTATGAAGGTCCCGTCTGGCTTCTCGTCGAATATAAAGGGAATAATAAATATGGCAGAGAAAAAGTTCTAGAACCTAAAGTCTCATGACTGCCACGTAATTATGACGCAACTGCTTCCAGTTGCATTGAGGGGGCTTCTACCAGAAAATGTTCGATTAGCCATTGTGAAGCTATGTGCATTCCTCAATGCAATCTCTCAGAAGGTAATCGATCTGGAAATCCTACCAAGGCTACAGAATGATTTGGTGCAATGTCTTGTCAGTTTCGAGTTGGTGTTCCCACCATCCTTCTTCAATATCATGTCGCACGTCCTAGTTCACCTAGTCGAAGAGATTGCCATTCTGGGTCCTATATTTCTTCACAATATGTTCCCCTTTGAGAGTTTCATGGGAGTCTTAAAGAAATATGTTCATAACTGTGCTAGGCCAGAAGGAAGCATCTCCAAGGGCCATGAACAGAGGAGGTCATTGAGTTTTGTGTTGAATTTATTCCTGACATTAAGCCGATTGGTATTCCCGAATCACGGCATGAGGGCAGACTGGGTGGAAAAGGCACGCTAGGAAAGAATTCAGTAATATGCCATGACGGGCATTCTTGGGCGCAAGCACACTACACAATTCTACAAAATTCCAGCTTGGTGGCTCAGTATATCGAGGAACACCTGGATAGTGTATGCTCCAAGAACCCGGAGCAGTCACTGTTTCAAATGTACACACATGGAGTCATTCGACGGTTGGTTGCAAACACGTCTCATGCATGACGACAGTGTTGGAGATGAGTTGTACTTGCTGTCCAAGTTACCATCTTCGACTATATCGACTTTCAAAGGGTATGAAACAAATGGAAATACATTTTAGACGATCGCCCAAGAAAAAAAAGATCACCAACCAAAACAGTGGTGTCCGCATTGATGCAGCAAACACCAATAGGCCAAATGACACATATTATGGTTACATAGAGGAGATATGGGAACTTGACTATGGACGTGATTTGAAGGTCCCTTTGTTTCGGTGCAAATGGGTCAATCTGATAGGAGGCAGGGTAAAGCTTGACCCGTGGTACGGAATGACAACAGTGGATCTGAACAATCTTGGGTACACAGACGAACCATTCGTCCTAGCCAATGATGTGGCGCTGGTTTTCTATGTGCAGGACATGTGTACCAAATCGAGAAAAAGGAAAGATAAGGAAGCGAACACATCATACGGTGAGTTAAAGCGCCACATAGTTCTTTCAGGGAAAAGAAACATCGTGGGAGTGGAGGACAAGATAGACATGTCAGAAGATTATGAAAAGTTTCATGAAATTCCTCCCTTCATAGTGAAGACTGACCCAAGCATCCTGTTAAATGATGAAGATTGTCCATGGTTACACCGCAAAGGGACACACGCAAAGAAAAAGTTTTATATCCCAAGGTCCCACTCTGGACTGTGACCGGCTTCACCGTCATCACTTTCTTCTCTAGTGAGTAGCCGAGATAGGCCATTTTGTACACGAAGTGCGTCCAGTTTGTACTTCAAAGGAGATTGTCCTGTTTGTACATGAAGTGCGTCCAATTTTTGCCGTAACCCTCTCAATTTTTAGCACATGCTATGTGTGTGTAATGATGATACCATGCCGAGTTTCAACCTTATCAGAGTTTATTTGTAGTGCTTTTAAATTTCAGGGTCATTTAGCTCAAAACAATCATTAAATGCATGAAAAGTAGCAAATAAAGTTAGAAAGGGTTGAAATTTGAGGATGCGGCTTTGAATGGTGCATATTGAATGCACAAAAAGTCTGGAGTTGAAATAAGTTAAAAAAAATGAAATGCCTTTGTAACATATGAGTTTTCATCCGAAACCGCTATACTTCGAAGGAGATGGTACTGTTTGTACACGAAGTGCGTCCAGTTTTTGCCGTAACCCTCTCAACTTTTTAGCACATGCTATGTGGGTGTAATGATAATACCATGCCAAGTTTCAACCTTTTCAGAGTTCATTTGTAGTGCTTTTCAATTTTAGGGTCATTTAGCTCAAAAAAAATCATTAAATGCATGAAAAGTAGCAAATGAAGTTAGAAAGGGTTGAAATTTGAGGATGTGGCTTTGAATAGTGCATATTGAATGCACAAAAAGTCTCGAGTTCAAATAAGTTTAATAAAATGAAATGCCTATGTAACAGATGAGTTTTCGTTCGAAACCCTCATACTTGAAAGGAGATGGTCCTGTTTGTACATGAAGTGTGTCCAGTTTTTGCCGTAACCCTCTCAACTTTTTAGCACATGCTATGTGGGTGTAATGATGATACCATGCCAAGTTTCAACTTTTTTAGAGTTCATTTGTAGTGCTTTTCAATTTCAGGGTAATTTAACTCAAAAAAATCATTAAATGCATAAAAAGTAGCAAATGAAGTTAGAAAGGGTTGAAATTTGAGGATGTGACTTTGAATGGTGCATATTGAATGCACAAAAAGTCTGGAGTTGAAATAAGTTTAAAAAAATTGAAATGCCTTTGTAACAGATGAATTTTCGATTAAAACAAAATATGTTTTTGACTAAAACACCTATTTAAATTAACCTAAAAATTACCAAATTGAACATAGTGATAAAACACACTAATAATAAACAGCAGGAAAAAGAATCACTCAAAAAAATATTTTAAAAGTAAAGTTATTCACAAACTAGTGATTCACACAAATTTCAAAGAATTCAAATTTAAACTATTCAAATTAGAAAACTACTGGCACTAGCGAAAAGTTTATAATTTTTGTGACCTAAAGCAAAAAGATTCACTAAAAAACTCTAAATATTTGGCTGTAAGTAGAAACAAAAGAAAATAAATAAAGCAAAAAACAAAACAAAAAAACCGGAAAAAGACCTTTAGTCCCGGTTGCAACCACAAACCGGGAATACAAATAAAAAAATTAACAAAAAATGCGATCCTACTAGGCCACCACAGCCTGCGTATGACTAGAAACCCAACTACTAGTTGGGCCAGGATGCAAGCCCGCGGGGCACGGAGGCCCAACAGGGCAGAGAGAGGTTCGTTGGGCCCAGAGGCCTGCTTTAGAGAGGAGCTCGACGTTGCAGCCGTGGCGGGGCTTATAAACTGATCTTGGCGGCCTTCGCTTGGCGAGGTGGGACTAAACATCCACCGCACCACGGCGTGCCAGCACCAGACCTGTAGTCCCGGTTGGTGGCCTCAACCGGGACTAAAGACCACCCTTTAGTCCCGGTTGGAGCGAGCAACCGGGACTAAAGGTCTGGGCTTCCCGCCCCTCGGGCTGGTGAAATTCAACTTAGTCCCGGTTGGTGGCTCTAGCCGGGACTAAAGAGGGGCCAACCGGGACTAAAGGTCATCGTATATATACCCACACTTGCAAAAATTCCCCAAACCGCTCCACTCTCTCTCGCCGTCGCCTCAATCGACCTCGCCGCCAGGCTGCTGCACCGGAGTTCGCTGTCGCCTCACCTCGCCTCGCCGTTGCCGTCACTGTCGCCTCGCCTCGTCGTCACTGTCGCCTCGCCTCATCGTCGCCGTCGCCGTCGCCGTCGCCGTCGCCTCGCCTCGTTGTCGCCGTCGCCGTCGCCTCGCCTCGCCGTCGCCGTCGCTGTCGCCTCGCCTCGTCGTCGCCGTCGCCGTCGACCACTGTGAGCCCCGATCTCCTCCCCTCGACCTCGCCGATAGTGCACGCGCACACACACACTAGTTTTTTGTGTGTGTAGATGTGTATGGAATTTTTTTGTGTTATATGATGAATGTTAGATGTATGTAGAACTAGAAGATGTATATGTTCATTAGTTTGTTCATAGAAAGTCTATTAGGAGATATGGGATCGAATTTTTGTACTCCCTCCGTAAAGAAATATAAGAGCGTTTAGATCACTAAAGTAGCTAGTGATCTAAACACTCTTATATTTCTTTACGGAGGGAGTATGTTATATGATGAATGTTAGATGTATGGAGTTTTTATGTTAGTGATTGCTTTAGTGATGTATTTGCAAACATATATTAAGAAACTTCTTTAGTGATGCCATAGACATATATTAAGAATGCTGAATTTTTGCATAGAATTTTTTTGCATAGAATTTGTTCTCAATGTCAACGATGCCCGGCCCGCATCCTCGTCTTCGACTCGGCGGCGACTACCTGCTTGAGAGGGCCATGTTCGGGACTGGGCTCCGCCGGGCTGGCACTGGGAGGTGCTACCTTCCGGGACGCGCAACTTCTTGAGGAGGGCTCCCGTCGTCGACCCGGAGCTTCTTTGGTGGCGGTCACGTGGGCCACTATCGATGCGGAGGCAGCCGGCCCCCGAGGAGGTGGTACGTCGCCATGTCAGGGAGGAGGACGAGCACGTCTGTCGCTACATGGTGGCGTTCGACGTCGATTTCTCCAATTCCTGGCAGGTTCTTTGGGGATCTCACCCGAGCTATGATCCTGTGATGGTTCCTTCTCTTTGGGTCTCCACTGCCCGCGCCTCAGGAACCGCGAGTGAACTAGATTATTCAATAATATTCGATCTGTATTAGCTAGTGATCTTATATGATAATATTCGAGATGTATTAGTGATAATACTCGAGATTATATTCGATGATGCATTAACTAGATTATTCGAGATGTATTAGTGATAATATTCGAGAGGTATTCGAGATTATATTCGATATTATTCGAGATGCATTCTAATTTGAATACTAAATTGTTTTATCTTTCTTCTGGATTAATTAAGCTGTGGATGCTAGCGGCAGAGATGATGATCAAAACGAGATCATGTTCGACATCATCCGAAACCCAGAGGGTGAAGAAGATGATCAAGATGATGGCTCACAATATCTTAACAATTCCGGTGGGGAAATATTTCTGGAAGAACCAATAGACGAAGGAATTGATCTTCAATTAATAAAGACCGGCGAGGTATATATAAGTCCTCTGGATCGATCTTTCTTCTTTTAGCCCTCCGGATATATATCATAACGAATCGATCTTTCTTCTTTTAGCCCTCCGGAACAAGCAAATCTTCTACAAAATCAAGCAGGACAGTACGAGGCCCGGCCAGAAAATTGCCGGCTGGCATAAAGTACAACATCGATGAGTTCAAACCAAATGGCGAACCGCTTGCTCCTAAAGAGAATGCGGACAAATTTAGTCGTCAGTGCGGACTTATTGTCAGGGACCAAATCCCGATCTCCGTTCAAGAATGGAATAAGCCAAAGGAAGATCGAGGAGTTAGTTATGTCAACGAAAGAGCAAAATATCTGCTTTGGGATATGCTCATGTCACATTTCACCCTGCCAGACCATCTCACTGATGCAGAACGGGAGAAAGTCAACAAGAGTGCTCTTAAGAAGATGGCCACACAATTCTCCAACTAGAAGAAAAGAGTATGGGCCGCGTACAACAAAGCAAAGAAGCAGCCTCCAGAATTCACTGGACCAATGGAGAAGGTAAATGAACACTGGGATGAATTTGTGGAGTTTAAGGAATCAGAAGAAGCTCAGGAACGATCGAGGAAAAACAAGCTCAATGCTGCGAAAAAAGTGTTTCACCATGTTCTGGGTCCAGGTGGCTACAAGACTGGCCTTCCAAAGTGGGATGCATCTGAGGCCGAGATGATTGCTGCAGGTGTCATTCCAAAAACTTTGGGTTGGCCCGACAGGTGCAGGACTTGGTTTTATGTGCATGGGGGAAAGCTGGACCCAAAGACAGGGGAGATTATGGTGCAGGCAAGTCTTGAAAAAGCCTCGAAAGATTTATTTGATGCGAAAGAAGCAGCTCGAACAGGGGCGTTCCAGCCCGAGAGAGAGCACGACGAGCTTACACGCGCCCTCGGGAATCCTGAACACCCAAGACAAACACGAGGCAAAGGCGTTCTTCCGTGGTATATGGGGTTTGCGGACTGGAACGACACTTACAAAAGCCATTCGAGAAAGAAGAAGTAGGAAGCAGATAGGTTTCAAAGAGTAGAAACAAAGAACGCGGAGTTGGAACGCGCTTTCAAGCGGCAGCAGGAGCAGATCGACTCACTTAGCCAGCAAAGGGCGTCTCAGTGGCAGGAGCAACCAGATCCAGCATTGGATACCATCCCATCTATGCCGAGAAGCAGCGTGGGTTCCACGGGGGTCTCGTCCTATGATGCTCTGCTGGCTCGCTACCCCGTGGATGATATCCAAGAGACGACAACTTGTGAGCTGCACATGAAAATGAAGAACATATCCATGAAGGTGGTGAACGGCTATGCTTTACTGAATGAACATGGAGCAACCATCCACGGCCATCCGATTCCACCTGGTTATGCTCGTGTCTGGGTTGATGCAGTTATGTCGGGATATGATTCACTGGATCTTGACTTTCCTGGAGGTGAAGGGGAGCAGACACTGGGAGAAGCCATACGTTGTCACATTGTATGGAGAAAGGATTGCATCATGTTTCCAAACTCGGTTCCCATGCCACTGACTCCTCCAGATCCAAGTCCGCGAGAGGGGCCATGTCCGGAGACGGAGCCGACTCCAACCCACCCCGAGACGGAGCGCATCGCGAGTCCGTCACATCGCTCTCCGCCACGTCAGCGGAATCCACCCAACCCCGAGACGAAGCCCAGCGTGATTCCACGATATCGATCCCTGCCACGTGAGCCGACTCCAAAGCGGAAGAGAGCACCAAAGAAGAAACCGGAGCCTCCTACCAAAAAGAAGTTAGCTTACAAGCTGACTGAGGAGGAAACCGACTTGGTCATGGCTGCCGAATTGAAGGCCCATTTTGGACCGAAACCGCCCCCGCCGCCGAAGGAGAAAATACCTGAGAAAGTCATACAACACTTTCTTGATAATGCTAAACCGCCTCCGGAGAAAACCATTCTTTTGTGTGGTATTATGCAGAATGACGATTTTTGAATTGAAAAGAGATGGAGTCTATGGCATTGGGTTCATTGACCCAAATACCATTAATGAAAAGGTGTTAGAAGAACACCCCCAAGACACAGAGGATAGCTTGCAAATGTTTTTGAAGGAACAAAATACAAAACCAGAAATACTTTTGCCATTCAACTTCAAGTGAGTGTTACTGTCTTGTACTACACAAATTCTATTTTTGCTTACTCGATGTTAAGTGTAGTTGATGAGTTATGCATGCATGCCCACTTATACAAACGTGTGCACAAATTCCACTCGATCCTGCTAATCATTAGAGTTGACGAAGGATCTGTTGAAGTACAGGACTCACTGAATAAACCCCATGAAGAATACAGGAGCCTGTATTTGGTGTTCAACAGGTAATTTCAATCATTATCGCACTATGTCGGCCTTTAGTTTATTTCTTAATATCAAGTAATTAATATATAACTCCTTTATTCATTTTCTTTGTTGGGCAGGGTTCGGAAAAAGTTCATCAAAGTGGTCGTGAATGAATGGAAACCAGAGCTGAGATGGCGACGGGGCAAGGTAATTAAGTAGTACTAGCTACGTTCGCGCACCTCTTTAATTCTAGTTTCAATACTATTATCATGCTTGATTATTATCTGATTGAATTTTATTCTCGTAAAGTGCACGAGGCAAGAATCGGGGACCAATTTATGTGCATACCATGTTTTCAAGAATATTCGCTCTTTGACCAAAAGGGGAACCGTAATAGAAGTCTTTGGGTACGTAAACACTATTCACATTTTTTTTATCATGATCTAATATATATACATACAACTAATATATTCATATTGATCTCCTTCTTTAAAGATTCAGGAGATGCAGGATAGGCTCCAAACAAAGGACCACATACGAGCACTTCAAGAGGAAATGGCAGGATTTTTGCTTGAGTAGGTCGTATCTCCCGACAGGGAATTCCATTTCACCAATCCATAATTGTCGGGGCCGGATTTCGGGGACACAAAATATCCCAGAAATTTAACCCCTCGTGTTACCACCAGCCCAGGATTACTGTTACTGGTGGGCACGTCCTTGTTATAGATTACCAAGCAATTACAAAAATTGGATACAAGACCATAAAGGTCTAATGATACAATGATGATATCTGGTGACGGGTGACGGGAGCGAGTTGTGGTTCTCCAACGTTGATGGGGCTCCATTCCCACAGGAACAGCTGTGCCGGATAACTCCTATCCGCGTGGCCGCTAATCCTAGGCTCCGCACGGACGTCGCTATGATACTCCTTGTATAAATTCTGACCTGGCCAAGTAGATAGCCAGGGACAAGCCTGTGAGTACGTTGGAATGTACTCGCAAACATCATGAACAAAAGATATAATGAATGCATATGCTGAAGTTGGATCATATTAACATGCTCATGCTGACTAAAATCTTGGTCATGACATGACAATATTAAAATGATACAAAAGTAAATAAAACATGTTAGTCATAATCAACTTATAAAAAAAATAAAAGCAAATGAATGCCACGGGTAGTCTAGCCAGCCCAAGTGACACTAAGCAAAATAAAAGAAAATGCCAATCGGGTGTCCACAAGAGTAGTGGCGGGACCACCTGTAAACTCGAGGGACGCCACGAAGAGGTCTTGAAAAGAAATGCCAGTCGGGTGTCAAGTGACGCCACGGTCGGACTTGAAGAGAAATGCCAATCGGGTGTCCACAAGAGTAGTGGCGGGATAAACCGCCTGTGAACTCGAGGGACGCCACGAGAGGTCTTGAAAATAAAATTGAGTGCCCGGGGTAGTCTAGCCAGCCCCGGAGATACTCAGGAAATACAAAATAAGAGAAACAGGTTAGTCCTCAAATAATATGCATATCCACAATAATATTAATATGCATAGCAAAAATATTTATGGTAGCATTAGGGTGACAACAATTATCCTGCAAAATAATTCAGGCTCAATTTAATTATTTCCTCCAGAGACCGCACTTGACCAACCCAGACTGTAGTCCTTAACCGCGGACACGGCTATTCGAATAGGTCTAAACTCGGCAGAGGGTGTACTCTTTACCCACCAGTATAGGATTTCTTTAGTCAGCACCGAGACGCTGACTAATTCCCATTACGGTCTTTGGGTTGAAAACACACCTGACTAGCACACACCAGAATAACCGTCCGGATGCCAGGAATCACCCAAAGCATCGTTCCAAAAAAACTTTAAGTCGGGGAGACAACAATCTCGAGTAGCATGGGATCACTTTTAATACGCGCGGATTCCAAGGGGTGCCCCCCTCTCGTTTACAACCGGATACACCCATGCCCCCTGACCCGATGGCAGGATTAGTCCATGGCCGTGGAAACCCTCATTGTGGCCCTCTATGTGGTGAGTGCACGGAAAGGGGATAACAACTTACTAAACCATACCCCACCTGTGGCAGGGACAAGTGGCAGCACTAATCAAATATGGGGGTTACCGGAACAAGACTCAATCTACTGTTGACTCAGGAGGCTCAAATATTTCCTGCAGTGGTTAGCACAATAAAGTATTCTTTCGACAGCAACACCAAGACAGGGCCACAGCCCTTGCATGCTACAACATGCATAACCAACAAGGCATGATCACACTTCAACGTGATCACCCTTCTGCTGGTACTGTATTTTACTTATACCTGCTCCTGCAAGTTAGTCATGACAAGCACACGCACGGTGCAAGGAAACATGCCATCACTACATGTATGCAAATTTTATTCGAACTCAACCTATCTATGATTTTATTTATTCTTGCAAACAATATAACCATGCAATTCACCATATCAAGTGTTCAAGATGCTTGCCTTGAGCATCCAGAAGTATTGGGTGCACTCCAAAAGTTTGAATTATCTATCTCCCCTCCATTTCCTATTTTTCAAAAATATTAAAATTACCACATAAAACTAAAACAGTGCTAAAAAGTGTTTCAAATATTTTTGAAATAAATGTTAAAATAAACTAGATGAAAAATGATAAATAACAGAAAAAGAATCAATTTATTTGGAGTTTAGATGATTTACTTAGGGAATTTTTAAGATGGAATGAATGATTAAAAGGTCTATTTAATTGATCTAGTGGAGATAAAGCTTAGAAAAAAATGTGCACCCAAGCTGGATAAATAGGGCATGATTTTAGGAGTCTGCAAAAATTTGAATCATCCATTTTGGATTTGAATTGGTGGCTGTGGAATTATTTGAGTATAGCTGAAAAGGAAAAGAGCTGAGGAACGCCCTGTGCGCGTTTTAGTTGTACGGCATCACTGGGCCGAGCCCAGTTGCTTCAGCTGCGTGGAAGGTGGCTGGCGATGTCGATGGCGTAACACTGGGATTACGCCTCCCAGGCCTGAGGACGACTTCCCGAATTACGACTCCACTTGTCCACGCTGGCGTGGACCTCCAGTCACCGACGAGCGGGTCCCGCCTGTCGGGTTTGTCCCCTTCCTCCCGCGTGCCTGGACTGGAACAGTGGGGCGCTCCAACGATGATTGCCGGCGTTATCGGGCATCTCCGGCGACGCTCGGTACATGGATAGGTTCAGGCGGACGTGTCGCACCCGATGGTGTTGGATATGGACGCCAGCGAGCTCGGGATGGAGCAGGGCATTGGCGGAGGCGGAGCACAGTCTCGGTCATCCTAGGGTCGAGGCTCTGGCTATCCCTAGAGCAACATGAGGCTTGTGAGGTCTCTGTGGTGGTGGTGGAAAGCTACTGATGTAGTGGTTTTGAAAATGATGAGGTGGTTGTGATGAATTTGGCAGAGGGGTTGCCGTGGCTGTCTTCATCGGAGGCGAAGTAGAAGGGGCTTCCGGTCGGTTGGGTGCTCCCTGAGGTGACTGGAGGATGAGTGGGTGCTGTGTGAAGAACGGGACGAGCTCGGGGGCCATTTTATAGCTAGCGGGGATCGGTTCCGAGGCTTCCCGAAACGGAGCACGCGGCGGAAGCCATTGATGGATAGCCGCAGTCGGTGGCGAGGTAGGCGGGCAGCGGATGAGCTCAGGGGGTTGAGAATTAATTGTGTGCTGCGCTGGTGGCCTCGGGTTTGTCCATGTTCTGTGGACGGTGCCGTCCCCGAGTGGATCGCGGCGGCGCCATTAAAGGCAAGCGAGGACGGTGGCGAGGCCATTGGTGGACGGCGGGGTCGGTGGTGTCGATAGGGAGATCGGTGAAGGGATGGAACAGCTCTGGCTGTTGGCATTTAAGCGAGGCAGAGTCATGGCAGAGTATGCAGCATCGGGCGGCGGCTCCGGTCAGCGTGGGCGGTGGCGGGCGGCACTAGCGGCCAAGTCCCGGCTTCTACGAGAGCGGTGACTTGCTCATGAAGCCTCCTGGAGAGGCTGGCGTGTGGGAGGGGCAGCAGGGCAGCGGCAGGGCTCGATGCCAGAGGCGGCAGAACGCGCGCTCTGGATGCGCTCAGTGCATGCACTCAAGGCGTTCGTAGAATTGCCATAGTGGACAAATGAACCTATTTGAATTTGAAATTTGGCATGACGATGATTCACTCTGTAATGGAGCTACTGGACATGGTGGTTGGATTAGAAGATCAAGTGCCCAATGTAGTTCAAAGGGGTTGCAGAATTCTGCCATGCACACAATGTGTTTGGCAAAATGATAGAGCTATCTAGATGATTTTTTTGGAAGTGATACTTGGCAGGGTAGTGTCTCTTTAGATGACATAGTGGATGGTAGGGTTGGTTTGACAGAATGCAAAACTTGCTAGTGCAAGTTTTACTGAAATTCAGTTCTGGACCCATTTTTGGAGGAATCATTTGGTGCACTAAAATGTGGAGTTTGGAGGTGAGCTTCTGGACTTAAGGGTTGGGTTGGAAGGACATTAAGTGGGAAAAATTTCAGAATTTTTGGGGATGGAAAATTGGGGTGGTAGTACAAAGTTGGATCTGGACCAGAAAAGAAAAGGGAATGTTGCACACAAATTTTTCAAAAGACCAAGTTGGGTTTTTGCATAAGATTGATGTGTAGGCATCATATGACCTCCCATAATTTTTGTGGAATTTTAAAAGAATTAATTAAAGTGGTTGTAGTGCAATAGAGGCATTTAAAGTATTGAAAAAGCTATTAAAAGAATTATTTAGAGGCAAATTTTATATTGAAATTAATTCGTACTATTATTAAAATATAAATGAAATGATTTGAGAAAACTACCAAAGCCACAATATTATTTCCAAAAATTTCTATATGGAGGGAAGAATTTGGAAAACAGAAACAGAAAATACTCTAAAAATAACAAAAGACTTAATATAAATTCCAATTTTTTTTATTTCAAGCCAAATTTTACTTAATAAAAGTGGGTTAAATTATTGGGGTGTTACAAGCTCTACCCCTTTAAGAAAATCTTGTCCTCCAAATTTGTGAAGGTGGTCATCGAAATTAAACCCACCCTTCGAGGGGATTAAAAAAATAATAATAACCTATTCAGGCACAGTTGACATGGGCTCCTGACAATTGGTGTACTACAGTGAGGCATTAGTGCTGTGGTTCTACTGTGACTGTTACGACAAATTTGGGAAAAGTGTAAATTCCAAAATTCGCTTGCCGCACTCCAGTGCACAGTGCTTTCTCCGGCTATCGGGTGGACCCAGGGTCTACTGTCAGTCTCATCTTCTTCTTCTGGCTCCCTTCTCCTTCTCCCTCTCACGCGCTTTCTCCACCTGTGGCGTCTAGCGCGTAGGGTATCTAGGGCCGTACTGTGGTAGTGCGCGGCGTGCCTGTCGCCGGCAGTGAGCACTCACCTCGCGGGCCAGTATCTTGTCAGCACTGCTCGCGGGTTCGCCTCCGAACACCGGTGATCGGGCGACGAGCGGCGCTGGTGGACCTCGTTCACCATGCACCGAGCCCGAGCTATAAAACGAAAGCAGTGTTATTCTCTACTTCATCACACCTTGCCTCACTTCTTCTTCCTCCTCTTTTTCTGATCGCAGGAGCTCAGACGGGGCTCCATTGGAGGACATGCTTCCGGGGTGGTTTACGATTCCCATGTCCGGAGCGGTGGTGGCGTTGCTCGGGTTCTCGCTGCTCCTATGCGTGATGATCCTTGACGATCGCCGTGATGCCGCAGCTCGAGTGGTGGCTCTTCGAGGAGGCGGTGATCATGAGGATTAGGCATCGGTGGTGGTTACGAGTGAGTGTTAGTGCGCTCTGCAGCAGCTTCGTAGAAATAAAAAAACCGACAAATTTTTCTTCAGAAAAACTTGTGGTGTGATGAGAGTGGTCTGGTGTGTGAGGCGGTTGATTAGGTGCTAAGTGTGTGTGTGTGTGTGTGTGTGTGTGGTTCTGCACTTAGTGCATGTAGTGCAGTGAGTGTGACTGTAAGACGGATGTCGTGGTGGTGCGTGAATTAATTATGTGCTTGCGAAGACTATTAGTCGCGGTGATCCTTAATAAAATCTCAACCCGAGATTTGTTAAGGGTGGAAAATCCATTATAAACTATGGTAACCAATTACTCATACGCAACTGCAACCAGACAATTCACTCATAGGGTAAATCCTAAGATGCAACACAGATATCAAATCATGCAATTTAACCGCTAGACGAACGAACACAATCAAGGTGTCTACGGTACAAAGGTAAAATCGATAGGGTCCTGAGGAAATATCCACGGCATCGGAACACATTCTTCTTCTCCCGGGGAAAGTGGATGGACGAGTCGAAGAACGTTCCCTCCTTGGTCTGGCAATAGTGGTCCGCCGATGGCGATCTGAGGATTCAGAACAGCAATAGTCTGGAGGAAGTCCATCACTTGCTGGGTCAAACGCTCCTGCGCGATGACATATTGAACAAGGTTGGCCAGCACTGGATCTCTCTCTGATTGTGTGTAGGGGAAAGATGCTTCTTCTCCAGATGCTGCGCGGCTCAGAAAGTAGTAATACCCCCTTTCGCCGGCACGAGGCACTGCGAACCGGAGACGGGTAATTGCTTCGTAGGCAGCAACTTCTGTTGCCATTTCTGGAGTTGGCATAGATTTCCCGATGAAGACGACACTTGTAGGGCCTTGGTTTGGGTCTGCTGGTGGGATGTGCACAACTACCCAATATTTCGAGGCGTTGTGGTTGATCCTCGATTTGAACAACTCGTACTGGGGTGGTTGAGTGGAACCAAGAGGGTTGCGGGTGAAATCCCACAATATCTTGACAAAACTGCCCGGGGTTGCATCTGGGGTTCTCAAATGAATCCCAAGGTGCGACATGGGGATAATGGTTATGTTGGCAGTGTACAAAGTGAGGGATGCAAATTATGGTTGCGTGAGTGGTCTCTTATATAGTGCCTGGCTAGGGAGCATATTTTAGTGTGGGTATGATTTCTGGGTATCGGCTCTGCTCTAGAGTGGTCAGGGTCAAAGTCACAGATACAAATCACAAAATGTAACGTATTACTGTGGCTGTCGGTTAGGGTGATAGGTTGGGCACCGATTATCAAAAGGTGTCGGCTGGGCACTGTGTAGGCTTTATCGGATGGAATGGGCTGACTATGGATAAGAAAGGATGTGGACGGTGTGGAAACCTAGGGATAGTGACCAGGCTAAGATAGGATTAGCCAATGGTCAACCTGGCTCTGATACCAAGGCTGTCGGGGCCAGATTTCGGGGACACAAAATATCCCAGAAATTTAACCCCTCGTGTTACCACCAGCCCAGGATTACTGTTACTGGTGGGCACGTCCTTGTTACAGATTACCAACCAATTACAAAAATTGGATACAAGACCATAAAGGTTTAATGATACAATGATGATATCTGGTGACGGGTGACGGGAGCGAGTTGTGGTTCTCCAACGTTGATGGGGCTCCATTCCCACAAGAACAGCTGACCCAGATAACTCATATCCGCGTGGCCGCTAATCCTAGGCTCCGCACGGACGTCGCTGTGATACTCCTTGTAGAAATCCTGACCTGGCCAAGTAAATAGCCAGGGACAAGCCCATGATTACGTTGGAATGTACTCGCAAACATCACGAACAAAAGATATAACGAATGCATATGCTGAAGTTGGATCATATTAACATGCTCATGCTGACTATAATCTTGGTCATGACATGACAATATTAAAATGATACAGAAGTAAATAAAACATGTTAGTCATAATCAACTTATAAGAAAAATAAAAGCAAATGAATGCCACGGGTAGTCTAGCCAGCCCAAGTGACACTCACCAAAATAAAAGAAAATGCCAATCGGGTGTACACAACAGTAGTTGCGGGACTGCCTGTAAACTCGAGGGACGCCACGAAGAGGTCTTGAAAAGAAATGCCAGTTGGGTGTCAAGTGACGCCACGGTCGGACTTGAAGAGAAATGCCAATCGGGTGTCCACAAGAGTAGTGGCGGGATAAACCGCCTGTGAACTCAAGGGACGCCACGAGAGGTCTTGAAAATAAAATTGAGTGCCCGGGGTAGTCTAGCCAGCCCCTGAGACACTCAGGAAATACAAAATAAGAGAAATGGGTTAGTCCTCAATAATATGCATATCCACAATAATATTAATATGCATAGCAAAAATATTTATGGTAGCATCAGGGTGACAACAATTATCCTGCAAAATAATTCAGGCTCAATTTAATTATTTCCTCCGGAGATCGACACTTGACCAACCCAGACTGTAGTCCTTAACCGCGGACACGGCTATTCGAATAGGTCTAAACTCTGCAGAGGTTGTACTCTTTACCCACTAGTATAGGTTTTCGTTAGTCAGCACCGAGACGCTGACTAATTCCCATTACGGTCTTTGGGTTGAAAACACACCTGACCAACACACACCAGAATAACCGTCCGGATGCCAGGAATCACCCAATGCATCATTCCATAAAAACTTTAAGTCGGGGAGACAACAATCTTGAGTAGCATGGGATCACTATTAATACGCGCGGATTCCAAGGGGTGCCCCCCTCTCGTTTACAACCGGATACACCCATGCCCCCTGACCCGATGATAGGATTTAGTCCATGGCCGTGGAAACCCTCATCGTGGCCCTCTATGTGGTGTGTGCACGGAAAGGTGTTAACAACTTACTAAACCATACCCCACCTGTGGCAGGGACAAGTGGCAGCACGAATCAAGTATGGGGGTTGCCGGAACAAGACTCGATCTACGGTTGACTCAGGAGGCTCAAATATTTCCTGCCGTGGTTAGCACAACAAAGTATTCTTTCGACAGCAACACCAAGTCAGGGCCACAGCCCTTGCATGCTCCAACATGCATAATCAACAAGGCATGATCATGCTTCAACGTGATCACCCTTCTGCTGGTACCGTTTTTTACTTATACCTGCTCCTGCAAGTTAGTCATGACAAGCACACAATGCACAGTACAAGGAAACATGCCATCACTACATGTATGCAAATTTTATTCGAACTCAACCTATGTATGATTTTATTTATTCTTGCAAACAATATAACCATGCAATTCACCATATCAAGTGTTCAAGATGCTTGCCTTAAGCATGCAGAAGTATTGGGTGCACTCCAAAAGTTTGAATTATCTATCTTCCCTCCATTTCCTATTTTTAAAAAATATTGAAATTACCACATAAAACTAAAACAGTGCTAAAAAGTGTTTCAAATATTTTTGAAATAAATGTTAAAATAAACTAGATGAAAATTGATAAATAATAGAAAAAGAATCAATTTATTTGGAGTTCAGAGGATTTACTTAGGGAATTTTTAAGATGGACTGAATGATTAAAAGGTCTATTTAATTGATCAAGTGAAGATAAAGCTTAGAAAAAAAATGTTCACCGAAGCTGGTTAAATAGGGCATGATTTTAGGAGTCTGCAGAAATTTGAATCATCCAATTTGGATTTGAATTGGTAGCTGTGGAATTATTTGAGTATAGCTGAAAAGGAAAAGAGCTGAGGAACGCCCTGTGCGCGTTTTAGTTGCATGGCATCACTGGGCCGAGCCCAGTTGCTTCGGCTACGTGGGAGGTGGCTAGCGACGTCGATGGCGTAACGCTGGGATTACGCCTCCCAGGCGTGAGGACGACTTCCCGTATTACGCCTCCACTTGTCCACGCCGGCGTGGACCTCCAGTCACCGACGAGCGGGTCCCGCCTGTCGGGTTTTTCCCCTTCCTGCCGCTTGCCTGGACTGGAACAGAGGGGTGCTCCGGCGATGATTGCCGGCGTTGTAGGGCATCTTCGGCGACGCTCGGTACATGGATAGGTTTAGGCGGACGTGCCGCACCCGATGGTGGTGGCTATGGATGCCGGCGAGCTCGGGATGGAGCAGGGCATTGGCGGAGGTGGAGCACGGTCTCGGTCATGCTAGGGTCGAGGCTCTGGCTATCCCTAGAGCAAAATGAGGCTCGTGAGGTCTCTATGGTGGTGGTGGTAAGCTACTGATGTAGTGGTTTTGAAAACGATGAGGTGGTTGTGATGAATTTGGCAGAGGGGTTGCTGTGGCTGTCTTCATCGGAGGCTAAGAAGGAGGGGCTTCCGGTCGGTTGGGTTCTCCTTGGGGAGACTGGAGGACGAGTGGCTGCTGTGTGAAGAATGGGACGAGCTCGGGGGCCATTTTATAGCTAGCGGGGATCGGTTCCGAGGCTTCCCAAAACGGAGCATGCGGCGGAAGCCATTGATGGAGAGCCGCAGTCGGTGGCGAGGTAGGCGAGCAGCGGATGAGGTTAGGGGGTTGAGAATTAATTGTGTGCTGCGCTGGTGGCCTCGGGTTTGTCCATGTGCTATGGACGGCGCCGTCCCCGAGTGGATCGCAGCGGCGCCATTAATGGCAAGTGAGTACGGTGGCGAGGCCGTTTGTGGACGGCGAGGTCGGTGGTGTCGGTAGGGAGGTCGGTGAAGGGATGGAAGAGCTCTAGCTGTTGGCATTTAAGCGAGGCAGAGTCGTGGCGGATTAGGCAGCGTCGGGCGGCGGCTTCGATCAGCGTGTGCGGCGGCGGGCGGCCCTAGCGGCCAATTCCCGGCATCTGCGAGAGCGGTGACTTGCTCATGAAGCATCCTGGAGAGGCTGGCGTGCGGGAGGGGCAGCAGGGCTCGATGCCAGAGGCTGCAGAACATGCGCTCTGGATGCGCTCAGTGCACGCACTCAAGGCATTCATTGAATTGCCACAGTGGACAAATGAACCTATTTTAATTTGAAATTTGGCATGATGATGATTCACTCTGTAATGGAGCTACTGGACATGGTGGTTGGATCAGAAGATCAAGTGCCCAATGTAGTTCAAAGGGGTTGCAGAATTCTTCCATGCACACAATGTGTTTGACAAAATGACAGAGCAATCTAGATGATTTTGTTGGAAGTGGTACTTGGCAGGGTAGTGTCTCTTTAGATGATATAGTGGATGGTAGGGTTGGTTTGACAGAATGCAAAACTTGCTAGTGCAAGTTTTACTGAAATTCAGTTCTGGACCCATTTTTGGAGGAATCATTTGGTGCACTAAAATGTGGAGTTTGGAGGTGAGCTTCTGGACTTAAGGGTTGGGTTGGAAGGACAGTATGTGGGAAAAATTTCAGAGTTTTTGGGGCAAGGAAATTGGGGTGGTAGTACAAATTTGCATCTGGACCAGAAAAGAAAAAGGAATGTTGCACACAAAATTTTCAAAATACCAAGTTGGGTTTTTGCATAAGAGTGATGTGTAGGCATCATAAGACCTCCCATAATTTTTGTGGAATTTTAAAAGAATTAATTAAAGTGGTTGTAGTGCAACAGAGGCATTTAAAGTATTGAAAAAGCTATGAAAAGAATTATTTAGAGGCAAATTTTATATTGAAATTAATTCCTACTGTTATTAAAATATAAATGAAATGTTTTGAGAAAACTACCAGAGCCACAATATTATTTCCAAAAATTTCTATATGGAGGGAAGAATTTGGAAAATAGAAACAGAAAATACTCTGAAAATAACAAAATACTTAATTTAAATTCCAATTTTTTTTATTTCTGGCCAAATTTTACTTAATAAAAGTGGGTTAAATTATTGGTGTGTTACAATAATTATGATCTGCAAATTGTAGGAGAAATTGTATATATGTGTGTATGTATGCATGATCGTACGAGAAATTTGACGGCAGAAGAGGCAGTGGATGTGTTGTCGTGTCAGTCATGTCGTGCTCTGCAAACGGAAGTCATCTCCGTGACACTTGCATGCATTCTGTTGTCATCCTTCGCGTGTGCCGCTCTACTCTTGCTCTGCAGTGGCACTTGACGACTGCAGTAGCGTAAAATATGTTTGAAATGAAAAAGAATTAAATGGAAAACACAAAATCAAATGGACAAATAAAACCCTAAACCCCTGAAATGAAAAAGAATTAAATGAAAAACATAAACCCCTAAACCCCTAAACCCTTGAACCTTTTAGTCCCAGTTGGCGACACCAACCGAGACTAAAGGTCCCCAACCCCCAGCGCGCGCGGCCGCCCACGTCTCAGGATTTTAGTCCCGGTTCGTGCCCAACCAGGACTAAAGGGTGGGACCCTTTAGTCTGGATTTATTAGTCCTGGTTGGTGAACCGGGACTAAAGGCCCTTCCCAATTGGGGCTAAAGCCTCGTTTTGCACTAGTGCATGTTCTTCAATGAAAGTAGCAGTGAGGGTCAGACGCCCCATCGAGTGGGCGATGAAGTCTAGGGACCCAAAGCAGATGCCTTGGACTGGAGTGAAACCGTCGGAGTTAGCCAAGACTGGTGATGTGGTCAACATCTTCTGTCCACCGAGGGCTTTTTGGGCCTCAGGAGTCAAGATAAAGGAATCTAACTTCTTCAGGAGCATGTAGAAGGGCAGAGCCTTCTCGCCGAGTCGGGATGTGAACCGATTGAGAGCTGCCTTGCACATGGTGAGATTTTGGACATCCTTTAGATTTTTTAGGTTACGCCATCTTGACTATGGCATCTTTGTTCTTCGGGTTTGCCTGATTCCGCACTCTGACACAATGAAACCATGTAACTTACCCGACAGGACTCCAAAGACACACTTCTCCGTGTTGAGCTTCATGTTGAACCATCTGAGATTGGCAAAGGTTTCCGCTAGATAAGCTAGGAGGTATCATTTCTTCTTGTTCTTAACCACCACATCGTCCACATAGGCCTACACGTTCTTGCCAATCTGCTCCTGTAGGCAACGTTGGATGCATCGCTGGTATGTGGTGCCAGTGTTCTTTTAGCCAAACGGCATGGGTATGTAGCTGAACGCGCCAAACAGAGTGATGAATGAGGTTTTGACCTGTTCATCCTCTTTCATCTTGATCAGATGATATCCTGAGTAGGCATCAAGGAAACATATCATCTCACAACCGGAAGTGGAGTCAACCACCTGGCTGATGCGAGGCAGAGTGAACGGATCTTTGGGACATGCTTTGTTCAGACTAGTATAGTCAATACACATGCACCGTTTGCCGTTCTTCTTCTGGACTAAGACTGGGTTTGTCAGCCAGTCCGGATGAAACACCTCGTTGATGAAGCCTATAGCCAAAAGCTTGGTTATTTCTTTCCCGATTGCCCTGCGCCTGTCCTCAGCAAAATGGCACAGGTGATGTTTGACTAGTTTAGCATCCTTTTTAACATTAAGGGAGTGCTCGGCAGAGTCCCTCATAACACATGGAATGTCAGAAGGCTTCCGTGCAAAGATGTCACTATTCTCATGGAGGAAGCCGGAGAGCGTGCTTTCCTACTTGGTGGACAGCCCAGTCCCGATATGTGTCCTCTTTGAGGAGTCTGTTTGATCGACCTGAACTGGCTTGGTGTCTTTTGCCGACTGAAAAGATGAGGCCCATGAACTCTTTTTGCTCGTGGGTTCTTCCTCTTGAAGACGCCAACCTCGATCGCTGCGACCTAGGACTCAGGTCGACGTTCTCCAGAATGCATGTGTGGGTACGCTTGACGTTGCCCTGCACAGTGATGATCCCCTTGGGACCTGGCATCTTTTGCCTCACGTAGACGTAAGATGGGCGAGCCAAGAATTTGGCACAACATGGAAGCCCAAAGATAGCATGCTATACACCTTGGAAATCGATGACCTCGAAGGTAGGGGTCTTAGGTCAATTTTTTGGGGGTGCCAAAATTAACTTCCAGCGCAATCTACCCGAGTGGCAGAGTCTTATTACCCGGCACAATCCTGTAAAAGGTTGCTCCACTCAGCTTCAGCTTTGGACAGGGGATTTTCACGTCATCTAGAGTCTCGACATAGAGAATGTTGAGTTCACTCCCTTCGTCCATCAGAAGATTGCTGAGTCTGAAGCCGCTGACGAGCGGGTCCACCACCAGGGGGTGTATTCCCTGGCGGGCAATGTGGGCAGCAAGGTTGTGCGGTCATAGGACATCGCTGTTTAGGACCACATGGGCCATTGGGGCATGGTTGGCATGATCACATCAATCTCGTGGGCCGTGAGCTTCTGGTGCTGCCTAGACTTGAATCCGCTCGATCCGCTAAAGATCATAAGGATGCATGTCTCATCTGGAAATTTGTCATATGCCCTACCCGGTGGAGGGGGTCTTTCTTTGCCAAGCCGGGAGTTGAAGACTTGTTCGCCAGAAAGTTTTTCTGGAGGCTGCAATCCAGAGTGAGATATTGGGCCTTGGCACCATGGTACAGACAAGTCTTCTCCATTATTTCCTCAAATGTGGTGTTGGTATGCAGATTGCGACACTGAGGTGGGTGATCAGCAGCCACGATGAGGTCATCCCCATCGCTTTTTGCACCACACTTGTATTTTTGGTTATTGTTATTCTTCTTGGGTGACTCGGGGTTGTTCTACATCTGAGAGGACTGAGGCTGGCCCTTGCTTTTGCCTTTTTTGTTCTTTTCCTAGCTGTGCCCGGCCCCCTCACCGATGACGTAGCTCTTGTCCATGTCAAAGAGCTCGTCTATGGTCTGGGGGGTTTTGCGTCCTATTTTACGGGTGCGCTTCGTGCTTCTGGTGCCTGTGGAGAAGACGGCGATGACATCGCCCTCTCGGATATCCGGCAAGGAATTCTTCTCCTTGAAGAAACTATGGATGTAGTCCCTGAGAGATTTGCCCTCGGTCTAAGTGCATAGGTGAAGGTCCCACTTATTCTCGGGTCTCTTGTAGGTGCCCTGGAACTTATTCACCAAAAGCTTCTCAAGATCGCTCCAGTTTAGGATGCTAGCCTCAAGTAGACTGGAGAGCCAGGTTTGAGCTAAGTCGGCCAGATGCAGGGGCAAGTTGACACTACTAGGGATAACCCTAGCAGTAGCGCTCGAAATGGAGCTAGCAGTAGAGCTGGCAGAAACGCTACCACTAAGGCGCTACAACTAACTTATAGTAGTAGCGCTAGTTTCCCAGCGCTACTGCTATACCTGTTAGCAGTAGCGCGCCCCATAAAAAGCGCTGCTGATAATAGTAAATAGTAGTAGTGTTTCTTATGAAAAGCACTACTGCTAAATTTTCCTATATTTTTTTTCCTGCAGCTTATTGGCGCTGTATTTGTATAGGTTTTATACAGTAGTTTCATCATATAATTTTATGACCATGATGAGTTATTATATATATGAGTGGGTGAAATGAACGTGGATTAGATTCAAGTGGAGGCAACATGGTGCAGATCGAAAGTACTACTAATCCAAACTTGATCACTTTAGTTTGGAATAATAGTACTTTCGATCTGCACCATGTTGCCTCCACTTGAATCTAATCCATGTTCATTTCACCAACTAATATATATAATAACTCATCATGCTCATATAACAACTTAGCATCATGCTTCATCATAATAATATATAACTCATCATTGTTATCATAATAACAAGTCCTACACATCATCATCATAGTCATCTAACAACTTCTACTCGTTAATAATAAAAAGTCATACTCGTCATCATACAACTAGTCAAACTCATCATCATACAACTTCTACTCGTTATCATAATAACAAGTCATACTCATCATCATCTTAGTCATCTAACCAACCCTACTTAATTGTTCTTAGCACATGATCATGAGTATTAGCTAGGACCTACTACCCTCTCTAAGGTAAAATAGCATAAAACAATATGGCCCCTGACGCTCCATTATGAAGAATGGAGATTATCCTGTCTCCAATTCTTGCGCTTCGCACAATGTTGCTTCCAAGTAGCTCCCTACGATTGTCCATACATTTTTTTCATTCTTTGATTGTCATGTCTTCATTGGTTTTAGAAATATGGTATGAACAGCGGTGAAGCCTAGGATGACTTGGTCGTAAGTTAACAACATCAAGGCGACCTTTCGGAAACATCAGATCAGGCACACAATCCTTCGGGATTTTCTGTTGAAAACCATAATAATAACATCGTAGTTAGCAATGTAGTTTAGCTTTAGAAGAATATATGCAAAAGACGCACGGATGTCGTAATAGTAAAAAATCTTACCATGCAATCTCCATGGATGTTACCGTAATTCAACACGCGCACCAGTGGCACGTATTGACCATAATGTGCAGGAGTTTCATAATTGATATTGTAATTCTAAACATCAATAATAAATGAGATAAGATTATCTTTCTCCTCATATGTTAATTCAGCGCCATCAGTGTAGTAGGTTCTATCTACCATCTTCCGTACACTTTTTGAAGAATGAAAATAAGATGTCAATGGAAATAAGTTGTCAACTATTTTGAAATAAACAATATAAATTACTTAATAAATATGTTTGAGAAACTCACATAGAGGTAGAAGTGGAACCGTATGAACAAGGACCCAAATGTCCATATTCTCTTCGTTGATTTCATCTTCAGGATCACCAAGATCGAAGGTGACATACATACCCTCCTGAAAATCATACGCCTTGCACAGTGCTTCCCAATTCAAGCAACCAAAATGGGATACGCTCTCCAAATTGTATAGCTTTACAGCAAAATCATAACCATGATGGGTCCTGAGATGAACGATCTTTGCCTCCATATTTTCATGATCTTCGAAATTCAGATGCTCCAAGACATAGCGTCTTGCATGGCATGGGATAAGCTAGTCGAATTGTAAAAGACGGAAATTACACGTTGAAGAAGAAGAAGTCATGCTTAATTACGAAAAAAGACTTGTCGTTGCGTACCGTTTCAACATCGAAGGTCTCGTCGAGCTTAATACTGAAGCACCGACCGTCTACCAAGTGAGGCCTGTCGCACAGACCCCGGTTGACGCCACACCAGTCGCACTCTGGGATCCTATCGAAATTGTCAGACGAGATTTCGTATGTTCATAATTCAAAGATTAAACTTCTAAAATTAAATATATGTACTACAAAAACTAAATTAGATCATTATTATTCATCACGGGTTGACTATCGGTCTGTCGAGTCTTTTCTTGAAAACTCTCAGCTCACGTGGTGTATATATTCGACCGTCGGTGATGGTCGCTTCTCCCTTCGTTCCCGAGTGCATTACACCAAAATGTCTAGCACACAGGAACGAAGGAGAAGCGACCCCCACGACAACAGTCAGGATTCTTCGTCCTCTCATATATGGTGGAGACTCTCCCTCACTGATTCCTCTCTGACTTTTTGCGACCGTCGGTGATGGTCATTCTTCTCTTCCTTCCCGTGCATTACCAAAAGGCCTATCACGAGAAAGAAGAGGAAGAACGGTCCCCACGACAACAGTCGGCATTCTTCTTTTCTCTCATATATGGTGGAGTCCCGACAGACTTAAAGTCGACCCGAAATGTTGTCTAATTATCTTTCTAGAAAATTCGGGCCACTCGATATTTCCTACATATTCTAGCACAAGTCAGGCCAAAATTCACGGAAATATACGGCATGACCTTTTCTAAAAAGGACATATATCGAGCGCCTGAAATTTGCCGGAATGGAAATTAATCAACACTCTGCCAAACACATAGGCCATTGTGAGGTGTTCCCTGCAAACATAGGCCACTTGGGCAAGCACTAGTAGTACACAACACTACTCATCTAGCTACTACTCTACTACATCTATCAAAACATCTACATCATCATCGACATGGCGATTTTGCTGGTCTCACCTCGAGGTCGGAGGGGGTCGGTGACGGGGATGACTGAGGGGATGATGCCGGGGCTCCTTGATTTCTGCAAAAACAAAACATAAACAAAAACATTATTATCCTCATCTTAGGACTTACTGAAACTCTATGTCTAACAAAATAAATTTTTTTGTAAAACATAGTTCTAACCCTAATAATTTGTACTGCCCATCTATCCATCCATTTGTCTAAACAAAGTACTAACCCTAAAAATTTATAAAACCTAGTTCTAATCATCGACATGGGCATTTTCATATTTTATTTGATACCTATAATACTTAAAGATAATAGGTTCAAAAGACCGACATCGAACGAATAAAAAAATTATTGTATTCAAAAGACCTACATTTGCTGAAATTTTTCTAATTTTCTTTTCTATTCTGCATTTACTAATTTTCTAATCTATTCAAAAGAAAAAAATTACTAAAAATTTCCTATTCTATTCAAAAGACCTACATTTACTGATTTTTTTCTATTCTATTCAAAAAACCGACATTTACTAAAAAAAATCTCATATAACATTCTAATACATTTCTGTACCTAAAAATTTCTATTACTAAATTATTTTACTTAAAAAATTCTATACCTAAATTTTTATACAGAGAGAGGTGGGAGGAGGAGGAGGAGGAGGGAGGAGTGAGGGCTTCGGGCGGCTGGGGGAGGGAGGAGAGAGGAGGGCAGTGGGAGGAGGGGGGAGGAGGGAGTCCATGGCAGGAGTCGGCCAGGAGGTGGCGAGAGCATCGGCGGCAGTCGGGCGGGCAGGAGGGAGGAGAGAGGAGGGCCGCAGGAGGGAGGAGAGAGGAGGGCGGTGAGAGGAGGAGGGAGGGATGGAGGGAGAGGCAGATACCTTGGGGGCGACGGTGGGTGACGGCGGGCGACGGCGGCGACGCCGCGCGGCAGAGAGAGAGCAAGTGAGATTGTGAGGGGAGAGTGAGGACGCGGAGTGTGGATGTGGTGCCCATAGTAGTAGCGCTCTATGGTAAACACCGCTACTGCTAAGCTCCATAGCAGTAGCGCGTTTAGGGAGCCAGCGCTACTGCTCAGCTCAATAGCAATAGCGCTTTTTAGATAACAAGCGCTACTGCTAAGGCTAAGCATGTAAAAAAAAGCATTGGTCATCAATAATCTTTTTGTGTAGATTCTAAATTATCAATATGAATCTTCGCCGGTTTAGGAACCGGCGAAGATTCATATTGCCACAGATCCTACACATAGAGTACAATGAAGACCAAGTGGTTGTGATAGTTTGAGAAGCACCATATTTATGGTGGTAAACACCCTGTTCGCGGAGCGAGGTGGGACTAAACTTGGTTCCTAGGAGGGGACTGAATTTAGCAGTAGCTCTGATTGGAGGAAAGCGCTACTGCTAAGTACAATAGCAGTAGCGCTTTTCACAGAAGCGTGCTACTAGTATACCTAGCTTGCCGGCAACTGTGTGGCAATTATAGTAGTAGCGCATTTTATAACTACCGCGCTACTGCTATGTGTATAGTAGCAGCGCTCTTTCTGTGCAAGCATCTTATATTTACTAGTTGGAGGCACCATACGAGGCACCACGTTAATCCTCAAAAACATAGCAAACTAGCCGTTTGATCTCCAAATTAATGATTTTCCACCGTCAGATGCAATGCCTCAAGAGTCCTTGGTTGTTGTCCCACCATAAACCATCTTCAGAGAAAAAACATTATCAAAAATAATATAGCCATTAGATTTTAAATTTAATGGCCAAGATATATTAGAAGGTCATGTCTTATAAAAGAATACACCACGTACATATATGGGATGAAACCCTCCCATACAAAGAAAAAGGAGAGAGTCCTGCCTTATTACAACTCAAAAAAAAAAACCCCCCAATTCCCACGGCAAAGTTCAAAAAGGAGAGTCCTGCCTTATTACTACAACTCAAGAAAAAAGAAAAGAGTCCTGGCTATTAAAACCCACCCGTACGAAGTTAAAAAAACCCAACTGTACGTAAAGGATTCAATTCACGTACAACAAAAGAATCTCCTAAAAAAAAGAGTTATCACCATGTACCTGAAAAAAATATTACAACTAAAAGAATAAACTCGCATGTCCATCAACAAAAAGGGTCCTCAATATCCACGTCAAGTTCCAGAAAAAAAGCAAATCCCTTCTTTCTTTGCAAAAAAAAAGAGAAGAAGATTGGCCCGTACAACTAAAAAGTTTAATGCCCCGAGCTAAAAAATATCAAACATCCCAGTTTATCAAGGGAAAATGTCAGCTTGCCTGTCCACATAGATATAGAAAATGACACGTCAAAGTAAAGCGTTCTCAAGCCTCAGCCAAAATATATTGAATCTTGGCCTGATTAAAAAATAAAAAATAAATTCCATAGTAAAGAGACCTAAAAGGCCAACATAGAGATAGAAAATGGGCACATACAAGTAAAGCGTTCTCATGCCTCGGCTAAAAAAACTGAATCTATGACTTATTGAAAAATAAAAACAAAATTCCATCATAAAAAAAGAAATAGCCTGGACAAAATAAATCAGCCAGAACATAGAAAACTCTCTCCCTAATGGCTTCGTGATAAACCACCAACACCAATGTCATATATTTTGAAATATGAAATTGCCTAATTTTAAGACAAGTAGGAAAATATGCATAAATTCTCATGCACAAGAAAATATGAATGTACACATGTTAATAAATACCAACTGAAATATCATTTATTTTTGTGTCAGGGGTTGCAAGGTAGACCGTTGACTATTTCAAATGGTAGAATTATGCACAACCAGATCCATTACATTTTAATTTTTGGGGGTAAAAGTAATTTTCATGTACTACGAGATACTCTATTTTTTTAATATAATGCTAGACAGATACAATCTCAATATAGCATATTTTTGCCAGTTAAGTCAGGCTCACTACCTAACACACAAAGAAATATATATTATTTAAATGACAGGGGTAGCATTGTAGTGTTGATACATATATACACCCACTGCAACAAAGTAATATAACGTCAAATAAGAGAATCCCACACTAAATGGAACACATATTCACGTAAAAAGAAATTACTACAATTATTTTAAAAAACACCCTGTAACTCTTCTAATAGTTTATGCGACTAATTGATATATACATCATGTTTGCAAAAAAACAAAGCTAACCTTGGAACCTATACCTCCCACACTTCAAATTTTGTTGAGCGCTAGGTGTATATAGTGTATCTTTCTCCCAACTTCTGTTGAATTGTGTTGTATCTTGCCATATGGGTCGAATTAATTCATACTATCTCCATCACTTAGTAGGTGGTGTAAGTTCATAAGGAGGTTTATCATTCTAATTAAAATACATGTCGACCATGGAGTAAACATGCCAGTAGTAATCGGTTCAGAGTAAATCGTGGATAATATATGTATAATAATGTTAACAAGAAAATCATCGTCATATCTATTTTGTAATTGCTAAAATAAGAACCATTAAATTATTTATATGGTGTCAGTAATTTTGGTTGTGGCGTGAAGCTTATAATATTTTATATGCTATGAAAATAGGTACTAAAATATTAAATATTAATTTAAATATTTTGTATCTATTTTCTACAGTACTTTAGACAAAACAATACATACAAAAACTGAATAAACAATATTATAATTTTTCCCTGCAGTAGCCCGTGCAATATGACAAATTGCTAGCCCGTGTGGTTGCACGGGTTGACGACTAGCTACAGCTAATTAGCAGCAGCGCTTCATTGTAAAAATCGCTACTGGTAAGCTTCTGTGTATAAGGTTTTCTCTAGTAGCATGAGAATCATGACGTAGTCATCGCCCCCGCTAGGCACACAAGCCGTGTGGTAGTCACCTAACCAGATGTTAGGCCAAGCCTCACGAGTGTATCTCTGGATCTAGGAGACCCAAAACTTGGCGCAAAAATGGCAGTATGGATACGGGGACCGAAATCCTTCGGGCCCGCGTACTCCTGGCCGAGTCGTGACGAGTGATCAGCCTTTCCTCAAGAGTGTCCCTTGCGTCATACTCCGGGCCTAGTCGGGAACGAAACCGAGCCAGTGGGACCACGGGATTGCGAGCTGACGTGCTGGCCGCCACGGTTTTGCTAGCTCTTCGGGGGGAGAATGACATTGGCTCCAAGAACTCGTTGTACCAGAAGCCACGCCCCCTGCCGAGAGTGCAGTCTATAGGGATGCCACCTTTTCTACCAGGACCTGGACTCGGCGAAGCTCGTCGGCTCCTAGGGTTCCCCCAGGGTGCTTGATGTTTTGTGCAACAACCACGGCAGCATTGAGATTATGAGTGGGGGTGGGGAACACCCGGACTCCTTCCTTCTTGCCCATCTGTAGCGCGTTGTGGACATCGCGCCCTCGGTTTCCTAAGGCTTATGTGCGTTACAGTTGTAGATGATACTAAACATTGAGGGTGGCTTGCTGTTTGATCAACCATGTCTTCTCGGCGGTGAGGCGTACTCTGGCAGCTTTGTGCTGCTGGACCTCGGGCATCTGCGCAATGATGGGCGTGGCCAGGATAATGACAGCATCAACATCTTTCACTTCCAAGCCGGCCATGAAGACCTCCCGTGAAGGATGATGACCGTCCGAGCTTTCATAACCATCCAAGTCAGAGTGAAGGACAGGGAGCGAAAGCGGATGCCTTGGCCCGGAGTGAAACCGTCAGAGTTCGTGAAGCAACCATTCTGGATTCGATCAGACAAATCTATGCGCACAATCCCTACATGGCGTGCCGACTGTCGGTGTAAAGATCCAGCAATAACTAAGATGGGGTGGCGCACAGATAGAGAATCTAGATGGGTACACACGAGGCAAGGATTTTATCCAGGTTCACGCCCTCTATGAGAGGTCATACCCTACTTCCTGCCATTGTGGATTGTATTGCTCGTCTGAAGGGTGCAAGCCTCGAGAGGTGTTCTCAAGGATGCTAGGGTTTGGTGTATATGCTTAAGCGCGAGATTGTGTGTCATTAGGATCTCGTACCGATGGGGCGGCCCCTACCCTGCCTTATATTGGTGGATGAGGGGTAGGGTTAGATGGGCATGTGTCGGTTTACATTGCAGAGGTCTAGTCGATTTACAACTTGATCTACCAAATACACATGTTTTGTACTTCAGGCGATGACGCGCCGCCGTACTGTAGGAGGACTCTGAGTCATCGGCCTAGCCCACCCTGTGGATAATTGGCCGCATACATGCTCCTAACTATACCCGGGTGTTATGTCATCGTCGGGTGGGGTATTTATAGGTCAGACTCAGAAATGTCACTGTTACACACTTTTTTGTACAACTCAGAGTCTCCAAGTTTTACGCTCGGAGGAACCGAACCAAACAAAACATGCAAACTTTACACTAGCTCAGATGGTCCGAATAAATCATGCTCGGGGGGACCGAATGGTGATGGACACGGGGATTAAGCTATTGGATGTCTCTTGAAATTCACTCAGAGGGCTGAATGACACTATGAGTTCAAGTTAACTGACTCGGAGGCTTTGGACAACTGTAACGCGGAGGAACCGAACATGAGTCATCACGCTTTTGTAGCATCCTTGGAGGATCCGAATGCCTCGCTCGGAGGGTCCGAATTGCACACAGTGCAAAGGGCTATCTGTATGGAATGGAGTCGGAGGCTCCGAATCGAATGTGGTTGGAGGGTCCGAACAGTTAAAAGCAGAGAGAGATAGGTTAGGAACACTAGGGGAGAAACGGCCTTTAGTCCTGGTTGGGAAGGGAACCGGGACTAAAGGCCCCCACCCTTTAGTCCCAGTTGGCCACGACCCGAGACTAAATCCCTGCCACGTGGCCGGCAGCGCGCGCCGGGGGCTGGTGACCACTAACCAGGACTAAATCCCTGCCACGTGGCCGGTAGCGCGCGCCGGGGGCTGGGGACCTTTAGTCCCAGTTGGTGACACGAACCGGGACTAAATCCCTGCCACGTGGCCGGCAGCGCGCGCCGGGGGCTGTGGACCTTTAGTCCCGGTTGGTGACACCAACCGGGACTAAAGGTTTAGGGGTTTAGGGGTTAGGGTTTATTGTTTATTTTTTCCTTTTCATTTTGTATTTTTCATTTAATTCTTTTTCATTTCAAATATATTTTATGCTACTACATACTGTACACGTTATGCATATATAATAGAATTTCTCGTAGAACCAATCATATATCATAGAATTTCTCGTATGACCATGCATACACATATATATATACAATTTCTCCTACAATTTGCAGATCATTACATGCAGGCATTAGGTGAAATGGTATTCTCCATCGGGATATATGACCTGCTCAAGCAAAAATCCCGCCATTTCCTCTTGAAGTGCTCGTATGTGGTCCTTTGGTAGGAGCCTATCCTGGATCTCCACCATCTGTAAAGAAGGAGATCAATACGAATATATTAGTTGTGTGTATATATATTAGATCATGATAAAAAAATGTGAATAGTGTTTATGTACCCAAAGATGTCTTGCATCTCCGCTCCCTTCGGTCATAAAGCGAATGTTCTCGCAAATGTAGTATGCACATAAATTAGTCCCCTTTTCCTGCCTCATACACTTTACGAGAACAGAATTCAATCAGATAATAATCAAGCATGATAATGCTATTGAAACTAGAATTAAAGAGATGCGCGGACGTAGCTAGTACAACTTAATTACCTTGGACCGTCGCCATTTCAGTTGTGATTTCCATTCACCGACAACCTCTTTGATGAACTTTTTCCAAACCCAGGCCGGCAAAGAAAATGAATAAAGGAGTTATTAATTATTTGATATCAGGAAATGAACTAAAGAAGCCGACATAGTGCAATAATGATTGAAATTACCCATCGAGCATCAAAAACAGGCTGATGTATTCTTCAGAGTCTTTACCTAGTGAGTCTAGTACTTCAACAGTTCCCTCGTCAACTCTAACGATTAGCAGGATCCAGTGGAATCTGCGCACACGTTTGTATAAGCGGGCATGCATAACTCATCAACTATACTTAACATCGAGTAAGCAAAAATAGAATTTGCAGTACAAGACAGTAACACTCACTTGAAGTTGTAAGGAAAAAGTATTTCTGGTATGGTATTTAGTTGCTTCAAAAACATTAGCAAGCTATTCTCTGTGTCTTGTTTGTGGTTCTTTAACACATTTTCATTAACGGTATTTGGGTCAATGAACCCAATGCCATAGACTCCATCTCTTTTCGATTCAAAAACCTTCATTCTGCATAATACCACACAAAATAATATAGTGAGGATAATTACAGGCAATGAACGAGCTAAGCTAGAGACTTAAATTACAGAAATAAACCACTTACAGACAATAGCAACTGATGAGAGATTTGTCGAGTGCGTCTTGATTGAATAACTGAAAAATTTCTGGAAATTCAATCCACACATCTTTTCCATGGAAGTAATGCTCTGGCTTGACTTTCACCACGAGGCTCTCTCGCCCGGCCTTTATTTCCCTCAGGTACCAGTCATGCAATCTGCGCATTTGCGTTGATAGAAGCTTCTCCTCTTCAGGCCTGACCAGAGGGTTCCCGAGGAGTTATTTCCATGCTAGTTCCTTCGGATCCATCATGGGGACTTCCTCGATGCCTAGGAGTTGTTCAACAGTGATACCCATGTCTCTTTCAGCATCGGTTACCGCCTTATCGGTACTCACCTTGAGCGGGGGGATCGATTGCCCTGCCTGTTCTCCTAGCTGGGTGATAACCCAGAAGTATAGGGGATCGCAACAGTTTTCGAGGGTAGAGTATTCAACTTAAATTTATTGATTCTACACAAGGGGAGCCAAAGAGTACTTGGAAGTATTAATTAGCAGTTGATTGTCAATTCAACCACACCTGGAGACTAAATATCTGTAGCAAATTGATTAGTAGCAAGATAATATGATAGTTTGATAGCAAGTAACCAAAGTAGCAGCAGTAATAGTAGCGGTAACAGTAGCAGATTTGTAGCTAGTGTAACAGTAGCAGCAACGATAGTAACTTAGCAAACAGTACTCGTAGGCACTGGATCAGTAATGATGAACGTGTGTTGGATGATATCGATCATGTATCAGTCATAACCTAGGGCGACACAGAACTAGCTCCAGTTCATCAATATAATGTAGGCATGCATTTCGTAAATAGTCATACGTGCTTATGGAAAAGAACTTGCATGACATCTTTTGTCTTACCCTCCCGTGGCAGCGGGGTCCATAAGGAAACTAAGGGATATTATGGCCTCCTTTTAATAGAGAACCAGAACAAAGCATTAACACATAGTGAATACATGAACTCCTCAAACTAGAGTAATCACCGGAAAGAATCCCAGTTATTGTCACCCTGGGGGATGCGGATTATAACACATAGCTGGTGCATACAACTTGCAAGATCGGATCTAAAACACAAATATAGTGGTGAAAACATAAACGGTTCAGATCTGAAATCATGCCACTCAGGCCCTAGTGACAAGCATTAAGCATAGGCAAAGTCATAGCAACATCAATCTCAGAACATAGTGGATACTAGGGATCAAGCCCTAACAAAACTAACTCGATTACATGATCGATCTCATCGAACCCATCACCGACCAGCAAGCCTACGAAGGAATTACTCACTCGCGGTGAGGAGCATCATGGAATTGGCGATGAAGAGAGGTTGGTGGTGACGAAGATCGAAGATCCCCCTCTCCGGAGCCCCAAACGGACGCCAGATCTGGCCTACCGATGAAAAACAGGAGGTGCCAGCGGCTCTGTCTCGTGAAACATGATAATTCTTCCTCTTTTATTTTTTCTCCAATAATGTGGTTTTATAGGCTTGGAGGTAGGGCTAGATGGGCTTCCAGGGGCCCACATGGCACTGGGGCGCGCCCCAGGGGGGCGCGCCCAGGTGCCATGTGGCCACCCTGGTGCCCCTCTCCGGTAGTTCTTCGCTCCAATATTCCTTATTAATTCCATAAAAATTCTCCAGAAAGTTTCAGCTCATTCTGAGAACTTTGATTTCTGCACAAAAATAACACCATGGCAATTCTGCTGAAAACAGCGTCAGTCCGGGTTAGTTCCATTCAAATCATGCAAATTAGAGTCCAAAACAAGAGCAAAAGTGTTTGGAAAAGTAGATACGACGGAGACGTATCAACTCCCCCAAGCTTAACTCATTGCTTGTCCTCAAGCAATTCAGTTGGCAAATTGACAGTGATAAAGAAAAACTTTTACGAACTCTTTTTGTTCTTGTGCTTATGAATACATTTAAACAACATCGAAGTTTTCAGCAAAAATTATGACTAACCACATTCATGATAACTCTTAGAAATCATATTCATTCATGTCCATGGCATAATCAACTAGCAAGCAATAATAAAGTATCTCAAATGCCAACACTTTGTCAAAACAATTATGATATAATATGACAATGATGGTATCTCGCTAGCCCTTTCTGAGACCGCAAAACATAAATGCAGAGCACCTCCAAAGTTCACACAACGAATAAACATTGTAATTCATGGCAACAAAGATCCAATCATGATGCACTCAACGTTTAACCACACATAATGCATGAGGATGACAATAGTGCTCTCCAGTCTGGTACTTGTTTGAGAAGGTGATGACTCAACTGAAAAAGTAAATAGATAGGCCCTTCGCAGAGGGAAGCATGGATTTGCAGAGGTGCCAGAGCTCAAAGTTTTAAAACAGAGATAAAATTTAATTTTGGATGGCATGCCCTTCATGTCAACATCACGACCGAGATTTTTCAATATCTTCCATGCTAAACAAATTAGTGGCGGTTCCCAATCCATAAAAGTAAAGTTTACTCCCCCTCCACCATCAATCACAAGCCATGGCTAACCGAATCCTCGGGTTTCCTCCATACCAACAACAGTCCGGGGGAGTTTGTTTATTATTTGCAATTTTTATTTGGGACCGGGAATCCCGGTTACCGCCCTTTTCTCGTGCGATGACAAGTGAATAAACACTCATCTGAGAATAACTCACTTAGCATAGAAGATATCGACTGCCCCCTGTCGCTCCATGAGCGGTCCAGGCACACAAAACAGATGTTTATTTGAATAATTTAGAGGTGGCACATGCAAATTTACTTGGAACGGTAGGGTAATACCACTTATAGGTAGATATGGTGCACTCATCTGGAACAACTCAGGTTTAAGGGTTTGATGCACAAGCAGAATTCCCGCTTAGTACAGGTGAAGGTTAGTAATAAGATTGGGAAGCGACCAGCTAGAGAGCGAATATGGTCATGAACATACATTATGCACAACCAACATTGAGTACTAGCATGAGTAGGATATGAGTACCATGAACATAAATATCATCGAGGCTATGTTGGTTTTGATTCAACTACATGCATAAACATGTGCCAAGTCAAGCCACTTGAAACATTCAGAGGAGGATACCATCCCATCATACCACATCACAATCATTTTAAGTGCATGTTGACATCCATGGTAAATCATTATCAATCCCAAGCTACATAAGCATGGCATGAACAACTATAATCTCTAAGTGTCATCACAAAAATGTTTGATCATAATATGCTGAATCATGGATACCAATCTAAACACATTTATAAGAACAAGAACAAGTTGAGTTCATACCCGCTTTTCTTTGCCACGGTCACTCCACCAAGTCATCATCATTATTGCCTTTCACTTGCACGACCGAACGGTTATGAAAATAATAATAGTGCAAGGGTGCCATGGACTAAGCAGAAAACTGCAACAATTTATTCAAAGGAGAAGACAAGGTAAAATGGGCTCTTTGATAGATTATCTATAATGCATATGAGAGCCATTCAACATTTTCATCGTGGTCTTCTCCTCATAAGAACTCAACCAATAGAAAAAGAAAAGAAATTCAGAGAAACACACTGAAAAGCAAAAACTATTTACACGGGAAAGCTCCCAACAAGCAAAAGAAGGATTGAGAAATCTTTTTGGGTTTTTGATTTTTAAAGGCTACAACTAATCAAACTGGAAGACAAAAACCAAAAAGAGGCTAACTAATTTTTTGGATTTTCTGAAAGTTTTTCAAACACACAAGAAGAAAGCGAGAAAACAAAAACTAGCATGGATAATACAATGAAAGAGTATGAGCACCGACAACTAGAGTGAAAGGTGTAAGCATGACCAAAATGTCGGTGGGTAATACGTACTCCCCCAAGCTTAGGCTTGATGTCTACTACGCAACTTTATTCTTGTAGACTCGTGTTGGGCCTCCAAGCGCAAAGTTTTGTAGGACAGTAGCAATTTTCCCACAAGTGGATGACCTAAGGTTTATCAATCCGTGGGATATGTAGGATGAAGACGGTCTCTCTCAAACAACCCTGCAACCAAATAATAAAAAGTCTCTTGTGTCCCCAACACACCCAATACAATGGCAAATTGTATAGGTGCACTAGTTTGGCGAAGAGATGGTGATAAAAGTGTAATATGGATGGTAGAAATATATTTTTATAATATGAATAAATAAAAACAGCAAGGTAGCAAGTGACAAAAGTGAGCACAAACGGTATTGCAATGCTTGAAAACAAGGCCTAGGGTCCGTACTTTCGCTAGTGCAATCTCTCAACAATGCTAATATAATTGGATCATATAACCATCCCTCAACGTGGGATAAAGAATCACTCCAAAGTTCCTATCTAGCGGAGAACATAAGAATAAATTGTTTGTAGGGTACGAAACCACCTCAAAGCTATTCTTTCCGATCGATCTATCCAAGAGTTCGTACTAAAATAACACCAAAGCAAATTCAGATTCGTAATGCTCAATCCAACACATAGAATCCCAAAGAGTGCCCCAAGATTTCTACCAGAGAAACAAGGACAAGAACATGCATCAACCCCTATGCATAGATTACCCCAATGTCACCTCGGGAATCCACGAGTTGAGTGCCAAAACATATATCAAGTGAATCAATATAATACCCCATTGTCACCACGGGTATTCATATGCAAGACATATATCAAGTGCTCTCAAATCCATAAAAGTATTCAATCCGATAAACCAAAATCTCAAAGGGAAAACTCAATTCATCACAACAAGATAGAGATGGGAAAACACCATATGATCCGACTATATTAACAAAGCCCACTATACATCAAGATTGTGCATCTCAAGAACACAAGAGAGAGAGAGAGAGATTAAACACATAGCTACTGGAACAAACCCTCAGCCCCGACGGTGGACTACTCCCTCCTCATCATGGTTGCCGCCGGGATGATGAAGATGGCCACCGGTGATAATTTCCCCCTCCTGCAGGGTGCCGGAACAGGGTCTAGATTGGTTTTTTGTGGCTACAGAGGCTTGCGGTGGCGGAACTTCTGATCTAGGGTTTCCCCGAGGGTTTTTGGAATATTTGGAAATTTATAGGGCGAAGAGGCGGTGCGGGAGGCCACCGAGCTGGGCACAACCCACCGAGGCGCGCCTGGGGGCCCAGGCACGCCCTGGTGGGTTGTGCCCCCCTCGGGGCACCCCCCAAGTGCTGCTCTGGCCCATTGTATGTCTTCTGGTCCATAAAAAATCCAGAAAAAGTTTCGCTGCATTTGGACTCCGTTTGATATTGATTTTCTGCGATGTAAAAAACAAGCAAAAACAGCAACTAGCACTAGGCACTATGTCAATAGGTTAGTCCCAAAAAATGATATAAAGTTGCTATAAAATGATTGTGAAACATCCAAGAATGATAATATAGTAGCATGAATACTTCATAAATTATAGATACGTTGGAGACGTATCAGCATCCCGAAGCTTAATTCCTACTCGTCCTCGAGTAGGTAAATGATAAAAGAAATAATTTATGAAGTGTGAATGCTAGCAAAGTTCATAAGTTTGATCAATAGTAATTTCAATCACTTTTCCTAGCATCATAACAGCAACTATTTCTCATAAAACTCATCATGTTAAAGTAGCAACCAATTCACATGTTAAAGTTCAAACAATGAATTCTCTTGAAACTCAACAACCTATATTCTAGGTCACCAAACAATTGCAATTCAACTTATTCAACAGAGTCTAAGTAAGAGCTCCACATACTCAACCATCATATAATCTTCTATGATTGCTAACACTCACTGCATACACATGAGCAAAACGTTTCAACCGGACACATAGAAAGATAGGGGCTTATAATTTCGCCTCCCAACGTATTCACCTCAAGGGTGATGTCAACAATAATAACTCATGCTACCCATATCCAACTGGATATATGTGCCCAGATCTTTCCTCACCACATGATGCTTGCCAAAAGAGAAAAATAAAAAGGAATAGAGAGAAAAACTTTGACTCTTGCATGAAAATAAATACATAAAAGTAAAAGGTAGGCCCTTCGCAGAGGGAAGCAGAGGTTGCCATGCGCTTTTTGTTTGTATGCTCAATCCCTTAGTGCAAAAGAACGTCACGTTATATTGCCCCTTATGATAGCAACCTTTATTTTGCAGCCTATCGCTTTTATTCTTTGCCATCACAAGTTCGTACAATGCTCAATTTTCTCGTGCACTAAATGATCTAACACTTTTAGAAGCAATTTTTTATTGCCTTATTGCACCGATGACAACTTACTTGAAGGATCTTACTCAATCCTTAGGTAGGTATGGTGGACTCTTGAAACTAAGATTTGGGTTCAAGGGTTTTTAGATGCACAAGTAGTATCTCTACTTAGTGCGGAATTTTTGGCTAGCAAAGATGGGGGCAAGCACCACATGTTGAAGGATATATGACAATATAACTTCTATGTGAATATGAACAAACATAAATCATTACGTTGTCTTCCTTGTCCAACATCAACAATTTTGGCATATAATATTTTGATGGGGGCTCACAATCACAAAAGATTTCCAAGATAGTGTATTTGCATGTGAAAGTTCTCTTCCGTATAGTAATCATTGATGAATTGCTTGTATGACCAATATTGTGATTGTCCAGCTTCAAAAGATTTCACTTTCTAAACCCAATGTGAAGCTACCACTGGGCATGATATGAACATATAATTTCAACTTCATGATATTCAATTCATTCAACAATTTACTCATAGGATATAAGTGAAGCACAAGAGTGAATGACAAACTACTCCAAAAAGATATAAGTGAAGATCAAGCTAGTAGTTAAGTAAAGGGGTAGCTAATTGAGGACTCTCTCTTATTTAAAAACTTTCAGATCTAAGTATTTTATTAAAACAGCAAGTAAAACAAAACAAAATAACATTCCAAGAATATCACAACTCAAGTGAAGAAGCAAAAACTTAGGCTCAACCGATACAAACCGATAATTGTTGATGAAGAAAGGTGGGATGCCTACCGGGGCATCCCCAAGCTTAGATGCTTGAGACTTCTTGAAATATTATCTTGGGGTGCCTTGGGCATCCCCAAGCTTGAGCTTTTGCGTCTCCTTAACTCCTTTTATATCATGGTTTCCCTAAATCTTAAAAACTTCATACACACAAAACTCAACAAGAACTCGTGAGATAAGTTAGTATAAACCAATGCAAAAACCTTATCATTCTGTACTGTAGCAAATCACAAAAAATATTATTCAACATTTCATACTAAATGCCTCTGCATATTTAATACTCCTATCCTCAAATAGAATAATTAAACAAGCAAGCATATGCAAACAATGCAAACATAACAGCAATCTGCCAAAACAGTACAGTCTGTAAAAAATGCAAGAGTATCAATACTTCTTTAACTCCAAAAATTATGAAAATTTACCACACTGTAGAAAATTTATCAGAGCTTATTGTGCAAAATATTTCAACATTTTATCACATTCTGAATTTTCTCGGTATTTTTTGCAACATCGATAAACTCTCTGTTTTGAAACAGCAACTCATATACTTGCAAAATAAGCATGGTAAAGGCTATCCTTGACATTTTTATTGAAAAGAAAGATGAAAAACATTATTCTAAATAAAAGCAAGCAAATCCTAACAAGAAAATGATGCTCCAAGAAAAACACATATCATGTGACGAATAAAAATGTAGCTCCAAGTGAGGTTACAGATAATGTTGGACAAGAAAGAGGGGATGCCTTCCGGGGCATCCCCAAACATAGTTGCTTGGGTCTTCCTTGAATATTACCTTGGGGTGCCTTGGGCATCCCCAAGCTTAGGGTCTTGTCACTCCTTATTCTCCTCATATCGACATCTCACCCAAAACTTGAAAACTTCAATCACACAAGACTTAACGGAACTTCGTGAGATAGGTTAGTATGATAAAGAGCAAACCATTTCACTTTGGTACTGTGAAATACCAGATTCGTAATTGTTTCCACACAATTACTACTGTAGCATATCATTTCCACAATTTATATTGATCAATATAAGCCATAGAAACTAGAAAACAAACAAACCATGCATTGAAAACAGAATCTGTCAAAAACAGAATAGTACGTAAAGATCTGAATTAAGGTCATACTTCTATAACTTCGAAAATTTTGAAAAATTAGGACAACGGAGAAAATTTGAATACCCATCAACTGTAAATAATTCAGAATTTTTCTACGTTCCAGTAAAATATAGGAATTTATGTACTGGAAGCTAAAGTTTCTGTTTTTGCACAGAATCAAGTCAACTATCATCCACACTATCCCAAAGGCTTTACTTGGCACTTTATTGAAACAAAAGCTATAAAACAAGATTACTACAGTAGAATAATCATGTGAAAACACCAAAACAGTAGGTAAAAGTGTTGGGTTGTCTCCCAACAAGCGCTTTTCTTTAATGCCTTTTAGCTAGGCATCATGATTTCAATGATGCTCGCATAAAAGATAAGAATTGAAACACAAAGAGAGCATCATGAAGCATATGACTAGCACATTTAAGTCTAACCCACTTCCTATGCATAGGGATTTTATGAGCAAACAAGTTATGGGAACAAGAATCAACTAGCATAGGAAGGCAAAACAAGTGGAACTTCAAAACTTTCACCATAAAGAGAGGAAATTTGATATTATTGCAATATGTAAAAGCATATGTTCCCATCTCATAATAATTTTCAGCAGCATCATGAATGAATTCAACAATATAACAATCACATAAAGCATTCTTTTCATGATCCACAAGCATAGAAATTTTATTGCTCTCCACATAAGCAAATTTATTCTCATGAATAGTAGTGGGAGCAAACTCAACAAAATAACTATCATGGGATTGAAAATTAAAATCATGATGACAAGTTTCATGGTTATCATTATTCTTTATAACATACATGTCATCACCATAATCATCCTAGATAGCAACTTTGTTGTCATAGTCAATTGAAACCTCTTCCAAAATAGTGGATTCATCACTAAATAAAGTCATGACCTCTCCAAATCCACTTTCATAATTATCACAATAAGATTCAACACCCTCCAAATTTGTGGGATCATTAGTACCTAGAGTTGACACTCTTCCAAACCCACTTTCATCAACATAATCATCATAAATAGGAGGCATGCTACCATTATAACAAATTTGCACATCAAAACTTGGGGGACAAAAAATATCATCTTCATCAAACATAGCATCCCCAAGCTTGTAGCTTTGCATATCATTAGCATCATGGATATTCAAAGAGTTCATACCGACAACATTGCAATCATGCTCATCACTCAAAGATTTTTTATCAAACATTTTATAGAATTCTTCTTCTATCAATTGAGCACATTTTTCTTTTCGGTCATTTTGACGAAAGACATTATAAAGATGAATAAGATGATGCAACCTCATTTCCATTTTTTTTGTAGTTTTTCTTTGTATAAACCAAACTAGTGATAAAACAAGAAACTAAAAGATTCGATTGCAAGATCTAAAGATATACCTTCAAGCACTCACCTCCACGGCAACGGCGCCAGAAAAGAGCTTGATGTCTACTACGCAACTTTATTCTTGTAGACTCGTGTCGGGCCTCCAAGAGCAGAGTTTTGTAGGACAGTAGCAATTTTCCCTCAAGTGGATGACCTAAGGTTTATCAATCCGTGGGAGGTGTAGGATGAAGATGGTCTCTCTCAAACAACCCTGCAACCAAATAATAAAAAGTCTCTTGTGTCCCCAACACACCCAGTACAATAGCAAACTGTATAGGTGCACTAGTTCGGCGAAGAGATGGTGATAAAAGTGTAATATGGATGGTAGAAATATATTTTTATAATCTGAATAAATAAAAAAAGCAAGGTAGCAAGTGACAAAAGTGAGGACAAACGGTATTGCAATGCTTGAAAACAAGGCCTAGGGTCCGTAGTTTCGCTAGTGCAATCTCTCAACAATGCTAATATAATTGGATCATATAACCATCCCTCAACGTGCGATGAAGAATCACTCCAGAGTTCCTATCTAGCGGAGAACATAAGAATAAATTGTTTGTAGGGTACGAAACCACCTCAAAGCTATTCTTTCCGATCGATCTATCCAAGAGTTCGTACTAAAATAACACCAAAGCAAATTCAGTTTCGTAATGCTCAATCCAACACAAAGAACCTCAAAGAGTGCCCTAAGATTTCTACCAGAGAAACAAGGACAAGAACGTGCATTAACCCCTATGTATAGATTACCCCAATGTCACCTCGGGAATCCGCGAGTTGAGTGCCAAAACATATATCAAGTGAATCAATATAATACCCCATTGTCACCACGGGTATTCGTATGCAAGACATATATCAAGTGCTCTCAAATCCATAAAAGTATTCAATCCGATAAAACGAAATCTCAAAGGGAAAACTCAATTCATCACAACAAGATAGAGAGGCGAAAACACCATATGATCCGACTATATTAACAAAGCCTGTGATACATCAAGATTGTGCATCTCAAGACCACGAGAGAGAGAGAGAGAGAGATTAAACACATAGCTACTAGTACAAACCCTCATCCCCGAGGGTGGACTACTCCCTCCTCATCATGGTGGCCGCCGGGATGATGAAGATGGCCACCGGTGATGATTTCCCCCTCCGGCAGGGTGCCGGAATAGGGTCTAGATAGGTTTTTCATGGTTATAGAGGCTTGCGGCGGCGGAACTTCTGATCTAGGGTTTCCCCGAGGGTTTTTGGAATATTTGGGAATTTATAGGGTGAAGAGGCGGTGCGGGAGGCCACCGAGGTGGGCACAACCCACCGGGGCGTGCCTGGGGGCCCAGGCGCGCCCTGGTGGGTTGTGCCCCCCTCGGGGCACCTCCCAGGTGCTGCTCTGGCCCATTGGATGTCTTCTGGTCCATAAAAAATCCACAAAAAGTATCGCTGCATTTGGACTCCGTTTGATATTGATTTTCTGTGATGTAAAAAACAAGTAAAAACAACAACTGGCACTGGGCACTATGTCAATAGGTTAGTCCCAAAAAATGATATAAAGTTGCTATAAAATTATTGTAAAATATCCAAGAATGATAATATAGCAGCATGAATACTTCATAAATTATAGATACGTTGGAGACGTATCAAGGCTTTTGGCCTAGCTTGGTCTACGGCCATCCAAAAATCCATCCGGTAGCATGTGGAACTCCTGAGGATGCGGGATCTGAGCATCCCAGTCGTGAGCGTCAGGCTCGGCCACGGCCAGCGCCGCTTGATGAGCAACAATGTCCTCTGGTATAACAGTGTATCCGTTTCTGGCATGAAAATCAAACAAAGCAGGTGAAGGCAACGGGATAATATCCGTAGAAATCTCATCATAAACTAAGTTGTAACGGATGCGTTGGACGTCATCCGGGTAAAATATGAAGCGATGGTACCTCATGGACTCAAGGTCTAAATAGACCTTAGGCAAAAGGGGATCATGCGGGCGGATGTTAACATTAAAATGGCTCGCCAAGCGAGTAGCATAGATACCCCCGTGGATCATGCCCTTGGCCCTATTAGTGTGCAGGCGGCATGCAATGATAGCTCCTAGGCTGAAAGTGCTCCCACCAAAAAGTGCACGTCGTAGGATAGCAAAGTCAGGTGCACTAAGACAGCTCCGAGACTTCCTAGTAGGCAAACATTTCTGTATGAATAAAGCAAAGTAATGCATAGCGGGGAAATGTAAACTAGTGGACTTGGCTGCCGACACTCCTCTTCCTTCTCCCACCATTAAGGTGTGAAGGAAGCCCTCGAACTCAGCTGGTCAAGGCTTTCTCAAATCCCATCAGTAGGGATCAAACATATCTCACAAAACTGCTCAAGTGATATTTGACGGTTTTCACTGTACAATCTGAACCTCACATCAGGGGGACTGTTCCCACTCAAGTAATGAAAAGTTTGCACAAAGCAATTAGTAAAGATTTGATATTGTTCACACTCATCTGCGATGAAGGCGTTTAGCCCGGCGTTGGTGATGAACTGTGCGAACTCGTGGTGGAAACCGGCTTCATCCATGAAGGGTACATGTGGCCATTCGCACGGCCGAACTTCTGCATCGCAAGGCAAATAGAGATCATTGCGAAGACTCTCCACGAATCCCCTTGGCACTCTTCCTAGAGGAGCTCCTCCTGAATATGTTCATCTTCCCTATGAGCAAATTTTTGAAAAATTTTGGTCCACAAAAAGATGTTAACAAAACTTCACAATATTGATACCAACTACTCATACAAGTGTCTAGAGGCCATATCAAGCATTCAAACTAGCTAGCACACAAAGAATTCAACATGCAAGCTCATTTTCTGTAGCACCAAGAGTAGCTAAATATGCAAAATATAAACCACTAAAACAAAAATTAATTGGAGCATTGGAGGAGTCACATACCAAGGAGCAATTCCTCAAAACAGTTTTAGAAACGGAGTTCTTAGCAAAGAGATCAAAAATGGCAGCAAGGGGAGCTAGAACACGGGCAAGAACTGGGCACGAATTTTTTTCTAATGTGGAAGAAGGGAATGGCTGGAAGGAATAAGTGAGGGGCCCCCTGGGGGGCCCACATGGCACAGGGGCGCGCCCCCCTGGGGCGCACCCTGGTGCCTTGTGGACACCCAGGGTGCCCTCTTGAACTAATTTTTATGCCCGAAATTCTAATATATTCAATAAAAATTCATGTGAAAATTTCAGGACATTCTGAGCACTTTCATTTCTGAGCACCCCTTTTTTTTCAGGAAAAATTCAGAAAACAGGAAAACATGGCATTTTATTTTATTTAACTAATAAAAACAGAGAATAAAAGTTGGGTACAGAAAATTGTGTTTGCTAAATTCATCAATCTCATGTTTCTCAAAAAGAATCCATTAATAAGGTTGATCAAGTCTTATTAATAACCCCTTTCGATTAACATGAAACCGAATAATTTTCAAAAAAACAATATGTTACCTCAATGGGGACAGGCATATCCCCTACCATAATTATTCATATTTCTTTTTGACAGTAGGGAGAGGTAGTTGAAAGCTTCCAATAGTGATAGTTGGAGTTTTTCCAACAACATTAATACCGCTCACTTGAAATTGTTTCTTCGGAAAATGCACCGTATGCTCATTACCATTAATATGAAATATGACCTTGCTTTTGTTGCAATCAATAACAGCCCCTGAAGTATTCAAGAAAGGTCTACCAAGGATAATTGACATATTGTCGTCCTCGGGCTTATCAAGAATAACAAAGTCCGTTAAGATAGTAACATTTGCAACCACAACGGGCATATCCTCACAAATACCGATAGGAATGGCTGTTGACTTGTCAGCCATCTGCAAAGAAATCTCAGTAGGAGTGATTTTGTTCAAATCAAGTCTTTTATATAAAGAGAAAGGCATAACACTAACACCAGCTCCCAAGTCACATAAGGCAGTTCTAACATAGTTTCTTTTAATGGAACAAGGTATAGTTGGAATACCTGGGCCTCCCAATATCTTTGGAATGCCATCCTTAAAAGAATAATTTGCATGCATAGTAGAAATTTCAGCCTCAGGAATTTTTCTCTTGTTAGTAACAATATCTTTCATATACTTAGCATAGGGAGGCATTTTCAACATATCAATCAAGCGAGTACGTAAAACAACAGGTCTAAGAATTTCGACAAAGCAATCAAAATCTTCCCCATCCTTACTCTTAGAATGTTTGGGAGGAAAAGGCATGGGCTTCTGAACCCATGGTTCTCTTTCCTTACCGTGCTTTTTAGAAACAAAGTCCTTTTTCTCATACCATTTGTTCTTAGGTTGTGGGTTATCAAGATCCTCAGCAGGTTCAATATCAATATCATTATTTGGTTCTCCCACATCTCTGGCTGAGCATCTGCAGGAATCTCATTAGTAGCATCAGGTGTATGTTTATCACATGATTGTGTTTCAGCATCAGAAATAGAAACATCAAGATTAATATCACGAGGTTTTTCTACCTCTGGTTCACAAGAAGCATGCAAAGTCTTATCATTTTTCATTTTCTTTTTCTTTTTAGAAGAACTAGGAGTATCAATAGTAGCTCTCTGAGAGTCTTGTTCAACTCTCTTGGGGTGTCCCTCAGGATAAAGAGGTTCCCGGGTCATCCTACCACCCCTACTCATCACTCTAACAGCATGATCATTCATATTTCTATTCATGTCATAAAGCAAATCACTTTGACATTTAGCAACTTGTTCTAACTGAGTTTGAACCATAGAACCATGCTTACTAACTCCTTTAACATCATTGATAATTCTAAACAATAAATCACTCAAACGATATATAGCTTGAGCATTGTGTTCTAACTGTTTCATAACATGAGCATTGAAATAATTTTGCTTCCCAATATAATTATCAAACTCAAGATAACACTGATGAGAAGTTTTACCATAAGGGACATCTTTTTCATCAAAGTTTAATAAAGAATTTACCTCTACCACCGGTGGTGGTGGTGGTGCATTAAGCCCATGTATTTCTTCAATAGGTGGCAAATTCTTAACATCTTCAGCTTTAATACCTTTTTCCCTCATACATTTCTTTGCTTCTTGCATATCTTTAGGACTAAGAAATAGAATACCCCTCTTCTTCGGAGTAGGTTTAGGCGGTGGTTCAGCAAGTGTCCACTCATTATCATTTTTCAATATATTCATTAATAATTCCTCAGCTTGAGTAATGGTTCGTTCCCTGAAAACACAACCAGCACAACTGTCTAGGTAGTCCCTAGAAGCATCATTAATACCATTATAGAAGATATCAAGTATTTCATTTTTCTTCAGAGGATGGTCTGGCAAAGCATTAAGTAACTGGAGAAGCCTCCCCCAAGCTTGTGGGAGTCTCTCTTCTTCAACCTACACAAAGTTAAATATTTCCTGCAAGGCAGCTTGTTTCTTATGAGCAGGGAAATATTTTTCAAAGAAATAGTAAATCATATCCTGGGGACTATGCACACAACCAGGAGCAAGAGTATTGTACCAAGCTTTAGCATCTCACTTTAAGGAAAAAGGGAACAACTTAAGAATATAGTAATAGCGAATCTTTTCTTCATGAGTAAACAGAGTAGCAATATCATTCAACTTAGTAAGATGAACCACAACCGTTTCAGACTCAGTACCATAGAAAGGATCAGACTCAACCAGAGTAATCAACTTAGGATCAACAGAGAACTCATAATCCTTATCAGTGATAAAGATAGGAGAGGTAGCAAACTTAGGATCACACTTCATCCTCTCCCTCATAGATTTTTCTTTCAACACAGCAATCAATTCTAAAGCTTCTTCTCTACTATTGCAATCAAGAATAGCTAAGGTAGTTTCTTTATCTAAGCAATGTTCATCAGGTATTTTAGCTCTAACAACAGGACGAAGCAATAAAGGTGGATTGAGATTCTCAAGAGTTTCAGCAGTCTTGGCTCTCTTAATCTCTCTAGCCTTAGAAAGTTGTTCATCAAGAAAATCACCAAGTGGCACAGAAGTATCAAGCATAGTACTAGCATCATTCAAAGCATCATTCAAACCAGAAGTAGTATCATCAATATCATGTGACATAGCAGAAGTAGCATCATTCATAGCAGGTGGTGGTGTTGCAAGCTTACTCAAAATAGATGGTGAATCAAGTGCAGAGCTAGATGGCAGTTCCTTACCTGTCCTCGTAGTTGAGGGAAAGATTTTGGTTCTGTCATCCTTAAGATTCTTCATAGTGACAAATAGATATAAAATCCAAGTGACTTCACAAATATTGCTATGCTCCCCAGCAACGGTGCCAGAAAAAGGTCTTGATAACCCACAAGTATAGGGGATCGCAACAATTTTTGAGGGTAGAGTATTCAACCCAAATTTATTGATTCGACACAAGGGGAGCCAAAGAGTACTTGGAAGTATTAGCAGTTGAGTTGTCAATTCAACCACACCTGGAGACTAAATATCTGTAGCAAAGTGATTAGTAGCAAGATAATATGATAGTTTGATAGCAACTAACCAAAGTAGCAGCAGTAATAGTAGCGGTAACAGTAGCAGATTTGTAGCAAGTGTAACAGTAGCAGCAACGATAGTAACTTAGCAAACAGCAGTATATGGAAACTCATAGGCACTGGATCAGTAATGATGAGCGTGTGTTGGATGATATCGATCATGTATCAGTCATAACCTAGGGCAACACAGAACTAGCTCCAGTTCATCAATATAATGTAGGCATGCATTCCGTAAATAGTCATACGTGCTTATGGAAAAGAACTTGCATGACATCTTTTGTCCTACCCTTCCATGGCAGCGGGGTCCATAAGGAAACTAAGGGATATTAAGGCCTCCTTTTAATAGAGAACAGGAACAAAGCATTAACACATAGTGAATACATGAACTCCTCAAACTACGGTAATCACCGGAAAGAATCCCAGTTATTGTCACCACGGTGAATGCGGAGCACAACACATAGCAGGTGCATACAACTTGCAAGATCAGATCTAAAACACAAATATATTGGTTAAAACATAAACAGTTCAGATCTGAAATCATGGCACTCGCGCACTAGTGACAAACATTAAGCATAGGCAAAGTCAATGCAACATCAATCTCAGAACATAGTGGATACTAGGGATCAAGCGCTAACAAAAAATAACTCGATTACATGATAGATCTCATCCAACCCATCACCGACCAGCAAGCCTACAAAGGAATTACTCACTCCCGGTGAGGAGCATCATGGAATTGGCGATGAAGAGAGGTTGGTGGTGATGAACATCGAAGATCCCCCTCTCCGGAGCCCCAAACAGACTCCAGATCTGGCCTCCTGATGAAGAATAGGAGGTGGCGGCGGCCCCGTCTCGTGAAACGTGATAATTCTTGCTCTTTTATTTTTTTTCTCCGATAATGTGATTTTATAGGCTTGGAGGTAGGGCCAGATGGGCTTCCAAGGGCCCACATGGCACTGGGGCGTGCCCTAGGCGGTTGCGCCCTGGTGCCATGTGGCCACCCTGGTGCCCCTCGCCGGTAGTTCTTTTCTCCAATATTCCTTATTAATTCCATAAAAATTCTCCAGAAAGTTTCAACTCATTCTGAGAACTTTGATTTCTGCACAAAAATAACACCATGGCAATTCTCCTGAAAACAGCGTCAGTCCGGGTTAGTTCCATTCAAATCATGCAAATTAGAGTCCAAAACTAGAGCAAAAGTGTTTGGAAAAGTAGATACGATGGAGACGTATCACTAGGGAACAGTTTTCCCGCTTTTATTTCTACCTGTAAGGCTCGACTGCTGATTTTTTTGTTGATAATATGACTTGCTAATAGATCGTTCATAGTCTGATCGCCTTTTCTCCATAGCCGGTGTAGCAAGATCCACAAAGTGTTGTATGACTTTCTCAGGTATTTTCTCCTTCAGCGGCGGGGGTGGTTTCGGTGCAAAATGGGCCTTCACTTGGGCATCCACGACCCCTTTGTTTTCCTCCTCAGTCATCTCGTAAGCTAACTTCTTTTTGGCAGGAGGCTCGGGTTCCTTCTTTGGTGCTTTCTTCCACTTTGGAGTCTGCTCACGCGGCGGAGATCGATATTGCGTACTCGCGCTGGGCTCCTTCTCGAGGTGGGGTGGATTCGGCTGACGCGATGGAGATCGATATGGCGGACTCACGCTGCGCTCCGTCTCAAGGTGGGTTGGAGTCGGCTGATGCGGCGGACTTGGAGGAGGAATCGGTGGCCTTGGCACCGAGTTTGGAAACACGATAAATTCCTTTCTCCATACAATGAGACCACGTATGGCTTCTCCCAGTGTCTGCTCCCCTTGACCTCCAGGAAAGTCAAGCTCTAGTGAGTCATATCCCGACGGAACTTCATCCAGCCCGATACGAGCATAGTCAGGCGGAATCGGATTGCCGTGGATGGTTGCTTCAGGTGCATTCGGTAAAGCAAAGCCGTCCGCCACCTTCATGGATATGTTCTTCATTTTCATGTGTAGCTCACAAGTTGTTGTCTCTTGGATATCATCCACGGGGTAGCGAGCCAGCAGTGCATCATCGGCCGGGACCCCCATGGAACCCACGCTGCTTTTCGGCATAGATAGGATGGTACTATCCAATGCTGGATCTGGTTGCTCCTGCCGCTGAGATGCCCTTTGCTGGCTAATTGTGTCGATCTGCTCCTCCTGCCGCATGAAAGCGCGTTCCAACCCTAGCAGTAGCGCTTGGAATGGAGCTAGCAGTAGCGCTGGCAGAAGCGCTACCACTAAGGTGCTGCAGCTAACTTATAGCAGTAGCGCGGGTTTACCAGCGCTACTGCTATACCTGTTACTAGTAGCGCGCCCCATAAAAAGCGCTACTGATAACAGTAAATAGCAGTAGCGTTTCTTATGAAAAGCGCTACTGCTAAATTTTCCTGTATTTTTTTCCTGCAGCTTATTGGCGCTGTATTTGTATAGGTTTTATACAGTAGTTTCATCATATAATTTTATGACCATGATGAGTTATTATATATATCAGTGGGTGAAATAAGTTTGGATTAGTAGTACTTTAGATCTGCACCATGTTGCCTCCACTTGAATCTAATCCATGTTCATTGCGCCCACTGATATATATAATAACTCATCATGCTCATATAACAACTTAGCATCATGCATCATCATAATAATATATAACTCATCATTGTTATCATAATAACAAGTCCTACTCATCATCATCATAGTCATCTAACAACTTCTATTCGCTAATAATAAAAAGTCATACTCATCATCATACAACTAGTCATACTCATCATCATATAACTTCTACTTGTTATCATAATAAAAAGTCATACTCATCATCATCTTAGTCATCTAACCAACCCTACTTAATTGTTCTTAGCACATGATCATGAGTATTATTTAGGGCCTACTACCCTCTCTAAGGTAAAATAGCATAAAACAAGATGGCCCCTGACGCTCCATTATGAAGAATGGAGATTAGCCTGTCTCCTTTCTTGCGCTTCGCACAATGTTGCTTCCAAGTAGCTCCCTACGATTGTCCATACATTTTATACATTCTTTGATTGTCATGTCTTCATCGGTTTTAGAAATATGGTATGAACAGCGGTGAAGCCTAGGATGACTTGGCCGTAAGCTAACAACATCAAGGGGACCTTTTGGAAACATCAGATCAGGCACACAATCCTTCGGGATTTTCTTTTGAAAAACATAATAATAACGTCGTAGTTAGCAATATAGTTTAGCTTTAGAAGAATATATGCAAAAGATGCACGGATGTCGTAATAGTAAAAAAATCTTACCATGCCATCTCCATGGATGTTACCATAATTCAACACGTGCACTAGTGGCACGTATTGACCATAATGTGCAGGAGTTTCATAATTGATATTGTAATTCTCAACATCAACAATAAATGAGATAAGATTATCTTTCTCCTCATGTGTTAATTCAGCGCCATCAATGTAGTAGGTTCTGTCTACGATCGTCCGTACACTTTTTGAAGAATGAAAATAAGCTGTCAATGGAAACAAGCTGTCAACTATTTTGAAATCAATAATATAAATTACTTAATAAATATGTTTGAGAAACTCACATAGAGGTAGAAGTGGAACCATATCAACAAGGACCCAAATGTCCATATTCTCTTCGTTGATGTCATCTTCAGGATCACCAAGGTCGAAGGTGACATACATACCCTCCCGAAAATCATATGCCTTGTACAGTGCTTCCCAATTCGAGCAACCAAAATGGGATACGCTCTCCGAATTGTATTGCTTTACAGCAAAATAATAACCATGATGGGTCCTGAGATGAACTATATTTGTCTCCATATTTTCATGATCCTCGAAATTCAGATGCTCCAAGACATATTATCTTGCATGGCATGGGATAAGCTAGTCGAATTGTAAAAGACGGAAATTACACGTTGAAGAAGAAGAAGTCATGCTTAATTACGAAAAAAGACTTGTTGTTGCGTACCTGACGACCCACAAGTATGGGGATCTATCATAGTCCTTTCGATAAGTAAGAGTGTCGACCCCATCGAGGAGCAGAAGGAAATGACAAGCGGTTTTCAGCAAGGTATTCTCTGCAAGCACTGAAATTATCGGTAACAGATAGTTGTGTGATAAGATAATTCATAACGGGTAACAAGTAGCAAAAGTAACTAAGGTGCAGCAAGGTGGCCCAGTCCTTTTTGTAGCAAAGGACAAGCCTGGACGAACTCTTATATAAAGCAAAGCGCTCCCGAGGACACATGGGAATTGTTGTCAAGTTAGTTTTCGTCATGCTCATATGATTCGCGTTCGCTACTTTGATAATTTGATATGTGGGTGGACCGGTGCTTGGGTACTGCCCTTCCTTGGAAAAGCCTCCCACTTATGATTAACCCCTCTCGCAAGCATCCGCAACTACGAAAGAAGAATTAAGATAAATCTAACCATAGCATGAAACATATGGATCCAAATCAGCCCTTTACGAAGCAACGCATAAACTATGGTATAAGCTTCAGTCACTCTAGCAACCCATCATCTACTTATTACTTCCCAATGCCTTCCCCTAGGCCCAAATCATGGTGAAGTGTCATGTAGTCGACGTTCACATAACACCACTATAGGAAAGACAACATACATCTCATCAAAATATCGAACGAATACCAAATTCACATGATTACTTATAACAAGACTTCTCCCATGTCCTCAGAAACAAACGTAACTACTCACAAAGCATATTCATGTTCATAATCAGAGGAGTATTAATTATCATTAAGGATCTGAACATATGATCTTCCACAGAATAAACCAACTAGCATCAACTACAAGGAGTAATCAACACTACTAGCAACCCACATGTACCAATCTGAGGTTTTGAGACAAAGATCGGATACAAGAGATGAACTAGGGGTTGAGAGGAGATGGTGCTGGTGAAGATGTTGATGGAGATTGACCAACTCTCGATGAGAGGATCGTTGGTGATGACGATGGCTTCAATTTCCCCCTCCCAGAGGGAAGTTTCCCCGGCAGAACAGCTCCGCCGGAGCCCTAGATTGGTTCTGCCCAGGTTCCGCCTTGAGACGGCGGCGCTTCGTCCCGAAAGCTTCTTTTTGATTTTTTCCAGGCCAAAACACACCATATAGCAGAAGATGGGCATCGAAGGCCTGCCAGGTGGCCCACAAGGCAGGGGAGCGCGCCCAGGGGGTGTAGGGCGCGCCCTGCACCCTTGTGGATGGCTGGTGGCCCCCCTCTGGTGCTTTCTTCGCCCAATATTTTTTATTAATTCCAAAATGACTCTCCGTGAAGTTTCAGGAATTTTGGAGTTGTGCAGAATAGGTCTCTAATATTTTCTCCTTTTCCAGCCCAGAATTCCAGCTGGCGGCATTCTCCCTCTTCATATAAACCTTGTAAAATAAGAGAGAAAAGGCATAAGTATTGTGCCATAATGTGTAATAACAGCCCATAATGCTATAAATATCAACATAAATGCATGATGCAAAATGGACGTATCAACTCCCCCAAGCTTAGACCTCGCTTGTCCTCAAGCGAAAGCCGAAATCAAAAAATATGTCCAGATGTTTAGAGATAGAGGTGTCGATAAAATAAAATACGGACATGAGGGCATCATGATCATCTTTAGAACAGCAACATATATTGTCATATAATTTCTTATGCCAAAGTAACAATTCATTCACAAGGTAAAGTATGAATCAAGAACTTCATTGAAAACCAACAAACTATGATCTCAGTCATTAAAGCAATTGCAATTTATCATAACATCGGAAAGAGTCAATTTAAGAGCTTTTCAGCAAGTCCACATACTCAACTATCATCTAGTCTTTCACAATTGCTAACACTCATGCTATACTTATGGGTTCAAAGCTTCAATCGGACACAGAGAAAGATAGGGGCTTATAGTTTTGCCTCCCAACCTTTTACCTCAAGCGTAATGTCAACAATAATACTTTATGATAACCAATATCCGAGTGGGTATATATATCTAGATCTCTCCAACACATAGTGCTTGCCAAAAGGAAAAAGTGTAAAAAGGAAAGGTGAAGATCACCATGACTCTTATATAAGGGTAGAAAATAAAAGTAAAAGATAGGTCCTTCGCAGAGGGAAGCAGAGGTTCTCATGCGCTTTTATGGTTGGATGTTCAAAATCTTAATGCAAAAGAACGTCACTTTATATTGCCGCTTGTGATAAAAAACTTTATTATGCAGTCCGTCGCTTTTATTTCTTCCATATCACAAGTTCGCATAAAGCTTATTTTCTTCACACTAATAGATCATACATATTTAGAGAGCAATTTTTATTGCTTGCACCGATGACAACTTACTTGAAGGATCTTACTCAATCCAGAGGTAGGTATGGTGGACTCTCATGGCAAAACTGGGTTTAGGGATGTTTGGATGCACAAGTAGTATCTTTACTTGGTACAAAGGTTTTGGCTAGCATAAGAGAGAAAAGCAAGATCAACATGTTGGAGGATCCATGACAATATAACTTCTATTCGGATATAAGAAAACATAACCCATTATGTTGTCTTCCTTGTCCAACATCAACTTTTTAGTGTGTCATATTTTAATGAGTGCTCACAATCACAAAAGATGTCCAAGGTAGTATATTTGTATGTGAAACCTCTCTTTCTTTATTACTTCCTATTAATTGCAACAATGACCAAAACTATGTTTGTCAACTCCCAACAAATTTTATTCATCATACTCTTTATATGTGAAGTCATTACTCTTCATAAGATCAATATATGATCTCTTTATTTCCTTTTATTTCTTTCTCTTATTTTCATTCCCTCAAGATCATAGCAAGAAAGCAAAGCCCTCAACTCAAAACTACTCTTTATTATATAACTCAAGGACTCGATTGCATAGATAGATCTCGAAACAAAACTCAAAGCTAGATCATGCTAAAATTTTATTCTACTAGATCAAGATATAACCAAAAGGATCAAACTAAGAAAAATGATAGAAGTAAAGGTGTGATGGTGATACGACACCGAGGCACCTCCCCCAAGCTTGGCAGTTGCCAATGGGAGTGCCCATACCCATGTATTTAGATCTCTTTCTTTGGAGGCGGTGATCATGGAGTTGTTGATGTAGTAGGCTTGTCCTTCTTCCTTAACTTACGCTTGAGAATAGAATTTTCCTCCTTCAGGTCATCGACCTACTGCTCTAGTATTAATACCTTTTTGCATAATTCTTGCTTGCTCTCATGCATGTCCCCAGGTTGGGGTAGTGGGACTTCCTCTTCATCGGAACTTGTCTCTTCTTTTCCTTTCTGGTCATAGTCTTCTTCTTCCTCCGTGGTCCAACCATATTGCTCCACATCCCCATAAACCTTGGGGTCTGCAATGTAATCAGCTACATAGCTCTCTCCCTCCGAATCTTGGGACGACAACTTGCTCCAAATCTGCTGCAGAATTAGCTAAAGACGAGAACAGAGGATTTTGTCATGGTACAGTGGTCAAAACCTTCAGGAGATTATATAATGAATTTTTACTGACCAAAAGAAGTATTGTGCAAGAAAACGGAGTCCGGAGGGCACACGACGTGGCCACAAGGCAGGGGAGTAGGGCGCGCCCTCCACCCTTGTGGTCTCCTCGTGCACTCTTCTGACTGCTTTTAATTTTTCTATTTTTCTAAATATTTCAAAACGGAGAAAAATTGCCATTAGAACAGTTTTGGAGTCGCTTTACTTACCGTACCACATATCTATTCCTTTTCAGAGTCTGAAACATTCTCGAAAGTATCCCTTATGTACTCCTTCGGTATTATGGTATTAATTATATTGGTTTCAACAATTATGGGATTACCTGAGATATAATGTTTGATTCTTTGACCGTTTACCACCTTTGGATTTGTGCCTTCGGCGTTGTTGATTTTTATGGCACCAGAATGATAGACCTCCTCGATAATGTAAGGACCTTCCCATTTAGATAGAAGCTTTCCTGCAAAAAATCTTAAACGAGAGTTGTATAGCAAAACATGATCGCCTACATTAAACTCACGCTTTTGTATCCTTTTGTCATGCCATCTTTTAACTTTTTCTTTAAACAACTTGGCATTCTCATAGGCTTGGGTTCTCCATTCATTAAGTGAGCTTATGTCAAATAACCTCTTCTCACCGGCAAGTTTGAAATCATAGTTGAGCTCTTTGATTGCCCAATAAGCTTTGTGTTCTAGTTCAAGAGGTAAGTGACAAGCCTTTCCATAAACCATTTTATATGGAGACATACCCATTGGGTTCTTATAAGAAGTTCTATAAGCCCATAATGCATCATCAAGTTTCTTAGACCAATTCTTTCTAGATCTATTAACAGTCTTTTGCAAAATCAATTTAATCTCTCTGTTGCTCAATTCTACTTGGCCGCTAGACTGAGGATGATATGGAGATGCAATTCTATGGTTAACATCATATTTAGCAAGCATTTTACGGAAAGCACCATGAATAAAATGTGATCCACCATCAGTCATCAAATATCTAGGGACTCCAAACCTTGGAAAAATAACTTCTTTATGCATCTTAATAGAGGTGTTATGATCAACACTACTAGTTGGAATAGCTTCTACCCACTTAGTAAAATAATCAACATCAACTAAAATATGTGTATACCCATTAGAGGAAGGAAAAGATCCTATATAATCAAAGCCCCAAACATCGATTGGTTCAATAACAAGTGAATAATTCATAGGCATTTCCTGACGTCTACTAATATTACCAAGTCTCTGGCATTCATCACAAGACTAGACAAACTTACGAGCATCCTTGAAGAGAGTAGGCCAATAAAAACCGGATTGTAATACCTTGTGTGTAGTTCTATCTCCAGCGTGGTGTCCGCCGTAAGAGTCGGAGTGGCACTTGCGTACGATCTGTTCCTGTTCATGATTAGGTACACAACATCTAATAACACCATCTACTCCTTCTTTATAAAGGTGTGGGTCATCCCAAAAGTAATGTCTTAAATCATAGAAAAACTTTTTCTTTTGCTGGTATGTGAAACTAGATGGTATAAATTTAGCAACAATGTAATTAGCATAATCAGCATACCACGGAGTATTACGAGAAGCATTTATGACAGCTAATTGTTCATCAGGAAAGCTATCATCAATAGGCAGTGGGTCATCAAGAACATTTTCTAACCTAGGCAAGTTGTCTGCAACGGGGTTCTCAGCTCCCTTTCTATCAGTAATATGCAAATCAAATTCTTGTAGCAAGAGAACCCATCCTATAAGTCTAGGTTTAGCATCTTTCTTTTCCATGAGATATTTAATAGCAGCATGATCAGTGTGAACAGTTACTTTGGAATTAACAATATAAGATCTGAACTTATCACAAGCAAAGACAACTGCTAAAAATTCTTTTTCAGTAGTAGCATAATTTCTCTGGGCACTGTCTAGAGTTTTACTAGCATAATAAATAACATTCAATTTCTTATCAACTATTTGCCCTAGAACAGCACCAACAGCATAATCACTAGCATCACACATAATTTCAAAGGGTAAATTCCAATCAGGCGGTTGAACAATAGGTGCTGAAATCAAGGCTTTCTTACGTATTTCAAATGCTTCTACACAATCATCATCAAAAACGAAAGGAACATATTTTTGCAAGAGATTGGTGAGAGGCCTAGAAATTTTAGATAAGTCTTTAATAAACCTCCTATAGAAACCAGCATGACCAAGGAAACTTCTTATACCTTTGATATCTTTAGGACACGGCATCTTTTCAATAGCATCTACTTTAGCTTTATCAACTTCAATACCTCTTTCAGAAATTTTATGCCCCAAGACAATACCTTCATTAACCATAAAGTGGCACTTCTCCCAATTCAAGTCAAGATTAGTTTCTTCACATCTCTGCAAAATTCGATCAAGGTTGCTTAAGCAATCATCAAAAGAAGTTCCGTAAACGGAGAAATCATCCATGAAAACCTCAACAATCTTTTCACAAAAATCAGAGAATATAGCAGTCATACATCTTTGAAAGGTAGCAGGTGCATTGCATAAACCAAAAGGCATACGTCTATAAGCAAAGGTACCAAAAGGGCAAGTAAAAGTGGTCTTTTCCTGATCATCTTTTGACACAGGTATTTGAGAAAAACCAGAATAACCATCTAGAAAGCAAAAATGTGTATGTTTGGATAGTCTTTCTAGCATTTGATCAATAAAAGTTAGAGGGTAATGATCTTTTCTAGTAGCTTTGTTTAATTTGCGAAAATCAATTACCATTCTATACCCTGTAACAATTCTTTGTGGAATCAATTCATTCTTATCATTAGGAACAACAGTAATACCTCCCTTCTTAGGGACAGGATGAACGGGACTTACCCATCTACTATCAGCAATAGGATAAGTTATACCTGCCTCCAAAAGCTTTAGTATTTCATTTCTTACCACTTCTTTCATCTTAGGATTTAACCGTCGTTGGTGATCAACAACTGGTTTAGCATCATGCTCCAAATTAATTTTGTGCTGACATAGAGTGGGACTAATGCCCTTAAGATCATCAAGAGTATATCCTATAGCAGCACAGTGCTTCTTCAGAGTTTTCAATAATTTCTTTTCTTCATGCTCTGAAAGGTTAGCACTAATAATAACAGGATATATCTTCTTTTCATCAAGATAAACATATTTCAAAGTATCAGGTAATTGTTTAAGCTCAAACACGGGATCACCCTTGGGTGGAGGAGGATCCCCAAGGATTTCAACAGGCAAATTGTGTTTCAAAATAGGCCCTTGATTAAAGAATATTTCATCTATTTCCCTTCTTTCATTCATAAACATATCATTTTCATGGTCTAGCAAATATTGTTCGAAAGGATCAATAGGAGGCACGGCAATAGAAGCAAGACCAATAATTTCATCCTTACTAGGCAATTCTTTATCATGGGGTTGTCTACGAAATTTAGAGAAATTAAAATCATGAGACATATCCCCTAAACCAACAGTAACAATATCTTTCTTGCAGTCTATCTTAGCATTAACGATATTCAAGAAAGGTCTACCAAATATAAGGGGACAAAAGTCATCTTGTGGGGAAGCAAGAACAAGAAAATCAGTAGGGTATTTTATTTCCCCACACAAGACTTCAACATCTCTAACAATCCCAATTGGTGATATAGTATCTCTATTGGCAAGCTTAATAGTAACATCAATATCCTCTATCTCAGCAGGTGCAATATCATTCGTAATTTCTTTATATAAAGTAAAAGGAATTGCACTCACACTAGCACCCACATCACATAAGCCATGATAACAATGATCTCCTATTTTAACAGAAACAACAGGCATGCCAACAACAGGTCTATGTTTATCTTTAATATCGGGTTTAGCAATTCTAGCAGCTTCATCATAGAAAGAAATAACATGCCCATCAATATTCTCAACCAAGAGATCTTTAACCATGGCAATGCTAGGTTCAACTTTAATTTGTTCAGGGAGTGTAGGTGTTCTAGTATAACTCTTGCGAACCACAGTTGAAGCTTTAGCATGATACTTTATTCTAACAGGAAAAGGTGGTTTCTCAATATAAGCAGTAGGAACAATAGGATCAATATTATAAGTAATAGTTTCTTCTTCAACTTTAATAGGTTCAACTACTTTAGGTTCAATGGGAGGATGATATTTCAACCACTTCTTAGGGAGATCAACATGAGTAGCAAATGATTCACAGAAAGAAGCTACTATCTCAGAGTCAAGTCCATATTTAGTGCTAAAATCACGAAAAGCATCGGTATCCATAAAAGATTTAACACAATCAAACTTAAGGTTTATACCTGACTCCTTACCTTCATTTATTTCCAATCTTTAGAGTTGCATTTAATTCTTTCCAATAAATCCCATTTGAATTCAATATCCTTCTTTATAAAAGAACGAGTACAAGAAGTATCGAGCTTGGATCGATCATTATGAAAAAGCCGAGCATAAAAATTTTGAATAATAATTTCTCTTGAGAGCTCATGATTGGGGCATGAATATAACATTGACTTAAGCCTCCCCCAAGCTTGAGCGATACTTTCTCCTTCACGAGGCCAAAAATTATAAATATAATTCTGATCACGATGAACCAGATGCATAGAATAAAACTTCTGATGAAATTCCAATTTCAATCGGTTGTAGTTCCATGATCCAATATCATCACATAGCCTATACCATGTCAATGCCTTCTCCTTCAAAGATAAAGGGAATACCTTCTTCTCGACTTCATCCTCGGGCAAACCTGCAAGCTTAAATAATACACAAACTTCATCCACATAGATTAGATGCATATCAGGATATAGTCTTCCATCTCCACATAGATGACCCACAAGTATAGGGGATCTATCATAGCCCTTTCGATAAGTAAGAGTGTCAAACCCAACGAGGAGTAGAAGGAAATGACAAGCGGTTTTCAACAAGGTATTCTCTGCAAGCACTGAAATTATCGGTAACAGATAGTTGTGTGATAAGATAATTCGTAATGGGTAACAAGTAACAAAAGTAACTAAGGTGCAGCAAGGTGGCCCAATTCTTTTTGTAGCAAAGGACATGCCTGGACGAACTCTTATATAAAGCAAAGGGCTCCCGAGGACACATGGGAATTGTTGTCAAGTTAGTTTTCATCATGCTCATATGATTCGCGTTCGTTACTTTGATAATTTGATATGTGGGCGGACCGGTGCTTGGGTACTGCCCTTCCTTGGAAAAGCCTCCCACTTATGATTAACCCCTCTCGCAAGCATCCGCAACTGCGAAAGAAGAATTAAGATAAATCTAACCATAGCATGAAACATATGGATCCAAATCAGCCCCTTACGAAGCAACGCATAAACTAGGGTTTAAGCTTCTGTCACTCTAGCAACCCATCATCTACTTATTACTTCCCAATGCCTTCCCCTAGGCCCAAATCATGGTGAAGTGTCATGTAGTCGACGTTCACATAACACCACTAGAGGAAAGACAACATACATCTCATCAAAATATCGAACGAATACCAAATTCACATGATTACTTATAACAAGACTTCTCCCATGTCCTCCGGAACAAACGTAACTACTCACAAAGCATATTCATGTTCATAATCAAAGGAGTATTAATTATCATTACGGATCTGAACATATGATCTTCCATAGAATAAACCAGCTAGCATCTACTACAAGGAGTAATCAACAGTACTAGCAACCCATAGGTACCAATCTGAGGTTTTGAGACAAAGATCGGATACAAGAGATGAACTAGGGTTTGAGAGGAGATGGTGTTTGTGAAGATGTTTATCGAGATTGACCCCCTCTCGATGAGAGGATCGTTGGTGATGACGATGGCTTTGATTTCCCCCGCCCGGAGGGAAGTTTCCCCGGCAGAAGAGCTCCGCCAGAGCCCTATATTGGTTCTGCCTAGGTTCCACCTCAAGACGGTGGCGCTTCGTCCCGAAATCTTCCTTCTAATTTTTTCCAGGTCAAAACACACCATATAGCAGAAGATGGGCATCGAAGGCCTGCCAGGTGGCCCACAAGGCAGGGGCGCGCCCATGGGGGTAGGGCACGCACTCCACCCTTGTGGATGGCTGGTGGCCCCCCTCTGGTGCTTTCTTCGTCCAATATTTTTTTATTAATTCCAAAATGACTCTCCGTGAAGTTTCAGGACTTTTGGAGTTGTGCAGAATAGGTCTCTAATATTTGCTCCTTTTCCAGCCCAGAATTCCAGCTTGCGGCATTCTCCCTCTTCATGTAAACCTTGTAAAATAAGATAGAAAAGGCATAAGTATTTTGCCATAATGTATAATAACAGCCCATAATGCAATAAATATCAACATAAAAGCATGATGCAAAATGGACATATCAGTACCGTTTCAACATCGAAGGTCTCGTCGAGCTTAATACTGAAGCGCCGACCGTCTACCAGGTGAGGCCTGTCGCACAGACCCCGGTCGTCACCGCACCAGTCGCACTCCGGGATCCTATCATCGTCGTCAGACGACATTTCCTATGTTCATAATTCAAAGATTAAACTTCTAAAATTAAATATATGTACTACAAAAACTAAATTAGATCATTATTATTCATCACGAGTTGACTGTCGGTCTGTCGAGTCTTTTCTTGAAAACTCTCAGCTCACGTGGTGTATATATTCGACCGTCGGTGATGGTCGCTTGTCCCTTCGTTCCCGAGTGCATTACACCAAAATGTCTAGCACACGGGAACGAAGGACAAGCGACCCCCACGACAACAGTCGGGATTCTTCGTCCTCTCATATATGGTGGAGACTCTCCCTCACTGATTCCTCTCTGACTTTTGCGACCGTCGGTGATGGTCATTCTTCTCTTCCTTCCCGTGCATTACCAAAAGATCTATCACGAGAAAGAAGAGGAAGAACAACCCCCACGACAACAGTCGACATTCTTCTTTTCTCTCATATATGGTGGAGTCCCGACAGACTTAAAGTCAACCCGAAATGTCATCTAATTATCTTTCTAGAAAATCCGGGCCACTCGATATTTCCTACATATTCTAGCACAAGTCATGCCAAAATTCACGGAAAATCCGGCATGACCTTTGCTAAAAAGGACATATATTGAGCGCCTGAAATTTGCCGGAATGGAAATTAATCAACACTCCGGCAAAACATAGGCCACTGTGAGGTGTTCCCTGGAAACATAGGCCACTTGGGTAAGCACTAGTAGTACACAACAATACTCATCTAGCTACTACTCTACTACATCTATCAAAACATCTACATCATCATTGACATGGGGATTTGGCTGTCTCACCTCGAGGTCGGAGGGGGTCGGTGACGGGGACGACGGCGGGTATGATGCAGGGGCTCCTTGATTTCTGCAAAAACAAAATATAAACAAAAACATTATTAAAAAGAAGAAAATTTACTAAAAATTTCCTATTCTATTCAAAAGACCTACATTTACTGATTTTTTCTATTCTATTCAAAAAAAACTACATTCACTAAAAAATCTCATATTGCATTCTAATACATTTCTGTTCCTAAAAATTTCTATTACTAAATTATTTTACTAAAAAAGTCTATACCTAAATTTTTATACAGAGAGAGGTGGGAGGAGGAGGAGGAGGGAGGAGTGAGGGCTTCGGGCGGCTGGGGGAGGGAGGAGAGAGGAGGGCAGTGGGAGGCGGGAGGAGGGGGCAGGGCAGTCGGAGGAGGTGGGAGGAGAGCATCGGGCGGCGGCGGAAGGAGGGAGGAGAGAGGAGGGCCGCCGAAGGGAGGAGAGAGGAGGGCAGTGAGAGGAGGAGGGAGGGAGGGAGGCAGATACCTTGGGGGCCACGGTGGGTGACGGAGGGCGATGGCGGCGACGGTGGGCGAGGGCGGGCGATGGCGGCGACGGCGCACGGCGGAGAGAGAGCGAGTGAGAGTGTGAGGGAAGAGTGAGGACGCGGGGTGTGGATATGGTGCCCATAGTAGTAGCGCTGGTTGGTAAACACCGCTACTACTAAGCTCCATATCAGTAGCGCGTTTAGGGAACCAGCGCTACTGCTAAGCTCAATAGTAGTCGCGCTTATTAGAGAACCAGCGTTACTACTAAGGCTAAGCATGTAAAAAAAGCATCAAAAAAAGCATTGGTCATCAATGATCTTTGTGTGCAGAAACTAAATTGTCAGTATGAATCTTTGCCGGTTTAGGATCCGGCGAAGATTCATATTGCCACAGATCCTACACATAGAATACAATGAAGACCAAGTGGTTGTGATAGTTTGAGAAGCACCATATTTAAGGTGGTAAACACCCTGTTCGCGGAGCGATGTGGGACTAAACTTGGGTCCTAGGAGGGGACTGAATTTAGCAGTAGCGCTGGTTGGCGGAAAGTGCTACTGCCATGTACAATAGCAGTAGCGCTTTTTACAGAAGCGCGCTACTAGTATACCTAGCCTGCCGGCATCGGTGTGGCAATTATATTAGTAGCGCGTTTTATAACTACCGCGCTACTGCTATGTGTATAGTAGCAGCGCTCTTTCTGTGCAAGCGCTACTGCTAATTAGCAGTAGCGCTTCCTTTTAAAAAGAGCTACTGGTAAGCTTCCGTGTATAAGGTTTTCCCTAGTAGTTAAGTGTTATACGACTTTCTCAGGTATTTTCTCCTTCGGCGGCGGTGGCGGTTTCGGTGCAAAATGGGCCTTCACTTGGGCATCCATGACCCCTTTGTTTTCCTCCTCAGTCATCTCGTAAGCTAACTTCTTTTTGGCAGGAGGCGCGGGTTTCTTCTTTGGTGCTCTCTTCCACTTTGGAGTCGGCACACGCGGCGGAGATCGATATCGCATACTCGCACTGGGCTCCGTCTCGAGGTGGGGTGGATTCAGCTGACGCGACGGAGATCGATATGGCGGTCTCGCGCTGCGCTCCGTCTCAAGGTGGGTTTTTAGTCGGGTGATGCGGCGAACTTGGAGGAGGAGTCGGTGGCCTTGGCACCGAGTTTGGAAACATGATGCATTCCTTTCTCCAGACAATGAGACCATGTATGGCTTCTCCCAGTGTCTGCTCCCCTTGACCTCCAGGAAAGTCAAGCTCTAGTTAGTCATATCCCGATAGAACTTCATCCAGCCCGACACGAGCATAGCTAGGTGGAATCGGATTGCCGTGGATGGTTGCTTCAAGTGCATTCGGTCAAGCAAAGCCGTCCGCCACCTTCATGGATATGTTCTTCATTTTCATGTGTAGCTCACAAGTTGTTGTCTCTTGGATATCATCCATGGGGTAGCGAGCCAGCAGTGCATCATTGGCTGGGACCCCCGTGGAACCCACGCTGCTTTTTGGCATAGATAGGATGGTACTATCCAATGCTGGATCTGCTTGCTCCTGCCACTGAGACGCCCTTTGCTCGCTAATTGTGTCGACCTACTCCTGTTGCCGCATGAAAGCGGGTTCCAACTCCACATTCTTTGATTCTACCTTTTGAAGCCGGTCTGCATCCTGCTTCTTCTGGTCTGCATCTTGCTTCTTCTTTCTCGCATGGCTTCTGTAAGTGTCGTTCCACTCCTCAAACTCCTCAACCCATGGAACAACAACTTTGCCTCGTGTTTGTCCCGGGTGTTTAGGATTCTTGAGGGCGCGTGTAAGCTCGTCGTTCTCTCTCGGGCTAGAACGCCCCCATTCGAGCCTCTTCTATTACTTCAAGTAAAGCGTCTGAGGCTTCTTTAAGACTTGCCTGTTCAATAATCTCCCCTGTCTTTGGGTCCAACTTTCCCCCATGCGCATAAAACCAAGTCCTGCACATGTCGGGCCAACCCACTGTTTTTGTAGTGACCCCTGCAGCAATCATCTTTTCCTCAGATTCATACCAGTTAGGCAACCCAGTCTTGTACCCACCTGGCCCCAGAACATGGTGAAACTTTTTTTCTCAGCATTTATCTTGTTTTTCCTCGATCGTTCCTTAGCTGCTTCTGATTCCTTGAACTCCACAAATAAGTCCCAGTGATCTTTTACCTTCTCTAGTGGTCCAGTGAATTCTGGAGTCTTCTTTTCTGCGTTCACGTAGTTGGCCCATAAACTTTTCTTCCAAGTCTGGAATTGTGTGGCCATCTTCTTAAGAGCACACTTCTTGACATTCTCCCATTGGAGATCTGTGAAACCCTCTGATAGCGTGATATGTGACATGAGCGTATCCCAAAGCAGATTTTTTGCTCTTTCATCGACAAAACTAACTCCTCGAACTTCCTTTGGCTTATTCCATTCTTGGACGGTGATTGAGATTTGGTCCCTAACAATAACTCTGCATTAACGTATAAGTTTGTCCGAATTCTTTTTAGGGGCAATCGGTTCGCCATCTTCTTTGATTTCATTGATGTTGTACATTATGCCATCGGGCAACTTTTTGGCCAGGCTTCGTACTACCCTTGTAGAAGATTTGCTCGATCCGATGGGCTAAAACAAGAAAGATTTGTTAATATATATATACAAATCAATTAATACATGTAATGATCACCAGAGGCCTTATATATATACCTCCCCAGACTTAGTTAATTGCAGAACATTTCCTTCGCCATCATTGTTTGTGTGCCCTTCGTCTATTTGTTATTCCTCAATTCCCTCACCGGACTCGTCCAAATATTGTGAGCCGTCATCTGGTTCAATCTCTGGGTTTTGGGAGCGTCTCATGTCGAACATGATATCCTCTTGATCATGGTCGTCTATGCCGCTATAGTCCATAGCTTAACTAATCCAGCAGAAAGATAAAACAATTTAGTATTCAAATCAGAATGCATTCAATAAGAAAAAACTGAATGATAGTAGTCATCCACCGAAGAGGTTCAATCTGAGGGGCGAGGGATGGCGAGGAGGATTATTTTTTTAGCAAGATCATCATATAATATCACTAATACATCTCAAATAATCAAGTTAATGCATCATCGAATATTATCAAATATTATCACTAATACATCTCGAATATTATCATATAACATCACTAATACAGCTCGAATATTATTGAATAATCTAGTTGACTGGCGGTTCGTAAGGCGCGGGCGGTGGACACCCAAAGAGAAGGAACCATCACAGGATCATAGCTCGGGTGAGATCCCTGAAGAACCTGCCAGGTATTGGAGAACCACCTCCTCGGGGGCCGGCTGCCTCCGCACCGATAGTGGCCCATGCGACTGCCACCAAAGAAGCTCCGGGTCGACGACGGGAGCCCGATTCCTCCCCAAGCTGCGCAGCCCGGAAGGTAGCACCTCCCAGTGCCAGCCCGCCGGAGCCCAGTCCCGGACATGGGACCTCTCAAGCAGGTTCTCACCGCCGAGTCGACAATGAGGATGCGGGCCGAGCATCATCGACGTCGAGAAAAAATTCTTATGAAAACAAATTCCTATGCAATAATTATCATTTTATTATGCTACTCATATTTAATAAACTTTTACAACTATAGTAGATGGGCAAATTTGAACAACATTTTATATCATTGATCCAACCATTCTTTTTATAGGGAACCCACACTTGAACAACATTTCTATTCATCCATTTAACATTCATCTATCTAACATTTCTATTCATCCATCATTCTAACATACATCAATATAGCATCTATCAATCTACATATCCATCTAACATTCATCTACACACAAAAATACATAATAAATCCATCTAATTAACATTCATCTACACACAAAAATTACATACTCCCAAAATCTCATGTCACATCCACAATGTCGTTATCAAAATTAACCATCTGCTCACACTAATAATTAACATTAACATGACTTGAAAAATACAAGGACAAAAATCATCACTAGGTTCAAACCATTCACCCAAACCATTATTTTTAATCATTTCAATAAAACCATCAGGATCATTATCAACATCAAATTCCTTAAATGCTTTTCCAAACTTAGCATCAAAAGTAACAAGTGTAATAGGAGAACTAGAGTGTCAAGGCAAGTCATTAGAAGCAGAACCCTGTTCTTTTACTTGAGCAATTTTTTGAGCTAAAAAAATCAGATAATGGGCGCACATTGTTAAACATAGACATAGCATCATAAGTTGGTAACATAGTAGATGGCGAATCATTCAATGGTTGAGTACTCAAGTGATGTAAAATAGATGAAGAATCTAATGCTTTTTTACTGGAAAATTAGCACCAGTTCTGGTGGTGGATGAAAAAAAATTAACTTTTAGATCTTTAATTTTTATCATGATGGATAATAAATTCAGCAAGCAAGAAAATACAAATGGACTTACCAATAGAGCTATGCTCCCTAGCAATGGTGCCAGAAAAGTGTCTTGATACCCACAAGTGTTGGGGATCTAGGCAGTCTTTCTTGGAAAGTATTTTACCCTAATTTGTATTTGACAAGATGGGAGCAAGAGAATATTGATAAGATTTTAGCAATTATGGCATCACTCTGAACCACACCAGTAAAAAATACTTGCTATATGGAATTTATTAGTAGCAATGATTATGAAGGTGCGAAAGTGGCGACAATTGAAGTTGAGTAAGCGAGAGCAGTAATTACCTGGCAGTTGCGAAGTAACAAGTAGTAAAGATAGTTTAGCAATATTAAAATATCAGGCACATGAATGGACATTGGGATGTTGCATGGATGATATTAATCATGGCATAGTGCTTTTCTAAATGAGCAAACAATCCTAAGTTCATGTTCTCTTACTTTTGTACGCATTTGTTCCGTATGTAGTTGGATGTACTGGTAAAGTAATTTGCCCAACATATATTGTCCTACCCTCCCATGTCACTGGGAGCCTTAGGTAATTAAGGGTAACTAGTCGTCAACCCGTGCGACTGCACGGGCTAGTTATTTAGGTAGTAAATGATTTCAATATATTTTGAAGAACATTGAATATGTCTAAAATGAAATAACTACGAACTCAGATACTTTGTGCTCGGAGTATTAACCTATTGAATGAAATACACACTTTGGCAAATATTTGGTCTTTCCGTAAAAAGCACAAACCTCCGGTATGATATCGTCTCCGCTATCAAAGCACTATTTCTCTTATCCAATAGAGAAAGTACTATCAATGTTTAATTGTTATGTAGATCAGATGCATCACAGTGCACGTTGGTGTCACGGGATGCACACCACTTTACAAAGTATATAACGAAAGTGCACTATATAACAACAAGAAAGAGAAATAGAGTTGCCGATGATGATTATACTTTCTAATGGCATATATAGGTGAACATTAAACCTATAATAAGTTTAGATTTTTTCTGTTGAACTCACACCCAGTCGAGTTCCCTTTTTTAGAAGGGAAAGCAAAACTTGGCATAAAGGTGCATGTTGGCTTGTTTTGTAAATCCGATAAAAAACAATCTAAGTTAGATATTAAAAAGCGCACCAACATGCAAATCATCTTGGTGTAAAACATGTCAATAGCTTCTATCGACTGTATGCATATATTCTAGTTTCACACTACGATGTTGAAGTTGTATGCCAGGAGAGAAATGTGCATCTGCCAACGGATTTATTCAACAATTGTTACATGATAAGGATAATAGACAAATGAGTAGTTTAGTACTTAATGACTATGCAGGACATATTTACATTTGATTCCGTGTGGGAACATAATTTACAGGACAAAAGAGGTAACAACACATACATATTAGAAGAGAGGCTGGAAAGTTATTCTTTGGAAACAAATATAAACTTGCTATGAATAAATATATATCTCTTTGCGTCAAAGAAAGTTTGACGATGTTGAAGAACCACTAAGCATAAAAGAGATTAAGACCATCAATTTATCTGAACACATTACAGTCCGAAGCATGCAGTTGTATGTGAGAAAGGTTGACATGAGGCATTCGCTAGTGATTCCATTATTGTTTTCCTATGTATTATGTCCAAAAAAAAAGATGGGACAATTGAGTGCTGATGATTGAAGAGCAAACGGCCATAGCTTCAAATAAATATGGTCATGCGTATCATATATGCTAGAATTTTTCCAGTCGAATGCCCATTCGATTTCATTTAAGAAAGGTTATATATTTGAAATGCTATTTCTATTTGCTCTAAGCTACATGGCCACTTGTATATTCTTTGAAGTAGTTGTTGGGACACAAACAATTATTTTTAGTCTGAAGAGCCCAAAAAAGTTTGGCTAAGGTATCGACATGGACGAATATTGTATCAAGTAGAAAGGAAAATTCCTCCTAAAAACATGCTCTTAGCGGCATGGGCAGATCGAATATAACAACCCCCTACAGTTTTTGCATCAGGAATCTCCAACTTATGTTAGCATGTACAGATGAACCTTTAAATCGGTGAATGATGTGTACACCTCATGTAATCTTGATTGACACACCAACAAATAATGGAGAGCTAAATTCCATCCTTGTTGAATATTCGTAGCAAACTATCAATGTTCGTAACATTGGGATAGTGATGGTCGCTAGTAGCAATCCTTATTTCTGAGTCCTTTCCAGAACGAAATTTCAACATTGTTGAATATTCCCTGGATCTCTCACACGGGGAACTCCTGGAGGACATTGGAAGGCACGTAGGGTCTTGAATGTTCAGCTAGCTTTGGCCTTAATAACATTATGTACCTAGGCGAGCTATGTAATCTACTCATGAAGCAATAAAGAAGACATCATAATACAATACGTATCTTTGGCCATCAAGAGATTTCTCTTGTGCATGCGTGCATTTATTTTCCGGCCGGCTAGCTGCTCTCTAAGTGCATCTGTTTTGGTGTTGTTTGCAGCAGCTACGCACAGGACGGATCGGCTAGCAGGATGCTTGAGCATGATCAATCAGAGGATGTACAGGTTTCTTCATTGCTTCGCCATCATGTTGTCTTCAAAATTAATTGGTGATGTGGAGCTCTGCTAAGACAAAGGTCAGTTCTCCTCCTGCGCCAGCAAAACACAAACTAATCTGAGGCATGCGGAGGATCAGACTCACGGCCCGCTAGATTGAGGAGGGTGCGGCCTGGGCTCGTGGAAGACATGAGGAGGGCAAGGCAGAGGAAGAGGAGGACAGGGATGAGGACGAAATCAACCATCACGCCGTGAGGGTTAGAGATGTTGCGTTCACATTTTTTTCATAATAATAATAATTGGGATGGACTACAAATCATGTACTTTGAGGACTCTAACTATGGTTGACCATAGTTGTATAACCTTAGGACTCTAGCCATGATTTATTTACTTCTAGGACTTTAACTATGATTGAGAGAGTTGGCTTATTAGAGAGAGATACGTGAGTTAAATATGTGAGTTTTTTTCTTGTATGAAGGAGAGAGATATGTGAGTTTGAACCAACAATACATCATGCATCTAAAAAAATATCATGAGACGTGAGAGATTGAGAGAGTTGGGTTATTGGAGAGAGATACGTGCGTAAGTTTTTTTCGTTCTATGAAGGACAGAGATACGTGAGTTTTTTTTTTGTTCTATGAATCAATCTACATCGTAATAATTTGGTCCCACCAGATGAACGGCTTGTAAAATCTAATTAACGTGGGAATTTCTAGGAAGTGCCTAATTAGTATAGGTATAGATAGATAGATAGATAGATTAAGTTAGTCTTTTTTCAAGACAATGATCCTCAAACTACTGTCCTTTCCATTGATAACCCGGACAGTCACTCTCGCGATCCATTATTTGGAATTATAATGGGTGAAACAACTAGCAGGTATGAACCAAACATGTAAACATCATGATAACATAAATGGTTCAGATATGAAATCATATTACTCCAGACCTAGTAATAAGCATTAAGCATAACATAGTTGCATCAACAGTAGATCAAGAATAATAGTCAAACTATGGATCAAAACTCTAACATGATAACACTATTACATGATTGGCATCATCCAATTCCCATCCATTCCATGTGCCTACAATAGACTACTCACACATGAATGGGAGAAGCATAATGTTGGTGATGGAGAAGGGAGTGGTGTCCACAACGGCAGAGAAGAACCCTCCTCAGAGATGGAATCAGCTTCTGAATTGCCCTCAAAATGCAGGTCAACGAAGGCGATGGCTCTCTGGTCCTTGGAAAAATATGACAAAATTCACCACGACTTTTAGGGTTTGGAGGCTTATATATCCAGAAGGGGAGCAAGGGGGCCACACCAGGGGTCGGCGTGCCCTGGCCACGTGGCCAGATCCCTAGCCGCATGGGCCCCCTATGTGGGCCTCCTTCTGCAGGCCTCCGTTATTTATTCAAAAAAATAAAGTATTTTTCTTTTAGTTTTCCCCAAAAGTTTATTTCCCAGACATTAACAAACACCAATTAGTAAATCTGCCAAAAATGGCATTAGCACCAACCATTATTATCAACTAGGGCAAATTTAGAGGCGGAATTATAAGCAAAGTGATTAGAAAAGTATATATGTTTGAGTTGTATCAACATACCATTGAGAATATATCCCCCCACCCCATGTGTCAACCGGGACAATGAGTAAACTCTCTTACTACCCTTAGTGAGGCAAACCCATCAAACTTTTTTTCCCTTTCACTACTACAGAATCGAACAGCACTGACCGACCAAATCATATCATCAGTGACTGGCCGGTCCGTGTCTCGGGGTCAGTGATGACATTGTCATCACTGGCCGGCCAATTGGCCAGTCACTGATGACTAGCCCTAGTCATCACTGACCGGCCGAATGGCCGGTCACTGATGTGTTGTGCAGGGCACCAGAAAAGCAGCAGTTGGGTGCTACATAGCACCCAGCTTCATAGAAGATCACATATACAATCACATAACATCTTATAAGAGAAGATCACATATACATGCATCTTCTTGTAGAAGATCATATACACACTAGGCAAAAATTACCAGCCATGGCTTACATACTTAACATGTGTTTTGGCACAACATCACACCTCACATCACAGTAGGTAGACTATATGAAGCACAACAAGAACATCAGTAACATCAACTCGAACTCAAAAGTTTATGAAGCATGACAAATAAAAATATCACTATGTCATAAGCTAACCCCAATGTGACATGCATCATCACCAATGCATGTGACCATCAGTTATCCATGCCTTCACATGATCTAAAAGGTTCACAACCCCATGTAAACCTTTGATCATCTGCTCCAAAATTCAAATGCTCAGCGTCAAATAATAGAAAGTTAATATATAGCAAGTTAAAGAACCAAGTTAAAATAAATGAATTGTGTGCACATGTCAACATTGTGTAAAAATAAATGAACACACAAGTGATATGGTTGTTACAATTTAAAATTTTGACAGAACATACAAGTGACATGCATGTTAAGTTTATAAATTTGACAAGAATCAAAAGATTGTCATATTGGATCGATTCTAGAGGTCACATACGACCTCGGATTAATATTACCCAAAAATCAAAGTTGTTCAATTTGACGAGGATACTTTTTTTCATGTTGGACCCTTTTCCTTTTGAAGCCATCTTAATGACCAAATCAGACACGCCATACATCAGACATGTATCAGACAATGTCTGGATTGAGGTGGTTGTATTTTAGTTAAATGTGCTGTGTGTTGACAAATTTGTGCAATTGCATGTACATACAAATTGAACCTAAATTGAACCAACTCATATGTGAGGTAGAGAGGGGAGAGATGGGTAGCTCACCATGTTCGGCCGCTAGGAGGGGAGGGAAGGAGGAAGTAGTCATCAGCGAGTTCGTCATCCCAGTGCTCGAGAGGAGAGGAGGTAGGGGTGAAGAGATCCTCCACATCCTTGGGCCGAGCCGCTAGGAGGGCTTGTCGGGGATGGTCCACCGAGGAGGAAGCAGATCCATGTGATGGCAAGCCGGAGGTAGGAAGGGCAAAGTGCGGCGTCGAAGGAGACATGTGAGGGCATGCAAAGACAGTGATGGGGGCTCGGGAGCAGCCGCCGCCGCTGCGAGAGGAAGAGGGCAAGGGACTTGGACGTGGTTGGTTAGATCATTTTATGCGTTGTGGGCTGGGTAGGAAATTTTTAAAGCGATATGAATCAATATTGACCGGCCACTCAGATTGGCCGGTCAGTGATGACATGTCATCAGTGACCCCCCATATGGAACGACCGGTCAGTGATGAGGCTCAACTCTGACCGGTGTGAAATCATCATTGACTACGCGTAAGACTGGCCAGTCAGTGATGAGGTGTCCCCCAATTGGTCGGATAGGGATGACTTGTCCAAAACAGTCATCAGTGACGCGCATTTTGTGGTCGGTCAGTGTTGACTCTCATCACCGACTTGTGGCTAAGGCCAGTCAGTGATGAGGGGTCAGTAGTACACCGATCTGTAGTAGTGTTTTCTGTCACTAGGAATACTTCGCAAAATAGTGGTCTACTCCATCTAGTGCACACCGTTCCCTCTATTGTCTTTCATCTAAACTGGCCAATGATTAGAGTAATCGAATGGAGACCCAATATACATCTATAAATAAACCAAACAACCATAATAACGACACCATAATGAACTTATTAATCATATAGCAAAAGATCCACCATAATAATTACATAGTTGATCATAATTTTGATAGGCAAGTCATATGGTCTAGACATGGTAGCACAATTGATAGAGATTGCTACATAGATGCTACTATAAACCCATAGTACAGGGAGTGGACTACTCACACCTCATCGGGAAGCATCGTGGTGATGATCTTGATGAAGAATGACAGTAATTGCCCCCTTCAGGAGGGTGCCAGAGAAGCAAGCTATAGATGTTTCGCCTCTGTTTCACAAATATGGCTCGGTCAGAGTGGCAAAAAATCCCTCTAAAATTATGGTAGAAGTTGTTTGTAAATATAAATGCTGCGCTAGCCCCCTGTGGAGCCCACCGGGCCCCTCTTTTGCAAAGCTTCGTGATTTATTTTGAAAATTTCTCCTGGTTTTTTCTGTACACTAGTGTACAAATGCTTACACACAATCTTAATTAGTGGTGCACCAATTTCAATCCACACCACCGGTATTTTTTCCAACTACTGATGGCGTGGGCATATTTCTTACGCCACCAGTAATATATTACTGGTGGCGTGTTGTATAAAATCCAGGCCGCTAGTATTTGGGATCCAATAGTCGGACCCGACTTAAGTTACTACTGGCGTGCCTACAAACCAGACGCCACTAGTAATTTTCTTATTGGTGGCATGCCTCTACATGCATACGCCACTAATAAGTGGACCATTCTATTCCAAAAATATATATTTTGAAAAAATTAAGGGAGAAATGGGTATATACCCACACGCCACTAGTAATTGGGCCCTACGTATACACGCACACACCACTGATAACCTTGGGCCCAAATTGCCCCATATGCAAACATCCAAACCTTACTGTTATCCACTCAGCAGCAGCCTGATCCTCTTTCTCTCCTCAGCCACCAGTGCTCTCTCCAGTTCTTCTCCCCCAACCAGTACCCTATCTAGCCTGCCGGTTGCCAGCTCCTCCTAGTGCACCTCTCTTCTCTCTCTGCCACCCAAGGAAGCCGGAACCAGCCGGTGAGACCTCACCCCATCTCCACTCCATGCAGTGCTGGAGGCGCACGCATCGGAGGTGAAACTGATTCTCGTCGCAGCGGTGGTGGTGCTACGTCCCCACCTAGCCGCAACACTCCATCGACCGCCAGAGTTTGTCGAGGCAGTTTGCTACAGCGTGGTCGTCCCCAACTCCAATGTGTTCGTCTCTTGTTCTATTGTTCACATGTGTCCATCCGTGTAGATCTAGCATGTACTCAATTCCTCATATGTGTGTGTTATTAATTAGTTCAACCTTGTACATGACTACAAATCTTGTATTTTGTTAATTTTATGACACATATGTGTAATGATTTGGTTGAGAACATATCCATTGTAGATTTGGGAAATGGAAGCCTGGATGTAATTCTAATGTTGTACATGGATCTTGTAGAAAACGCAATATGCCCCAAATATTTATAGGTGGCGTGCACAATCAGACACACATCATTGGTACAAGTAGATACTAATGGCGAGCCAAATGCTAAAACGCCACAGATATATACTACTGGTGGCGTGCACTTACCTGGCACGCCACCAATATATATGTTACTGGTGGCGTTGGTTGTGGCACGCCACCAGTATCAGTTATCAGTGGCACCATATTGGTGGCATGGGCTCGACACACCACTAAGGTGGTTTTTGGCACGCCAGCAGTAGCGTTTTCTGCAGTAGTGATAAGGGCATTGATTTCATCTTTATAAAATTATGGTAGAATTTTTTATGTCAGGTTGACATTGATGTCATCCTTATGGTGTTCCTTAATGATGTGATTATTACTAATGGGTTGAGGGCACCTCAAGGAGAATGTTAATGGTCGCGAGGTTCAGTTTTCCACATCGCACTATGTGGCCTAATAATGTTAGGCCTGTGTGACTGTTGGGCAAAAATAAATTTTTGTTGATGTATTTAATTTTTTTAGTTAAGATATGAATTGCTTAAAAGACATGAAGGCCCATAATGATGTTGATGAAATTGTGATTAATTCTATGGACAAGAAAATTTTGTTTATAGAATTTTAATATGATTTTTAGTATCGTAGTCATTATATGACATTTATTGATGAAATTGTTTCAAAGCATATATTGTCATTTTTTGACAGATATCATTTGCCAAATATTATTATTTGGTGAATCATTTACGTTTGTCCAAATTTTATTGTTTGGAGAATTTTATGATGTTCTGATGTTAATATTAATGTCATTTACACTATGAATGTCAACTTTAATGTTTGTTCAGTGGCAATGACATTTATATTATTAATGTTAATTCCAAAGTCCAATATAAATGGTATTGTTATGTCAAGTCATTAAGAATTTTAATGATAATTTTGGCAGTTATGTTTAATGTTATTTTCAATGTCAACTTTAATGTAAAAAATGAAGGCCAAGATGTGTTGTAATTTCTAGAGAATCCTCGTGTCTGATGACACATTATATTGCATTATGTTGTTGTTTTATGTTAATAATCCTGCTTATTAATTTGGCCAATGTTCTTGCTGGTCATTATGTGATTTTAAGTCTCTAATCAAAATGGAACCAACGGGAAGTTTTGATTAGAAATTTAATGAGCAAATGTTCATATGGCAAATTTTAAGATTTTGACCAATGTTGATTATTGTTCTTTTCCGCTTTGAGCCCAACGGTGGTACAAACTAAAACAACATTTAGGCATGTTTTTAATTCAGATCATTGCAAGGTTAGTTCATGCTTGATGTTTTATTATGACGCTCATAAAGTTGTCACCTCTTTTCAGCAATGAATACCAATAATGATACCATTTACTGGAACTATGGAGTTGACTTTCCCAAGTGGAAGGAAAATATCCTTTTCATGCTCGGTCTTGACAACCTACATCATACATTACATGAGGAAGCTCCCACAACTCCTGCCACTAATGTTGAGGATTATGCTGAGTAAAAGGAGTTTGATGACATTAAGACAAAAGAGTGGGAGTAGTCCAACCGCTTGTCACTCAAAGTTATGAAGAAAACAATCTCAGTCATACTAAGGAATGCAATTCATGGCTCCGAATATGCCAAGGAGTTCTTGGCCTCTATTGAGGGGCATTTTAAGGGCACTTTACCTGGTGAAGTCAGGATTTAGGGGGATTTGCTATAAGGACAATACAGAAGAAGGCATTTAATTCTTAAAAATTTAATATGATCATGTATGTTTTAAATGCCCAATTAAGTTAAAATAGAATTATGTAATACCAGTCCAGCAGTGAGGCAAGACAAGTTATGTTTTCACTAAATTAATCTTTTGTAATGATTCTGCGTGCAATGATACAATTAAGATGTAACAGAAGTGTAAATAATGAGACCCATTGAAATTCTGGTTTTGTTCTATTAGACTACATTTCGAGGGGGGAATGGAACATCTCATTGTAGATGAGATATCACTCTCTCTCATTAATGATGAGACACCACACTCACTTCTCCTATAAAAACCAGAGCACAGTCAATAAAAATGTGTTAATTATCTGATCAAGATGGAACCAATGAGAAGCCTTATTTGGAGAACAAATGAAAAGCAAAATAATGTTCAGACTCCTTTTATCATGCTCACTACTATTATGTGTACATACTCCCTTATGAATCATATAAATCACACAAGAATGCTGAAGTGTCAAATTTGCCGATCTAATGGCAGTTATGATATTAATGTTGCATGTGTCTTATTATTATATTTCTGACCGACGTTGTTTATAACCATGTGCCACACTTCATTAAGTTCTTCTGCGTGTTCTACCCAATGGTGCTATGGATTAGAATTAAAATTTATGGTTGCTATGACTTTAGACTCTAGAGCTTGATAAATGTTCTACGAGAATAAAGTAATCATCCGGAGCCTGGACCCTAGGAACACAAATCTTGAGGAAAAGTGGTCTTAAATATGGATTATCCATGAGATCTTTATTCCTATGCATCCGGTGAATTGAGGACTATGAAATCCCTATTGCAACACCTAGTGTTGAGTCTCAGCATTTCCCTGTGATAAATAATGAACCAATCAATGTGTGAATGTTCATCTTAGTGGCTTGGTGTCATGTAGGATGAAATGAAGACTATGAGATCTAATGATATACATAACTTGGTAGTGTTTTTTTAATGAGTGAAAATAGTATGCTATAAATGTCTCCGCAAAATCAAATGTGACTTCGAGGGAAACCTCGAAAGGTTCAATCAAAGTTTTATGATGAAGGGAGAAGGTATTGATCATAATGACATCTTTTCTCATGTCTCAACTAAGGACTTGTCACGGCGTTTGTGTTGTCATCATGACATGCTTCTATGTTGATTGAATTTAGAATGTTTTAGTGTGGCTCAATAGGAAAATTTTCATCATGAAAGATAGACACCATAAGGCATGTTGTCTAAAGAATTCAAATCATGAACGAAGACAAGTGTTGAGACAATGGTACCTTGAGTCTGGGGGACTAAGTCCAATACCTTATTATCACAGGGATTTCGTGGCAATACTCATGATTTGGGGAGCAAGCCGCATGAGGAGGATCTAGGAACGGGATTCACACCAGGGATTCACCCAGGTTCTGGGCTTCTGTCTAAGAGGTAGTACCCTACTCCTGCCGAGTGTTTTAATCAAGCCTCATATGAAAATTTACAAGTGTTTTGAGAGAATTAAGTTTGATCCGCCATATCTATATGGGTGTAGTGTGTATGGATGAATACTATGTTTATGCATGCATGCCCATGCAAGGGCACCATAATCTCACCTTACATAGGACAAGGAGATTGGGCAATACAACGGCTGGGTCGGCCACGTAGCAATAATGGTGCATTCAATGCGTATCACAACAGATAGCTTAATGCACTATTGCAATGCCTAATTGAATGCCTAACGGTAACACCTGCTTGATGATGTTGTACAAATGTTTGATTGAAGACGTCATTGTAACGCTTGTCTTTATGCCGTGCTAATGGTCTAGCCGGGTGGACATCATGGCCCAGTTTAGCCGGATGGGGTTCGTGGTGCTAGCCAGCCAAGTGTGATTCCTGGAATGGGCTTGGGCCATACCAAGGTTGCTGGGCCGACTCCTCTCCTTTGGCCTACCCGGGAGGATCCCTCTGTAAGTAGGCCCCAAGTCATTGAAGATCTCGTTGCTAAAGCCGACTCTTCTTGGATAGGGGAAGTTCTTGTTCGAAGAATTGACTGTGCGCATTGCCGAGTCACCTGGTGAGAGATCTTGATGCACTCTAAAAGTTCTTGCAAAGCTTAGTCATGAGCTAACAATGGTAAAGTCTCAGTGATACCCAATATTCTCTGCTGGGAGAATGGCCTGTGGCCCACTAGGAAGCGTATCATAAATTTTGAGTGAACTCGAAGAATGTTTGGGCTTATCTGAGTCGGTCGTTGCTAGCTGTTGTCATGGAGAGGAACATTTCTGATCTTTAGCTTTAGAACCGAATCCATGGACTTAGGCATTTGGCTATGGAGCACAGGACAACTTGTGCTAGTTGGGGATGCTAAGTCTGTTCTTAGCTCGGGTGATACCGAGTGGTCTGTGACCCGATGGACACCGCGCACGATGATGATGCCTCGGTTCTGCCTGGGATATGCATTGATACAGTGGTTTGCCGGCATGTGGAGTGCATAGTTAGGTGAAGTGGTTCGCCTCCACCGCCTGTAAATGCGCACCATGGGGGGATGATACGTATCCAATGTATCTATAATTTTTTATTGTTCCATGCTATTATAGTATCAATCTTGGATGTTTATTATGCAATTATATATCATTTTTTGGGACTAACCTATTAACCCAGTGCCACTTGCTGTTTTTTGCATGTTTTTGGCTTTTTAGGGAAACAGTACCAAACGAAGTCCAAATGGAGAAAAAACTTTGGATTAATTTTTCTTATACCAAAAGAAACACTGGAAGCTTTGGAAGAAGACTTGGGGAGCCACGGAGGCGCCACAAGCCTGCTATTCGTGCCCTGGGGGGTAGGGTGTGCACCCCAGTCTTGTGGGCCCCCTGTGGCACCTCTTGACCTAATTCCAGCGCTATAAATTCTCTAATATTCTGAAACCAACAGAGACCACCCGAAACACTTTTTTCGCCGCCGCAAGTCTCTGTTTCTTCAAGATCCCATCTGGAGGCCTTTTCCGGTGATCTGCCGGAGGGGGATTTGACCACGGAGGGATTCTACATCAACCTTGCTGCCATTCTGATGATGCATGAGTAGTTTACCACAGATCTACGGGTCCATAGCTAGTAGCTAGATGGCTTCTTCTCTCTCTTTGATCTTCAATACAATATTCTCCTTGATTTTCTTGGAGATCTATTCGATGTAATCCTTCTTTGTGGTGTGTTTGTTGGGATTCGATGAATTTTGGGTTTATGATCAGATTATTCATGAATATTATTTGAGTCTTCTCTGAATTCTTATATGCATGATTGTTATAGCTTTGTATTTCTCTCCGATCTATCGGTTTGGTTTGACCAACTAGATTGATTTATCTTGCAATGGGAGAGGTGCTTTGTGATGGGTTCAGTCTTGCGTTGCTCAATCCCAGTGCCAGAAAGGGACATGACATATATTGTATCATTGCCATTAAGGGTAAAATGATGGGGTTTATTCATATTGATTGGATTTACTTTGTCTACATCATGTCATCTTGCTTAAGGCGTTACTCCATTTTTCATGAACTTAATACCCTAAATGCATGTTGGATAACGATCGATGGGTGGAGCAATAGAAGTAGATGCAGGCAGGAGTCGGTCTACTTGACTGGGACATGATGCCTATATACATGATCATTGCCTTGAATATCGTCATAACTATGTGCTTTTCTATCAATTGCCCAACAGTAATTTGTTTACCCACCGTATGCTATCTTCAAGAAAGAAGCCTCTAGTGAACACTATGGCCCCCGGGTCTATCTTTTATCATATATATAATCCAAAACACTTTACTGCAATTTATTTACTGTTATTTTATTTTGTGTTTTACTTTATCTATCTATAACTACGAGATTTGATCCTTGCAATTAACTGCCAAGGGATTGACAACCCCTTGTTTTGCGTTGGATGCAAGTATTTGCTGTTGTGTGTGTAGGTGCTGCTAACGAGGTTCTATGTGGTTCTCCTACTGGATTGATAACCTTGGTTCTAAACTGAGGGAAATACTTATCTCTACTATATTGCATCATCTTCTCCTCTTCGGGGAAAATACCAACACAGTCTACCAGTAGTAGGAAGAATTTCTGCGCCGTTGTCGGGGAGATATCACCAAGACCTATCAGGTACGTACACGCAAACTATCATATACTTGTATTTACTTTATTTGCCATTTGCCTCTCATTTTCCTCTCCCCCCCACTTCTAAAACTATTTTACAAAAACAGAAAAATATTTTTCGTTTGCCTTTTTGTTCGTTTGCTTGCTTGCTTTTATTGTCTTCATGTCATGACTCAAAAACAGAAAGGAAACAAGGAAAATAAAAGATATCCATGGATCCACTTAAAGTATGCTACTTGGATCATCTCCGATCCATTCTTGCTCGTGCCAAAACCACAACTAGTTTAGTTGAGGGAAAATCATTAGATGAGCATGCTCATTTTGTGCGTTACCGTTTGTCTCAAAAAGGGAGAATCTTATGGGATCAAATAAATTGTTTGCTATGCTATGCTTGGAATCTTTGTGAAATTTTTGATTTTACTTGTTGTTCTAAGAACCCTAAAAAACACCTTCCCTACTTATGTGAGTTTAATGATAATGAAATCTTATCTTCTTATGCCAAGGGTGTTTATAGTTACTATGATATCGAACAAATTGAAGAATTTGTTGCTTTTAAGGATGCTTATGAAGTTGCTTCTTTGATTGAAAAGTATGTTATTACTCTTTACCAGTCTGAAAATTTTGATATACTTAAATATTGCTATGAAAACTATGCTCCTAATGCATATGTTAATGAATTTATTGAGAAAATGTATGCTTCTTTGCAAGAGAATAATGAGATGCATGAACCTATAGATAACTATGATTCCGTTGAGTCGATTGAAATATCCCCTCTTGATGAACATGATGCTTGCTATTCTTATGGCCACGGTGCCAATATTAATTATGCTTATGGAGATGAACATGCTATCGCTCCTTATGTTAAAAATGACATTATTGCTATTTCACCTACACTTGATAGCTCCTTGAATGAAAAGCATTATTGCGATGATGTTATTATAAATTCTATTAATGTTAATTGTGTTAATGATATGCAAAACTACAAGCTTGGGGATGACGATTATGTTATATCCACTACTTATTGTAATGATCATGATTGGGGTGATGCTTCTTATGATCTTGAAAATTTATTTAAGCCTCATTATAAATATGATATTGATAATAATATTTGCAATAATATTGAAAGTGGGTTTGGAAGAGTGTCAACTTTAGGTAAAAAGAATCCCACATATTTGGAGTGTGTTCAATCTTATGAAATTTTTGATAAATGTGGGTTTGGAGAGGTCATGACTTTAGTTGATGATAATCCCACTATCTTGGAAGATTATAAGACTTTTATGCATGTGGGTCATGAAGTGAAAATTTTATATGATTGCTATATTGTTGAATTTGAATATGATCATACATGTAATTATTATGAGAGAGGAAAATATGGTTGTAGAAATTTTCATGTTACAAAATTACCTCTCACTTTGTTGAGATTGTCAATGTTTTATTCTTCTTCCATGCATATGCTAGATATTTCTTGTCTTGATAATTTGTTTCCTTATAAAATGCCTATGCATAGTCAGTATGTTAGACTTAAATGTGTTTTTCACATGCTACATGATGCTCTCTTTGTTTTTCAATTGTTATCTTTCAGGTGAGCATTGATAAAATCTCAAGCCTATCTTAATGGCTATAAACAATAGTGCTTGTTGGGAGGCAACCCAATGAATAAAATAAATTTTATGTTTACTTTCTGTTATTTGAGTTTGCACACAATTATGCTACTGTTATGATTGTGTTTTTATGTTTTAATTAGTGCTTGTGCCAGGTAAAGCCGTTAGGATGATGCGGGATAATAGTTGCTTTGATTCTGTGAAAAAACAGAAACTTTTACGCTCAGTCCAGAAAAATCTAAAACTCACTGGAAGGTGTTCTTGCTCTGAATTTTTTACACGTGATTGATATAAAAAAATTCAATGTTGTCCTAATTTTCAGAATTTTTAGAGGTTCAGAAGTATGGTTGTTATTCAGATTGCTACAAACTGTTCTGTTTTAGACAGATTCTGCTTTTGTTGCATAGTTTGTTTGTTTTGATGAATCTATGGATTGTATCGGGGGGTATAAGTCATGGAGAAGTTGTAATACAGTAGCTATTATGGAATAATAATATATGAATTGGTTCATAACAGTACCTAAAGTTTATGATTTGATTGTTATACTAACGGATCTCACGAAGGTTTTTGTTGAGTTTTGTGTGCTGAAGTTTTCAAGTTTTGAGTGAGATCACGATGGATGAAGGAATAAGGAGTAGCAAGAGCCTAAGCTTGGGGATGCCCGAGGAACCCCAAGATAATATTCAAAGATACTCAAGCAATCTATGCTTGGGGATGGCCCCGAGTGGCATCCCCTTTTTCTTCTACCAACCATCGGTAAATTACTTGGAACTATATTTTTATTCATCACATGATATGAGTTTTGCTTGGAGCGTCGTGTATGATAGTGGTCTTTTGCATGTTTGCTTTTTAGTTTGCCACAATCATCCCATGTTGGACACACCTTTTTAGATAGAGACGCATTTATTCGTGATTTGTTAGAATACTCTATGTGCTTCACTTAAATCTTTTGAGCTAGGCAGTTGCTCAAGTGCTTCACTTATATCTTCTTGAGCACGGCGGTGGTTATATTTTAAAGAAATAGTTGCACTCTCATGCTTCACTTATATCTTTTTGAGAGTCCAATAAATAGTGATGGCAATTTGCACGGGTTATGAAATTGGTCCTAATATGATAGGTATTCAAGAAGGATATAATAAAAACTTTCATGTAGATCACTGAATATGATAAGTTTGATTCCTTGCAATAGTTTTGTGATATTAAGGCAGTAATATGTGGGAGGTACTAGTGAATAATGGTGTTTAGTAAGAATATTGGTGTTAAGTTTGTGATTCCCGAAGCATGCACGTATGGTCTGTCGTTATGCTATGAAGTTGCAGCACGATTTATTATTGATTGTCTTCCTTTGTGTGGCGGTCGGGGGCGCGTGATGGTTAACTCCGACCAACCTCCCCCCTCGGAGCAAGCGTAATACTCCCTCCGTTCCTAAATATAAGTCTTGGTAGATATTTCACTATGGTCCACATACAGATGCATGTAGATGCATTTTAGAGTGTAGATTCACTCATTTTGCTATGTATGTAGTCCATAGTGCACTACTAGGGATAACCCTAGCAGTAGCGCTTTAAATGGAGCTAGCATTAGTGCTGGCAGAAGCGCTACCACTAAGGCGCTACAGCTAACTTACAGTAGTAGCACTGGTTTACCAACGCTACTGCTATACCTGTTAGCAGTAGCGCGCCCCATAAAAAGCGCTACTGATAACAGTAAATAGCAGTAGCGTTTCTTATGAAAAGCGCTACTGCTAAATTTTCCTGTATCTTTTTTCCTGCAGCTTATTGGTGTTGTATTTGTATAGGTTTTGTACAGTAGTTTCATCATATAATTTTATGACCATGATGAGTTATTATATATATCAGTGGGTGAAATAAACGTGGATTGGATTCAAGTGGAGGCAACATGGTGCACATCGAAAGTACTACTAATCCAAATTAGTGGGTGAAATAAACATGGATTAGATTCAAGTGGAGGCAACATGGTGGATCAGTAGTACTTTTGATATGCACCATGTTGCCTCCACTTGAATCTAATCCACGTTTATTTCACCCACTAATATATATAATAACTCATCATGCTCATATAACAACTTAGCATCATGCATCATCATAATAATATATAACTCATCATTGTTATCATAATAACAAGTCCTACTCATCATCATCATAGTCATCTAACAACTTCTACTCGTTAATAATAAAAAGTCATACTCATCATCATACAACTAGTCATACTCATCATCATAGAACTTCTACTCGTTATCATAATAACAAGTCATACTCATCATCATCTTAGTCATCTAACCAACCCTACTTAATTGTTCTTAGCACATGATCATGAGTATTAGCTAGGACCTACTACCCTCTCTAAGGTAACATAGCATAAAACAAGATGGCCCCTGACACTCCATTATGAAGAATGGAGATTATCCTGTCTCCAATTCTTGCGCTTCGCACAATGTTGCTTCCAAGTAGCTCCCTACGATTGTCCATACATTTTTTCCATTCTTTGATTGGCATGTCGTCATCGGTTTTAGAAATATGGTATGAACAGCGGTGAAGCCTAGGATGACTTGGCCATAAGCTAACAACATCAAGGCAACCTTTCAGAAACATCAGATCAGGCACGCAATCCTTCAAGATTTTCTGTTGAAAAATATAATAATAACGTTGTAGTTAGCAATGTAGTTTAGCTGTAGAAGAATATATGCAAAAGATGCACGGATGTCGTAATAGTAAAAAATCTTACCATGCCATCTCCATGGATGTTACCGTAATTCAACATGTGCACTAGTGGCACGTATTGACCATAATGTGCAGGAGTTTCATAATTGATATTGTAATTCTCAACATCAATAATAAATGAGATAAGATTATCTTTCTCCTCATATGTTAATTCAGCGCCATGAGTGTAGTAGGTTCTGTCTACCATCTTCCGTACACTTTTTGAAGAATGAAAATAAGCTGTCAATGGAAATAAGCTATCAACTATTTTGAAATAAAAAATATAAATTACTTAATAAATATGTTTGAGAAACTCACATAGAGGTAGAAGTGGAACCGTATCAACAAGGACCCAAATGTCCATATTCTCTTCGTTCATGTCATCTTCAGGATCACCAAGATCAAAGGTGACATACATACCCTCCTAAAAATCATACGCCTTGCACAGTGCTTCCCAATTCGAGCAACGAAAATGGGATACGCTCTCCGAATTGTATAGCTTTACAACAAAATCATAACCATGATGGGCCCTGAGATGAACTATCTTTGTCTCCATATTTTCATGATCTTCAAAATTCAGATGCTCCAAGATATAGCGTCTTGCATGGCATGGGATAAGCTAGTCGAATTGTAAAAGACGGAAATTACATGTTGAAGAAGAAGAAGTCATGCTTAATTACGAAAAAAGACTTGTCGTTGCGTACCGTTTCAACATCGAAGGTCTCGTCGAGCTTAATACTGAAGCGCCGACCGTCTACCAGGTGAGGCCTGTCGCACAGACCCCGGTCGTCGCCGCACCAGTCGCACTCCGGGATCCTATCGTCGTCGTCAGACGACATTTCCTATGTTCATAATTCAAAGATTAAACTTCTAAAATTAAATATATGTACTACAAAAACTAAATTAGATCATTATTATTCAACATGGGTTGACTATCGATCTGTCTAGTCTTTTCTTGAAAACTCTCAGCTCACGTGGTGTATATATTCGACCGTCGGTGATCGTCGCTTCTCCCTTCGTTCCCGAGTGCATTGCACTAAAATGTCCAGCACACGGGAACGAACGAGAAGCGACCCCCACGACAACAGTCGGGATTCTTCGTCCTCTCATATATGGTGGAGACTCTCCCTCACTGATTTCTCTCTGACTTTTGCGACCGTCGGTGATGGTCATTCTTCTCTTCCTTCCTGTGCATTACCAAAAGGTCTATCACGAGAAAGAAGAGGAAGAAGGACCCCCACGACAACAGTCGGCATTCTTCTTTTCTCTCATATATGGTGGAGTCACGACAGACTTAAAGTCAACCCGAAATGTCGTCTAATTATCTTTCTAGAAAATCCGGGCCACTCGATATTTCCTACATATTCTAGCACAAGTCATGCCAAAATTCACGGAAAAATCCGGCATGACCTTTGCTAAAAAGGACATATATCGAGCGCCTAAAATTTGCCAGAATGGAAATTCATCAACACTCTGGCAAAACATAGGCCACTGTGAGGTGTTCCCTGCAAACATAGGCCACTTGGGCAAGCACTAGTAGTACACAACACTACTCATCTAGCTACTACTCTACTACATCTATCAAAACATCTACATCATCATTGACATGGGGATTTGGCTGGTCTCACCTCGAGGTCGGAGGGGGTCGGTGACAGGGACGACGGCGGGGATGATGCAGGGGCTCCTTGATTTCTGCAAAAACAAAATATAAACAAAAACATTATTATCCTCAACTTAGGACTTAGTGAAACCCTATGTCTAAGACAAAAAAAAATTCTAAAATATAGTTCTAACCCTAATAATTTGTACTGCCCATCTATCCATCCATTTGTCTAAACCAAATTCTAACAGTAAAAATTTGTAAAACCTAGTTGTAATCATCGACATGGGCATTTTCATATTTTATTTGATACCTATAATACTTAAAGATAATAGGTTCAAAAGACCGACATCGAACGAATAAAAAAAATCTATTGTATTCAAAAGACCTACATTTACTGAAATTTTTCTAATTTTCTATTCTATTGTACATTTACTAATTTTCTATTCTATTAAAAAGAAGAAAATTTACTAAAAAATTTCCTATTTTATTCAAAAGACCTACATTTACTGATTTTTTCTATTCTATTCAAAAAAACTACATTTACTAAAAAAAATCTCATATAGCATTCTAATACATTTCTGTACCTAAAAATTTCTATTACTAAAAAAGTATATACCTAAATTTTTATATAGAGACGTGGGAGGAGGAGGAGGAGGGAGGAGTGAGGGCTTCGGGTGGCTGGGGGAGGGAGGAGAGAGGAGGGCAGTGGGAGGAGGGAGGAGGGAGCAGGGCGGTCAGAGGAAGTGGGAGGAGAGCATCGGGCGGCGGCGGGAGGAGGGAGGAGAGAGGAGGGCCACCGGAGGGAGGAGAGAGGAGGGCGGCGAGAGGAGGAGGGAGAGAGGGAGGCAGATACCTTGGGGGCGACGGTGGGTGACGGCAGGCGACGGCGGCGACGGTGGGCGCCGGCGGGCGACGGCGCGCGGTGGAGAGAGAGCGAGTGAGAGTGTGAGGGGGGAGTGAGGATGCGGGGTGTGGATATGGTGCCCATAGTAGTAGTGCTGGTTGGTAAACACCGCTACTACTAAGCTCCATATCAGTAGCGCGTTTAGGGAACGAACGCTACTGCTAAGCTCAATAGAGTAGCGCTTATTAGAGAACCAGCGCTACTGCTAAGGCTAAGCATGTAAAAAAAGCATCAAAAAAAGCATTGGTCATCAATGATCTTTTTGTGTAGAATCTAAATTGTCAATATGAATCTTCGCCGGTGTAGGAACCGGTGAAGATTCATATTGCCACAGATCCTACACATAGAGTACAATGAAGACCAAGTGGTTGTGATAGTTTGAGAAGCACCATATTTAAGGTTGTAAACACCCTGTTCGTGGAGCGAGGTGGGACTAAACTTGGGTCCTAGGAGGGGACTGAATTTAGCAGTAGCGCTGGTTGGCGGAAAGTGCTACTACTAAGTACAATAGCATTAGCGGTTTTTACAGAAGCGTGCTACTTGTATACCTAGCCTGCCGGCATCGGTATGGCAACTATAGTAGTAGCACGTTTTATAACTACCGCGCTACTGCTATGTGTATAGTAACAGCGCTCTTTCTGTGCAAGCGCTACTGCTAATTAGCAGCAGTGCTTTCCTTTAAAGAGCACTACTTGTAAGTTTCTGTGTATAAGGTTTTTCCTAGTAGTGGTGGAATCTCTACAAAGACTTATATTTAGGAACGGAGGGAATAGTACTTTGCTTCGAGGGCTAATAAACTTTTGCAATAAGTATGTGAGTTCTTTATGACTAATGTGAGTCCATGGATTATACGCACTCTCACCATTCCGCAATTTGCTCGCCTCTCCGGTACCATGCATTGCCCTTTCTCACCTTGAGAGTTGTTGCAAACTTCGCCGGTGCATCCAAACCCCGTGATATGATACGCTCTATCACACATAAACTTCCTTATATCTTCCTCAAAACAGCCACCATACCTACCTATTATGGCATTTCCATAGCCATTCTAAGATATATTGCCATTCAACTTCCACCGTTCCATTTATATGACACACATCTTCATTGTCATATTGCTTTGCATGATCATATAGCTGACATAGTATTTGTGGCTCAGCCACCGTTCATCATTTTTATACATGTTACGCTAGTATCATTGCACATCCTGGTACACTAACAGAGGCATTCATATAGAGTCATACTCTGTTCTAGTATTGAGTTGTAAGTAAATAAAAGTGTGATGATCATCATTATTAGAGCATTGTCCCGGTGAAGAAAGGATGATGGAGACTATGATTCCCCCACAAGTCAGGATGAGACTCCAGATAAAAAATAAATAAAATAGAGAAAAAAGAGGCCAAAAAGAGCCCAACAAAAAAAAGGAAAAGAAAAAAAGAGAAAAAGAGAGAAGGGGCAATGTTACTATCCTTTTTCCACACTTGTGCTTCAAAGTAGCACCATGTTCTTCATGTAGAGAGTCTCCTATGCTTTCATTTTCATATATTAGTGAGAATTTTTCATTATAGAACTTGGCTTGTATATTTCGATGATGGGCTTCCTCAAATGCCCAAGGTCTTCATGAGCAAGCAAGTTGGATGCACACCCACTTAGTTTTCATTGTTGAGCTTTCATACACTTATAGCTCTTAGTGCATCTGTTGCATGGCAATCCCTACTCCTTGCATTGACATCAATTGATGGGCATCTCCATAGCCGATTGATTAGCCTCGTCGGTGTGAGACTATCTTCCTTTTTTTGACTTCCCCTTATTAATATCTATCAACATATTCTATTCCACCTATAGTGCTATGTCCATGGCTCACGCTCATGTATTTCGTGAGAGTTGAAAAAGCTGAAGCGCGTTAAAAAGTATGAACCAATTGCTTGGCTAAAACCGGGGTTGTTCATGATAAATATTTTGTGTTAAGAAGACCTAGCATGACAGGATTATATGATTTTGTAGGGATAACTTTCTTTAGCATTCTTTATTTTGAAAGGCATGATTGTTTTTTGGTATGCCTGAGTATTTATGTCTTTATATCAAACTATAGACTAATGCTTTGAATCATTTGGATCTGAATATTCATGCCACAAAAGAGATTACATGATGAATATGATAGGTAGCATTCACTACTAGGGAAAAGCCTAGCAGTAGCGCAGGTAAAATGCCTATCAGTAGCTCGGGCTCCAGCGCTACTAGTAAGGCGCTACAGCTAACTCTTACTAGTAGCATTCTTTGTCCCACGCTACTACTATACCTACTTAGCAGTAACGCTGTCCTCCCCTGCGCTACTGCTAAGTAGCTTAGCAGCAGCATTTTCTAGTCCAGCGCTACTGCTAATTAGCTGCAGCGCTTGTGTACGGCGCTACTGCTTCCTGCTAAAGAGCGCTGCTGCTATATTTTCACCTTTTTTTGCTACGTATTTGGGTTGTTTTTGTACAGGTTTTATACAGTATTCTAATCATATCATAAACATGCAATATGCTCATCATATCATACACATAATAGTCTCATCATATCATCCAACACAAATCATGTCGTCGTCTCATCATAATCACGACATAGCGACACAAGTTAAGTGACATGTCTCGAATACAAGCAACTGCATGGTCATCACATACACATGTTCCATCATCTATATCTAAACAAAGATATACAAGAGAAGAGGGATCACTATGAGCAAGAGCGCGATAATGAAGTAGTTTTTTAGGCGCCGGTTCCGATCCCTCTCTCGCGCTAGCGTCAACCTCAAGTAACGATCTTCCGCTTTGACTCTGCTATCGAACCCTCTGTGGCTGCCGCCCGAAAAATGCAACATATATAATTGAGCAACAGAAAGAGACAAAGTTAGCAAAAATAGAAGCAACATATCATAAGCATAAATAACAAAGTTCATCGTACCCAAAATGCCCTAACTAGAGTGATCTTCGCTAGTTGAGGAGGATGGTTTAATTACATCACAAAGTTTCATCGTGCATAACTCAAAGTTTCATCATAGAGAAAGTAGTGACTAAATGGAAACATTGTCATATATCGGCAATCACTGCAACATGTCGTGCCATCCTTCCAAATCAGGGAGGAAGTCCCCGACTGAAGTGAAAGGCTTCATGTCGAGACGCTGAGCGGCTATGCGTGTTCAGACGTCTTCCCGTGACATTTGCCCGTCTTTGTAGAACATCCCTGTTTTTTCGAGGATCTCCTTCATGATGATTTGGGCAAGTTCACGCTGGATGTGATAGAACTCAGCTCGGATTTGATGATCCGGGACATTTGCTAGTTTTTTTACCCATTGTAGAATATCGGCATCGCCGGATGTTGGTGACATGCGAAGGTTCTGGCGATCCCGTCTGTACTCCAGCATGTGGTGGAGGACATAGAATCCATCACTAGAAGTACCTCTCGGTTGCTGGATGCACCAGAAGTTGGTCTTATGGCCGAAGCAGGGCACGCCTTTCCTTGTCTTCTTGGTCCTGATCTCTCCACCCCATAGGCCGTAGCTTAAGATAGCACTGTCGAGAACAGACTTGATGAGGGTGTAATCCTTTTTCTTCAAGTTCTTCGACAAGTCCAAGTAAAGAGCGTAGGAGAATCGGGGGTAAAGGACGATGAGGACGGCGCGCCCGTCGCTGCACAAAATAAGTACACCTCAAATTAGCCTCCACGCATGCAAATGAATGATTGAAATCGAAGGAAGGATATCCGTGGATGACTTACATGCGATGATAAGGCAGGAGAATCGTCTCCTTGTCCTTATTGCCGACCGTGAAATCGGCGATGTAGTTCGTCGCGTATTCACGGTACATTGGGTAGACTGCCAAGAAGCCCTCGTTCATAAAGTACGGGTCAGCGACAGACATATAAGGTATTCGCTCAATCTTGATGATGTAGTTCATGTACAAGGCAAAAAGGCGGACAAATGTAAAATCCAGCTTTGTCAAGTGAAACATGTCGAAGATGTAGTCGAATCGAAGGAAGAACTTTTCTGCGGGGAATGTCTAGACATACAACCTTTGCTGCGGCACGTTAACCACGTAGAGCGGGTTTCCTGGATTTTCTGAGGCGATAAGGCTTTTCTCTCTCCGCAGCACATCGTGATGAATTCTCCTTAGATCGCCGTCTATGGCCTCTAACGCTACGTTACTTAGGATCCGATCACCGGGGATATGGTATTTCAGTGCATCTTTGATAGGTATACGGTTTTCAACCCGGGGCTGCGGAGGCGGCTGGCTAATAGAAGCAGCTTTGCTGCCATTTCGGCCTTTCTTTGGTCTCTTCCTATGCTTCTTTACTACCGGAAGTGAGCCTATCGTACGTTCATCCTCCGGTAATTCAGGCATCAACTCATCATGCTCAAACCCTGAGTCATACTACTGAGCCATCAATCCTCCGTCATCATAGGCGCCGGTATCGAGATACCGTAGAGGGTCATCATCCTCGTCCATGGCATCATGCATTGCTTCTTCGACGGTGACGACGTCAGCAGCCACTAATGGAGCGTCTTCCTCAAGTTGTCCGCTATCACCCGACACGACAGGCGATGCTAATTGGGTAGGTGGGGTGTTGGTTTTTATACCTTGCTGAGGCTGCTTGGTCGTGGGTGTGCTCCCAGCCGCCTCCAGACGAAGCAAACTCTTCGGCCACAATAGGACTCAACTCTTGTAATTGCCAAGCCGCAGCAGGGTCTCATCGTCATCTCCCCCTAGTGCTACCGGAGGAGACAAATTCTCGTGGCCCGGTTTGACACTGGCCACGGAAACCTTGAAGACGTCAGGGGGGATCGGCCGGCTATGAAACAATTGTTCCTTCGGCTTCACTATCGTCGCCTTTCCCACGTCCACCTTCTGGCCAGTGATGGTGTACAGTATGGTGCACAGGGTTATGTCAGCCTGCAAAGACATGTCTGTGATGTGAGACATCTGAAAGGCAACGGAAACGGGAGATTATACATATATTGAAGAGGGCCGGTGTGACAGGTAGTTACCGTGAGGGCGTCGAGCTCAGCCAAAGACGAAGCCCCGCCGAGCACAGCAGAGATGGAGGACAGGCTGCTATGAGCAGGTGCGGGAGCAGGTGCGGTTGCGTGAGCAGGTGCTGGTGCAACGCTAAACGAGCTGCTCCCGAAGAAGTTGGAAAGGGGAAAGTCCGCTGCCTCTTTATGTGGATTTTTCCTTCTCCAATCGATGATAACGGGAAGGAAGGCACTATACGAAGCTGCCATTTCCTCTTTTGCGGTAGCTACCGCCACTTTGATTGACTCTTCTTTGGTCTCAGCTGCTTTCTTAGCAACCGCAATGTAAACCTTCTTGTCGATGTTTTCTTCGTTTAACCTCCATCTTTGCTTTCTCTTCTCGGCATTCTCACGGTAGTAGTGCTTCCACGTGGCGCCGTCTCCGATGCCGTGCACACGTCCATACGACGGCCAAGTGTCCATCGGGAGTCTTTTCAATATGTTCAAGGCCCGGTTGAATGGGGATTCCCACTTGGGCCTCGCCAACGCCTCAGACGGCGAGTCGCTTTCGGCCGCAATCCTGTGCTGCTCTTTCTACAAAAGGAACGTGGATCGTTTACAAATGTGACTAAATGTGCAGTCGAATTGATTAGAAGGGTTGTAAATTAATAATTACCAGCAGTCTCATGAACTCCTTCGTGACCACGTCCGTTTTGAAAACCTTGTTGACTGGGTCCCAATGGTACCGGGCCCTGATGACATCACGCTCTTGCGGGATGGTGAACTCCGCCAAGGGGTCTGGGATCCCCATACTTTCACGTTCCGCATCCTCCTTGGCCCATATAGGCCTCTTCCCCGCGTATCCATGGCTTCCGAGGTGGTGGCACCCCATGTTCCTCTCTTGTAACCCATTCATGTACTCCGACTTTTCTTTGGCAGCTTCGGCAATGCAAGCCTTTTTGAATATTTTGAACTGCTCTTCCGTAATTGTCGGATTATCCTTTACAATCTCGGAGTAGGGTTCCTTTTTTCCGATGATCCATTGTTTCACCCTTACTTTCCAGGTGGACAACGCGCCGCTAAACTTGCCCATGGCGCGCCTGTTAATCTTCTTCATTGCCAGGTCTTGCCACGGTTGCGTATATTTGATTTCATCCCGGCTCGGGAACAAGAATCTCTGGTGCAGCTTCGTAAGGAGGGAGTGCTCCATATTTGGTATCTTCTTTAATTTTTCATTGTTGATGGTGGCGGTTTCCCATAGGTTGCAGCCTACTTGATTGTCGTAGCACATGCGCACTTCTGCAGGCTCTGTTGGCTCGAAATTGCCGGGGTCCACCGTATCCTCTTCGGTTTTGGTTCAATACCGGCTAATTCGCTAGAAGAGGCGCCGGTCTCGTAGCCGGTCTTGGCACCGGTCTCGGTCTCGGTGCTGGTCTCGGCGCCGGTCTCAGTGTCGGTGCCGGTGTCGGTCTCAGTCTCGGATGTGACATAGCGGCTATGCCTAGCCCGTTGCTCCTCCAGATAGTTCAAATAGGTGTCTGCCGCCTCATAGACGTTGCAATTACCAGAACCCTCTCCTTCATCGTTGCTAGCCATGTTTACTATGATTAAGTCTAGTCAATTAATTTTAGACCTAATAAAATGAATAATGACATAAAAAAGGCCTATGTTTTGCCGGAATGTTGATTCATTACCGTTGCGGCAAATCCCGGGCACTCAATATTTCCTAGTATCTAGCACAAGTCATGCCGAAATTCACGGAAAATTTCAGCATGACCTTTGCTAAAAAGTGGACAAATCGAGCACCTGAAATTTGCGAAAACGGAAATGAATCAACATTCCGGCAAAACATAGGCCACTCGGAAACATTCCCTGCAAACAACGTTCAAATATCCATCTTCAACCCAGCAACACATGTCCAAATATACACGAGCAACCACATGTCCAAATTTCACAAGCTAATTCGAAAACTAAGTGTAGAAGCAAATTCAGTTAACTACTAATAGAACAAAATTCAGTTAACTTTAGTACTCTATAATGATGAAATGAAAAAAATTCAGTTAACTACTAATTTCATTCATTTAGGTCATTCATTTAACTTCACCTAATTAACCTACTGTACCACTATTACTCGCAGCACTACTAACATAATTAACCTAGTAAAACCCTACTGCCCTAACTAAAAAACATCTAATTAACCTCTACTAGTACCACTACTGCCCTAACCTAATTAACATCTACTAGTACCACTATATACTACTAGCAGCACTACTGCAACATTTTCTTCATTTTGTTCTTTTAAAAAAACAAAAACCCTAATTAAACCCTACTGCCCTAGTTAAAACGTACTACCCTAACTAATTTTTTTCTCTAAACCCTACTTCCCTAACTAAATTTTTGCCCTAAACTAAATTTTTGCTCTTACCTAGCCAACCTAGTTAACCTAATGAACCTAATTAACCTAGCTAGTTAACCTAGTTAGTTAACCTAGCTAGTTAACCTAGTTAACCTAGCTAATTAACCTAATTAAACTAGTTAACCCAGCTAGCTAGTTCTCTGTCAAATCCCTAGTCCATGAGAGAGAGAGAGAGAGGAGGGGTGGGGGCTTACAGAGGATACTCGAGGAGGCGGCGAGGGCGGCTCCGGTGATGGTGAGGGAGGTAGGGGCGGCGAGGGAGGCAGAAGCGGCGAGGGAGGCAGGGGCGTCGAGGGCGGCTCCGGTGGCATTGAGGGCGCGCGGCTCCGGTGGCATCGAGGGCGCACGGAGGACGACGACGATGTAGGGCGCGCGGAGGCCGACAGTGACGGCGGCGACAGTGGAGAAGTGCGGTGGAGTGGGGATCGATTTGGGGGAGAAGTGCGGCGGGGGAGAAAGCCCGCACGGTGGTTATGTCAAACTTAGTGGTAGCACAGGTTGGGAAAAACGCTATAGCTAAGTTACGTAAAACACGCTACGGCTATAGCAAGAGGCTATCTATAGCGTGGTTAGTCAAAAAGCGCTACTGCTAGATTCTCTGTAGCGCATGTTGGAAACACGCGCTACTGCTATTCCTTTCCCCTTTTCTTTTATATTTCTTTACATTTTCTTTTTTTCCTTTCTCCTTTTTCTATTTCTTTCATTTTCATTTACTTTTCTATTTCTTTTTCATTTTATTTTATTTTCCTTAGCAGTAGCGCTCTCCACAGAAAACGCGCTACTACAACGAATTTAGCAGTAGCGTGTTTCCTTGAACCCGCTACTACTATGCCTAGCCTGGCGGCAACAGTGTGGCAATTATAGTAGTAGCGCTCTTTCCTGTAGACATGCTACTATTAGAAGCATATCTGTAGCGCTCTTTTGGTGCCCGCGCTACTGCTAATTAGCAGTAGCGCCTTGTTTTAGACAGTGCTACTGATAATCCACTGTGTATAAGGTTTTCCCTAGTAGTGCTTGCACATCAAAAATTCTATTTTTACAATTTACCTACTCGAGGACGATCAGGAATTAAGCTTGGGGATGCAAGATACGTCTCCAATGTATCTATAATTTTTTATTGTTCTATGCTATTATAGTATCAATCTTGGATGTTTATTATGCAATTATATATCATTTTTTTGGGACTAACCTATTAACCCAGTGCCCAGTGCTAGTTGTTGTTTTTTGCATGTTTTTGGCTTTTTAGGGAAACAGTACCAAACGAAGTCCAAACGGAGAAAAAACTTTGGATTAATTTTTCTTGGACCAGAAGAAACACTGGAAGCTTCGGGAGAAGACCTGGGGAGCCACGGAGGCGCCACAAGCCTGCCAGGCGCGCCCTGGGGGGTAGGGCATGCCCCCAAGGCTTGTGGGCCCCCTGTGGCACCTCTTGACCTAATTCCAGCGCTATAAATTCTCAAATATTCCCAAACCAAAAGAGAGCCACCCGAAACACTTTTTTCGCCGCCGCAAGTCTCTGTTTCTTCAAGATCCCATCTGGAGGCCTTTTCCAGTGATCTGTCGGAGGGGGATTCGACCACGGAGGGCTTCTACATCAACCTTGCTACCCTTCCGATGATGCGTGACTAGTTTACCACAGATCTACGGGTCCATAGCTAGTAGCTAGATGGCTTCTTCTCTCTCTTTGATCTTCAATACAATGTTCTCCTCGATCTTCTTGGAGATCTATTCGATGTAATCCTTCTTTGCGGTGTGTTTGTTGGGATCCGATGAATTGTGGGTTTATGAGCATATTATTCATGAATATTATTTGAGTCTTCTCTGAATTCTTATATGCATGATTGTTACAGCTTTGTATTTCTCTCCGATCTATCGGTTTGGTTTGGCCAACTAGATTGATTTATCTTACAATGGGAGAGGTGCTTTGTGATGGGTTCGGTCTTGCGTTGCTCAATCCCAGTGACAGAAAGGGACATGACACATATTGTATCATTGCCATCAAGGGTAAAATGATGGTGTTTATTCATATTGATTGGATTTACTTTGTCTACATCATGTCATCTTGCTTAAGGCGTTACTCCATTTTTCATGAACATAATACCCTAGATACATGCTGGATATCGGTCGATGGGTGGAGTAATAGTAGTAGATGCAGGCAGGAGTCGGTCTACTTGTCTTGGACATGATATCTGTATACATGATCATTGCCTTGAATATCGTCATAACTAAGCGCTTTTCTATCAATTGCCCAACAGTAATTTGTTTACCCATCGTATGGTATCTTCAAGAGAGAAGCCTCTAGTGAGCACTATGGCCCCCGGGTCTATCTTTAATCATATATAAAATCCAAAAACACTTTGCTGCAATTTATTTACTGTTATTTTATTTTGTGTTTTACTTTATCTATCTATCACTACGAGTTTTGATCCTTGCAATTAACCGCCAAGGGAATGACAACCCCTTGTTTTGTGTTGGGTGCAAGTATTTGCTTTTGTGTGTGTAGGTGCTGCTAACAAGGTTCCGTGTGCTTCTCCTACTGGATTGATAACCTTATTTCTTAACTGAGGGAAATACTTATCTCTAATATACTGCATCATCCTCTCCTCTTCGGGGAAAATACCAACGCAGTCTACAAGTAGCAGGGGAGCAGTTCGCCCCTCCCCACTTGTTCTTCTTCTTGCTCACGCTCGCCGCCACTACCACCAAAAAGCTCCAAAGAGTGCTCCATTTTTCTCAAACCTTGCTGCCCCTTTTTTCACTTGCCTTCACCGATGACGTCACGCATTGCTAAGGGCAAGAAGACTAGATCTTCCTCTCTTGCCACTATCATTCCCCTTCTAGATGATTGGAGTAAAGCGGACAGGCTTCCGTCGGTGCTGGACGAAGATTTGCTCATGAAGTACTCCCACGTGGGCCTGATCCCGTCACGGGATCTGAAAAACTGGAGGGTGCCGGTTAACGAATCAATGCCCACAATCATTGACGACAAGTGCATGTTGCATCTTCCATTTATTGAGCTAGGGTCGTCACTGCCTTTACATGACTTCATGTGAGGGTTGTTATTTGCCTATGGCATGCAGTTGGGGTTTGTGGAAGCAGATCTTCTACTTGAAGGCGCAGACGATCCAGGCCGGTGAATGGTTGTCCATCTATGGAGGAGCCGGCTTCCAGGGGAAGACTAGCGTCGAGTACTACAATCTATAGTTCCTTGATACATTCGCAAATGGCAAGAGGGATGGTTCTACATCCATGATGAGCACACACCGACTAGGCATGATGGGCTTCTTGCGTATATCAGGGGCCCCATGTGTGCAGTCGGATCGCTGGAAGGCCAAGCCCATGAAGAAGGGAATGCCCGACGTCGACTGCCTGCTGAGGAAGATCAAGGCACTCCAGGATGAGGGGCTCACCGAGGTCGACCTCATCGTCACTTGGCTAGACTGGCAAGTTCATCCTTTGTAGGTAAGGGAGCACCCAATGTGGCAGTACTCGGGCATCACCGACTTCACCATGATGTCGCCCAAGGAGCTCACAGAAAAGCACTTCTTCATGCTATTGAAGAACTTGACCCAGGAGCACGAGAAGCTCCACCGGGTGCCGCACGTGCCACCTTACACTATCAGCAGCCCCCCTCCAGATGTAATTCCTCTGAATTTCCGAGTCGAATTGCTTGTCGGCTTTGTCTACTTTGTGCTTCATTTTTAATTCGAGTCCTATCTTTTTTTCCCCTCTTAGACTTTCCTGTCCTTGAATTCCAGCCGCCTATCCCCGAGCACATTTCGGCTCCCCAATTGCTCCTAGAGAACACAGAGGTCGATGATGAAGGCTCCAAGGATAGAGGCGTGGACATGGCTGCGGACTCAGAGCAGGCCCATGACGCCGAGAAGATGGATGATGACATGATGAAAGTTGACCCCCAGATGGAAGTTGACCCCCTGCCATCTCCGATCTAGGAATGAAGGAGGCGGATCTTCTGGCACAGGGAACTTGTCGGCACAGATGGATCCAGCACGAGGGGAGTCAGATCCCAAATGGCCATGAGTCGAGTCCACCGATGGCGGGGTGTAGGTTCTTGTTCCACCTTCTAGACCGATTATCACCCAATGAACCATGCATGCCTCGCTGCGCGGGGCTGGTGAGTGAGACTGGGAGATTCCAGACGAGGACTGGGCTCAAGAAGATCCCGATCTCCTCCTGGTACATGATCTTTGCTTGTTTTTCATTTCCATGTTGAAGTAGTCATATCCTGAAGCTATAGCCGGTTTTTTAACGCAACGTCCAGTCATCGCTAAGCGGGAAGGGGAGCGGCCAACCTGGGAAGGCCATGGTGCCAGCTCCGTAGTAGTCAAAGAAGAGGATTTCGGTAGCTCTTGTGGCTTCACCTGTGGCGAAGGACCAGGACCTGATGGCTGGTGTGGAGGTAGCCCCGCCTATGGTGAAGGTCTTGGAGCCGGCGGCGAGTGCAGAGGTAGCCATGCTCACAATGAGAGAGGCCAAAGCCAGTGGCCAGATGATGGAGGTCCCACCTCCAGATACCGACAATGTTGTCGATGAGGCGATGGAGTCGGCAGGTACTGATCCTTCTACCTTTCTTTGAAGAAGAAGTCCGGACTGTCATTGTAGATGGTCAACCCACTTTCCCTCCTCCTGCGTGGTTTTCATAACCCGGCGGGAAGGGTGGTTCCACCATCACTGGCACTTGATCAGGTATTGTAGTTGTTGGTGATGCGATGGAGCCAGCAGGTAATGATTCATCTATGCCCAGCTTTGTTTCTCATGATGTTGTCGTTGAAGCAGACAAGGCTCAGGATGACATTGCCACTACCTCTACCAACGCCATGCCCGTTGGCTTGTCCGTAGGGGCCAATCAACCACTGTTGATGCCGACGCCTCCGCCCTGCTTGAGAAGACGATGGCGATCGACCACGCCGACTATTGCAGGGACTTCACTGTCGGTGGAATCTGGAATAGAGCCTGGTTTTGGGTAGCCCCATGCAAGCTCTGCACTTTCCACAGCCCAGCTAGAGAACAGGGGGGTCAAAGGTGATTTGGCAAGCTGCAATTCACATCACCGCCTTCAGCTCCAACCTGGCTAGGTTCATGGAAGCAGCCGATACATTGGTGGACTCGGCCCAATCAGTAGCTAGCTCAGCTGACATACTCGAGGTCTTTGTCAAGGCAAGTTTTTGAATCCGGATCTTTTTCCTCCTCTCTATTTTGCTTTAATGCCGGGGGTACAATCAGTGCACCCAGTGGGTGTAGCCCCTGAGTCTCTAGTCGACTGTTGGAGTCCGTAAGAGACTTATTTCATCTGATTTAGGATCTTTTTTCTGTCTAGTTGTTGGCTCAAGACAGTGGGGATGTCAAAGTCCTCATGGAAAAGAGTGCTATCCTCGAGAAGGAGCTCCCTGAAGAGAAAGTCTGAGGACAGCTATTTGAGGAGAAGCACAAGCCCGCCGGAAGTAAATTTCTGGCTCGTTGTTTTTTCTTGACATTTCTTCTATTGATTTGGATTTTTCTTTGTTGATAGATGCCAAAGCTGAAAATGGTCATTTGAAGGCACAACTGAGGGGCACCATCCCAATGCACAAGGCGTCGGAGGTGGTTGATGCCAAGCACGTCGAGTTCAAAAAAGAGCTTTAAGAGGCCCGCAAGACCATGAGGAGCACCCTACTACTACAGCAAGAGCAGCAGCAACTGGATGACCAGAAGAATGAGCTGCAAAAGTAGTTTGACCACCTCTATGCCGAGCTGACCAAGTCAAAGGAGTGGCATGAGTCAGCTGTTGTTGTACATCAGGGGAGTATCCACACGGCTGAGGAGCACGAGAAGGGGTGGATGGAGCGGCTGAAGGTGGCCAATGAGAACATACTGAGTGAGTTTTTGAATCCACTGCTGACTTCTTCATTTTTTTTAATCTTCTTTGCTAATTCCTTTAGAATGATCTGTGTTCAAACATTTTCCTAGAGATAGAGGAGTAGGCAAAATGAGCTATGCTTCATCAGCGGTTATTGTTCGCGGGCACCGAGACAGCGCTCGAAGCCTTCAGGTCTCCCGAGTCCATGAACAACTGCTTCATGACAGTGGAAAACTGACTGGAGTAGGTGGCAAGCTTGGTGCACGAGATCAAGGTGGCACCATAAGGCCTCTTCTCCACCTTGTGTCCCGAGAAGGAGGTGCGCTCCAGCATCTTCTCCCTCGCCGACAACCTCTCATCCACCTAAGGGAAGGTGGTCACATGGAAGGAACCGATGGTTTGAGTAGCAACCGGAATGGCACTGGCATTCCTCCTGGCATACCATCCGACGCCGACGTGAAGAAGATCTTCTTAAGGACCCCACTTGATGCGGCTGTCAATCCAGTGGATCCCCTGCAATTTCTTCCCAAAGTCCACTGTGCTGCCACCCGGCTTGCTGAGTACGTCGACCTGGAGGAACACGTGGAGGTGGCTCTTAAATTTTTCCTCGGTATGCCAAATGAATATGTAAAAACGTATGGCACTTTGTAGTTAAATTTCGTTAAGTCTTTTTACTCAACTAAGCTTGTTTCTGCATGGAGTCATTTTCATGCGTAGGTCGACCTTTAGCTTTTGCTCTTGTCAACTGGATGGCCAGGTTGTGACTGTAGTTGGGGATAAAGAGTGGGCTTTAGGTACCGTACGCATTTACTTAGACATTTTGTGAAGAAAGTTAGAGGAGTCAAGAAATGTATCAACTGGTACCACACCTAGTGGGTGGAATGAGGTAGCCCTCGGGGGTTGCCCAGAGGAATCAGACCACTCAGTTGTGTGATATAGCCCTCGGGTGATGCCCAAGGGCATCAAACCGACTAATTAGCAAGACCATAAATTAATTGAAACTGACTCTTAGAATCAGTGAAAAAATGCTGCAGACCCCGAGTGCTACTCGGGGGGAGAAATTTTATTTCATGATCAAACTAATAATTGAAAGTACAAAGTTTAAGTGTAGAAAGGACGCAGGTGGGCAATGTTCCAAGTCCTCTCGGTTTCTTCTCCCTTCTCAATGTCGATCAGTTGGTAAGCACCATTGTGCAGTATTTGGCTGACAATGCAGGGTCCTTCCCATGGTGGGGAGAGCTTGTGCATGCCTTTCTTGTCCTGGATCAGTCGAAGAACCAGATCACCTTCATTGAATGCCTGACTTCGCACTTGACGGCTGTGATAGCGGCGCAAGTTTTGTTGATAAATGTCCAAGCGAGATAGGGTGAGCTCCCACGCTTCCTCAAGGAGGTCGAGGTTGTCCTGGCATGCTGACTTGGAATCCGCCTCCATGTATGCAGAGACCCGCTGGAAGTCATGGAGAATATCACTTGGCATGACAGCTTTCGCTCCATAAACAATGAAGAAAGGTGTATAGCCGCTCGACCGGTTTGGAGTCATTCTCAAGCTCCAGAGGATGGAGGGGCGCTCGTCAAGCCAGTAGCTTTGGGTCTGTTTGAGAGGAACCAGGAGCCGGGCTTGATGCCTTGGAATATTAGCCCATTGGAGGGCTCAACCTGCCCATTGGACTGTGGGTGAGCCACCGAGGCTAAATCCAGATGGATGCTGTGGTCGCTGCGTAATCGGTTAAAAATGCTAGTTGTGAAGTTCTTGTTGTTGTCAGTGATGATGCTGTGGGGAATGCTGAATTGGTAAATAGTCCCCTTGACAAAGTTCACTGCAGTGAGACCATTGAGCTTCTTGATTGGTTTTGCCTTGATCCACTTAGTGAATTTGTCCACCGCCCCAAGGAGGCGAGTGAATCCGCCTTGCACTATCTTGAGAGGGCCCACCATGTTGAGTCCCCACATAGTGAAGGGCCATGTGATGGGGATGGTCTTGATAATTGTAACTGACATGTGCGGCTGGCGAGCATATCTTTGACAGCCGTCGCATTTGTGAATGACCTCCTTGTCTTTGGCGAGACCCATAAGCCAGAAGAAACCATGTCGGGATGCCTTGGCGATGAATGCTCGTGATGAAGTGTGATGGCCACAGGTTCCTGAGTGGATCTCCTCAACAATTTCTCGGCCTTCCTCTGAAGAAATGCACCGCTGGAACACTCCAATGGTACTATGCTTGTGTAGCTCACCGTTGATGATGGTGTAAGCTTGAGCATGGTGCACAATTTGACGTGCCCCAGTTTCATCCATAGGGAGCTCTTTTCTGATGAGGTATTCGAGGTACGGCTGAGTCTAGGATGGGATGATGGCGAAGACACCCTCCGAAGCCGGATTGGCCATCTTGCAAGCTTGAGAGCCAGGGTCTAATGACTCAGTTTCTAGCTTCATCTTGATGGAAGGTTGATGTAGTTGTTGCAAAAAAATACCGGGTGGGATCTTCTACCGAGTGGAGCCGATCCGGGCAAGGGAGTTAGCTGCCTTCAAAATGGCCCTCAAGCTCGAGCACCACATCACGATACGCTATCATTGTGGATCCTTGGCATCACAGCTCTTCATCACCTGCTGCACCACCAGATCCGAGTTTTAGCAACACATGAGTCGGCGGATGCAGAGTGAAACTGCGATGCACAGGCCGTGCAGGAGTGCCTCATACTCCGCGACATTGTTTGATGCCATGAAGTGGATATGCAGAAAATATCTCATCTTGTCACCCTTGGGGGAGATGAAAATGACTCCAGTCCCCATGCCCACGAGGATCTTTGAGTCGTCGAAGTACATGATCCAGTGTTTTGAGTCCACTGGAAGTGGGAGGGACTGGTTCTCGGTCCACTCGACAATGAAGTCGGCTAGAGTTTGGGACTTGATAGCCTTTTGAGGCTCGTAGATGATGTTGTGAGCCTTCTAGACTAGGCATTCTTCCTCGCGGTCCACAGCCAGGATGATGCTAACTACTTGGTTGGTGGCCACGATGTAGAGCAGCATGGGCTCCCTCTCGCTTGGCTCCGTGAGAACTGGTTGCATAGATAGCTTGCGCTTGAGGTCATTGAAAGCCGCGTGGGCCTCATCAATCTACTCAAAGGAGTTAGATTTCTTGAGGAGTTGATAAAGAGGCAGGGCCTTCTCACCAAGTCGGGAGATGAATCGACTGAGTGTGGCCACACACCCAGTCAGCCGCTGGCCATCCTTCAAATTATTGGGCTTGCCCATCTTCAGGATGACGTTGATTTTGTCTGGGTTTCTGTCTATTCCGCATTTGGGAACAACGAAACCAAGTAGCTTTCCTGAAGGTACTCTGAAGACACATTTCTCCTGGTTGAGCTTCATCTTGATCCACTTGAGATTGGTGAATGTCTCAGCCAAGTCGGTCAGGAGGTCAGCTCCCTGCCTTGACTTCAGCATGATATCGTCGATATGTAGGCACCAATATTTTTCAAACCAAATGGCATGGAGACATAGCAATAAGCCTCGTATAGGGTAATAAAAGAAGTCTTTATTTGATCTGACTCATTCATTTTGATCTGGTGATAGCCTGAATAGGCATCCAAAAAACACAAGCGCTCATAGCCAACCATGGAATCAATCACTTGGTCGATACGAGGCAACACGCATGGATTCTTGGGGCACACATTGTTCAGGGGTTGGTAGTCAACACACGTGCACCAAGTGTTGGTCTTCTTAGGAACCATGACCGCATTCGCTAACTAGTCCAGGTGAAGAACTTCTCTGATGAATCCGGCTTTGAGGAGCCGAGAGATTTCTTCCCCGATGGCCTTGTGCCTGTCTTTAGCAAAGCAACGAAGGGTTTGTTTGACCAGCTTCACGCCTTTGATGACATTGAGGGAGTGCTCGACGAAGTCCCTTGGAGCACACGGCATGTCAGACAGCTTCCAAGTGAAGATGTCCCAATTCTCATAGAAGAACTCGATGAGCATGATTTCCTATTAGGCCGGCAGATCGGTGGTGATCTGGAATGGCCTGGACGGGTCCTCGGGATGGACTGCGGCCTTCTTGGTGTCCTTGGCAAACTGGAAGGAGGATTTGGTTGCTGCCCTCTTACTCGGGGGAGATTGTTCGGCATCAATCGACTTCTGGATATCCACCAGCTCCTCAGATGCGATGAAGGATTCAGTGATGCTGGCATTGGCCATCTCACACTCATGGGAGCACTCAAAGTTGCCAGAGATGGTGATGACCCCATTGGGACCCGGCATCTTGAGCTTTAAGTAGACGTAACACGGCCTGGCCATGAACCTGGCGTATGCTGGGCAGCCCAAGATGGCATGGTAGGCTCTCTGGAAATTCACCATCTCAAAAGTGAGGGTCTCGACTCGGTAGTTCTTTGGGCCACCGAACATGATATCCAAAGCGATTTAGCCCAAGGGCCTGTTAGACTTCCCAGGCATGATCCCCGAGGAAAGTAGCGGTACTGGGTAGAAGCTTGGACTCCGTCATGCCCATCTGCCTCAAAGTGTTGACGTAGAGGATGTTGATGCCGCTGCCACCATCCATGAGGACATCGGAGCCAGAACCCACCGACTAACGGATCCACCACCTGGGCGCTCTTGCCCAAATGCGGAATGTAAGCCGGGTGATCAGAGCGATCAAAACCGACTAGCACCTTTGACTAGTTCAGCCCTGTGTTTTGAAATTCGGCCAAAAAAATTGGATTTCGGCCGAAATTCGGCCATGTCGGCCTGGGGCGAAAAGCAGTTTTCAGCGAAAAACATAGATTTTGGTCAAATTTTAGCCAAATTTTGGTCACTGGGGAACCACTGGAACAGTGGCGTTCACCTCGCGGCTCCTGAACTTTTAACTCCTCTTGGAGCCGAGTCCTTGGAAGATGATGAGGACACCCTTCTCCAACGGATGCCGCTGGGCCTGTCGCCTGCGGGAGGGCCATTCTCCTCATCGTCGTCATCCATAGCAGGTTTTTTTGACTGGATGCACTTCCAGGTGGAGTGGCATGCCGGCTTCTCCTTGGTGTCGTGGAACTTGCAGGGCTGGTCCAGGATTTCTTCATAAGACAGCCTCGACATCTTGCGTTGCTACCAGGGCGATCCTACTTCTGGCCGCTACTGCCATGTTGATTGCCATGCTCCGTAGCGGCAACCAAATCGGCGCTGCCGACTCCATCTCTGCCGCCACCTTTGAGCTTCTGGTTGCGGTGGTTGTTGTTTCTTCGGTTCTAGTAGGATTGACCCTTTTGCTTGGTGGACTTGACTTTCGCCTTACCCTTGTTCTTGGATTCTTGCATCGGCTGGCACAGGGTCTCCTCGCCGGTTGCATACCAGTCCGCTAGCTCCATGAGTCGGCTCATGGTCTGAACGTCAGATCGGGCCAACTTGTTCTTCAGGAGCTTGTACTTGACTCCTTGAGTGAAGGCCTGGATGACCTGGACCTCAGAGATGTTCTCGGTGGAGTTGTTGAGCCGAGTCTATCGCCGGATGTAGTCTCGGACCGGCTCCCCATCCTTCTAGAAACAAAGCCAGAGAACTTGTGTGATCCCAGGCCACTTGTACATGTCTTGAAAGTTCTTGATGAAGGTCTCCTCGAGATCCTTCTAGTCGTAGATGCTCTCCTCGGGCACGCTATTGACACACGCCCGCACTGAACTCTCAAGCATCAGAGGGATATTGCGGAGGGCGACATGCCTATTGCCCCGCCAATGTTGCACGCCACGAGATAGTCAGCGAGCCAGGTCTCCGTCTTATCAGTGCCATCATACTTGTCGATGCCTCTCACGACCCGGAAACAGGGTAGGAACGCCTCGGTATGGATCTGTCGGCTGTAGCATAGCGGGCCAGTGGAGCATGTTCCACTCGGTTGGTCAACACCGCCACCCTGACGCTCTGGCCACGCTAATTGCCTTGATGTCATCCCGCACATCATGAGCTCGATTAGCCCGGTCGTGTGGGAAGCCGGCTCAGCACCATTCCGTGAGGATCCGGTTAAGATCCTCGCTTGTGTCAGGACGTCGATTGGTGGAGCGACTCGGAAGCGACGAGCCCACTGTGATACGGCAGCTCCGAGCCCCTAAAGGAAGACACTATGCCGACATAGAGGCCAGCCGGTCCTATGACAAATTAGCCACATTTTGTTGCTCCACTGCCGTTCTCAAATAGAAAGTTAGTCGATGATGATCCTCCGCCACGGGACCATCCGCGAGGCGCGCAAGCAAGTCGGCTAGTGTGGCAGCCACCATGAGGTTCTGGGCCGGAGTGCGGTAGACGGGGGTGTCGTCTGACTCCTAGCTTAGAATGGAGTCATGCACATCGCGGCCCCTCCGAATGGTCGATGAAATAGGATGGCGCGGGCGCCGGTTCGACTCTTAAGCCAATGCCGAATGGTGGTCACGTTCCCGTTCTTCAAGACCCGCCTTCTCCTGGACGATGCACTCACGCTCGGCAAGGACGGCTACCTGAGATGCTTCAATAGTCCTTTCCACCTCCGTATCGGCTGCAACGGGCTTTTGCAGAAGCGCATCCACTACGGCCCTGGCCGCTGCGTCCGACGCACCTGTGCCGTTAGTGCCATTGGCCATGAACACTTCTGTGATGGAGCCATAGTTGTGTGAACTCTCATACACATCAGATTCAGAATCCAAGATGGGCAGAAGAGAGTCGGAACCGATCACGTCGATGAGCGGGGAAGCAGCATTGCCGGTGCGTGATGCTGGTGAAGACCCCAGGGGTTGCCTGGATACTGGCTCCGCCAGTTGGCAAGGAAGCGAAACATGGAGGCACAGCACACCGGCGTCATTGGCGACAAAGTGTAGACTCCTGAAGGTGGATGTCGTGCCCTCAGGGAGCGCGGCGAAGGCAGGATGCCAAGCCACATCATCGGCGATGAAGTGCAATGCTCCGAAACGCATGAACTATCTCGGAACGAGCCCACTGCCGATGGCAGGAGACGATCCCACCTGGATCGAAGCTCCAGCGTGCACTTGCCCCACGGTGGGCGCCTACTGTCGCAGGGATTTCACGGCAGTACTCATGATTTGGGGATTTTGTGGAGCAAGGCGGATGAGGATCCGCGAAGTCCCGGTTCCAGAGGCCCATTTGTCTCGGTTATGGAACCGGGACTAAAAGGTCGGGACTAAAGCCCAATACCTTTAGTCCCGGTTCGCCTACGAACCGGGACAGATGGGGCTCCACGTGGCTGCTGCGGCTTGCCCAGGCAGGAGGGCCTTTTGTCACGGTTGGTAGCATCAACCGGGACCAAAAAGCATCCACGCGTCAGAAGTTCAGGGGCTGAGGTTTTTGTTTTTTTTTAAAGGGGGGGTTTGGGGGTTTTGGGGGTTTTGTAGGGTATATATTGTGTTAGCTAGGTAATAGAGAGAAGTGACCTCTCTTATCTCCGAGCTTGGTCGACGCTACGTACTATACGTATCGAGAGAACTCGCGACATGCTAGCTAGTAAGGAAATGAAGGAAACCATTGAGTATACAAGATCGTCATGAACATATATATACAGAGAGAAGTGATCGACCTCCTCCTTCTCCGAGAGATTGGTCGAACAACAAGTTTTCGTATATCTATCCGACGCTACTAGCTACATATATACAATATAAGATCTCTTACAATCCCTAACATCTAATGTCAAGTTCCACATGGTATTCTCCGGCTTTATTGATGACGTGGTCAAGAAAGAATCCCGCCAATTCCTCTTGAATTGCTTTTATGCGATCTTGTGGTAGGAGTTCATCCCGCATCTGCCACATCTAATTTGAATAAGGGGGTCAATACATATATATGAATGAAACTCAACACAAATGATGGTAATAAAATAAAATTGTGAATATTATTGCTTACGCACTTCATATTGTTTTTCAGAGTAGCCCCGCTCACAGGTCGTGTGGCGGATGAACTCGCAAATGTAGTATCCACAAAAATTAGTCCCGCCTTCCTGCCACAACCACTTTACAAGAAATAGAGGTCAATCAAACTGATAAGCATGCATGCTAAATGGTATTGATGAAACTAGCTAGAATCAATGGGAGATGCGCGGAACTAGCTAGTAGTACTTGCTTTCGGGTGTGTAAATCGGAGCTCCCCCGGCAGTCCCGGAGCTTTAGCGGTCTACTCTTTCCAAACCTTGTCAGACAAAGAAAACAATTACTTGATATCAGGAAATGAACAAAGTTGCCGATATGGTGCGATAACGATCGATTGAACTTACTTCTCGAGCATTTTAGTCATGGCCGGATACTCCTTGGGATCTTTTCGTCTCGAGTCTAAGACGGTTACTAGTCCCTGCTCAAGCTTAATCTCTAGGAGAATAAAGTGGAAGCTGCGCACGCATGCATAACTCATCAATTACATTACTATAACCTCGAGTAATAAGGGAAACCGAATATGCACAAGACAGTAACACTCACTTGAAGTAGTAAGGAAAGAGTATTTTATCTTTGTTTTGATTTCAAACCAACGATTGTAGCAAGTTGGCCTCGGTTTCTTTGGCATTATATTTAACCGTCCATTCATCTATGAGATTTGTGTTAATGAACCCAATATCATAGATTTGTGCTTTTCTGCATTCGACGATCTTCAATCTGCATAATATAGTGAGGATAATTATATATACATGCAATGAAAGAGCTGAGCTATATATAGAGACTTAATTATAGAAGTAGTACTTACAGACAGTAGCAAGTAACAATTATTTTATCGAGGGCCTTTTGATTGAAAAACTGGAAGAACTCCTCAAATGGAACAGACAACAGATCAATTCCAACGAGGTCGTGCTCCTCTTTAACTCTCAGCATCAAAGTATACTTCCCAGACTCCTTGCAGGTGTCCATGTACCACTCATGGAATCTTCGCATCATCATTGTTAGAGGAGGATGACCAGGTTTGACGAGAGGCTTCCCGTGCCGGTATTTGTGTTCGTCCACCTCCATTATATCAAAATGTGCATCGTCAGGCTGGTAATCTGCAGGATTGGTACCGGGCACCATCCCCGGATGATTAGCGACGATATCGCTAGACACCTTGAGCGGGGGGCACGATTGGTTCGCTTGTTCGCCGAGCTAGGGAATTTTTTTCCCACTTCTTTGTTCTGCTAACCTTCGATCACTGCAAGTACTTCCCGACTGCTCCGCTTCCTGATATGTCCTTTCAATAATGCGCTCATAGTTGGTTTGCGGCGGAGACGGTGGTGGTCGCTTTAGGGCATCGAGAGTGCGCTTCGCTTTCACCGAATCTATCTTCTTCTCCGGACGAGGAGGTTTCTTTGCAAAAAAAGTCCCTCACTTGTGCTTTACAGATCTCCGCATTTTCCTCCTCGGTCTTCTCGTATGGTAACTTCTCTAGAGACTTGAGAGATGGACCGAATTTGTATTGCCTCCCGCCTCTGGCTGTACTGCTAGACGCCGGAGCGGCGGCGTTTCTCTTCCGTTGCTGCTGATGAGTAGTAGAAGAAGGCGGAGTGCTCCGACACGCCGAAGCAGCCGGAGCGGCGGCTTCTATCTTCCGCCATTGCTGACGAGGCAGAGGAGGAGGTGGCCTGCTCGGACGCGCCGGAGCAGGCGGAGAAGGAGGCGGAGTGCCGCCCTCACGCGCCGGAGCAGCCGGAGAAGGAGGCGGAGTGCCCTGATCACTCACTGGAGGAGGAGGAGGAGGAGGAGGCCGAGTGCCCTGACTCACCGGAGGCGGAGGCGTCTAGTTCGGAGGCTTGATGTGCTCCTTCCGCCATAGACATGGAGTCTTCAGAGCAAGACCCAGCTGAGTCTCCCCTTCACCTGTAGGGTGGTCAAGCTCGAGCTCCTCAAATCCCTCCGTTACTTCATCCACCATCACAACAGCATAGCATTGTGGAATCGGACGGCAGTGAAAAGTTCCGTCGGGTTGAGGAGGTGCAACAGAGCCGACAGCCGCCTTGACTTTGAGGTTCTGCCATTGCGTCATAAGCTGGCAATGTTGAGCCTTCGTGATAGGAGCATCCACAGGGTAGCTAGGAGCCATGAAGTCAGGATGCTGAACGAGCTCGGTGGAAGCCACGCTACTTCTCCGCTGAGATGGCGGGGTAGCTTCTGGGGTAGCTCCGGCAGCTCGCTGGCTCTCAACTTGTTCCTCTAGCTTTTATACCCTTGCATTCAGCTTCTGCAGTTCGCTCTGCTCCAGTTTCCTCTTCCTCTCCCGGGTTTTGTAACCGCCTGCGCCGGGAAACGCAACCTTCCACGCAACGGAGCCTGGCGTGCCTCGTGTTCATCCAGGGTGCTCAGGATTCCCGAGGGCCTCGGTCAGCTCGTCATTCTCTCTGTCGGGATTGAACGTCCCTTGCTGCGCTGCGGCGATACACTTCTGAAGCTTCTTGATGGGTATTGCAAGTTGCTCGTCTGTCCAAACGCACTTCCCTGTTTCAGGGTCCAAGGTTCCCCCAACCCCGAAGAACCAAGTCCTTGAACGGTCTGGCCAGTTCAATGTCTCTAGTTCGACCCCTTTAGCAAGCAGGTCATTCTCAGCTTTGTCCCATAGCGGCCGGGCATTGAGGTAGCCACCTGACCCCGTGCGATGGTGAAACTTCTTCTTTGCAGCATTTATCTTATTTGTCTCTAACATCTTCTTACTCTTGTCCGATGTCTTGTAGGCCACAAATGCGGGCCAGTGATCTCTTATCTTCTCAAATCAGCCGGTGAATTCTGGAGTCTTCCCTTTGTCGACAAACATTGATTTCAACTCATTCTTCCACCTCCTGAATAGATCTGCCGTCTTCTTAAGAGCACACGCCTTGACCAATGGCTCTATAACTGGCTTATCTGGATCCTCCTCTGGCGGTAGGGTGAAATTTGCGTTCAGCGAGGTCCAAAGATCATCTTTCTGTCTATCGGTGACATAAGAAACTTGAGGGTCTTCGTTCTTCTTAGGCTCATTCCATAGCTGGATGCTGATCGGGATGCTGTCCCTAACAATAGCTCCGCACTGAGCTAAAAATGCATCCTTGGTCCACCTCGGTTCAATCGGCTGGCCATCGTTCGCGATTGCTGTGATCGTGAACCTTTCATCCTGACGCAACCTTTTCTTCGGGCCTCATCTCGTTACCGAAGTTTGGCTCGATCCGGGGGGCTTTAAAAGAAGAAAGAAGAGTTAATATATGTACATACCAAAACAATTAATGCGTCAATTAGCTAGTCAGCACAAGCTTAATTAATATATATACCTCGCCGGACTTTGCAACAGCTCACTCCTCCGTTCGATCACCGGAGCCATCATCATGGTCTCCTTCTTCCTCCGGCATTCGGTCACCGGAGCCATCATGATCATGTCCTTCCTCCTCCATTGTTCGATCACCGGAGCCTTCACCCTCTCCTTCCAGACAATCGGTGTCGTTGAGATACGACAAGACATCACCTCCACCGAGGATGATGTCCCCCAACAACTCTTCTGTTTCCAAGTCTCTTTGTTGATCCATAGTTTCTGCAAATATTACAACATGGAAATTAATATACAAACATGAGAGATGGATATATTAGTGGCAAACATAGACCTAGCTAGCTAATCACAACAAGGAATATCAATTAGTGGCCTCGACGCTTCTACGGTTTGGGGTGGCCTCGACAACGCTTCTAGGGTTTGGGGTGGCCTCGACAACGCTCTTTTATCTTGGTAAATTTGGGTGGCCTCGACACTTCTAGTGTTTGGGGTGGCCTCGGCAACGCTTCTAGGGTTTGGGGTGGCCTCGACGCTTCTAGGGTTTGGTCGGGCGAGAGGGAGTTGATCGACGTCCCCCCTCATGTTGAAGAGTTACCGGAGTTCTCTCATGAATGTCCGATGTCCGGACCGCCTCTCTCATGAATGTCAAACAAGGGATTTAACAAAATTGCGCCATTCTGGATGTGCAGAAAATGGTCCATATTTTTCCTGATCTCATCTACCCTTCTATATGTCACATTGTCAGTGTCAAAGGATTCAAGAAAACCATGGCTTCATCATTAGCCGGAAAGTAACAGGCGCATAATGGTACGAAGCTCTCCAAAATTGTTTTGGAACGGAGTCCCGGATAGGATAATTAGTTTTTTGGTACGAAGTTCAGTAAGAGCCTTCCGAATATCGCTATTTGGAAGGCCTTTGCTGAAATTCATACCAAAAAGCGAATTATTCTATCAGGAACTCCGTTCCAAAACAACTTTGAAGAGCTTCGTAGCATCATACGCCTGTTACTTCCGGCTAATGATGAAGCCATGGATTTCCTCAATACTTTGACAGACAACGTGACATATAGAAGAATATATATATATATGAGATCAGAAAAAATTGGATCAACTTGTGCACATCCATAATGGGGGCATTCTTGATAAATCTATATATGTCAAAATTCAAACTTTGACATACGATCAAACTTTAACATATGATCAAATGTTGCATATGTACAAATTCAAACTTTGAGATATGATCAAACTTTGATATATGATCAAATGTTGCATATGTCAAAATTCAAACTTTGACATATGATCAAACTTTGATATATGTCCACCGCGATATAAAATAATACATAGACTTGTTCGGGCGAGAGGGGGTTGATCGACGTCCCCACTCATGTCGAAGTTACCGGAGTTTTCTTCTAGTGGTTTGGGTGCCCTCGACAGTTAGTCGGGTAGGGGCGGGAGGGGGTAGGAGATCGACAACGCTTTTTTTCTAGGGTTTGGGTGGCCTCGAGAGTTGGTCGCCCGGTATATCGAGAGGGGGGGTGAACATTTTACCTTAGTAACTTAGAAAAAACTATTATCGGGGAGGGGGTATATCGACCCCCCCCCCTCATGTCGAAGTTATCGGGGAGGGGCTATATCGACAACGACATACATATAGCCACATACATATAAGAAAAATCCTATGAACATCCATACATACATATAGCCACATACATATATATGGCTATGAAAAAAAAATCATCATATAAAAAAAATGTTATCAGGGAGGGGGTATATCGACCCCCCCCCCTCATGTCAAAGTTATCGGGGAGGGGCTATATCAACAACGACATATACATATAGCCACATACATATAAAAAAAATCTATGAACATCCATATATACATACATATAGCCACATACATATATATGGCTATGAAAAATGCTATGAAAAAAAATTCATCATATAAAAAAATGCTATGAACAAACAATTAATACATATATGAACAAACAATTTTATGAACATCCATACATACATAGCCACATACATATATATATACATTACATATGAACAAAACAATTTTCATCATATAAAAAATATCAACATATATACATTATATGTGAACTCCACCATTTCTCTAAAAAAAATCTCTATGCAAATTTCTCTAAAAAGTTCTCTTCCATCTCATCTCATCTCCATGAAACATCTATCTAAAGAATACATACATACATATATGAACATCTAAAAACATGTACAAAAAAATAGCATAATAAAAAAAAGCACGGCGGCGGGGGCAGGGCAGGGGGCGGTGCTACAGAGGGAGGCGTCGGGCAGGGGCAGGGGGCATGGCGGGCGGCGTCGGGGCGGGCAGGGCGCACGGCGGGCGCGCGGGGCGGGCAGGGGCGCACGGCGGGCGGCGTCGGGGCGGGCAGGGGAGCGGCGCCGACGTCGAGGCAGAGGGCGTCGGCGGCGACGGCGAGGTGGAGCAGCCCGACGGCGTCGGCGACGACGCGGTGGAGCAGCCTGACGGCGTCGGGGCAGGGCTCGGCGGCGACGGCGACGAGGGAGCAGCTGGGGGCGTCGGGGCGGAGAAGAAGTGATTTTTACAGAAACTCCTAAGTGTTTTCTTATATACACGAAGCATTGGTCCCGGTTCGTGGCACGAACCAGGACCAATGCCCCCATTTAGTCCCGGTTGGTGCCACCAACCGGGAGCAAAGGTCTCTTTTCAGCAGCCCAAAGGGCAGGAAAAGGAGACCTTTGGTCCCGGTTGGTAGCACCAACCGGGACCAAAGGCCTTGCCCGCGGCCAAAAGTTTAGTCCCTCCTCGCTAGTTGAGAGGGGCGCGGAGTGGTTTATAAGCCCCACTGCCGCTGTCCTCTCGAGCTCCTCTCAAATGCGGGCTTACGGGCCTAACCTCACACTCCGCTGCCTGTGGGCCTACTGGGCCTTCTGCGGGCCTGAATCCTGGCCCGTGGTTAGGTTTCTAGACGTATTCAGGCCGTGGTGGCCCAGTAGGTGGCATTTTTTTCTATTTTTTTCCATTTTTTTGTTTTGTTTTTTGCTTTATTTATTTTCTTTTGCTTTTGCTTTATTTTTTAATTCTTTTTGCTTTTAGGTCACAAAAATTATAAACTTTCTGTTAGTGCCATTAGTTTTCAAATTTGAATAGTTTAAATTTGAATTCTTTGAAATTTGTGTGAATCACTAGTTTGTGATTAACTTTACTATAAAAATAGATTTGGAAGTGATTCTTTTTCCTGCTATTTAATACTACGGTGTTTTATCATTATATTAAATTTGGTAATTTTTAGGTTATTTTAAATGTCTGTTTTAATCAAGAACATATTTTGTTATTTTAGTTTGCTATTAAAGTTTCTAACAAAAAATTTCTTTATGAAAATTCTTTTTGCCATTAATGTTTTGAACAGAAAATACTTTGATAATTTTAGTTGCATAAATTTTATATAGTTTTAGTTTAAAAATACTAGAGGTTTATAAAAGCTTTTTAGTTGAATCCTTTTGCTATTAGAGTTTTATAAAAGCTTTTTAGTTGATTCTTTTTGCTATTGAAGAATATTATAGTTTTGTTTTAGTTGATCATACCAGAATATTTTAATTGATTATTATAAGTTCATTCTTTTTGCTATTAATTCATTCTTTTTGCGCTAAATGACCCTGAAATTGAAAAGCACTACAAATGAACTCTGAAAAGGTTGAAAGTTGGCATGGTATCATCATTTCACCCACATAGCATGTGCTAAAAAGTTGAGAGGGTTACGGCAAAAACTGGATGCACTTCGTGTACAAAACGGGCAATCTCTTTCGAAGTATCAGGGTTTCGAACGAAAACTCGTCTGTTACAAAGGGATTTCATTTTTTTGAACTTATTTGAACTCCAGACTTTTTGTATGTTCAAAATGCACCATTCAAAGACACATCATCAATTTTCAACCCTTTCTGACTTCATTTGTTATTTTTCATGCATTTACTGATTTTTTTGCGCTAATGACCCTGAAATTGAAAAGCACTACAAATGAACTCTAAAAAGGTTGAAAGTTGGCATGGTATTATCTATCACCCACATAGCATGTGCTAAAAAGTTGAGAGGATTATGGCAAAAACTGATGCCTTCTTTCAAAAAGGACAATCTTCTTCGAGTATCACGGTTTCATACGAAACTTGTCTGTTACAAAGGGATTTCATTTTTTTGAACTTATTTGAACTCCAGACTTTTTGTGTGTTCAAATGACCATTCAAAGCCACATCATCAATTTTCAACTGAGTTCATTTGTTTTTTTCATGCATTTACTGATTTTTTTGAGCTATAGACCCTGAATTGAAAGCACTACAAATGAACTCTGAAAAGGTTGAAAGTTGGCATGGTATCATCATTTCACCCACATAGTATGTGCTAAAAAGTTGAGAGGGTTACGGCAAAAACTGGATGCACTTCGTGTACAAAACGGACAATCTCTTTCGGAGTATCAGGGTTTCATATGGAAACTTGTCTATTACAAAGGGATTTCATTTTTTTGAACTTATTTGAACTCCAGACTTTTTGTGTGTTCAAAATGTACCATTCAAAGCCACATCATCAAATTTCAACCCTTTCTGACTTCATTTGTTATTTTTCATGCATTTACTTATTTTTTTGAGCTATATGACCCTGAAATTGAAAAGCACTTCAAATGAACTCTGAAAAGGTTGAAAGTTGGCATGGTATCATCATTTCACCCACATAGCATGTGCTAAAAAGTTGAGAGGGTTACGGCAAAAACTGGATGCACTTCGTGTACAAAACGGATAATCTCTTTCGAAGTATGAGGGATTCATACGGAAACTCGTCTGTTACAAAAGGCATTTCATTTCTTCACATGTAACTGCAGTGATATTCTAGATCAAAGGCATCATCATAATAGTTGTGGAGAGAAAGTCTTCACTTTTTCTTCGCTTGTGTCCTTTGCTTATTGCGCCGTAACCATGGATATTCTTCATCGCTTAACAGGGTGCTTGGTTCAGCCTTGACTTTGAAGGGAGGAATGCCATGAAACTTTTCATAATCTTCAGACATGTCTGTCTTGCCCTCCAATCCCACGATGTCTCTTTTTCCTGAAAGAACTATGTGGCGCTTTGGCTCATCGTATGATGTATTCGCTTCCTTATCTTTTCTTTTTCTCGGTTTGGTAGACATGTCCTTCACATAGAGAACCTGCGCCACATCATTTGCTAGGACGAATGGTTCGTCTGTGTACCCAAGATTGTTCAGATCCACTGTTGTCATTCCGTACTGTGGGTCTACCTGTACCCCGCCTCCTGACATATTGACCCATTTGCACTTAAACAAAGGGACCTTAAAATCATGTCCGTAGTCAAGTTCCCATATGTCCACTATGTAACCATAATATGTGTCATTTCCCCTCTTGGTTGCTGCATCAAAGCGGACACCGCTGTTTTGGTTGGTGCTCTTTTGATCTTGGGCGATCGTGTAAAATGTATTCCCATTTATCTCGTATCCTTTGTAAGTCAATACAGTCAAAGATGGTCCCCTGGACAACGAGTTCAGCTCATCAAAAATAGTGTTGTCACCTCTGAGACGTGTTTCCAACAAACTGCCGAAAGTCTTGATGTGTTCACATGTAATCCAGTCGTCACACTGCTCCGGGTGTTTGGAGCGCAGAATGTTCTTGTGTTCATTGACATACGGGGTCACCAAGGTAGAGTTCTGTAGAACTGTGTAGTGTGCTTGAGACCAAGAATGCCCGTCCCTACATATTATTGAGTCCCCTCCTAGTGTGCCTTTTCTAGTCAGTCTCCCCTCATACCGCGATTGAGGGAGGCCAATCTTCTTAAGGCCAGGAATGAAGTCAACACAAAACCCAATGACATCCTCTGTTTGATGGCCCATGGAGATGCTTCCTTCTGGCCTAGCGCAGTTACGGACATATTTCTTTAGGACTCCCATGAACCTCTCAAAGGGGAACATATTGTGTAGAAATACAGGGCCCAGAATGACAATCTCGTCGACTAGATGAACTAGGACGTGCGTCATGATATTGAAGAAGGATGGTGGGAACACCAGCTCGAAACTGACAAGATATTGCGCCACATAACTCCTTAGCCTTGGTAGGATTTGTGGATCGATCACCTTCTGAGAGATTGCATTGAGGAATGCACATAGCTTCACAATGGCTAATCGAACGTTTTCCGGTAGAAGCCCCCTCAATGCAACTGGAAGCAGTTGCGTCATAATCACGTGGCAGTGATGAGACTTTAGGTTCTGGAACTTTTTCTCCGGGATATTTATTATTCCCTTTATATTGGACGAGAAGCTAGACGGGACCTTCATACTGAGCAGGCATTCAAAGAAGACTTCCTTCTCTTCTTTGGTAAGAGCATAGGTGGCAGGACCTTCATACTGCTTTGGAGGCATGCCGTCTTTTTCGTGCAAACGTTGCAGGTCCTCCCGTGCCTCCGGTGTATCTTTTGTCTTCCCATACACGCCCAAGAAGCCTAGCAGGTTCACGCAAAGGTTCTTTGTCACGTGCATCACTTCGATTGAAGAGCAGACCTCTAGGTCTTTCCAGTAGGGTAGGTCCCAAAATATAGATTTCTTCTTCCACATGGGTGCGCGTCCCTCAGCGTCATTCGCAACAGATAGTCCGCCGGGACCCTTTCCAAAGATTGCGTGTAAATCATTGGCCATAGCAAGTACGTGATCACCGGTACACATGGCGGGCTTCTTCCAGTAATCTGCCTCACCTTTGAAATGCTTGCCTTTCTTTCGACATTGATGGTTGGTCGTAAGAAATCGACGATGCCCCAGGTACACATTCTTCCTGCATTTGTCCAGGTATATACTTTCGGTGATAGCTAAACAGTGCGTGCATGTGTGGTATCCCTTGTTTGTCTGTCCTGAAAGGTTACTGAGAGCAGGCCAATCATTGATGGTTACAAACAGCAACGCATGCAGGTCAAATTCCTCCTGTCTGTGCTCATCCCACACACGTACACCGTTTCCATTCCACAGCTGTAAAAGTTCTTCAACTAATGGACTTAGGTACACATCAATGTCGTTGCCGGGTTGCTTAGGGCCTTGGAGGAGTACTGGCATCATAATGAACTTCCGCTTCATGCACAGCCAAGGAGGAAGGTTATAGATACATAGAGTCACGGGCCAGGTGCTGTGATTGCTGCTCTGCTCCCCAAAAGGATTAATGCGATCCGCGCTTAAACCAAACCATACGTTCCTTGCGTCACCTGCAAACTCCTCCCAGTTCTTTCTCTCGATTTTTCTCCACTGCGACCCGTCAGCGGGTGCTCTCAACTTCCCGTCTTTCTTACAGTCCTCTCTGTGCCATCGCATCAACTTGGCATGCTCTTTGTTTCTGAACAGACGTTTCAACCGTGGTATTATAGGAGCATACCACATCACCTTCGCAGGAAACCTCTTCCTGGGGGGCTCGCCGTCAACATCACCAGGGTCATCTCGTCTGATCTTATACCGCAATGCACCGCATACAGGGCATGCGTTCAAATCCTCGTACGCACCGCGGTACAGGATGCAGTCATTAGGGCATGCATGTATCTTCTGCACCTCCAATCCTAGAGGGTATACGACCTTCTTTGCTGCGTACGTACTGTCGAGCAATTCGTTATCCTTTGGAAGCTTCTTCTTCAATATTTTCAGTAGCTTCTCAAATCCTTTGTCAGGAACAGCATTCTCTGCCTTCCACTGCAGTAATTCTAGTACGGTACCGAGCTTTGTGTTGCCATCTTCGCAATTGGGGTACAACCCTTTTTGGTGATCCTCTAACATGCGATCGAACTTCAGCTTCTCCTTTTTACTTTCGCACTGTCTATTTGCATCAACAATGACCCGGCGGAGATCATCATCTGGCACATCGTCTAGTTCCTCTTGATCTTCAGCTTCCCCCATTGCAGCATCACCGTATTCAGGGGGCACATAGTTGTCATCATCCTCTTCTTTGCTGTCTTCCATCATAACCCCTCTTTCTCCATGCTTGGTCCAAACATTATAGTGTGGCATGAAACCCTTATAAAGCAGGTGGGTGTGAAGGATTTTCCGGTCAGAGTAAGACTTCATATTCCTACATATAGGGCATGGACAACACAAAAAACCATTCTGCTTGTTTGCCTCAGCCACTTCGAGAAAATTATGCACGCCCATAATGTACTCGGAGGTGCGTCTGGCACCGTACATCCATTGCCGGTTCATCTGCATGCATTATATATAATTAAGTGTGTCAAAAACCATTACAGAACATCATGAATAGATAAGTGACCAAATTAATAGAAGTTCATCATCACATTAAAACCAAAGTACATACATAGTTCTCATTGAACAACATATAGCTCTCCAGAGCATCTAATTAAACCATACATTGAAACTATGTAAAACATTTCAATGCAACAACAAATGCGATCATAATCGCAACCAAGGTAACAATTGATCCAACGGCATAATGATACCAAGCCTCGGTATGAATGGCATATTTTCTATACTTTCTAATCTTGAAGCGCATTGCATCCATCTTGATCTTGTGATCATCGACGACATCCGCAACATGCAACTCCAATATCATCTTCTCCTCCTCAATTTTTTTCAATTTTTTCTTCAAGTAACTATTTTCTTCTTCAACTAAATTTAACCTCTCGACAATAGGGTCGTTTGGAATTTCCGGTTCACATACCTCCTAGATAAAAAAATCTATGTCACGTTGGTCGGCATAATTGTCATAAACAATAAATGAACCAATTAGTTATAAAATATAATATATACCACATCTGAATCATAGACAGGACGAGGGCCGACGGGGGCGGATACCAAAACCATCGCACTATATAATAACAAACAATAATAAAAGTAAGAAAATTATACAAGTATCTATCTAAATCATACAAGTAAGAATTTTTCTCTTTTAGAAAGAAGATAAGAACAAGAGGCTCACCACGGTGGTGCCGGCGACGAGATCGGCGCGGGCGATCGATGGCGGTGAAGACGGGGACGGGACGTGACGGACCGCTAAACCTAGACAAATCTTGAGGAAAATGGAACTTGGAGGTCGAGCTTGGAGAGAAGAAACCTTAAGTAGTGTGGCTCGGGCATTTCATCGAACACCTCATGTGCATAGGAGGTGAGCTAGAGCACCACAAAGCCCTCCCCTAGCCGGCCAGAAAAAACAGAGCAGTGGAGTGCTCTGCTTGCGGGCGAGAGGGTATATATAGGCACCTCATTGGTCCCGGTTGGTGGCTGGAACCGGGACTAAAGGACCTCCTTTGGTCCCGGTTCCACCTCCTTTGGTCCCGGTTCCAGCCATGAACCGGGACCAATGGATGTGGGCCAGGAGCGAGGCCCATTGGTCCCGGTTCGTGTCTGGAACCGGGACCAAAGGGTCCAGACGAACCGGGACCAATGCCCCACGAGGCCCGGCCGGCCCCCTGGGCGCACGAACCGGGACGTATGCCCCCATGGGTGGCAAAATTTCGTGTTTTGACCCTTTTTGCTAACAAATTCAGGATCTGACCCCTGTTTGAAAATATTTCGGGATCTGACCATTTTCCTACCGCCAGACCCCTTGGCGGTAGGGTATAACAGCCTACCGCCAAGGGGCCTAGCGGTAGGGTTCCTGCCTACCGCCAAGGGGTCTGGCGGTAGGCTGTTATACCCTACCGCCAAGGGGTCTGGCGATAGGCCCTGGGCACGCTCTGTATTGGAAACTTAGAACTTTTAGGCGGTAGGGTGTCCAACCCTACCGCCAAGGGGCATGGCGGTAGGCTATTACACCCTACCGCCAAGGTGCCTGGCGGTAAGAAAAGGGTCAGATCCCGAATTTTTTTCCAACGAGGGTCAGATCCCGAAATAGTATACGAAAAAGGGTCAAAACACGAAATTTAGCCCCCATGGGTCCCGGTTCGTCACTGAACCGGGACTAATGGGCTGGCCAGGCCTGGACCAAAGCCCTGTTTTCTACTAGTTGGAGGATCTAGGAACAAGATTCACACAAGAGATTTACTCAGGTTTGGGCCCTCTGTCTAAGAGATAATACCCTACTCCTGCCAAGGGTTTTAATCAAGCCTCGTATGACAATTTACAAGTGTTTTGAGCGAATCTAGTTTGATCCGCCCTATCTGTCTGGGTGTAGTGTGTATGAATGAATACATGTGTCTATGCATGCGTGCCTGAGCAAGGGCGCCCTAATCTCGCCTTATATAGGCCTTAGGCCAATGAGACTGGGCAATACAACGGTCGGGTGGACCACGTAGCAGTAACGGTGATTGAATGCGCACTACTACAGCTGGCTTAATGTGTTGTTGCAACGCCTAATTGAATGCCTGACAGTAATGCATGCTTGATGACGTTGTTGAAACGCTTGATTGAAGACGTCGCCGTAACGCTTGTCTTTATGCCGCGCTAACGGTCCAGCCGGGTGGACATCGTGGCACAGTTCAGCCGGATGGGCTTCGTGGTGCCGGCACAGTCGAGTGTGATTCCTGGAATGGGTTGGGCCATACCTACTAGGCCGACTCCCCCCAAAATTATGACACAAGGGATCTTGATGATGCCTCATGCATTACTTGTATTGAGATTCACCGGGATATACGTCCAAAAGGAGTATAAGTCCTATTATAATGACATACATCGACAGAGTATGATAGAAACACATTATTGCATTGGTACTCTGCCTCACTTGCCCCTAAAGTAGAGGGCGATAAAGTTGGGATATTTCAGTTTCCAAGAAACCAATTAAAACATTTCAGTTGACACATTATTGCACCATATGTATTCAAGTCTGAACGCGCCCTTCAAAAAAGTGCTAGTTCTCTTTAAAAAATCCGAGCTCCCAAGTTTCTTTTAAAACTTTTTCTTTCTTTCTCACTGGATTTTTCTTTTGAAATCAAAACCATGCTTAACATTGAAGTTTCACTAGCAAGATTCGGAATGAGAATTAGAACTAAATGATATTCAACTAACGTGGGGAACGAAACTAAAGTGCAACCAGCCAAATAAAAGTACTGACTTAATTAAACTTGCAAGAAAACTAAGTATGCATGTATTATATCTTCTCGCGCTGGTTTGCTCTTTTCTCAAGTCACGCCTCCGTCCATTCTTCTCATTTCCAAAATGCTAGCAACGTTCAAATCTGTAGGCTCATAAAAAGAAAATACCACCGAAAAGAATTCCAAGAGATAAAACCAAAAGTTTTCTCTAGCTTTTATTATGCAAAACTGAAAGTAAACATGAGAATATAAAAAAAGTAAATAAATAAAAAGAAGAAAACAAAATATGCATGCAGGGAAAACTAGGGGAATGAGCTTCTCCCAAGCTTAGGCTCTTGCCTAACAAGGTCTACTCCATATCCTCATCGTGACCGTGCTGCGTGTCACTGGGCCACTGATACTGAGGTGGTGGGCCACTGGAGGAGGATGGTGCAGCGCTGGGCTGCCCGGCGGAAGGCCAAAAGGTGATGAAGGCCTGAAGGTTACGCGAGAGCATATCTATTTTGGTGTCAGTTTGTTCGAGGGTCGTTTTGATACCTCCAACACGATGCACCAACTGCTGGTACTCCTGCGAACCAAGTTGGATGGTTAGGAACCGAAATCATCATTGGTTTTGGGTGCCCCGATTAAAGCACGAACCCCATAAAAGAAGGTGGTGGTGACCTTCTGGGATAGACAGACTTACCAACCCCTAACTCCTAACCACCAATCCTACACGGGCGCCCAATGGGATAAGCAGACCGACAACCACTGCCAGCCACCGTGTGGGTTGTGCCGGCGACTGCGAGGCTGTTGCTGCACATCTTCCCCGACCAATGTCTACTGCCATGGACTACCCTCTAATGCCCTCTACCGATCATGGTTAGTGCGTCCTTCCGCATAGGTCTTAGGAGTTCTAGCTGAGGTTAGTCAATTATATTATATTGAGACCTAAAGCTAAACAATCTCCTGACAGCCCACCCGCGGAAGATATCCCAAAACTGACCTTGAGAGAGAGAGAGAGAGAGAGCGCGCGCGCTCTGTGGTGGCCAAGAAGCGCCGAGCGAAGCGGTTGCGCTATTTGCTTGCTTGTGCTGGTGAGTGAGCTCCCTGGATTGGGAGCTCAACTTGCCGGTTTCTTGGGACCTGGCCGAGCTGGAGCACGCCGCTCCCGCCGCGGCGGTGTCCGCGGCGGCACGCGGGCCGCCGTGCCGGCCGGAGTGCTCGGTGGACCTTAAGCTTGGCGGGCTGGGGGAGTTCGGCGCGGTGGACGGTGCGATGAAGCAGCCGGCGGCAGCGAATGGCCCAGCGGTGGTGGTGCCATCGGCTAGCCCCCTGAAGCGGCCGCGACAGGGGGCCGGTGGCTGCGTGGGGCACTGCCCGCCGTGCTCGGTCGACGGCTGCAAGGTCGACCTGAGCATGTGCCGCGACTACCACCGGCGGAACAAAGTCTGCGAGGCGCACTCCAAGATGCCCCTCGTCATCGTCACGGGCCGTGAGATGCGCTTCTGCCAGCAGTGCAGTAGGTAACAAACATCACGCGGCAAAATTGCAAAAAAATTCTGCAATTCCATCTCATCTCAACAACCAATCCTGCCCATATTCAATTTAGCCCATTCCCGACATTGCTTTTAAGTTTGAGAATCGACACAGCGGTCGCATCGACTTGATGGTGATATTGCCAATGGACCATTTGCTTGATTTGTTGCAATGGAAAATTGGCTGCATGAAAAGAACTGACTGATTGGCCTCAGTCATTTTTCTACATCATTTTCCTTTTACTGCTGATTATTCCCTTTGTTAAAAGTGAATAGACCAAACCAGTTCTTTCTTAGATCGTGGCTTTGCCAGTTGCTCCCATTCCAAGCACTGCTGGTAGAATTAGTAGGGGGTGATGAGATGAGCATATATCTCCCTGTTTTGTTTCAAGGATGCACAGCTTTGCCTTTTCTGTCGCTAACTTTTCAGCCTTTTCATGTGGATGTACCCCAAGTTTTTACTTTGCCAACCTGTATACCTGAATTATAACCCTTGGATTCTCTCCTTTTTTTCATTGTTTTGGTTGGAAGTTGAAGAGCGGACTATAATCTGTGCATTTTCCTTGACATTGACAAAGATATTACTTTTATTCTGGCTAATAGAAGTGGTTCAATGCTCTACTGTTAATCCCCCCCCCCCCCCCCCCCCCCCTCCCCCCCACCACACCACACACACACAAAAAAAAGCCCAGGTTTTAAACCAACTAGAGAGTCAAGAAGTTAATCTGTGCAATCCACGGTTAACCATAGGTACTTTAGGATCAATCCATTTTTCCTTTGAGGTGTTTTATGGATTGAACGGTAAGCCCCATCTCTGACATGTTTGCCTCCCCTTGCTAAATTACAGAATTAGTAACCAGATCCATACGAATTCTTTCATTTTTTTCCGAGGATTCTTGTGTGTAGCAGTATTTGTTGTGCGGGACTATTCACTCTTTAAAGATGTTGGCATGTTGCCGAACACATGACCTGCTTTATTATTTTTTGGCAGAAACTGGCCTACCACACCTGCTTTGATTGCTTCTTGTTATTACTACTTATTAGCCCTGTTTTTCCATATGAGATGCTATGACCACTAAAGCCAATATTTGAAACAACGTTGCTAAATATGTTCCACATATTACATTTTGGTGGAGCTGGTTGTCTTTGATTCTTAGTAACCGACCAGATAACCCGGCAAGTTTTGAAACCATTCATCAGTTAACTGAATTATTAGAGTAACTTGCGCTTCAGGTTGGCACCCACAAAAGCTACTCTTTCAAAATCTAACTTGTGGCCTTTTCAAATACTCTAATAAGAACCTTGTTGTTCGATTATTGAACAGATAGATCCAATGATTGGTTACCTATCGGACATACACCTAGTGGAGCAAAATTTGGATCATCATACTGTTTGGCAGACTTCATCTCTGTTCGAACAGGCTGATGCCATACTGACATATCCCTGTTGGAACCTATACTGTGGTCCAAATGTCCAACTGGAGTTGCACTAATTTTCTGTGCTTTACAGGCCCAGTAGAAAACTTTTTGAAGTGAAGCCCCATGCACTGAAATTGTTAACTGACAAATTTGAAATCTGAGTGGTCCAGCTGTTTACTCTTTCTTTATGGAATCCGTGTGCTGTTTTAATATTGAGCAAATAAATAACTGGATCGTTCTGTTTTAGTAGCATGTTAATCCCATGTAGCTTTTAATTATCCACGTGCCTTAATTATATCTGAGCTTCAGAAAACAGTATCAAAATCTATAGTGATGGTGTTGAGTGGATAATCTAAGTTGTTTCTCCTAGAATTTCATGCATGCTTTAAGCATAAAGGTGGTGCACTTGCATGCAAATTCTATCTGATCCTGAATGCCATACTTCATTCTTGGCTTGTTCGTCCATGATATGGCACTACGGCAGGATATAATGTCATTTTAGCACTTGCCTGTATTATGAGAGTGACACGACGTATACAGTACCCAGTGGTCTTCAAGTGTGTTCTGATTTCCTCTCTTCCTGCAACAACAATTATATTTGTTTAGTATGTCATTAACAGTGTCAGTATGTCATTAAGGATGATACTGATTAGTACATACTCTTAAATGGGTAGCTCTTCCTTCATATATATTAGTATATATTATGACTCCTTTTCACTTAAATGTTTGTGTTTCTTAACATGAACCTTTGTTTCTTTAGGTTTCACTTACTGGCGGAGTTTGATGAGGCTAAGCGTAGTTGTAAAAAGCGCCTTGATGAGCACAACAGACGCCGCAGGAAGCCAAAGGTAGATAGCATGAATTCTGGGAGCTTTATGACAAGCCAACAAGGTATTTTGCTTGTTTAACTAGTTTTTTTTTTGTCAGCCTGTTGATTGCTACTTTGACATTGCTGAAAATAACAAACTTATATGGTAACCTGAGAACCAGAATTTCAATTATAAAATACATTAATTCAAATGCAAACCCTCGCCAAAATATTCGTGTTACCTGTGGTCGTTATCAAGCCTGCAAAACTATGGTTTTGTAATTTACTTGGGACATATTTTCTCCTGTCTAACCAATAATAAGCTTGACCTGCATTTTAGATTTTTTTTTTAAATATTATTCTTTTTTACGAAATCTCTAAACTACAGTATAGGTTTCAGAAATTGCATTTCTATGACCCCATCGGTCGCGGGTCGGCCAAAGAGGTATTTTTCGTTCGCGGCCAGGACGAAGAGCCAATTTTCGTCCCCACCTCGGCCGAAGAGGACTTTTGGTCCACGTATGGGCCAAAATTCATCTCTTCGGTCCCTGTTAGGCTGAGAGGGTTTCTAGGCCCACCTCTTTGCGTAAACTGCCGAACGAAGCTGCTACGACTGTTTTCCTATAAGAATAAAAGTTGGCATAAAGTGTACATACTGCTCTGTATCATTATCTAAATATATATACTCTGTATCTAATTCTGTGTGTCCACACTCCACACGACCTGCAACTCCGACAGTTAATGGCTTTATATACCTTTTTTTTACGGGCGTGGACGTTTGGCTCTCAAGATCACATGATCTCCTTTTTTTCCAGAGGATTGAAAAACTGTGTTAAATAAGTTTTAAAAATTAAAAACAAAAACTTGTGTGTAGATATTAGAGTGAGTCATGTACCAGCAAGTTTTTCCCAAAAAAATCGTTGGTTTACAGTCTAGGTAAAAAAAACTGAGGAGTTAGAAAAAGTATTTTCAGCAGGTTCTGAAAAAGTGCTTGGGTTTGTTGTTTTTCACAGCTTATGAACCAGTTCTGATTTTCATGAAACTTGAAATTTGGAAAAAATATTGAGTCATTTACATGTGAGATTTTCTTTTATTTATTTTTTTGGATAAGTACAAAATATTTTTTGAAAAGGGACCATTTGATCCCGAGATCCAACCGGAGTTTTCGTTTCTTTTATCCACTAGTAATATCTGATTCATTAGATATGGATGCTGTCGAGTAACATGGTGTTCACTATAATTTAAATCACGGGTTTATGTTTGAAAAGAAATGCCAAATGTACTATTCTTCGGCCGTAGCCACAAGAGCACAGTGAAACCTGAATTTTCAAATTAACTGGCTGATTGCACCAGGCTGCATTTTCAATGTTTTACATCGCTAGATTTGAATGGTAGTCTCACGCTTGTTTCATGACGGCCATTTAGGTTTGTTTTCCAATGCAGGGACAAGGTTCGCGTGTTTCCCTGCTCCAAGGCCAGAGACAAGTTGGTCCGGGATCACCAAATCTGAGGATAGCAATCCGTATTACACCCATCAGGCTCTGAGCAACAGGCAGAATTTCACCGGCTCTACATCGTCATACTCCAAAGAAGGCCGGCGCTTTCCCTTCCTCCACGAAGGAGATCAAATGAGTTTCAATACAAACACAACGACCCTCGAGATCCCTGTATGCCAACCTCTCCTGAAGGCCGTCGCCCCGCCGCCAGAGCGCAGCAGCAAGATGTTCTCCGATGGACAGCCGACTCACAAGCTTGACTCTGATTGTGCTCTCGCTCTTCTGTCAGCCCCGGCCAACTCGTCCAGCATCGACGTCAACCGGATGGTGCATCCAGGAGAGCACATCCCCTCTGTGGCTCAGCGCCTCATCCCCAACCTGCAGTTCGGTAACTTGTCCTGGTTCGCCTGCTCCCAGGCCACCAGCAGTGTCTCCACCGCCGCCGGGTTATTCGCCTGCTCCCAGGCCTCCAGCGGCGTCTCCACAGCCGCCGGGTTCGCCTTCCCCAGCATGGAAAGCGAGCAGCTCAACACCGCCCTGGTCCCGAGCTCGAACAACAACGAGATGAACTACCACGGGATCTACCACATCGGTGCCGAAGGCTCCTCGGACTGGACGTCGCCGTCCCTCCAGTTCTCATGGCAGTAACTTCAGTTAACATCAGAAGCTATTCTTGGGTTCTTTTAATCAGTAGCTAGCTGTGCCCTTTTAGTGATCAGGCGCCCCGTTCTTTCTGTTTTTATTCTCTCTCTCTCTCTCTCTCTCTCTCTCATATTTCTCTGTCGTGGACTTTATTCTTGTCATCAGAGTGAATGAGTTCGCATGATTCAGAAGCAGTTCTCTTTCAAAAATACTTCTGAATTTCACTGATGCACTAGAGACTAGCAGCTTGTTGCTTATGTACTTCGTATTTCATGGCTGAGGCGCAGGTGCTGAAATGCGGCCGAGCCTTTGTCGGAGCACATGAATCTGGCCCAGAATTGAAACGGCCCATGTTAGACGGATAAGATATTCAGCATGGGCTGGGCCAAGAAAGTTAGATCATTTGCTCCTTGTTTACTGTCTCTACTTTACGAAATCACTATTTAGGGATATCCTCAAGGGGAGCTCCTGTTCGACGCTCGCTGCGTCAAACAGTCGAGCAATCGCACAGGAGCGCTCCCTATTGGGCCGGCCCATATAGCAAGCGATGCACTGTAGTGAGCTGGGTCACTGCATAGAGCAGGCTACTGTAGCAGCCGGCCTTTTGTATGTCCAGTGTCCTGTAGCAACCGAGTTTTAGTGGTTTAAAATTTTAAATCTTTTTTTTTATAAAACAAATATTTTTTGAGAATGCAAACAATTTTTGAAATTTTTTTGAAATTGGGAACATTTTTTTAAATCCAAACTTTTTATTAAAAAGCGAACATTTTTTGGAACTCCCGAACAAAAATTGAAACACGAACATATTTTTGGAGTTTGCAAACAATTCTTTAAATGGAAACATTTTTTGAAACTCCCAAAAGAAATTGAAAGCATGAACATTTTTTGGAAATTGGCGAACAAATTTTGAAAATGGGAACATTTTTTGAAACTCCTAAACACAATTTGAAAAGCTGAAAAAAAATTTAACTTATGGATTTGTTTTTGAAAAGCGAACACTTTTTTTATAATATGCGAATATTTTTTCGAAAATGAAGAACATTTTTTTGTATTTGTGAACAAATATTAATAACAAGAACATTTTTTGAACTTCTAAAACATTTTTAGAATTTTAGAAAAGAATTTGAAATTCTGAAGAACAAAAAGAAAATAAAAAAAGAAGAAAAAGGAATTGAAAAATGAAATAAAAAAAGAAAAACGAAGAAAGAAAAAGAAAAAAGAAACAGAAACAGAAACAGAAAAAACTAGTGAAAAAATCGGTTCAAGAAGCTTCTAGAAGGTTCCCAAAACCGGTCAGGAACCTTCCAGAATGTTCCTAAAACCGGACACTGTAGGACGTGCGAAATCTCGTAATTGGGCCGGCCCATCTTGATCGCTAGCTCGCTCACCTCTGTGCGAAGCAGCGGCAACTTGACACAACGAGCGTCCGTTAGGATTTTCCATCCTCAAGGTCATCTCATCTGCAGTGGCGTATCGCATGTGGGCCGGAGGGACCGAGATCCAGTAACATGCCGTTGGATCGAAAACGGACAACCCAGATCAGGGCTGCAGCATCACTGTAGCATGTACTGTCCATCGTCCGGCAGAATCGGCACTGTAGATATGTACTGTGCCACAGGTTCTATTCATATTGCCATGTCCCGTTGATTCTCAATCCGACACCTGAAGTAGAGGGCATGTTATGTTACTGTTCACAGGTGACCTGGATCTCAGTCCGCGCAGGAGGGATGGGTGAGTTTGTGCTTTATTTCGTAAATCCGTTTTTCAAAATGATATATCTTTTGAACCGTGCACCCAAATCACGAACCGTTTCCACCATTGTGTTCCTCGCTTCGAGATCTTTAAAACTAGATATCATGTTAATAGGCTTCGATAGACTTTTTTTCGGATGAAAATTGTGCTTTCCATGTGGGGTGACACCCGGGAGCACAGCACACCCGTGCTTGCACGTGGAGCACATGAGCACAACACAACCGTGCTCCTGACAGACAAAAGCCGAAAAAAAGAAACAAAAAAATAAAAATAAAAAGAAAACTGGATAAAACAAAAAAAAGGGAAAAAAACGGCCAGGTGAGATTGGCGTCCAGCGCGTGACATGTGGCCGCGCTGAGGCACACCACGTGGAGCGCTCAGCCCACCTAAAGGGCATGTACAAAGGCATCTAGTCAGCCGTCTGTAATACAGGCCACGTAGAAAAATAAGTGACGTGGGGGAGAGAGAAAGGGGAAAACGCTCGAGCCTGCCTGCAGAAATATCGCCGATCTACTCCCATGTAAATCGCTGCTTATAGACGACTTCTTTCCCGTTGTACGAGTCCGTCGCATATCGTGGCTGATGGGTCGCATGTCGTGGCTGATAGATCGCATGTTCGTGGGCCAAATATTACAAGCGGTTGGAGTGCTTACAGCCGGCCTAACCAGATGCCCTGCTGTACGTTTTATTTTTGATGGTGTCTATAGATGATGTGTAGTTGTGCACATATGCTATAGATAGCAGACGTCTGTACTGATGTACATGCCCTAACTAGTTGCTCCCTCTACTTTATCATAATTGTTTCCAGAGGCGGAGAAATAAAATCTGAAAACGACAGCTCTTGAGAATCCGCCGGCGATCTCCTGATTCGGCCTCTCGCCGCTGGCGCTTGCGTTGGATGGCGTAGAGACGGGCTGGGGTGCCGCCCCTCTCTGTACAGAGTAGTTTTAGGGTGTTTGAGCTGTATGCTTGTGGTGTGTGCCCCCGTGGCGACTGGGAGTAGGTTGCCGGGCCCTTCCGGCCAGTCCCGGTGCGTCCTGAGCCTCGTCTCCGTTGCTGTGCAGTCTCGGTGGCAGGGGCTGCCACAGGTGATGCGTAACATCCCCAAACCCTGATTGCCTCGTTAGCCTAACTAATGTGCCATGTCATTGAGATTATCATTATTAAATTTGCAATTAAGGAATAATAAAACACAATTCAATTCAAAAATTCAATTGCAAGATAAAATATTATTTCTTCAAACAGTAAAACAAAATTGTTCATCTTATTGCAAATAATCATTAGTAAATTGTCATGCAGGAATCAACATAATTTGAAATATCTAAATGACCTTAACCTACCTAAAACAGAACCAGCTGCAATTTAATTGACCCCTTGCAATTTCTAAAAAAAGTTAATCAACTTCAAATGCTCTGAAACTTTTTGAGCAACCCTAAGATGATATCTAATATTAATGTGCCAAATTCAATGTGTAGCAAAAATCTTTTGACAGCAAAAAGAAATACAAAACAGTAGCTATAACAGCTAACAGAGAAAGAAAAAGAGAATAAAGGAAAAACCACACTGTGCACTTAACCGGCCTAGTGAACAGTGTAGCCCAGCCCATCTGTTCATCGTCTTCAACCCGTGTCACCCCCAGGCGCCATAGCCGCGCGATGAGCGGCACCGAGACCACAAGAGCTCGTGGAGGAGGAGATAAGGCCGAGCCCGACCCCCCCGCTAACCCTAGTGCCCTCATTTCCCATCGCCTCCCATCCCTCGCTCGATCCGGTCGACAACCGATACCGCCGTCGCCGCGTTGCCTCGCCACCGCGGCCACCGGCCTTCTCTCGCCGTTCTGAGATGTCCAAGAGCTTTGTCTGCCTCGTCCTTGTCGCCTCCGAGGATCAGATCGAGCAGGGCAGCACTACCTCGTCGGGATCGAAGCTTCTTCCCCAACTTCGGTCGCAGTCTTCCATCGTCGAATGCGCCGTCACCGCTACACCATCGGCTTCCCCGAGCGCCTCACCGCGTCACTGTGAGCACCACCTACTTCCCCATCATCTCTCGAACTCGAATTCGAGCTCTAGCCCGCTTTCCCGCTATGGCCCGATGCGCCGCCGCCGTGCGCACGATGAGGCCAAGCCCACCGGTGACCATTTGGTCCTGCGCCACGCCTGCGACCTCAGTAGGCCCTCACGCAACCGATGCCCCGATCCGTTGCCGAATTCGTGCCCCGGCACTAATGCCCGCAACACCCCGAGCTTCACTGCCGCCTGCGCTCGCTGCCGCCGCTACCACAGTCCGCCCCGACACCTGCAGCTGCCGCCACTCGATGCGCCGCGTCGTGCTGAACCTGTAGAGCCTTTGCACGCCAGCTCTCGTTGCCGGAAACGGCCGGCCGACGACGCCCGCCGTGCCCTGTTTAACGCCAGCGCTCGTCACCGACGTGGCACCGATTAGGCACTTAAGTACCTGCTAATTAACCCCCTTGCCCTATAACAACTGGGACCCACGGCTTAATTAACCAATTAGTTAAAACAAATAAACCTGATTAGTTAATACTAAAATGCTGATAACTAGGACCCACCTCACTGTTCAAATGGATAAGCTATACACAGTCAGCACCTGACTATGCACTTCGGCCCCACCTGTCATACACACTGTGTGATAGGCTGGGTACGTTTCTGGGTACACATAGCAATTTGCTATTAAATTTGAATTAAAAATAAATTTCAGAAATTCATTTAAACTTTGGAAAATCGTATAAAATAAACCGTAGCTCGGATGAAAATAATTTATATATGAAAAATGATCAGAAAAATATAACGAATCCGAATATGTCATCCACATACCTGCCACACCCCTTTAACATATACCGAAAAATACCTGGATCTGGTAAAATATTCCCGGATATTTTCCCTCTTCATTTAAAATACCTAGTAATGTATTAGAGCATATCACCAACACATCTTGCCGTGCCATTGCATCTGTGTTGCATTTGTTTGCTCTGTTATTTATTGTTTCCCCTTCCGTTACTTCCTTTCCGGTAGACCCCGAGACCGTTGTTGATCCGGTGATCAACTGCTTCACCGTCGAAGATTCCTTTCGTCTGCAGAGCAACCAGGCAAGCAAACCCCCTTGATCATTCCGATACCGCCTATTCTTCCTCTCTACATTCTTGCATTAGGTATTGGTACAGTTATTATCGGTAGAACCTATCCTGATGCATAGCCTATTTTTGTCGCCATCTATTGTTGCCCTACCTGTTGTCCTAGGATGCCTAGTTAGTGATGATTATGATTCATCTGTTGGCCCTACCCCTTGTCCGAGTTGCCATGCTTTATTACCGGACCGTGATCCCCTCACGGGCATACATTATATTGTTATATATATATGATACTACGGAGGACATCGGACTTCGGTGGTCTACGACATGGAGCGAGATGGACTGCAACCGGATGCCGACGAAGACGAAGACAAAGACAAAGACTATTACTGCATTTTATTATGTTAAGTTATGTTTATGTTCCGAGGCGGAACGTGAACCCAGCAGATATCCACAGGAGGGTGGTGAGGCTAGTACCGTTCGCGCGTGTTTACCAAGTCGGTGCGACAGGGTGTCGGAGGTGAGCCTTGCCCCTGGTCGTGTCCGCGAGCTACTAATAACATGACTAAATAAGTTCTGGGTATCTGATCTGAGACTGCCTACGAGGCATATACGCACTAACCACCACGCGGGATAAGTTATGGGCACTCGGCGTCGTACATTTCTTCCGAAAGCTCTGTCAGATGTCCAGTTCAGCATTGTGGCTGGCACGGGTCGGCCCATCCAGGACAGAGGTGGTGCCTGGATCTCCCTGCACACAATGACCAGGAGTGCTTAGGTCGATCGGTCCATGACCCCTTCGTGCTTAGGATGTAGACCGGCGGGGACCTCTCTGCGGAGTCTAGGTAGGACTATGGCGTGTTGATTATCCGAGGCCGGGCATAACCCACATAAAGGTGTGTCCAGCCAGAGGTAATTGAGCGTGTTGGGCTATGTGGTGCACCCCTGCTGGGAAGACAAATCTATTTGAATAGCCGTGTCCACGGTAACGGACGGCTTAGTGTTGTGTCCTGAGCTCCCCCAACTTAAACTGGATACTTAATAAAATGCACCAAGATTTGTAGCACGCCCGAGGTCCGCCTTCACGCGGGAATTGAATCCAAGGGTAGTGCCTTGCTGAAATGGTTACTTGTATTCGTTTGCACTCTTTCTTGTTCCGCACTGTAGGATGCTCTCATACTCTTCTCTTGCTGCAAGATGCTCTATTTCTCCTCTCTTGCTGCAAGATGGTGGCCCTTGTGTTACATAGAACTTTCTCCCCCTGTTCTGGCATTTCTGCAGTCTAGTCCACCGAGATATCCCCTTTTCCTTGACACCGAGGCATATGTAGAATAGATCTGATGTAAGTCTTGCGAGCACTTTGGATGAGTACTCACCGTTGCTTTGCACCCCTTTTCTTCTACCCAGTTTCTGCGGTCTGGTGATGGAGCCAGAGGAACCCAAGGATGATTGCTACATGGAGTTTGACGTCGCCAGGAGTAGTTCGGAGGTCCCAGGAAGGAGGCATTGCCTCTTTCGATCAGAGTCGTTGTTTGTTTTCACCTTCTTAAGGCACCCTTGTATTTGTCTGTAGTCAGACCTAACTCTTGCTGTAATATTGGGTCTTGCGACCCCAGTTTGTAATATAATGTTGTAATTTGTGTCGTAGAGTTGTGTTTTGATATCCTACCATGAGTCACCATTCTTGGTCGTGCATGCAGCATGGATGATTAGTGCAAGGTCGGGTTTGGGGGCATCACAAGCTGGTATCAGAGTCGACTGCCTGTAGGAAGCCTCTTTCCAACTCCTTGGTCGAAGTTGAGTCTAGTCTTTGAAAAACTATTTTTTGAACTACTAACAGTGTTGTGTGGCTTACGGGCCCACATCGCAAATGGATGGGATTAGGATCTTTTATTCCGCATCTTTACTCTGGGATTCTGATCTCTCTTCTCTTCGGGTTATAACTTTTGCTAACTCTAACTCTAGGATCTCATGACCAAATTCTCCCGGAGAGCCACTCGATACAGATGATCTCTTGAGTCGCCAGAAGACTCCGAAGATATTCTCCGATGTATTTTGAGAATCCTTTGTGCCTACTGCCTTGCAACTCCTTTCCGTATGAATACACCTACGAATAATTCCTCACACTTACCGGGGAACCGTTCATCCCCAGTTGTTCATGTGTTTCACGAAATACTTCGTAATGCTATCCGATCTTCTGAGGATCCTCTGCAGCCTATTGCTCTGGAAGGTCTTGCCTGCCTACATTATGATTAATTCCATATGTCTAATAATCTTCGTTGACATCCTTTACCATTATCATTGAGTCCCTCGATTCAATATGGTTGCGAATACTCACAATCATCAGTCGGATCTTAGAATTCATCCTTCCGGCTTATATTCGTAGCTTCACTGTATCTTATATTTCGGGTTATTCAGATGTTTCCACAACTCGATGTCCTTGCATTCTCTCTTTTCTCGATGGACTCTAATGTGGGGCCATTTGTTTAAATCCTTACATCGTCAGTCCTCATGGATCACATGATTCATTGTTGGATTATTATCCGACGGTGTCCTTCATATTCAAAAACCTCCGAGTTCTTCCCCTGATACAAAAAGCCTTTGGCAAATTGTATCATCTACTCCGTGTCGTCAGCCCTTTGCTTTTGAGCTTGTATCCGTTGCTTCTATAAGTGTGTTGTATAGCTTTCTAAACTCCTCTGCTGAGTTGTATCTATGCTCTCTGCAATTTGAGTGAACCCGAAAGCTTTTATGGGACATACTCTACTGGTGCTTTGCCAGATACGTTTCCAACACTACAACTTCATCGAAAGCGAGAAGTGAATGTAAGGTTATGCATTGAAGAAGTGGGAGTCGACCTTAAACCTTTGTGTTCATGCCCATGGAAGCGATGTAGACCGTCATGGAAGCTTCTTGCAAAATATCTACTCATTTGTTTAATTATTCCGGTATCATTAAATTTAATCATTTACAATTTTGGTTCCGACCATGTTGTTCTCCTTTGGTCCCATTTCTCGGAGAAGTTAAAGCACATGTCTTCTACAGTTTGATACACCACTCCAGCTTCTATTCTATTCTACCATCGAGTATTACCCTCTGGTACCTCGAGGATATCGTGCCATTGCACTACCTCTTATGAATTATTGTTGGAATAATACTTCTCACCATTTTAGTCACTCGAGAACTCCGACAAGTGGCTCGAATCCACACTGTGGTTCATTACTCCTAGTAATTTGTTGCTGGGAAGTTTAATACTTGCTACTTCTTGAGCTTGCGTTTGTTTTTCCCTTGAAGAGGAAAGGGTGATGCAGCAAAGTAGAGATAAGTATTTCCCTCAGTTTTTGAGAACCAACGTATCAATCCAGTAGGAGGTACAAGCAAGTCCCCAATCTATGCACCTGCACAAACAATCAAATACTTGCACCCAACGCGATAAAGGGGTTGTCAATCCCTTCACGGTCACTTGCAAGGATGAGATCTGATAGAGGTAGATATAAAAGATTACTAAAATGTAAAACAAAATAAAAGTAAATAAATTGCAGCAAAGTATTTTTGTGTTTTTTGGTTTATAGATCTGAAAATATAAAATGGAAAATAGACCTGGGGGCCATAGGTTTCACTAGAGGCTTCTCTCTTGAAGGAAAATAATACGGTGGGTGAACAAATTACTGTCGAGTAATTGATGATATCCAAGGCAATGATTATGCATATAGGCATCACGTCCGTGTCAAGTAGACCGAAACGATTCTGCATCTACTACTATTACTCCACACATCGACTGACTCCTGCCTACATCTAGAGTATTAAGTTCATAAAGAACAGAGTAACGCCTTAAGTAAGATGACATGATGTAGAGGGATAAACTCAAGAAATATGATGAAAACCCCATCTTTTTATCCTTGATGGTAACAATACAAATACGTGCCTCGCTACCCCTACTTTGTCACTGGGTGAGGACACTGCAAGATTGAACCCAAAACTAAGCACCTCTCCCATTGCAAGAACTACAAATCTAGTTGGCCAAACCAAACCAATAATTCGAAGAGAAATACAAAGATATCAAATCATGCATATAAGAATTCAGAGGAGATTCAAATAATATTCATAGATAATCTGATCATAAATCCACAATTTATCGGATCTCAACAAACACACCGCAAAAGTGTATTACATCGGATAGAACTCCAAGAACATCGAGGAGAACATGGTATTGAAGATCATAGAGAGAGAAGAAGCCATGTAGCTACTAGCTATGGACCCGAAGGTCTGAGGTAAACTACTCACGCTTCATCGGAAGGGCAATGATGTTGATGTAGAAGCCCTCCGTGATCGAATCCCCCTCCGGCAGATCGCCGGAAAAGGCCCCAAGATGGGATCTCATGGGAACAGAGACTTGCGGCGGCGGAAAAATATTTTGTTGGACGCTTCTATTGATAATGGAAAATTTGAGGATTTATAGAGCTGAGAGGGAGGTCGGTGGACTCCCGAGGGGCCCATAAGCCAGGGGGCGCCCCCCCCCCCCTAGGGCGCATCCTGAGGGCTTGTGGTGCCCTCGGGACTCTTCTGACTTCATCTCCAAGTTCTGTGGGTGTCTTTTGGTCCAAGAAAAATCATCCTAGAGTTTTATTCCGTTTGGACTCCATTTGATATTCCTTTTCTGCGATACTCAAAAACAAGGAAAAAACAGAAACTGGCACTGGGCCTTGGGTTAATAGGTTAGTCCCAAAAATAATATAAAATAGCATATTAATGCATATAAAACATCCAAAATAGATAATATAATAGCATAAACAATCAAAAATTATAGATACATTGGAGACGTATCAAGCATCCCCAAGCTTAATTCCTGCTCGTCCTCGAGTAGGTAAATGATAAAAACAGAATTTTTGATGTGGAATGCTACCTAACATATTTATCCATGTAATCTTCTTTATTGTGGCATGAATGTTCAGATCCATAAGATTCAAAACAAAAGTTTAATATTGACATAAAAACAATAATACTTCAAGCATACTAACAAAGCAATCATGTCTTCCCAAAATAACATGGCCAAAGAAAGCTATCCCTACAAAATCATATAGTCTGGCTATGCTCCATCTTCATCACACAAAATATTAAATCATGCACAACCCCGATGATAAGCCAAGCAATTGTTTCATTCTTTTGATGTTCTCAAACTTTCTCAACTTTCACGCAATACATGAGCGTGAGCCATGGATATAGCACTATAGGTGGAATAGAATATGGTGGTTGTGGAGAAGACAAAAAGAAGGAGATAGTCTCACATCAACTAGGCGTATCAACGGGCTATGGAGATGCCCATCAATAGATATCAATGTGAGTGAGTAGGGATTGCCATGCAACGGATGCACTAGAGCTATAAATGTATGAAAGCTCAAAAAGAAACTAAGTGGGCGCTTGCTCACGAAGACCTAGGGCAATTTTGAGGAAGCCCATCATTGACATATACAAGCCAAGTTCTATAATGAAAAATTCCCACTAGTATATGAAATTGACAATATAGGAGACTCACTATCATGAAGATCATGGTGCTACTTTGAAGCACAAGTGTGGAAAAAGAAATAGTAGCATTGCCCCTTCTCTCTTTTCTCTCATTTTTTCGGTGGGCTTCTTTGGCCTCTTTTTTTTTTATTTGGGCTTCTTTGGCCTCTTTTATTTTTTGTAAAGTCCGGAGACTCATCCCAACTTGTGAGGGAATGATAGCTTCCATCATCCTTTCCTCACATGGGACAATGCTCTAATAATGATGATCATCACACTTTTATTTACTTACAACTCAAGAATTACAACTCGATACTTAGAACAAGATATGAATCTATATGAATGCCTCCGGCGGTGTACCGGGATGTGCAACGATCTAGCGTAGCAAATGACATTAATGAAAACATCATGCTAGTTGTCTTACGATCATGCAAAGCAATATGACAATGATGGTGCGTGTCATAATAAATGGAACGGTGGAAGCTGCATGGCAATATATCTCGGAATGGCCATGGAAATGCCATAATAGGTAGGTATGGTGGCTGTTTTGAGGAAGGCTATATGGTGGGTTTAATGCACCGGCGAAAGTTGCGCGGTACTAGAGAGGCTAGCAAAGGTGGAAGGGTGAGAGTGCGTATAATCCATGGACTCACATTAGTCATAAAGAACTCACATACTTATTGCAAAAGTCTATTAGCGATCGAAACAAAGTATTAGACGCATGCCCCTAGGGAAGAGGTTGGTAGGATTTAACCATCGCGCGCTCCCGACCCTCACACAAAGGATGGCAATCAATAAATAAATCATGCTCCGACTTCATCACATAACGGTTCACCATACGTGCATGCTACGGGAATCACAAACTTTAACACAAGTATTTCTACCAATCCACAATTACTCACTAGCATGACTCTAATATCACCATCTTTATATCTCAAAACAATATGCAAGGAATCAAACTTCTCATAGTATTCAATGCACTTTATATGAAAGTTTTTATTATATCCCTCTTGGATGCCCATTATATTAGGACTAAATTCATAACCTAAGCAAATTACCATGCTGTTTAAAGACTCTCAAAATAATATAAGTGAAGTACGAGAGTTTAAAAATTTCTATAAAACAAAACCACCACCGTGCTTTAAAAAGATATAAGTGAAGTACTAGAGCATATTGCCTAGCTCAAAAGATATAAGTGAAGCACATAGAGTATTCTAATAAATTCACGATTCATGCGTGTCCCTCTCAAAAGATGTGTGCAGCAAGGATGATTCTGGCAAACTAAAAAGAAAAGACTCATATCATACAAGACGCTCCAAGCAAAACACATATCATGTGATGAATAAAAATATAGCCTCAAGTAAATTTACCGATGGATTGAAGACGAAAGAGGGGATGCCTTCCGAGGCATCCCCAAGCTTAGGCTCTTGGTATCCTTGAATATTATCTTGGGGTGCCTTGGTCATCCCCAAGCTTAGGCTCTTGCCACTCCTTATTCCATAGTCCATCAAATCTTTACCCAAAACTTGAAAACTTCACAACACAAAACTCAACAGAAAACTCGTGAGATCCGTTAGTATAAGAAAAAGAGATAACCACTTTTGGTACTGTTGTGAACTCATTCTTTATTTATATTGGTGTAATATCTACTGTATTCCAACTTCTCCATGGTTCATACCCCCCGATACTACCCATAGATGCATCAAAATAAGCAAACAACACAAAGAAAACAGAATCTGTCAAAAACAGAACAGTCTGTAGCAATCTGGAAACTTCGCATACTTCTGTAACTCTTAAAATTCTAAAAAATTAGGAAAATCTGGGAAATTTGCATATCAATCTTGTGTAAAAAATTCATATCCAATTGACGTTTATGTGAATTTATAAAATTCCTGGACTGGGCATCAAAGTTTCTGTTTTTCAGCAAGATCAAACTCACCATCCCAAAGGTCTTACTTGGCTCAAACACTAATTAAAACACTAAAACACAATTACTACAGAAGTAATGATGTGTAATTATTCAATAACAGACACTAAAACAAAAAACAAAAAATAAAACATTGGGTTGCCTCCCAACAAGCGCTATTGTTTAACGCCCCTAGCTAGGCATAATGCAATAGATCTAGGTATTATCATCTTTGGTATGCAATCCATAAGTAGCTCTCATAATAGATTCATAAGGTAATTTAATTTTATTTCTTGGAAAGTGCTCCATGCCTTTCCTTAATGGAAACTGAAATCTAATGTTTCCTTCTTTCATATCAATAATTGCACCAATCGTTCTAAGGAAAGGTCTACCAAGAATAATAGGACATATAGGATTGTAATCTATGTCAAGAACAATGAAATCTACGGGCACATAATTCCTATTTGCAACAATAAGAACATCATTAATCCTTCCCATAGGTTTTTTAATAGTGGAATCCGCTAGATGCAAGTTTAAAGAGCAATCATCAAATTCACGGAAACCTAGCACATCACATAAAGTTTTTGAAATCGTGGAAATGCTAGCACCCAAATCACACAAAGCATGGCACTCATAATCTTTAATTTTAATCTTAATAGTAGGTTCCCATTCATCATAAAGCTTTCTAGGTATAGAAACTTCCAACTCAAGTTTTTCTTCAAAAGATTTCATCATAGCATCAACGATATGTTTAGTAAAAGCTTTATTTTGATTATAAGCATGTGGAGAATTCAACATGGATTGCAACAAGGAAATACAATCTATCAAAGAACAGCTATCATAATTAAAGTCCTTGAAATCCAAAAGAGTGGGTTCATTGCTACTTAAAGTTTTGACCTCTTCAATCCCACTTCTATCAATTTTAGCATTAAGATCTATAAACTCCGAATCATTGGGACGCCTTTTAACTAAAGTTGACTTATCTCCAGTCCCATATTTATCAAGATTAATATTGGAAAACAAAGATTCAATAGGAGTCACATAAATCACTTTAAGACCTTCATCATTATTATCACGAGAACATACTTTTTCAAGCCATTCACGCTTAGCACGAATTCTAGCGGTTCTTTCTTTAAATTCATCAATAGAAATTCTCATAGATTTTAAAGACTCATTAATATCATGCTTAGGAGGAATAGATCTAACTTTCAAAGAATCAATCTCAAGCGAAATTCTATCAACGTTCCTAGCCAAATCATCAATCTTGAGCAATTTTTCTTCAACCATAGCATTGAAAGCTTTTTGCGAACTAATAAATTCTTTAATATTATTCTCAAGATAAGAGGGCATCTTATTATAATTTCCATAAGAATTGCTGTAGGAATTACCATAATTATTAGAGGCATTACTAGGAAACGGCCTAGGGTTGAAATTACCTCTATACGCGTTATTACCAAAATTGTTCCTACCAACAAAATTCACATCCATAGATTCATTATTATTTCCAATCAAAGAAGACAAAGGCATATCATTAGGATCAATAGGAGCACTCTTACTAGCAAACAATTTCATTAATTCATCCATCTTTTCACTCAAAGTATTTATTCCTTCAATAGCATGCACTTTTTTACTAGTAGAAGATCTTTCGGTATGCCATTCAGAGTAATTTGTCATAATATTATCTAGGAGTTTAGTAGCTTCTCCTAATGTGATTTCCATAAAAGTATCACCCGCGGTGGAATCTAAAAGATTTCTAGATGCAAAGTTCAATCCCGCATAAAAAATTTGTATAATCATCCATAAACTCAAACCATGCGCGGGACAATTTCTAATCATTAATTTCATCCTCTCCCAAGATTGTGCAACATGCTCATGATCAAGTTGCTTAAAATTCATTACATCATTCCTAAGGGAGATGATCTTAGCGGGCGGAAAGTACTTGGAAATAAAAGCATCTTTACACTTATTCCATGAATCAATACTATTTTTAGGCAAAGATGAAAACCAAGTTTTAGCACGATCTCGTAGTGAGAACGGGAATAGCTTCAATTTAACAATATCATTATCCACATCTTTCTTCTTTTGCATATCACACAACTCAATGAAAGTATTTAGATGGGATGCGGCATCTTCACGAAGAAGGCCGGAAAATTGTTGTTTCATAACAAGATTTAGCAAAGCGGCATTAATTTCATAAGATTTCGTACTAGTGGCGGGAGCAATCGGAGTACTAATAAAATCATTATTATTAGTATTGGAAAAGTCACACAACTTGGTATTCTCTTGAGACATCGTGACAAAGCAAGCAATCTAGCACACAAGTAAACAAAAAGCAAACGAATGGACGAACGGAAGAAGGGCGAATAAAAAGGCAAATCTTTTTGGTTTTTTTTTTGAAAATCATTTTAGAAGTGCGGGAGAGGAAAACGAGAGGCAAATGGCAAATAATGTAATGCAAGAGATGAGAGTTTATGATGGGTACTTGGTAGGCTTGATGTAGACATCCCCGGCAATGGCGCCAGAAATTCTTCCTGCTACTTCTTGAGCTTGCATTGGTTTTTCCCTTGAAGAGGAAAGGGTGATGCAGCAAAGTAGAGATAAGTATTTCCCTCGGTTTTTGAAAACTAAGGTATCAATCCAGTAGGAGGTACAAGCAAGTTCCCAATCTATGCACCTGCACAAACAATCAAACACTTGCACCCAACACGATAAAGGGGTTGTCAATCCCTTCACGGTCACTTGCAAGGATGAGACTTGATAGAGATAGATATAAAAGATTACTAAAACGTAAAACAAAATAAAAGTAAATAAATTGCAGCAAAGTATTTTTGTGTTTTTTGGTTTATAGATCTGAAAATATATAATGGAAAATAGACCCGGGGGCCATAGGTTTCACTAGAGGCTTCCCTCTTGAAGGAAAATAATATGGTGGGTGAACAAATTACTGTCGAGCAATTGATAGAAAACTGCATAGTTATGACGATATCCAAGGCAATGATTATGCATATAGGCATCATGTCCGTGTCAAGTAGACCGAAACGATTTTGCATCTACTACTATTACTCCACACATCGACCGACTCCTGCCTGCATCTAGAGTATTATGTTCATAGAGGATAGAGTAACGCCTTAAGTAAGATGACATGATATAGAGGGAAAAACTCAAGCAATACGATGAAAACCCCATCTTTTTATCCTTGATGGCAACAATACAAATACGTGCCTCGCTACCCCTACTTTGTCACTGGGTGAGGACACCGCAAGATTGAACCCAAAACTAAGCACCTCTCCCATTGCAAGAACTACCAATCTAGTTGGCCAAACGAAACCAATAATTCGAAGAGAAATACAAAGATATCAAATCATGCATATAAGAATTCAGAGGAGATTCAAATAATATTCATAGATAATCTGATCATAAATCCACAATTCATCAGATCTCGACAAACACACCGCAAAAGAGCATTACATCAGATAGAACTCCAAGAACATCGAGGAGAACATGGTATTGAAGATCATAGAGAGAGAAGAAGCCATCTAGCTACTAGCTATGGACCCGAAGGTCTGAGGTAAACTACTCACGCTTCATGGGAAGGGCAATGGTGTTGATGTAGAAGCCCTCTGTGATCGAATCCCCCTCCGGCAGATCGCCGGAAAAGGCCCCAAGATGGGATCTCATGGGAACAGAGACTTGCGGCGGCGGAAAAGTATTTTGGTGGACGCTTCTGTTGATAATGGAATATTTGAGGATTTATAGAGCTGAGAGGGAGGTCGGTGGACTCCCGAGGGGCCCACAAGCCAGGGAGGCGCCCCCCCCCCCCTAGGGCGTGGCCTGAGGGCTTGTGGTGCTTTCGGGACTCTTCTGACTTCATGTCCAAGTTCCGTGGGTGTCTTCTGGTCCAAGAAAAATCATCCTAAAGTATTATTCCGTTTGGACTCCGTTTGATATTCCTTTTCTGCGATACTCAAAAATAAGGAAAAAACAGAAACTGGCACTGGGCCCTGGGTTAATAGGTTAGTCCCAAAAATAATATAAAATAGCATATTAATGCATATAAAACATCCAAAATAGATAATATAATAGCATGGAACAATCAAAAATTATAGATACGTTGGAGATGTATCAATACTCAATCTTCTCATTCTTAGCCTGCCGGCTACATCCTTATCATGCTACCTTAGACCATGATACCTCGTCCTTCTGTGGTGCATGAATTCTTCAGACCATGAACAAAGCTTACGTCATGTTTTCAACATCATGTTGTTTGTCTCGAAAAGCAGCTCCGATTCCGAGCTTGCATCTTATCTGTTGTTCCCATAACTTTCCACTTCGCCATTCCCTTACTTGATGCCGTCGCTGTTTGATTGCATCCTCTTGAAACCTCTTGACAAATGGTTATGTGATCATCGCCAACCCTTTTGACTTCTTTCAGGATATCAATTGAATTCCTGATACTAACACTACTGGAATCTGCTAATTTGCCGTCTGCCAAAGGCATGCCTGGCGGACGGCAAAGCCTTTGCCGTCTGCCAGCAGACGGCCAACAGTCCGGCTGAACAAATAACGGCAAAGGCCACTTTGCCGTCTGCTGGCAGACGGCAAAGGCTTTGCTCCTTTGCCGTCTGCTAGCAGACGGCAAATACTCTCTTTGCCATCAGACAACACACAACCTTTGCTGTGAGCCTCATTACATCACAGACGGCAAAGAATTTAGGGAAATATAAAAAAAAATGTTCGATGAGCAGCGTGTCCGGCGTCTTGCGAACAACGTATCCAGTGTCCGACGAGCAGTGTGTCCGGCGCCCCGCGTACAGCGTGTCCGGCGTTCGGTGAGCAACTTGTCCAGCGTCCGGCGAGCACGACTGTGGCAGTGTCCTGCATGCAGCGAGCAGTGTGGCCAAAGCAACAACAGACGACGACGGCGGCCGGAGCAACAGTGGACGACAGCGGCCGGAGCAGCGGTCATGGACGGAGTAGCAGCAGACGATGACGACCATGGCTGGAGCAGTTCTGGCGGGGGAGAGCAACATGGCGGCTGGGTAGAGGAAGAAGGGTGCGGGCGTGGCCGAGCATGGCCGGAGGTGAGCTCGCCGGAGCTCAGGCGAGGGGGAGAGGAAGAAAGATGGCGGCCAGAGGAAGAAGGGTGGCGGGGGGCAGGAAGGACGGCGCGGGCTGAGCGGTTGCTGGGGAGGCGGCAGGCGGGGTCGGCGGACCGGCGGCTGGGGCTGCGGTGGGAGGCAGAGGGCGGCGGCCGACGCGCGAGGCAGGTTGTGGGCGGCGGCCCGAGGCAGGGAGCGGCGGTGGCCTCCGGGTCAGCGGCGGCGGCGCCGGCCTCGCGGCCTCCAGTTCGTTCGTGAGAGAGATCATGTGGTGGGTTGGAACGATAAGGGAGAAAGAGAGTGGTGGGGCCGGATAAGGCACAGGAGAGATCATGGGGTGGATCTCACAGTGCGTCTAAGATGTTGCCACCTCATCGATCGGCGTGATCGATCCGCGTGGTGTGTTTTCTCTTTGCCGTCTGCTGGCAGACGACAAAGAGTTCTAACTCTTTGCCGTCTGCCAGCAGACGGCAAAGAGGGTGCCCCATTAGCGTGTGGACGCCGTGCCCCTGTGGGCCCCACCTCTGCTCTTTGCCATCTGCCAAATGCCTCCTTGCCGTCTGCTAGCAGACAGCAAAGACTCTCTTTGCCATCAGCTGCTTCTTTGTCGTTTGCTTTGACAAAGCAGACGGCAAAGACACTCTTTGCCGTCCGCTGGCAGACGGCAAAGAGGGGACAGGTGGCAAATTGCCAGATTCCAGTAGTGTAAATACCATTTTGCCCCTTGCAATTCTGGAGTTGATGTTCTGACTGACACACCCCGGTAAACTTTTGACTTTCACCCTATTAGAGTGTTCTTGTCTGTATTGTTGTTGACATTCCGGCAACCCCTGGTGGACGAGAACTTTGCCTGTTGGTCCGCCTCGTCTTAACGAGTAGGAAAATGGTTCTCTTCGTCCCCCACCCGTGGTACCGACGTTGTTGCCAACATAGCTAGCAGACTGTCCTCTGACAAACCTTGTATCGTGATCTCGCAAGATGCCACCACCCTTCTTATTCATCATGGTGGTATGAATGTTGATCACTTTGATTCTGATCATCCTAATGATTCAAAAATGCCCGAGTTCCCAAATACATACTGGTGCAGTGTGCTTTATCTTTCCTTAGCACCTGTGACTGTATATTCCAACTACCCATGTGATCGATTATCATTCTACCTCGAGCCTGCCATTCTTTTGAATTCCTTACGTAAACTCTCTCATTAATTGCGAGGTTTCATGTAGTTGACTATGTGATCCTTGTATCCGGAATTGCCCTTTGTACCTGGCTTTGTGTGTATTTCACGTGCCACCTTCCCTCATTTGTGCTATCCCGGTATCAGACATAATATTTACTCTCGTTGCTCTGAACCCCCTTTCACCTTCTGATTAGGCATTGAATGATTGCCTGCCCGGTTGAAATTTCTTATTGTACCTTCTTATTTTGCTCCCGATGTTTTTCTTTAGTTTCAACTCGAGAGATGCCTCTATGCCTCATTCCTTGAGATAGCCCCTGGGTACCTAACATGTCTTGGGCTCCGACCTTCCCGAGCTTTTCCCCATATCCTATTCGTAAAAATGATGAAGATCCTAAAGGAAGAATGACAACTCCGTCACGATGCACTAATGCGAAGAAGTGAAGACTTGAACGCAACGGAACGACCTCTACAAGAACGGCAACAAGAACAAGAAGACTTGTTTGAATTTCGCAACCAAACCTTGTTTTCCCCTTACTCTACCTCTTAAATCTCGGGACGAGATTTCTTCGAGTGGAGGAGAGTTGTAACATCCCCAAACCCTGATTGCCTCATTAGCCTAACTAATGTGCCATGTCATTGAGATTATCATAATTAATTTTGCAATTAAGGAATAATCAAAATCAATTCAATTGCAAGATAAAATATTGTTTCTTCAAACAGTAAAACAAAAGTGTTCATGTTATTGCAAATAATCATTAGTAAATTGTCATGCAGGAATCAACATAATTTGAAATATCTAAATGACCTTAACCTAACTAAAACAGAACCAGCTGCAATTTAATTGACCCCTTGCAATTTCTAAAAAATGTTAATCAACTTCAAATGCTCTGAAACTTTTTGAGCAACCCTAAGATGATATCTAATATTAATGTGCCAAATTCAATGTGTAGCAAAAATCATTTGACAGCAAAAAGAAATACAAAACAGTAGCTAAAACAGCTAACAGAGAAAGAAAAAGAGAATAATGGAAAACCACACTGTGCACTTTACCGGCCCAGTGAGTAGTGTAGCCCAGCCCATTTGTTCATCGTCTTCAACCCGTGTCAACCCCAGGCGCCATCGCCAGCGCCATAGCCGCGCGATGAGCAGCACCGAGACAACAGGAGCTCGTGAAGGAGGAGATAAGGCCGAGCCCGACCCCCCTGCTAACCCTAGTGCCCTCATTTCCCCTCGCCTCCCATCCCTCGCTCGATCCGGTCGACAACTGATACCGCCGTCGCCGCGTTGCCTCGCCACCGCGGCCACCGGCCTCCTCTCGCCGTTCTGAGATGTACAAGAGCTTTGTCGGCCTTGTCCTCATCTCCTCCGAGGATCGGATCGAGTAGGGCAGCTCTACCCCATCGGGATCGAAGCTTCTTCCCCAACTTCGGTCGTAGTCTTCCATCGTCGAATGCGCCGTCACCACTGCACCATTGGCTTCCACGAGCGCCTCACCGTGTCGCTATGAGCACCACCTACTTCCCCATCATCTCTCGAGCTCGAATTCAAGCTCTAGCCCGCTTTCCCGCTATGGCCCCATGCGCCGCCACCGTGCGCTCGATGAGGCCAAGCCCACCGGTGACCATTTGGTCCTGCGCGACGCCTGCGACCTCAGTAGGCCCTCGCGCAACCGATGCTCCGATCCGTTGCCGAATTCGTGCCCCGTATCTAATGCCCGCAACACCCCGAGCTTCACCGCCACCTGCGCTCGTTGCCGCCGCTACCACAGTCCACCCCGACACCTGCAGCTGCTGCCAGTCGATGCTCCGCGTCGCCCTGAACCTGTAGAGCCCTCGCACGAAAGCTCTCGTTGCCGGAAACGGCCGGCCAGCGACCCCCGCCGTGCCCTGTTTAACGCTGGCGCTCGTCGCCGACGTGGCACCGATTAGGCACTTAAGTACCTGCTAATTAACCCCCTGGCCCTATGACAACTGGGACCCATAGCTTAATTAACCAGTTAGTTAAAACAAATAAACCTAATTAGTTAATACTAAAATGCTGACAACTAGGACCCACCTCACTGTTCAAATGGATAAGCTATACACAGTCAGCAGCTGACTGTGCACTTCGGCCCCACCTGTCAGACACACTGTGTGATAGGATGGGTACGTTTTTGGGTACACATAGCAATTTGCTATTAAAATCGAATTAAAAATAAATTCCAGAAATTCATTTAAACTTTAGAAAATCGTATAAAATAAACCGTAGCTCGGATGAAAATAATTTATATATGAAAAATGATCAGAAAAATAAAACGAATCCGAATATGTCATCCACATACCTGCCACATCCCTTTAATATAATGAACCTTGAACATTTCCACCTGGATCCATATACCGAAAAATACCAGGAGCTGGGAAAATATTCCCGGATATTGTCCCTCTTCATTTAAAATACCTAGTAATGTATTAGAGCATATCACCAACACATCTTGCCGTGCCATTGCATCTGTGTTGCATTTGTTGGCTCTATTATTTATTGTTGGCCCTCCGTTACTTCCTTTCCGGTAGACCCCGAGACCGCTGCTGATCCGGTGATCGACTGCTTCACCGTCGAAGATTCCTTTCGTCTGCAGAGCAACCAGGCAAGCAAACCCCCTTGATCATTCCGATATCGCCTATTCTTTCTCTCTACATTCTTGCATTAGGTATTCACTACAAGGATTCCAGTCTATTGCAACAAAATTTATTGCTACAACTACGTTTTGTTGCAATAAAACGCAATATTACCACAGATTCTCCAGTTGCGGTAATAGGCCACACATATTGCCATAACGTAGTTTGGTCACGATAAATACTAACTTTGTTGCAAGAGAGGCCTCATATTACAACAAACTGTACCGTCATTGCAATATGGTAGTGGTATTGCGACAAACAAATTCTGTTGCATGAGGGCAATCATTTTGTTGTAATAGAGACTAGTTATTTCAACATAATAACTATTCGTGGCAATATTCGGAAAGATATTGCAACATCGGCGTGACGTTGCATTAGTTACAAATATTGTTGCAAAAAAGTGGCTAACTATTGCAACAAACTGCACCGGCGTTGTAATATGGTAGCGATATTGCGACAAACAAACCCCGTTGCGCGAGGTAGTCATTTTGTTGTAATAGAAACTAGGTATTTCAACGGAATAACTATTTGTGGTAATATTCGGAAAGATATTGCAATATCCGTGTGATGTTGCATTAGTTACAAGTAAAACAGTGGAAAAATATATTATTCCAATTTATAGATACTAGCACAAATATGCCAGTGCGTTGCAACGGGAGACAAGCGTATTAGCCCTAGCCAAATAAGTATGACTCAATACCCCAACATATGATTGTCCTCTATTTTTCTATTTTAACACGGTGGCCCATCATGTTGCCACTTATCTTTTTTCCCACCCTCGTTAATGATGATTGTTGTGTCCATGTGATCAAATTCTATCGATTGATGTCCACTTATCTTTTTTGTGAAATGCATGGACAGTTTTTTACTCAGCGAACATTTTTTGAAACGATGACTTTTTTAAAATTGGGGGAAAAATTGAATTTCATGATTTTTTTGAGTTTTTTGAATATTTTTTAAAATTTCATTGACATTTTCTTCGAATTCACTAATGTTTTGAATAAATGATCACTTTCAAAATCATGAACATTTTATATTGCTGAATGTATTTTTCAAAATCATGAATTCTTTTATAATATGCAAACTGTTTTTTAAAATCATCAACATTTTTTAAATCCGTGAACATTTTATGATTTCCTGAACCTTTTTTTGATTTCCTGAATACTTTATGATTTCATGAACTTTTTTTCAAAAGTCACAACTTTTAAAATTTAGAATTTTGGAAAATCTCGAATTAATTTAAAGAAGGAAAAAAATTTGACAAAATAAACCATGGGCCGGCCCATGAACCCATGCTGGGGAGGAGGGAGGTGCATGCTTTGCCGCGTAAAGAGAGAAAAGAGGGAAGAAAATAGTGCAGTAACCAGGGATCAAACTTGGGTCTTCCGTGTGATGGACTAGCGCTCTAGCCACTACGAATTGCAAGATCTCATGATTTTTCAGTGTCTCACCCTATAAGAACGAACCAAACAGCGACTTTGACAGAAAAAAAAAACGAATCGTTTTTTTCGCTTATGGGTGGTATAGTGGGTAATTTGGGGCAACTTTAGGGGCAATTGTAATGACGTACGGGCAGAAGCAATAGTCCATTTATTATTAGGTAAAGATTAAGTTATGAATTATAGATATTAAGTAGTAATTAAAATATTTTTTAATTAAAATAGAGGGGCCCTGGTGTGAAAATTGCCAGATCCAGACCTGGAGCTGAATCTGACCGAGGACTTTTATAGCCGCAGCCGCTGACCTGCGGGCCGCGACCTTGCTGTGGACCTGGAGCTGAATCTGACCGAGGACTTTTATAGCCGCAGCCCGCTGACCTGCGGGCCGCGACCTTGATTAAGTTTCAGACCACTGGGCTGCGCTTCTGTTCGTGAAAGTACAGGGGTCTCACGATAAATATCTTAGACCCGCGAGGGAGTTGCAGCCCGACCAAGAATTCAGCCACCGATGACTAGTGTCTCTTGTCCATTTAGTGGTTCATGTCATTAAGTTGATTTAAAAAGGCTGAATCATATGGTTCGCTAAACTCTGAATAAGTTCTGTCAGTATGGTACACTTACTAGAAGGATATATGCGCGCTTTGCTGCACCGGTAAACAGTAATCAGGGCCGTCGGCAAGGGTGGCCATGGTGGGCGACCGCACAGGGCCCCAAAAATCTGGGGGCCCTAGATCGAACTAATCTAACGCTAATTAATTCTCAAAAATAAATCTAACGCTAATTATGTGGCACGTCCCACATGATCTTAGTGGCCAGAAATTTCTTTCCTTCTCAGGGCACGATCCCGCAGTCTCTCCTTGATTATCTCCCGTGCATGCAAGGGATTCTTTTCCGTCTCAAGCCTGCATTTTTTCCGCGCGCAACTGCCTAATCCAGACACCATTTATTTTCGGATTTGTTGGCTGGCATGTAATCGCATGCATGAAGATTAGGGAGGAAAGGAAATCATCAGGGTGGAAAGGAGATCCCTCCATCCGTGGGGACTATTTTTTACTGTAGATTTCAAGTGCAAACAACCCACTAGCAAATTAGGGAATCAAATAATAAACAATAAAGTTAACCAATAGTGGGCAACATGCAATATCTTTGCAATCTTGATAACAGATAGTGATAAAAGGTTGTTCAAGATTCTCTGGCTTTTCGGGAGTATAGTATAGCTCTAGGCATAAAGTTCGCTTCCTGTTACACAAGCAGGACGGATCTGACGGGCAAGGGAATATTTGACATATATCCAAAGTTTGAATTTTGTCATGGCAACTAGGGAGTAAACAAAGATACACAATTGTAGATCCATGATGTAGCAACACGTTCCTAAGTCAAAAGATCCCAAAACGAAATTGGTTTGGTTGTTAATTTACACAGTTGACTCTCTATGGTCTTCGGTGAAACAAAAATGACATGATTATGTTGGACCTACTCTGGCACGGAGGAACCCTCCACAGACAGTCCGGTAAGATGAAAGAGGTTGAGATCACCTCATATCAGGGTCAAAATGTGAGATCGGGACTGACATAGATCGACCGTCTCATCAACCTATCCCATCTGTATTTGTGTTCGTGGCAAGAGTATAACCTAGTAGTTTCAAAGTGAGAGTCACATGAGGTTTCTGTGAGTTGTAGTTCAAAACCGGCCAAGTTTTTGCTGCTTTCTGAAATGATTTCTGAAATTGTAGTGCAAACCTGGTTGTACCTACAACCGGGTCGTCAGGCGACAACGCGCTAGCACCGGTCGTGACCCCTACTTCCGCGCGACTGCCACCCCTGCCAGGCTGCAGCTCGCGCCGTCCTTACCCGGGCGGCGAGCCCCGGCCGGCGAGCCGCCCCTCTGACCTTGCACGCCTCCCCTAGTCGGCCATGGCTCCCGTTGCCCTCTTCCTCCATCCTCGGTGCTGACCAAGCAGTTCCGTCGTCCCTCTTCCCGACCTTTGCCCGCAAGGTCGAGCCTCTCCACCGGCCATGGATGCGAGCTTCCCACACGCCGCCTACCGCCGGACTTAGGGAAGATGACAGGCGTGAGACGATTTCGTCGGGAATCTCCCGATCTAGTTAGGAGGGAAGATGACGGTCGTGATACGATTTGTCGGGACTTGAAAACACTCAATGACAACAACAATGCAAAATATGGTATCCTCTAAACATATGATGCGATGGATTGGTCATGTTGAACTACTTATACGTACCATACAGGTATACTAAATAACCGGGAAACAATGTACAAATGAGAAATATACAAATATCGACGACGAGAACGTTATAGGGGAGGGCGCCGGATCGCCCCTCCATGATTCTCGGATTTGGTGGTTTTTTCACCAAGAAATAACTTTTTACAAACATATTTTAGTAACATTATTTTTAGCAGCATATATATCTCATATTGCTTTGGATATTATTTTTTCAATTTATTTCATTATTCTAAACATTCCCTTCAAAAAGAATTATTTTCCCACCACCTAATTTAGGTTTATTGTAGTTTGCGCCAATATTTTGTGTTCCCACCAAAAAAATAGAGTCTATTTATCCTTGCTGCTAAACACCCTTCCTAACTACCCACGATTACTATTCTAAACCAAATCACACGGCGTCTTCACGGGCGATTGGATCTGAGCTCTCGTCCCTGATTCCTCGGTGCTGACGGCGTCATCACGGCGTCAACACAGCGAACCACACCGGCACCAACTGCACGACGAGGAGTCGTCGTCCTCGATCTCGCCCTCCTCCCTCTCCTCCGCGCCGGCCGACGCGGGCCGCGTCTCCGTGTCCTCAGCCATGCTGCCAGCGGCAGCGATGGGGTCTGGCGTCGGTGCCGACGGAGTTCCCATCTTCTCCCCTGCATCGCGAGCGCAGTGCCGGCCTGCCTACGTCGGGGTTGCTCGCCACATGGCCGACCCGGAGGTGGAGACGCTGCGACCAGGTTCATCACCAAGCCGCATCCCTGAACCTCCATAGCGAGCGCTGTAGATCAGTTTTTTTTTTTGTATTCCCTACTCTCCTTCTTAAATTGGCAGCCAATTAGGCTGCAACTTGTATTACTCTGCAAGTTCATAGCACCTGGACCGGCATCTCTCTGTAGTATTCGTTAGATTGCCTAGGCTGAATTGAAGTCCGTGTGGTGAGGATTCAGATAAAGTTCCATCTAGATGTGTTTTCTGTTAATATGTGTCTGTATGATTCTGTTCTGCATATCCTTTTGAATGGATAATTTTAAATCGAAACAAAAGGTATTAATTATGGGATTGTCTGTTTTACATTCGACTGAAATCCAATTCGCTTTCAGTCATATTTTGTGGCCATCCAGAAATTGACAGTGTCATCTGTCCTCCGTTTCCTTCTTGTCCTCCGAATGTCGTTATCCTTGTCCCACCTGCCCTCTCTTCCTTCAAACAGACCTGCAAGAACTAAACGGGTCCCAGGTTTCCAACACTGCATTTCACTAAGCACTTCAACCTCCTGTGAGAAACAGCTCCCCTCTCCTACTTCTCATCATCTGCACGAAACATGGGGGAACTAGCTGAATCTTTGCAAGAAAAATAAGAAAAGGAGCATGGGGTCGTGGGATAACATAGACATGAAAAGCATTATCAAAATCCACCCTTTACATAGGAAAACATATAGCAGGAAAAGATTGGTCAAATTACTGTTAGCGGTGATCAAAATTAGCAAATTACAGTGCTTTGCAGTAGATTTACAGTGCATTTGCAGTCGATTTACAAAAATGTAATTCACAGTAGAATTACACTGTAAAATTAGAAACTTTTACAGTAATTGTAGGGAAAACAGTAGAATTACTGAAGTTACACTGTAAAACATAGAATAAATTCCAAATGAAATTACAACTGGAACTTAGACTGTAGTTACACTGTGACTTCAGTAATTACACTGTATATCCATGTAACTTACACTACAATTTGACTGAAAATTTTGGAACAGAGAATAGTAAGTTACAGGGTTACTGTACACTAAGTTAGACTGTAAACTTAGAAATTTTTATAGTAGTTACAGTGAAAACAGTAGAACTACACTCTAGAATTACCGAACTTACACTGTAAATTACATAGAATAAATTCCAAATGGATTTACTACTGGTCTTAGACTGTAATTACACTATAAAGCAGAGTACACAGGTATATTCAGTTACACAGATATTTAGTTAAAAGTGGTACATTACTGAAGTTACAAAAAAAAAGAAAACAAAACACTGAAAATTACAGTGTTTGATTACTATACTTCGAAAAATACATCTAGGTTGTCATTGTAAACAACTTGAAAATGCTAATTCAGAAAATAAATAGAGAACACTTGGTAGAAATACCAACAAAACACTACTGATTGCTGTCATTCTTTTCAAAAAAAGTTTCAGCATCAAGAAGGTGGAGCGAACATGCAAGTACAGGGGTCATACCAGCACCATGAAGATGCACTCCTTCATGTAAGATGAAGACAAAATGATTGACTTACTTCTTTTGCTATTTGAACCCAGTAACGGTCATATGCACACAATATAGAAAAAAATATACTAAGTCTTAGACTAGAGAAAACCACCTAGATGTATGTTCAAATTACTTAGCTATGCATTGCAATTGGCAGCCAATTAGGTTTCACAGCGGGTGAAATGTTTGTAGTGAGAAACTATTGCGACAATTTAAACTTTTCGTGGTGCTAACATGTGGCAACAAAAGTGGGTTGTGGTAATAGCCTATTGCAAGCGTAAAAAAAATACAGGCATTCAATTACAATATTCAAAACCATACATATAATATGTAGATTCATAAAATTCATAATTCTCATAGCAAATATCCATCAATATTGACACTATAAATGATGAAACAAGAATAACATGATCCAACGCATGAATAATCCCAGCTGATGAAGAAGCATGCCGAATGCACATCATTGAATAATTAACAAAAGTCAGTGTACTCACGTAAACATCCTGGGACTCTGTGTTAGACCATGTTTCATTCTTCATGTGGGTGAGATCCCACAGAGCAATACAATCTGACTCTTCTCCAGTTTCTAAGTTTCTCTGCAAGTAATATAGCAATGCGATGCTTGAAACATGAAACCATAGTTAGCAGCGAGGCATACATATTTAGTTAGACTCATACCTTCTCAAAACTTAGTTGCAAGTAAGATTTTGATCCAATTCTGTCTTTTGTCTTCAGTTTCTTACGGGTATCGGTGTTCTTTTGGCTGCGTTCCTATCAAGTCATTGAAACCAAATATAACAGTCACACAAGCAATTTCATCTGAACACATACTCCCTCCATTCCTTTATCTAAGGTGTATTATTTTCAGCACGGTGACCAAGGCACATAATTATGCACTAGTTAGGAAAAAATTACCCTTCTCTAATTTGTAGATTAGCGGCAAGTAAATCATTTAGGCTAGGAAAGGAAGAGATACACACAATTGGGAGAGAGATAGTTTCCTTTTCTTTCTCTACATGGAGAGATACATGCAATCGGGGGAGAGATACTTTCCTTTTTCTGGAGGGCCAAGATCGGAATTACGAGGAATTAGAACATATGCACCTTACATTGTGAAATTTTATCAAAAAACAAATACACCTTATATAAAGGAACGGAGGGAGTAGTAGACAAAGAGTGATCTTAGAGATAACCTGAAATTTTGAATCAGTGCCAAAGTACTCAATCATCCATTCCACTCTTCTGGTTGTAAATCCTCCGGCGGATTAGCCTATCTAGCTGCATCTGTCTTGTATGCCTTGTAAGTGGAGCTTAGAGTTGATCGCCAGCCTTGTTGGGGATATAACTATTGGGTATGACCCGCCCAGGAGGGGCTGGGTCATACCACTGGCGGCTTACAAATGAAGATGGCGGGTCATGAAGCAAGCCTACTGAAGGCCCAAGACCTAGAGGCGACTTGAGGCCCAAGAGGATGAACCGCCATATGATCAACTTGTATTATAAGGCAAGCATAGTTAGTCACCGAGCCGGACACGTTGTTTATGAGCCGGCCGGGACTCTGTAAGCCGCCGGGCATCAACCTGTGTATATAAAGGGGTGACCCGGCGGCGGCTTAACTCAGAAAACAATCAATCGAGAGCTAGGTCAAGCATATTCGCTCCCTTGTAATCGAATACTCCAGCAATACAACTGAAAGTAGGACGTAGGCTTTTACCTCATTGAGAGGGGCCGAACCTGGGTAAACTCTGTGTCCTTTGTCCCGTTTAACCCCTTCAAGCTAACCTAGTTGCGATGGCTCCACACCTAAGTCCTTTTGCTAGGGCATCTGCCGTGTTAAGTCCATGACAGTTGGCGCCAACCGTGGGGTCAGCACACGGTGGTTTCGAGTTCTTGAAGGGCAACTTCGCAGGGATCAAGGGATACGCCGTGGGCCGGATGACCAAGAGTCGTCGCGGCAAGCTCTACATCGACGACGCAGGATGGGGCCCCGAGGCCGGCTCAATCGAGTACGGGTACCGGGTCCCCTTCGGCGGAATCCATGTCTTCATTGGCAAGATCGGTGAGTTGGAGCCTGAGCCGGACACCTACACCGACATCGTCGAGACGGCTCAGCGTGCATGACCTGCCAAGTTTCAACCCGCCATAAAGCGCTCCTTTGTTGGTTGCATCTAAGGGGCGGATCTTGAGGAAGGAACTATATCCGGTGGAGAGACGGCCATCTACTCTGGTGATGAGTCCTCAACCGGCGAGACCGATTCAATGTATCAGTTACAAGACGGCCGGCTTGGTGGCTATTCCGATGGTGACAGTATTCCGGACCCCAATGAGCCGCCGAACAGAGTCGCGATCTTCATGGCCGGCACTCAACCGGTGCTCAATTCATCAACTGCTGCAGCCATGACTTCCGGTTCAACGGCCGCGGCAGTGGCCGGGGCAAGTAACTCTGCGCCCACCGGCTCAAGTTTTATCTGAGCTCTTGGAGGCTTTGGCGACCTTATTAGATGCAGAGGTAACACCGGAAAATCAAGCACAGCATAAGGTGGATGTCGCGAAGCTGCGAGATGAGATAGCTCAAGCCAAGGAGGAGTTTAATGCCGAGAATACTAGGATGGCGACAGAATGAGCCGCCCTGGATGCTGCGTCTCAACGGATTCGAGCAGAGAATTTCCGGTTAAGCCTGAATCAGAATGCATCTAACGCCATTCTGCGAAGGAGGCACCAGAGTCGTCTACCTCCGGAGTACGATGCAAGGAATCTTTTCAACACACCTGGGGCTGAACTAGTAACCCGCCCGTGGTGAACCGGGTTGTTGAGGTGATCGGGACGGGAGCGATGGTTCAACCACGTGCTGCAGACCCGCCCCGTTTGAATTCGACCCCGCCTCGGCATGTCCCAACACCGCCGGGTCATTATTCTAACCCCTTGGACAATATGATTGCGGTAGCTACGCGATTGGCGGCTCTCCCTATTGAAGGTGAGTCACCAGCCGCGATGGAGATACGGAGAGCCGGAGAGCTTCTTCAGACAGCGGTGGCACAGCAGGCGGCTTATTCGTATAGTTGGGAACGGATTCATTCAACCCCGCGGCCAAGCCCGAGTTATAGCAGACATATTGACTCGCCAACAGTTTCAAGCAGTGAGTGGCACCATAACCAGCCTCGTAGGCATGACCCGCCGTGTGCTGGCAACGATGCTCAGACTTTGGTAGATCAGGGCAGGGCACGTCGGGAGGCCGAGCTGGCGGCTCAGCTGACAACTCATCAACAATCTCTGGTTTACCCATCGGCGTCCGTGGAGGCAGGAGTGACCTCTAGAACCCTTGGGGTGCCATGCTTAGTGCCGGCTTTACGTAATGAGCGCCTGCCCAAGGATTTTAAGGGCCCTCGCAAGGTGCCTAATTACACAGCGGATCAGCCCACAGAGGCTTGGATTGAGAGTTATGAGATGGCCATGGAGATGTTGGATGTTAGTGATGCTGCATGTGCTAAGTACTTCACTATGATGTTGGATGGACCGGCGCGCACTTGGTTGAAGGGATTGCCCCCTAACTCCGTCAGGTCATGGGCTGAGTTGAAGACGCGTTTTATCCAAAATTTCAAAGACACGTGCAAGCAGCCTATGTCGATTCTTGATTTAGACTCTTGCGTCCAGGGAGAGGGCGAGTCAACCAACCATTGGGTGCGCCGGATATCAACTATTATTCACTCATCGGACAGTATCAACGCCGGTTCAGCCGTCCTGATGTTGGAAAAGAATTGCCGTTTCCTCCCCCTTGAGCAGAAGCTGGGGCGGCTTAAGCGCCACTGCAATGATATGGGAGAGCTCATGGCGGCTCTCGTCAAATATGTTGATTCTGATAGCACTAAGGACCCTGAGTCTGATGAGGAGAAAGGTGGGAAAGGGAAGAAGAATGGCAATACAAAGGGACAGCAGCATAGTCCGGCGGGTCAAGGTAACAATGGTAAGCGCAAGTAGTTGGACGGTGGTTCAGATTTTGTGGCGAACACCAATACGCAGAATAGTAATCATCGTCGCAAGGGGAAGTCATCAGCGCCCCGGTTCGGCGGGCCAAAGTTCAACATTGAGGCGATGATGAACCAGCCTTGTCCAAAGCACGGTACGCAGGATAAGCCGGCCAGCCATCTATGGAAAGATTGCTTCATCATGAAGGAATATAAAAATTCCAGTTTTTTCCAGAGTAACCATGGCCCGCATGGCGGGTCAGGATCTGGCTCTCACGGACCTAGTTTTGGGCATGGCGGCTCAAGCTCCGGCTTTCAAGGCCAAGTCAATCAGGGTGGTTTTAATCAGCAATCTGGTCAAGGGAATCAGCAGCAACAGTCTGGTTATCAGAGTAATCCGAAGCAGTTGAATAGCGGTCAATATCACGTGTTTACTACAAGCCTATGCAAACGTGATCAGAAGCTTCATAAACGAGCAGTAAACGCAGTTGAGCCGGCAGTTCCTCGGTACTTGCGATGGTCTGAACAGCCTATTGTGTGGAGTCGTGAGGATCACCCGCCCCGGGTTGACAATCCAGGTTAATTGGCTTTGGTGGTTGCGCCTCAGGTTGGAGGGTACAAGTTTACTAAAGTACTTATGGATGGAGGCAGTAGTATCAATATCCTTTACTATGATACTTTTCGCCGTATGAATTTGACTGACAAAGATCTTAAGCCGTGTTCTACTGTCTTTCATGGGGTGGTGCCTGGTAAGTCGGCGTATCCAGTGGGTAAGATAACTTTGGAGGTAGCTTTTGGTGATGATCACGATTACAGGGCTGAAAAGTTAACTTTCGAGGTGGTCAAGATTCAGAGCCCTTATCATGCCTTGTTTGGGCGGCCGGCTTATGCCAAGTTTATGGCGCAGCCTTGTTATGTTTATCTGCAACTCAAAATGCCATGTCATAAGGGCACCATCACGGTGCATGGTAACAGGAAGATAGCCCTGGAATGTGAAGAAGGCGACGCTGCTTATGCTGAGTCTGTTTATGCAACAGAGGAGTTGAAATTCTACAAAGATAATGTTGATCCGGCAGATATGACTTCTTTGAAAAAAACAACCACATAGCATGATCCCTTGTTGAAGTTTAAGTCGGCAGATGACACCAAGCTGGTTGACTTTGTTCTTGGTGACTCATCCAAGCAGTTCAGTAGCAATGCTAATATGGATCCGAAATAGGAAGGCGCGCTCATCGAGTTCATCCGTGAGAATCAGGACATCTTTGCATCGAAACCTTCAGACATGCCAGGTGTACCGAGGGAACTCACTGAGCACACTCTCAATGTTGATCCAAAATTTAAATCGGTTAAACAATTCCTTCGTTGTTTTAATGAAGGGAGGCGCAAGGCCATTGGTGAGGAAGTGGCCCGGCTCTTAGCGGCTGGGTTTATTGTTGAAGTTTTTCATCTTGAGTGGCTGGCTAACTCGGTGCTGGTACTTAAAAAGAATGGCACTTGGCGTATGTGTGTGGATTACACAGACCTTAACAAGGCCTGTCTGGCTGACCCTTTTGCTCTCCCTCGTATTGATCAGATCATTGATGCTACGGCGGGTTGTGAGTGTTTGAGTTTTTTGGATGCTTACTCTGGTTATCATCAGATCAAAATGGCAGTTAAGGAACAGGAGAAGACAGCTTTTATCACCCCCTTTGGAGCCTTCTACTATGTGTCTATGACTTTTGGGCTCAAGAGTGCCCAGGCGACTTATCAGCGGTGTGTTCAAAATTGCCTGCATGACCAGATTGGACGCAATGTTCATGCTTATGTGGATGATATTGTTGTGAAATCCAGGAAGAAAGAGACTTTGATAGATGATTTAAAATAGACCTTTGACAATCTCTGGATCTACAAGATGATGCTTAACCCGGCCAACTGTGTCTTTGGTGTGCCAGCAGGCAAGCTGTTGGGTTTTTTGGTTTCTGAAAAAGGCATAGAAGCTAACCCGGAGAAAATCAAGGCTATCACTTCTTTGGCTAAGCCGGCATGTATTAATGACATCCAGCGTCTGGCAGGTCGTATTGTGGCTTTAAGCCGGTTTATAAGCTGTTTGGGCGAAAAGGCTATCCCTCTGTATCAGATGATGAAGAAAACAGATCATTTTGTCTGGAGTGATGCTGCTAATCAGGCATTTGAGGCATCGAAAAAGCAGTTGGCTGAGCCGCCAATCCTTGCAGCTCCTATTGATAAAGAGCCCTTGTTGTTATATGTAGCTGCTAACAGCCGAACCGTCAGTGTGGCAATTGTTGTGGAAAGAAAGGAATCAGGCAAGGAATATCCAGTTCAGCGGCCGGTTTATTATGTCAGTGAGGTACTCATTGAATCCAAGCAGAGATACCCACATTGGCAGAAGCTAGTTTATGGCGTATTCATGGCTAGTCATAAGTTGAAGCAGTATTTCCTTGGTCATCCCATCACTGTGGTTAGTTCTGCTCCCTTGGGAGATATTATCCAAAACAGAGAAGCCACAGGTCGGGTAGCCAAGTGGGCCATTGAGCTTGGACCCATGGTTTGAAGTATGTGCCTCGGACAGCTATCAAGTCTCAAGCACTTGTGGATTTCATTAATGACTGGACAGAGTTGCAGATGCCTGAAGAAAAGCTGGATAGCACATATTGGACTATTCATTTTGATGGATCCAGGCAGTTGGAAGGCTCGGGGGCTGGAGTTATTTTGACCTCTGAAAGGACCACGATGTCGCCTAGAGGGGGGGTGAATAGGCGTTTTAAAATCTTTTACGGATTTGGCTATATCCTAATGCGGAAATAAACTAAGCGGATACTTTTCAAGCACAAATCCTAAATATACTAGGCTCGCTAAGTGCACCAACAACTTATCATAAACAAGATGAGAACAACGAGGATATGAGTAAGCACAAGTAAGTTACACAAACTTACTCAATGTATATCACGAGATATGGAAATGAATAATACACACACCCACAAGTAGGCAATACAAGCTTACACAAATTATGTTACAAGATATGGAAATGAATGTTACAAGCTAGCAATTCACACTAAACACAAGATAGAACAATAGTATGAAGTATGAATTGCGGACTATAAAGTGTTGGCCTAAATAATCTCTACGATATGGTAACCAACACAATATAATGAGGACAACAAGAATAGTGAATGCACGGTCAAGTGACCAAGGTAAACCACAAGTAAGGAGTTAGGGTTAGGGATAACCGAAGTCACGGAGACGATGATGTATCCCGATGTTCACTTCCTTGGAGGGAAGCTAGTCACCGTTACAGAGGTGGATGTTACCACGAAGGCACACCAACGCCACGAAGGCTCACCCTATTCTCCTTGAGATATCACCACGAAGGCGATTCCCAACCACTAGTGGTAGACCTTGAGGCGGCCTCCAAACCTTCACAAACTTTCCGGGGGACAAATCACAAGTTGATTCCTCACCGGAGCACTCCTACCGCCTAGGAGTCTCCAACCTCCAAGAGTAACAAGATCAAGGGGGAAATGCTCAAGACTTGCTCAAATCATGAATTCCTTTGGTCAAGAGAGGGAGAGGGAGTGGATCTTCACTTGAGTGGAATCTCTCTCAAGAACTCTCACAAATCTCTCCGGGATCTAAGATTTGAGGTAGGAGAAAGGAGAGGGAGCTTTTCTTCAAGTGTGGGTCAAGATAGTTGTGTTGCTCAACCCCTCCACGAAGTAGTGAAGGGGTATTTATATTGTGGCCCCAAATGTGGCCGTTGGGGCGAACTTCTGCTCCGAAAAGTGTCGGACGTCCGGTGGATTACCGGACGTCTGGTGGCAAAACAGGCTTGTCGGACATCCGACACTTTCCGGACGTCCGGTAAGTACCAGAAATCCGTCCGTTTGCTGCTGGATATGGCCACCGGATTTCCGGACGCTACCGGATGTCCGGCCAATAAAAAAACAGCAGGAACCCCAAAACTAAAACATGCACAACTTTTTCATACGGACTCTGATTTTGATGATCTTGTGCTTGTTTTGAAGCTATGTAAAAACTCCAGGTCCTCAAATAGAGAACCACCCAAGATAAACCAAAATGGAGGGTGCAAAGTATGCAAAGGTTAGATCATATATTTTGGGAAACTATTTGGCTTTGGCTTTTCTTTGGTATATAGGATATGAATGGAATTGTGTATAGAAGATGTTGACTTGAGCAAATCCATCACAAACCCCTTTGATCCCCTCTTAATAGTGCGGGATCCCTATAACTCAAGAATCATAAAAGAGCTACACTACATAGCTATCGAGAATCCATTCTTGAGTGTATATGTTTCTTTGGTGGCCATCACTCCACAACACTAACGTCAAAGGAACTAATACCTTTGACACGAGCCGTTCACTTGAGCTTGATGTTGATGTTTCTTCTTGGCTCAAGATGAAGGCAAGACATTGGTGAAGTCTTCAAGTCTCTCCCCCATACACAATGTGGGAAGCTTTGCTTTGTATTCATCTTCACTTGTCCATCATGTGATCATCCACAAGCTTCAAGCATGTAATCCTTTGGGATGGTTATCTTGAACTTGCCCTTGTCAACCATGATCACCAACACTTGATGTCATCCTCTCACAGACACTTGAAATCTCTCTCTCGATGCGAGCCCATGAGAATCACCTAACCCTCAAAAACATACACAACACATAGTATGGGTTAGTACACAGAGTGCAATTGATAATTTCTTATCATACCACAAGATCCTATGTGGTGCATCATTTGCGCTCGTGTGTTGACCATTTAGAGTTCGATCTTTGAGCTTCATCTTGGTCAACCTATATCTCCACTCCATGTTTAATCTTGACGTCTTGAAGGGTATATTGAATTCTTCACTTGAATAGCTTGCCTGAATACTTGATCAATCATGACTCAACACATGAGTCCATTATGATCATATCTTTGAGCCACTCCTAGAATTCATCATTCAAATCATCCTTTTAAGATCTTGATCCATTATGACTCAAACCATAGCTCTAAGCATGGCAACCCTTAAGATACTCCAATGAACTTCATTTTGATCATCTCAATGTAATTGTTGCTTCAAAGGAGTTGACTTCCATTATTCTTCAATCATTTTCCAATGGGACTAACCTTCAAATGTATATCTCAATGCAAACATTAGTCCATAAGGATTGTCATCAATTACCAAAACCACACATGGGGACTACATGTACTTTCAACCTCCCCACGAGGTGATAAATTTTGTTATGTTCTAAGGTTGATGTTCCCTTGTACTAACAATGCAGATGAGTATGAAGCCTTGCTCCATGGTCTTCGGATGGCTAAAAAGATGAATCTAAGCCGGGTGAGGTGTTTTGGCGACTCAGACTTGGTGGCTCAGCAAGTTTCAGGCACTTGGGATTCCAAGGACCCACTCATGGCGGCTTATCGCCGAGAGGTTGATGCTATTGCTGGTTATTTCAAGGGTTATCAAGTGGAGCATGTTGATCGCAGGAAAAATGAGGCTGCTGATGCGTTAAGCCGGCTAGGGTCCCAGCGTAAGCCGGTACCACCTAATATCTTCCTTGATATTTTGCATAATCCTTCGGTTAAATTGCCTACGGAGGAAGATCTTGCTATTCCTGACCCGGAGGCACAGTTGGTGGCGGCTCTCCATGTTATTCCTGATTGGACAGTTCCATATTTGGCTTATATGACCCGGGGCGAGTTACCTGAAGATGAAACTTTGGCCAGGCAGATAACCCGGCGATCTAAGTCAATGACTATTGTCAATGGTGAGTTGCACCGATGCAGTGTTACAGGGGTGTTTCAGCGTTGTGTTTCTCCTGAGGAGGGCCGTGAGATTCTACGAGAGATTCATGAAGGAGATTGTGGCCATCATGCCGGCTCTAAGTCTCTCGTGGCTAAGGCTTTTCGTCATGGGTTCTATTGGCTGACGGCTCATGCTGATGCAGAGGATTTGGTTAGTAAGTGCGATGGTTGTCAAAAAATTTCAAGACGAGCTCACGTGCCGGCCCAAGAATTGAGGATGATTCCAATTACTTGGCCGTTTGCAGTCTGGGGGCTGAACATGGTTGGACCTTTTAAAAGATCCAAGGATAAAAAGACTCACCTCCTGGTGGCAGTTGACAAGTTTACAAAGTGGGTTGAGGCTGAGCCGGTCAGCAAGTGTGATGCAGCGACGGCGGTTCAATTCATCAAAAAGGTGATCTTTCGTTTTGGATACCCTCATAGTATCATCACTGATAATGGTACCAATCTGTCTAAAGGAGCTATGAAAGAATTTTGTCAACAAGAGCGTATTCGTCCTGACGTGTCATCTGTGGCCCACCCCCAGTCCAATGGTCAAGCTGAAAGAGCCAGTCAAGAAATCTTGAGAGGAATAAAACCCCGGCTTATGGTCCCTTTGCAGAGGACGCCGGGTTGTTGGGTTGAGGAATTGCCTTCGGTGCTATGTAGTATCAATATTACCCCCAACAGATCTACGGGTTACACGCCTTTCTTCATGGTTTACGGAGCAGAGGCAGTTCTCCCTAGTGACATCTGTCACGACTCGCCCCGTGTCACGGCTTATGTTGAAGCTGATAATGAAAAAGCACGTCAGGATGCTCTAGACCTTCTAGATGAAGAACGTGACCTTGCGGCGGCTCGTTCAGCGATATACCAGCAAGACCTGCGTCGTTATCATAGCCGCTGGGTTAAAACCCGGACCTTTCAAGAAGGTGACTTGGTGCTCCGGCTCATACAGGATCAATCTGACAAGCACAAGTTATCCCCACCTTGGGAAGGGCCCTTTGTGGTCAGCAAAAAACTGAACAACGGGTCATACTACCTTATCGATGTTCGAGACCACCAGGACTCACGCACGTCGGAGGAGGAGACCCGCCGGCCGTGGAAAATTGCTCATCTTCGGCCCTATTACACCTGAGCCACCAGCTCTTGTGATGTACATATTTTTACCAATGTATATATTATGATTAGTATAATAAAGCCGGCAACCCTGATAATTCAGGGCCTCTATCGTTTCATTTCTGAGAATCTGAGTCTTTATTGTCAATTCATAAGATCACTTGGGGGCTTCCTGCTCACTGAGCATAGCTATGATTACCCTCTTGATCCGGCTTGCATGCATTGTTAAAAATAACATGGGGGCTTCCTGCTCATTGAGCATAGCTGTGACTACCCTATTGCTCCGGCTTATACGTCTGGGTTGAAAGATTACTTGGGGGCTTCTTGTTTAATGAAAGAGCTTTGTTGTCCCGTGTAATAGGCTTCGACGCCAGGTGTATTCACCAAAAATCCGGGTTATCCTGCCTTTGTATACCTGCCACTCCGACCAGGTAATCCTGGAATGACTCACCGTACTCTTGACAGTCAATCTTAAAAAGACCCTGAACTTGTCAAAGTTAAAACGGCGATTGGTCATACGAGGCCCGGTTTACAGGGTTGAATGAAGGATTAACTTAGTGGTTGTGCGGCCCTTGATATTGAGGCTTGGCAGCCTATGACGGCCTTGTTTTATTTGATTTATCTTTGCTTTGAACATTTTTTGGGTTCATCTTTTTTATATATGGTTTGAAATTGATTTAGGCCATGTAGCCTTGATCCTTACCACTCATGTTTGAGTATATCCGGAGTTTTGACAACCCGGCCTGGCTTTGGACGATAAGTCGCCAGTGTGTTTTGATTATAGTTCTGCACTCTAAGCCCTTGGGATGTTACCCTTGCTGCGTACGGCGTTGTAAGCCGGCAGTATGAATAAATGGAACAGGGTGATGGGCTATTACCCTTACTGCATATGGCTTGGTGAGCCAGCCGTATGAACAAATGTCACAGGTATGATATTTACTTGTTATGAGTATATGAGGTTTGTATAATCCCGCCCTGGTTATGGACGATACAATCACCAGTGGATTTTCTGTGGGGTGTTATGACCCGCCCTGGGGTAAACCACCAGGGCACATGTTATCTGTTTGTGTGCAGGCAATGGGATAAACATGATCTGCATGATTGACGATATTATGAGCATAAGTGGCAGATCTTCAACATCGGATCGACGGCTTAAAAGTATTATACATAAACATGCACGATGGCATGGCAAATCATCGTTTTCAACTACCTATTACAAGGCACTGGGCGGCCCAAAAGAATGGAGTGTTTTCTATGCACACAGCATCTAATGATGTGGATGGTAAACCGGCTCTTGCATCAGTTGGTTTGCTCTTGGCGGGTTGAGGCTTCCGGGTCATCCTGCGCCGATTCTTCTTCCTCCTCTGTCGTCTGGAAGTTAGGCGATGACCAATCGATCCCAGTCAAAGCTTTGAAAACAGCTTCATCATCTATAAGAGTTGACGGGTCAATGTCAGGAGCGAAGGTGTGCTTACACCTTGGCGGGATAAGGTCCACAACCTCATACACTGGCGCCTTCACTTTGGCATTTTCAACATCATAAACCGGGTGATATTTGGAGAGATCAGTCTCTTGGGCCAATTTGCTGGCAAAGGGACGCATCTCCCTTACTATTTTTGTGAAGTCCTCGGCACTGAAGGGAGACCCATCTTCTTTTAAACTCGGGCGGCCGGTGGCTAGTTCTGCCGGTTCAAGTTCTGCTTGCCATGCCTTTGCCCGGCTCAAGGCCGTGATGGCACCGGCTCTGGCGGCTGATCGTTTCAATTCTTCAATTCTTTGTGGCAGAACAGATAGCTTTTCCAACATTTCTTTGATGAGGGAAGGCGGTTGCTTCTTATGGGTGGAGGCAGAGATAGCTCGTTGAGCGCCAGTGTATAATTGCTCTATAAGAGTGTAGGCAGCTTTCAGCTTCATGCGCATGTCTGAGCCAAAGTGGGAGATTCTGGAGCCTGCATTGCCAAAGCGATTGATAAGCCGGCTGAATGATTGTTCAGGGCATGGATGATGAAAGATTGAAATATATTATCGCTTACCAAAGATGGCGGCTGTCATGCTGTTAATTTGATGTTTTAAGCCGGGTAACTCGTTAGTAACCGGCTTAAGGGCAGCCTCAGCATCTTCTGCTCTTTTTTGTAGAGCTGCCTTTTCAGTTTCCCAACCGTTTCTCTCAACACTGAAGTCCTTTCTCAGTTGTTCAATGTTTTTCAAAGCAGTCTTCAGTTCTGATTTGGCCTTGGAAGTCTCAGATTGCTGGGTCTGAATGTTTTGCCTCAGGTCACTGACTTGAGATTCCTTCGTGTTCAATTCAGCCTGTCACATAAAAAGGCAGGCAGTATGACGTTCTGATGATCATTTTATTTTAAGTCCCAAGCATAATACAAGTATTTTACTTGGCACTTGGGGGCTAATGCACATTGCTCTTTTCTTGAAGGCAATTATGTGATGACCCGGCTACACTGTTACAACTATAGCCGACTCATGGGGGCTACATACTTGGACTTTGTTCACAATTATGGTGATAAGTCCCGGCTTATATTTGCTGAATAAGCCGGCCCTTGGGGGCTACATGCGAAATTGTACTACAATTTGAAGTCCCAGCTTAACTTGTCAGTTTAAGCCAGCTCTTGGGGGCTACATATGCGAAGTTAAGAGCTACAATTTGAAGTCCCAGTTTTAGCTATGTAGCTTAAGCAGGCCCTTGAGGGCTACTCGTTTTGATTCTGCAACTCCCAAGACGCTATGATAGTAATGAAAGATTAAAGAGGTTATTTGAAGTCTACAGTTTATTCAATTCTATCATATCCAGTAGACTTGGCGGCTGGCAGAGATATATGGAAAAGATGGTAGTGGTTACCTCAAAACGTTCCTTCATAAGGTTGACCAGGCCGGCTTCAAAGTTACGGCTGGTGTGAAGGCGGTTTAGATAGCCTGAATAAATCTCCTGAGCGTTGAACTGGGCATAGCCTTCCAAGTCCACTTTCCACTTGCCCTTATCAACAGCAGAAAATTCTTCCTTGGCGCTATGCTTGGATAAGACGGTGGGATTACCTGGTACTGCATAAGCCATCCCAGTGACTATGACATCTTCAGTATCTTGAGCCGGCTGAGCGGGGCTGTGCGGTTTAGCAATTTCTTCATCAACATTCATGGTGTCCATAGTAACAAGGGGCTCTTCTGGTGGCGGGTCATCCATAGCCGTTTCTGAAGTTCGAGGCATGGATTCAGACACGGTCTGCTTCTCCAGGTCAGTAGCCTTGGGGTCTTCAGCCAGCTTGTTAACTTTAAGCTTTTTGCTGGGCTTGGCCATGGCGCTGACAATAACAACTCATGATGAGATTAGTGTATTAATGGAATAAGGTATTAAGGCGAACAGGCTTAAGTATTTCTTACCCAGGAACAGTTTTGAACAAGGGAATTTGAGTCCCAGTTGAGTCGCCAGAGGAAGAATGAGAGGTTCTCTGATAGTTTGAATCAGATGGGTCAAGAGGTTGGCGAAAAAGACCCGCCTTGGGGTAAGCTAAGTCGGAAATATATGAAACCTCTGGACGACTCTTGCGAGGAGCCGGCGTGTTTGGTAAGCCGGAAGAAAGAATCCCGCCACCACTGTTCCGGGTTGTGCGGCGAGCTTCATGTTGCTGCTTCTTCAAAATAAAGTTGGGATCCAAGTAAGCTAAAGGGTGAGAAAACCTTACTTTCCGGCTTGCTTGATGAATTTTTTGTCTTGGCAGAGGTTCTGAGTCGTGAGGAAGGAGATGAAGACGAGGGGGCAAGGTAAAGGTGAAGATAGGGGCCCCCTGTCCCTATTTATAAGGAGTTGAATAAAAGGCAAGCGCGGGAATCGAGGAGGCTAAAAATGGTTATATGGCTATGTGAACGCCTTGATTTTCAGGAGATCATCAAGATAAAGATCTGTGGAGATATTCTGGGCTTTGTGCAAAATTGATGCGCAATGATGTCATGGCGGGTTAACACGATTCTGCGAACTGACGTCATGGCGGGTTACAGCAAAATTCATAAAGTTGATGATGGAAGATTCTGCTAAGTCAGATACTGAAGATTGATGTGAACAAGTTCAAATCAACCTTGGGCCTAATGTTAGGGATATAACTATTGGGTATGACCCGCCCAGGAGGGGCCGGGTCATACCACTGGTGACTTACAGATGAAGATGGCGGGTCATGAAGCAAGCCTATTGAAGGCCCAAGACCCAGAGGCGACTTGAGGCCCAAGAGGATGAATCGCCATATGATCAACTTGTATTATAAGGCAAGCATAGTTAGTCACCGAGCCGGACACGTTGTGTATGAGCCGGCCGGGACTCTGGAAGACGCCGGGCATCAACCTGTGTATATAAAGGGTTGACCCGGCGGCGGCTTAACTTAGAAAACAATCAATCGAGAGCTGGGTCAAGCATATTCGCTCCCTTGTAATCGAATACTCCAGCAATACAACTAAAAGCAGGACGTAGGCTTTTACCTCATTGAGAGGGGCCGAACCTGGGTAAACTCTGTGTCCTTTGTCCCGTTTAACCCCTTCAAGCTAACCTAGTTGCGATGGCTCCACACCTAAGTCCTTTTGCTAGGGCATCTGCCGTGTTAAGTCCACGACAAGCCTCTATATCGCTCTTTCACAATTTTGAGAACTTTTTCTTCTATTTCTGTTGTATCTTCGAGGTCCCACCTGTTCTGTAAAGCTAACAACAAGTGAATATACATAAGGAGTGCATTATCGATGGTAAAATAAGATAACACATGTGAAAAGGTTGTACGCACTATGATATCAGCAACAATGAGTCGATGGATGGTAGGGTGAATGTCCGACCACGTCCTCTCTCCAATGAGCAGTCTTGAAGGTTTAGCAATTTAGCCCATACCAGGATTTTATGCATTATAGCAAATGCTAGAGACAGCTTAAGTGACATAAACAATTTACCAGATCTGGGTTGTCCACGTTTGTTTGTGTATGCTGTTATACTTTCCATCCTTGTTAAGACAACAGAGCCTTTCCTTCCTGCACACAAAATCAATCAAGGGGCTTAGCATTAACAAAGCATTGATGTTGTGCACAATTCAGATAGGTGATTATGAAGTAAGGATGTCGTGTACCAGGAGCATCCTCCGTAGAATTCATCATTGTGCCCTTGTGTAGGTAATATCAGAATTTGAGTCAATTTAAGAAGAAACGCAATATGTAAAGCTTACATGAAGGAGTGCATCTTCTTCATCTTGCAGGTACGTCTCCTGTCCTCGCATTTTTCCTTCACCTTTTTTTATGCTGAAATTTAAAGAATAATTGAAAGTACTCAGTAGTGTTCCTAGCAAGTCTACTGTATTTTTTCTTGAATTACAGTGTTTTTTGAGCTATCTACATTACCAACAAAGTTGTAATTGCAATGCATAGCTAAGTAATTTGAACATACATCTAGGTGGTTTTCTCTAGTCTAAGACTTAGTATATTTTTTTCTATATTGTGTGCATATGACCGTTACTGGGTTCAAATAGCAAAAGAAGTAAGTCAATCATTTTGTCTTCATCTTACATGAAGGAGTGCATCTTCATGGTGCTGGTATGACCCCTGTACTTGCATGTTCGCTCCACCTTCTTGATGCTGAAACTTTTTTTGAAAAGAATGACAGCAATCAGTAGTGTTTTGTTGGTATTTCTACCAAGTGTTCTCTATTTATTTTCTGAATTAGCATTTTCAAGTTGTTTACAATGACAACCTAGATGTATTTTTCGAAGTATAGTAATCAAACACTGTAATTTTCAGTGTTTTGTTTTCATTTTTTTTGTAACTTCAGTAATGTACCACTTTTAACTAAATATCTGTGTAACTGAATATACCTGTGTACTCTGCTTTATAGTGTAATTACAGTCTAAGACCAGTAGTAAATCCATTTGGAATTTATTCTATGTAATTTACAGTGTAAGTTCGGTAATTCTAGAGTGTAGTTCTACTGTTTTCACTGTAACTACTATAAAAATTTCTAAGTTTACAGTCTAACTTAGTGTACAGTAACCCTGTAACTTACTATTCTCTGTTCCAAAATTTTCAGTCAAATTGTAGTGTAAGTTACATGGATATACAGTGTAATTACTGAAGTCACAGTGTAACTACAGTCTAAGTTCCAGTTGTAATTTCATTTGGAATTTATTCTATGTTTTACAGTGTAACTTCAGTAATTCTACTGTTTTCCCTACAATTACTGTAAAAGTTTCTAATTTTACAGTGTAATTCTACTGTGAATTACATTTTTGTAAATCTACTGCAAATGCACTGTAAATCTACTGCAAAGCACTGTAATTTGCTAATTTTGATTACCGCTAACAGTAATTTGACCAATCTTTTCCTGCTATATGTTTTCCTATGTAAAGGGTGGATTTTGATAATGCTTTTCATGTCTATGTTATCCCACGACCCCATGCTCCTTTTCTTATTTTTCTTGCAAAGATTCAGCTAGTTCCCCCATGTTTCGTGCAGATGATGAGAAGTAGGAGAGGGGAGCTGTTTCTCACAGGAGGTTGAAGTGCTTAGTGAAATGCAGTGTTGGAAACCTGGGACCCGTTTAGTTCTTGCAGGTCTGTTTGAAGGAAGAGAGGGCAGGTGGGACAAGGATAACGACATTCGGAGGACAAGAAGGAAACGGAGGACAGATGACACTGTCAATTTCTGGATGGCCACAAAATATGACTGAAAGCGAATTGGATTTCAGTCGAATGTAAAACAGACAATCCCATAATTAATACCTTTTGTTTCGATTTAAAATTATCCATTCAAAAGGATATGCAGAACAGAATCATACAGACACATATTAACAGAAAACACATCTAGATGGAACTTTATCTGAATCCTCACCACACGGACTTCAATTCAGCCTAGGCAATCTAACGAATACTACAGAGAGATGCCGGTCCAGGTGCTATGAACTTGCAGAGTAATACAAGTTGCAGCCTAATTGGCTGCCAATTTAAGAAGGAGAGTAGGGAATACAAAAAAAAAAACTGATCTACAGCGCTCGCTATGGAGGTTCAGGGATGCGGCTTGGTGATGAACCTGGTCGCAGCGTCTCCACCTCCGGGTCGGCCATGTGGCGAGCAACCCCGACGTAGGCAGGCCGGCACTGCGCTCGCGATGCAGGGGAGAAGATGGGAACTCCGTCGGCACCGACGCCAGACCCCATCGCTGCCGCTGGCAGCATGGCTGAGGACACGGAGACGCGGCCCGCGTCGGCCGGCGCGGAGGAGAGGGAGGAGGGCGAGATCGAGGACGACGACTCCTCGTCGTGCAGTTGGTGCCGGTGTGGTTCGCTGTGTTGACGCCGTGATGACGCCGTCAGCACGGAGGAATCAGGGACGAGAGCTCAGATCCAATCGCCCGTGAAGACGCCGTGTGATTTGGTTTAGAATAGTAATCGTGGGTAGTTAGGAAGGGTGTTTAGCAGCAAGGATAAATAGACTCTATTTTTTTGGTGGGAACACAAAATATTGGCGCAAACTACAATAAACCTAAATTAGGTGGTGGGAAAATAATTCTTTTTGAAGGGAATGTTTAGAATAATGAAATAAATTGAAAAAATATTATCCAAAGCAATATGAGATATATATGCTGCTAAAAATAATGTTACTAAAATATGTTTGTAAAAAGTTATTTCTTGGTGAAAAAACCACCAAATTCGAGAATCATGGAGGGGCGATCCGGCGCCCTCCCCTCTAACGTTCTCGCCGTCGATATTTGTATATTTCTCATTTGTACATTCTTTCCAGGTTATTTAGTATACATGTATGGTACGTATAAGTAGTTCAACATGACCAATCCATCGCATCATATGTTTAGAGGATACCATATTTTGCATTGTTGTTGTCATTGAGTGTTTTCAAGTCCCGACAAATCGTATCACGACCGTCATCTTCCCTCCAAACTAGATCGGGAGATTCCCGACGAAATCATCTCACGCCCGTCATCTTCCCTAAGTCCGGCGGTAGGCGGCGTGTGGGAAGCTCGCATCCATGGCCGGTGGAGAGGCTCGACCTTGCGGGCAAAGGTCGGGAAGAGGGATGACGAAACTGCTTGGTCAGCACCGAGGATGGAGGAAGAGGGCGACGGGAGCCATGGCCGACGAGGAGCGGCGTGCAAGGTCAAAGGGGGGGCTCGCCGCCCGGGTAAGGACGGCGCGAGCTGCAGCCTGGCAGGGGTGGCAGTCGCGCGGAAGTAGGGGTCACGACCGGTGCTAGCGCGTTGTCACCGGACGACCCGGTTGTAGGTACAACCAGGTTTGCACTACAATTTCAGAAATCATTTCAGAAAGCAGCAAAAACTTGGCTGGTTTTGAACTACAACTCACAGAAAACTCATGTGACCCTCACTTTGAAACTACTAGGTTATACTCTTGCCATGAAACACAAGTATAGATGGGATGGGTTGATGAGACGGTCGATCTATGTCAGTCTCGATCTCACATTTTGACCTTGATATGAGGTGATCTCAACATCTTTCATCTTACCGGACAGTCTGTGGAGGGTTCCTCCGTGCCAGAGTATGTCCAATATAATCATGTCATTTTTGTTTCACCGAAGATCATAGAGATTCAACTATGTAAATTAACAACCAAACCAATTTCGTTTTGAGATCTTTTGAGTTAGAAACGTGTTGCTACATCATAGATCTACAATTGTGTATCTTTGTTTACTCCCTAGTTGCCATGACAAAATTCAAACTTTGGATATGTGTCAAATATTCCCTTGCCCGTCAGATCCGTCCTGCTTGTGTAACAGGAAGCGAACTTTATGCCTAGAGCTATACTATACTCCCGAAAAGCCAGAGAATCTTGAACAACCTTTTATCACTATCTGTTATCAAGATTGCAAAGATATTGCATGTTGCCCACTATTGGTTAACTTTATTGTTTATTCTTTGATTCCCTAATTTGCTAGTGGGTTGTTTGCACTTGAAATCTACAGTAAAAAATAGTCCCCACGGATGGAGGGATCTCCTTTCCACCCTGATGATTTCCTTTCCTCCCTAATCTTCATGCATGCGATTACATGCCAGCCAACAAATCCGAAAATAAATGGCGTCTGGATTAGGCAGTTGCGCGCGGAAAAAATGCAGGCTTGAGACGGGATCGTGCCCAGAGAAGGAAAGAAATTTCTGGCCACTAAGATCATGTGGGACGTGCCACATAATTAGCGTTAGATTTATTTTTGAGAATTAATTAGCGTCAGATTAGTTCGATCTGGGGCCCCCAGATTTTTGGGGGCCCTGTGCGGTCGCCCACCTTGGCCACCCTTGTCGACGGCCCTGATTACTGTTCATCGGCGCAGCAAAGCGCGCATATATCCTTCTAGTAAGTATACCATATTGACAGAATTTATTCAGTGTGGCACCCCGATAGAGGGCCGACGCACGCCAGTCCCAGGATAAGACCTGACGCACGTCAAAGACATGATACAGCAATTCCAGGCACAAAATGGCTTTATTATATTAAATGGAGTATTACAATACTGTTGCTTACAACAAAATTACATAGCTCCAAGGCTAACTAAGATGGCAGCGAAGGTCTTGGCTCAGTGGTGACATCGTCTATGGCTGGGCTCCATAACTCACAGGACTGGCTGGGTTACGATCTAGCACGACGAATCTTCTCCTGCAACTGGCCACGTGCAAGGCCAGGTGAGTACTTTGAATGTACTCGCAAGACAATCAAATACATAGCATCCAAACAAGCAGATGACAAAGCCAACCCTATGCTATACAAGAATTTATTCTAAACATGGCATGAAATTAACAGGAAATCACGAATCAAGCATAGCATAGCATACCTATCTAGCATTATTAATCATCATGTCGTAGCAAAATTATCTGGCATGTTTAAACATCCAGCAGCATTAATCATCACGATATAACGGGGTTATCTTAGCAAAGTAACTACTGAAGTAAAGTACAGTAAAGTAAAGCATGCATCAAGTAAATAGTCCATATTCCGAATATCTCATGATCAAATCTGAACCTGATCCAAATCCAAGTCTTTCGGTCATCTGACCATCTCCTCCATAGCCATCTCATGGCTAACATACCATACTCCTGACAACATCTGCTGTCCATGCAGGACAGGTTCTTCCACCATCATTATCATCATTACGGTTGATCGCCTAACGAGGTCTGGACGGGCTGTCCAATACCGTGGACACGGCTATTCGAATAGATTTAACACTCTGCAGAGGTTGTACACTTTACCCACACCACGGAACTCATGGCCTCGTACTCCCATTCGGGTGGACCAACGACGTTCCGACGAAACCTGTCTGACCCGTGACTCTTCCATCGTACCACCGGCCATCACACTCCTTCTTGGAGTCAAGCCCTGGGTGGCCCCGTGTCACCTCGTGACACCCTGCCACCGTCGTGGCCAAACTAAACTGTCCCAAACAGGGACGGGTACCCAAACAACTCAACTGGGCTCACAGGGTTATCGCCGCCTACCGGGCCAGGGCAGCGCGCGCGCATAACCCTCCCTCTATGGAGGTACCGGTGAAAGAGCACGCGATCAGACCAAGTCAAGGCCGTCCCATACCGGCAAATGTGGTTGCACGGATAAGCCCGGACAGGTGACTCTGATCAACCGACTAGGTTTATCAATATATCTCCATCACCCCACCATTACCTTAACAATTATAAGTGTGAACAGCCACTTAACATCAGCATAGCAGAATCATTACAACGTTGACAAACATGGCAAGATATCAGATCATGGTACTCACATGATAACGGTATCCAAAATATTGTTACTAGCATGGCAGGGCATGGCATGGAAACAAGGCATGATATTAGATGAAACGTAATGCTAACATCTAAAACAGATGACATAACAGGTGTATGCAAGTGCAGGCTAACAGGTGATACAGATGTACTACAATGAACACACAGGGTGCAAGCAAAGTCATCACGCAAGTCCGGAGCTCATGGAAGAGGTTGGCTTGCCTGGGGTAGAGGAATACACCGGGTGGAAGTGCAATAACACTCCGGGAAGATTCACCGGAAAAGTTTCCCTCTCGAAGGGGCTGATCGAAGGGCAAGGGCAAAATGGTCATTTTCACAGTGTGAAAACATTATGAAAATGATGCCATCAGAACGGGCTCGTCGATCTGAAGACGTGGGCGTTGGTTTTACCTCAATCGGAGTTACGGTCGCAAAGTTAGGGCCGTTCGTTCGTTAGGCGGTAAAACGGACAAAATAGTGTCCATTTCAGTGCTTAACGGACGGATGTTCACAAAATAACAGGTTCGGCCGGCGGCTGGGAAAAACTGAAAGCGTATTTCGGATTTTACGCTTCCACTTATCCTGACGCGTGGGCCCGTTGACTTTTGGGTGGGGCCGGCCTTATCTCTCTCTCTTCTCTCCCTCTGTATCGTCTCCTCCTCCCGACAGAACAGAGCCGAGGCGGCCGGCCGCCGGCGCAGCTGTGGCAGGGGGACGCGGGAGGTCCAGCCGACGAGTGCAGAGGCTCCACCGCACCTCGTCGCGCCCACTGGTAGCCGCAGGACTGCCCGGTTCATAGCACAGCGACGGCGCCATGGCTCGGCCACCATGGCCGGAACCGAGCCAGGGAGAGGTCGCTCCGACAGGGCTCCCTCGCCGGAGGTGAGGGCAGCGGCGACCTGCGAGCTCCAAGAGGAGGCTAGGGTCAGAGGAGAGGGAGGGGAACTAGCCATGGGGCTGGATTCGCCGTGGGAGTCCGGAGGTGGCCTTCGGCCAAGGAAGAGGGCAGAGCTGCGGGAGCTCAAGGGAGGGGCGAGCTAGGCTTGCTGGTCAGGAGAGGGATTCGGGGCACGCCTTATATAGGCTAGAGGCGGAGCTACGCGACGGCGGACGGAAGTCTCCAGAGCTTGGCGAGGACCGGCGAAGAACCGATGTCGGCAGAGGCACTACGAGCTTCGAGACGAGAGGAAGAGGGCCCTGGAAGACTCACGCACATGGCGGGGAGCTCGTCGGCGCTCCCGAACAAGCTAGAACCCACTGGAGGTGGCCTCCCGAGAGCTCCAATGCACAGGGCCCCCGCTGTACCTGTATTTGTCGCGGTCACCACGCGGCCATCGCCTTGCCACGTCTTGCTCGATGCCAAACGATGTCTGGAGGTTTCCACACGCATCACTGAGCCAACTTGACCCCTCAACCAAGAACAGGGGGCTCTGGTGTGACTGCACCAAGGTCAAACAACAACTGGCAGCAAGGTGTTTGTCATGTGGTGTGGCCACCACAGTGCACCCATGGGCATGATCTTGGGCAGGGGTGAGTCATCCACTAAGGTAGTCATGCTGGCAAAAATTGGGCACAAATGGACAATGCTAGCTGGTACTTCCTTTGTAACCTTGCCCACTGACCAGAAACGCAAATGATGATGCTGGGGTCAAATGGCTATATGGATTTGAATGATTCTTGGTGTAGAGTGATGATATGGTCATAGGAACTGTCTGGAAAAGTTTCAGCCCAAATTGATCATCTACGAGGGTACTTCCTTCACAGAGATGCAATCTGGACAGAAAATTAGATAATTTACTGAGGAAGATTGACTTAATGGAATGAGCTCATTTTTGGTATATAGGGGTAATATATCATAATTAATCACCCTGCAAAATTTCAGCCCAAGGAGATCAAAGAATCAAGCACTTCCTTTGCAAACTGAAAATCTGAACAGAATTTGCAAAGTGGTGTTGTGCTCAAAATTTAATAGATGGAACTTGAGATCTTGATGGAAATAGTGAATATAGGGTTAGGACAAGCTCCACAAATTATTTGGGATTTTTCCCAACTACCAAAATGATAGTTCCTTTGGAAAGGCCCCAAATTGATATATTGGCTTTAAATAGGAAATGCAATTTCCCCTATTTAATTATGGCCAATATTTTTATGAGAGCTCAATATGATCACAAAGAATATCTCCACAATTTTTCATGATCTTTGGAGATGGATAGATATTATTCTGGATTTAATTCCTCGGAAAGGAAGAAAAAGGAATTAATTCTAGATGAGAAATATTGCATATGACTTGGCAATATTTTTGCACATCTAGGGTTTATGAGTGAAGGATGATCTCCGGAAATTTTGGGAGGATCAACTGAGCAAGAAAAATGATAGTTCCTTTGTAAACGCAAAGGCAGGATTTCCTGTTCCGATATTTTGGAACTAGGGTTTGAATGAGGTTCGGGATTTACAGACGGGAACTTGACTGGCACAGGAGCATGGAAAAATTCATGGAGAGGCTGAGGATTGTCTGAATTCACCTGGTCATTCACCAGATTCCAGAGGAAAAATTCGGGAAAGAAAAGCTAGGAAGGAATAACAGCACAAAAATCGATAACCCGATTTTTGGGGTGTTACATTCAGAGTTTAGCGAACCATATGATTCAGCCTTTTTAAATCAACTTAATCACATGAACCGCTAAATGGGCAAGAAACACTAGTCATCGGTGGCTGAATTCTTGGGCGGGCTGCAACTCCCTCGCGGGTCTAAGATATTTATCGTGAGACCCCTGTACTTTCACCATCAGAAGCGCAGCCCAGTGGTCGGAACCTTAATCTACAACTCGGAGGTCGAGCGTTCGAATCCATGCGCTCGCAAAATCCTCTACCTTTTTTTGGGTTTACTGCGCGGTGGCCGGCCGCACTTGTCATCGCCCTAGAGGTCGCCGTGGATGTCACCCGCGCTTAGGGCTGGACCAAAAGCTCGTAGCTCGCGAGCTTAATGAGCGCTCGATAGTTCGACTCGTTAAGCTTGGAGCTCGCTTCTTAATGAACAGAGCCAATCATTGATTTCAGCTCGTTAAGCTTAACGAGCTTAACGAACGAGCTAACGAGTTTCACGAGTAGCTCGTTAAGCTCGTTAGTAACAACATAACACATATTTTCATCCTACGTGACAAACTTTTTGTAGCACCTCAGCCCATCAATTCAATCTAATCAACATATGAGGCAACAAACTAGTGCATTTCTTTTTGTAGTCACCATATTTCATCTTGAAAACCACACCTACACATTCATCCTGTATATCATAACACATTATAATCTGTTAACGAGCGCTCGCGAGCGCTCACGAGCTTAACGAGCTTCAAACGAGCCGTGCCGAGCAGGGTTTTCTGCTCGTTAATCTTAACAAGCTTAACGAGTCGAGCCTTAACGAGCACGAGCTTAACGAGTACGAGCTTAACGAGCCGAGCTGCTCGTTAGTCCACCCCTACCCGCGCTAGTCAGCCACAGCAAGGCCGTGGCCCTGACTAGCAAGGCCGCGGCCCGCAGGTCAGCAGCTGCGACTATAAAAGTTCTTGGTCAGATTCAGCTTCAAATCTGGATCTGGCAATTTTCACCCCAGGGCCCCTCTATTTTAATTAAAAAATATTTTAATTACTCCTTAATATCTATAATTCATAACTTTATCTTTACCTAATAATAAATGGACTATTGCTTGTGTCCGTAGGTCATTACAATAGCTCCTAAAGTTGCCCTAAATTACCCATTATGCCACCCATAAGCGAAGAAAACAATCCGGTTTTTTTCTGTCAAAGTCGCTGTTTGGTTCGTTCTTATAGGGTGAGACACTCAAAAATCATGAGATCTTGCAATTCGTAGTGGTTAGAGCGCTCGTCCATCACACGGAAGACCCAAGTTTGATCCCTGGTTACTGCACTTTTTTCTTCCCTCTTTTCTCTCTTTACGCAGCAAAGCATGCACCTCCCTCCTCCCCAGCATGTGTTCATGGGCTGGCCCATGGTTTATTATTTCACTTTTTTCCCTTCTTTAAATTAATTCGAGATTTTCCACAATTCTAAATTTTAAAAGTTGTGACTTTTGAAAAAAAGTTCACGAAATCATAAAATGTTGGGGAATTCAAAAAAAGGTTCAGGAAATCATAAAATGTTCACGGATTAAAAAAATGTTGATGATTTTAAAAAACAGTTTGCATATTATAAAAGAATTCATGATTTTGAAAAAATATATTCAGCAATATAAAATGTTCATGATTTTGAAAGTGATCATTTATTCAAAACATTCATGAATTCGAAGAAAATGTCAATGAAATTTAAGAAATATTCAAAAAACTCAAAAAAATCATGAAATTCAATTTTTTCCCCAATTTAAAAAAAGTTCATCGATTCAAAAAATGTTCGCTGAGTAAAAACCTGTCCATGCATTTCACAAAAAAGATAAGTGGACATCAATCGATAGAATTTGATCACATGGACACAACAATCATCATTAACGAGGGTGGGAAAAAAGATAAGTGGCAACATGATGGGCCACCGTGTTAAAATAGAAAAATAGAAGACACTCATATGTTGGGGTATTGAGTCATGCTTATTTGGCTAGGGCTAATACGTTTGTCTTCCGTTGCAACACACTGGCATATTTGTGCTAGTATCTATAAATTGGAATAATATATTTTTCTAGTGTTTTACTTGTAACTAATGCAACATCACACGGATATTGCAATATCTTTCCGAGTATTACCACAAATAGTTATTCCGTTGAAATACCTAGTCTCTATTACAATAAAATGACTGCCTCGCTCAACGGGGTTTGTTTGTCACAATATCGCTACCATATTGCAACGCCGGTGCAGTTTGTTACAATAGTTAGCCACTTTTTTGCAACAATATTTGTAACTAATGCAACGTCACGCCGATGTTGCAATATCTTTCCGAATATTGCCACGAATAGTTATTATGTTGAAATAACTAGTCTCTATTACAACAAAATGATTGCCCTCGTGCAACAGAATTTGTTTGTCGCAATACCGCTACCATATTGCAACGCCGGTACAGTTTGTTGTAATATGAGGCCTCTATTGCAACAAAGTTAGTATTTATCGTGACCAAACTAGGTTATGGCAATATGTGCGGCAAATTTGTGGTAATATTGCGTTTTATTGCAACAAAACGTAGTTGTAGCATTAAATTTGTGGAGAATTTGTCGTGACCAAACTGGAGAATTTGTGGTAATATTGCGTTTTATTGCAACAAAACGTAGTTGTAGCATTAAATTTTGTTGCAATAGACTGGAATCCTTGTAGTGGCGATCAGTCCATGGCCCCTTCATGCTTAGGATGTAGACCGGCGGGGACCTCTCTGCGGAGTCTAGGTAGGACTACGGCGTGTTGATTATCCGAGGCCAGGCATGACCCACATAAATGTGTGTCCGGCCAGAGCTAATTGAGCGTGTTGGGCTATGTGGTGCACCCCTGCAGGGAAGACAAATCTATTCGAATAGCCGTGTCCACATTAACGGACGGCTTAGTGTTGTGTCCTGAGCTCCCCCAACTTAAACTGAATACTTAATAAAATGCACCAAGATTTGTAGCATGCTCGAGGTCCGCCTTCACGCGGGAATTGATTCCAAGGGTAGTGCCTTGCTGAAATGGTTACTTGTATTCGTTTGCACTCTTTCTTGTTCCGCACTGTAGGATGCTCTCATACTCTTCTCTTGCTGCAAGATGCTCTATTTCTCCTCTCTTGCTGCAAGATGGTGGCCCTTGTGTTACATAGAACTTTCTTCCCCTGTTCTGGCATTTCTGCAGTCTAGTCCACTGAGATATCCCCTTTTCCTTGACACCGAGGCATATGTAGCATAGATCTGATGTAAGTCTTGCGAGTACTTTGGATGAGTACTCACCGTTGCTTTGCATCCCTTTTCTTCTACCTGGTTTCTGCGATCAGGTGATGGAGCCAGAGGAACCCGAGAATGATTGCTACATGGAGTTCGACGTCGCCAGGAGTAATTCGGAGGTCCCAGGTAGGAGTCATTGCCTCTTTCGATCAGGGTCGTTGTTTGTTTTCGCCTTCTTAAGGCACCCTTGTATTTGTCTGTAGTCTGACCTAACTCTTGCTGTAATAATGGGTCTTGCGACCCCTGTTTGTAATATAATGTTGTAATTTGTGTCGTAGAGTTGTGTTGTGATATCCTACACCACTTTAATATAAGACGGTTTCCAGGCCCTTCGGGGCCGCTCTGGTTCAAAAAAAATTTGTTTCCACTCCTAAAAAAGTCGGTACTATTTCCTTCCAGACCGGACGCGCGCGGCCGGCATCCTGCGCTCCCTCTATACGTGTTACTCTGCCCGCACACCATCGCGGCGAATGATATGGTTGAGCTGACACCTTTTTCGGGTCTGCCGCTCGGGTTGAAATAACTTGGCGGACTCAGCTTACTCCGTTTTCCCCTCCCCTCCCCCGTGTGTACTGTAGCGTGAGAGGAGAAGGAAAGGAGTTCTCGTCCCCTCGCTCCACTGCCGGCCAAGCCGCGGCTTCCTTCCCTCTCCGGCGGTCGCTTTGGCGGCAGGAGAGTGGGGGAAACCCGGATCTGTGCCTGTGGTGTGTGAATAGTAGGGGTAGGGTTCCCGGCGTCGGCGTTTTGGTGGTGGCGGCGTCGCTGCTCGGGAATAAGTGCCCGCAGCTCCTGCTCCACTTCGATGGCGCCCTAGCCGGCGATGTCGAGGAGCTCGTCGGGCGAGTTTGTCATCGTCCCCGGTGGGCGATGATTTTGGTGGCCATGGGCTTGGTTGTCGCGGTGGCGGCGACGGCCATGTGTTTGGCCTTTGTTCCTCCTCCTTCGTCGTCTCTGCGGCGACGCCTCCGGTGCCGCAGTGAAGGACGTGAGGATCTGTACAGGAGGTCGCCGCCGGGAGTTCGTTCTGGTGGTGCTGCTGGATCTACGAATCTCTCCCCTTCTGATGCTTCCTTGCGAGCTGGGATGCTGGTGTCGGCTGGCGAGACTGGCGAGACCGCCTGCTCTGGTCGGGGCGTGGCCCCTGCCGACGCGCCTTCCTCGACGCCAAGGCCTCGCCATGGGGCGAGCAGCACATGCGGCGACACTAACGGGATTGACTTCGGTTCCCAATCGTCCAGCGCAGGTGACTCAGCGGTGGTCCCTCTGCTCTTCATCGTCCTGCGGCCGGCGGGGCGATGGCGAGCTCGTAGACGGCGGCGGATTTGCTGCAGAGGAAAATATCCTAGGATCCCGGATGTAATTGTTGTTTATTCTATGGTGTTTTCTGTAATAGGGGACAGCTGTCCCATATCTGGTAGTTTTCACTGTGTACATGCTGTTTTCCTTCCGTAATATACCAGATATGTGTTTCCAAAAAAAAAAAAAAGAAATAACTTGGCGGCCGATTGATTGCAAGGCCACAAATGAACGGGTCGCGCCAGAGGCCCCTTTCCTAGTCTCCTTCCGCGGGTCCCTCTACCTTGCCATTACCAGTACTAGTCCCTGCATGCCCGTCGCATGTGCTGCTAAATGAATTGTCTGTATTTGACTCATGGATCAAGGCAACAGAATTAGGTCTCTCTTTTTTTTTTTTTGCGGGCTAGAATTAGGTCTCCTTTCGAACAAAGCAATTTTGAAAGAAAAATATAATATTACAATTTTAAGAAATGACATAATTAATCCATGTATTTATCTTGTACCCATGTTTTTCAGCCATGCATTAGGGCCTTAAGGGCCATTTTATTGATAATTTTAAGTTTTTTTTTTGTGGGAAGGCAATTTTAAACATGGAGAGTTGAGAAGTGTATGCCTACAAAACATGAGAAGTGAATGTAAGAGATTGACATGTGCGTCCATCTCTTAAAAGGTAAAATTCCAAGAAGTAAAATGGAATCGAGTTACACATTGAAGGCAGTGGTTTTTCCCTTCATAAATAGTGAACCCAATGGGTAAAGAACTTACTAACAGGGAAGGGGGGAAAAGAGAGCCGCTCGCTCCCGTGCTACTCCCCAGCGGCACCGGGGCACCACCAACCAGCCCTCACCTCGCCCCCTCCCCTCCCCCCCCCCCCCACACCCACCCTCCTCCCCTTGCCACCTCCGGAGAGCGCTAGCGGCAGGGCTTCTTTCCCGTGGTGCGGCTCACGGGCTGTGGCCCTGGAGGCGCCTGACCTGGGGCGGCGGGAGTGGTTGCACGCGGCGGCAGGTTCAGGGAGGGGCGGTGGGCCGGCGGTGCGGCTCCCTGTCAGATCTGTGTTTGGAGAGCTCTAATGCGGTCATGCGGGCTCGACGACTGCATGGTTGGGTTGTGGCTTCTAGGGGCACCGGAGATGGAGACGTGTGGCCGGCTAGCGGCTGACCAAGCTGCGGTGGATGCGAGGGTGTGGGGTGGCTGGATCAGGCCAGACTCAGCCAGATTTGGTTTCCGCATGTCTGATAACTACGGCGGCAAAGTGAGCATACGGTGGCTCTGGCAGGTGGCCGGAGTGCATGGCAGCAGATATGGTGGCTGCCGGGGTGGAGCCTGCGTGGGGAAGCGGGTAGGTGGACTGGTCAGATTGGCTGTCGGCTGGAGGAAGTTCAGGTAAAGCCAGGTGAAATCCCATCTCAGGCCGTGGCTGGTGCCTGTGACGGTGGCGGCCTTGCACGCCATGACCTTTTTGAAGGTGTCGACGGTACACTCTCTCACTACCAGAATCCCTATTTGTAATGACGGTTCACTTTTGTCACCTAAGATCCATTTTCATAACTGAAAATAAGCTCTACCGTCACTCCCTTCGTCACTGAAGCTCTGTCACAGAAAATAAAATAGTGACGGTATGACTTTTTCCATCACCGAAGATCGTATCTTCAGTGACGGTTCTCTGTCCGTCACTAAACTATACAATCTTCGGTGACGTTTTTCTGTCCGTCACTAAACTATATTTTCAGTGAGGACCAGTATTGTCACTGTTTAACAACCAATTTTAAACTGATTAACACTTTCGATGATGGTATACCATCGCTAACAATCGGTACGTCAGGTTGGACCGGTCAACAGTGCTGACATATGGGTCCACACACTATTGGCGTGGGTGCAGACATGTGGGTCCACATGCAGCTGACATGACTACTGTCATGTGGGTCCAGGTGCTAGTGACGTGGCTGCTTACATGTGGGTCCAGACATTGGTGACGGGCATGCATGTCCGTCACAATTTCCATCACAGATTGAAGATGGCGTCAATTTGTATAATATTGCAATTTGCAGCAAAATTTAAAATGGCAGCGAAATAATATATAACTTGCATTCATTCTCAATGTTGACAATTCGCACACAAAAGTATCACACATGACAATAACCAAAAGATCACACAGTTACCAGTATCACAGATGACAATAACCAAGAGAAAATATCACACCATACAAGAAGACACATGAAAGTATTTTTGCAAGTCATCATTAGGAAGATAGCAGCATCAGAAAGGGGGTGGTGATGTGCAGTTATGCTGGGATGATTATGCCTTCATCCTTAAGACGTAAGCAAGAATGGCATCCATGTCTTGTAGCCTCTTTTCGAAAGCCAAAGTTTTATCTTCCCGGGCCTTCTTGATAGCTTCATGTTCTTCCTCCTGCTTCCTTCTGAGATGTTCAATTTCTTCTTACTGGGCTGCTAGTCTTGCATTCGGGTCATCCTTTGAGAATTCAAACCGTCCCTACATAAATCATATACCCAGGTTACAACATATACAGTGCAAGGTTAAATAAATGTGGTATGGCAAAATTACAAAATAGAGATGCATTTGCCAACATATACAGTGCAAGGTTAAATAAAGACAGTTTAACAATGTAAAGAAGTGATTAGAAAAAAAATAAGTTTGCTGACTCACCGCTTCACCCCGCTTTCTCTTTGATCTGCTTGAGCTTGCTAATACATCTGAAATAAGGTACATGATCCGTTCCAACTCTTGAAGTACTATTTGTAGACCCTTCTTCTGTGTGCCATTGTAGAACCAACAACTGCATGCTTTAATGTAGTTGAAGACTTAAGATTATAAGCAAAAATTTACCCTAGCTATGCAAGTAAGAGTATGTAAATATATTATGACCTTAGATGAAGAGTTTGCATAAGTAATGTCCTCTTCATCTCTAACAATTGCATCCTCAGCAATGGCCTCCTCTGCATCATCTAGACAATCTTTACTATGAGAGGCTATCTCTTTTTCTTGCGGCTGTGTCCCTTCTTGTGCATGACCATAAACAAAATAATGTGCTATGGATCTGAAATCTTGTAGACCACCGGTATCCCTAGTTTTTTCCTTCAGATGTTCCATTAGATGAGACATGTTCTCCTTCATGGTTTGTGCCATTACCTTCTCATATGCCACTGGTGATCTGGTAGCACTAGCTGAAAAACAATGAGGAGAACTTAATATGAACATTAATACATGATGTCAATCTGTATAAATAATCTTGTCAAAATAAGGAAACATGTATGCAGGTGTTCAATGAGCAAGTAATCAAACTAGTAGATAGTAGTTTGTGGTCATAGAATAGTCCAAAACAAGAGCAATATGTAATCACATATTGACTAAACTAAAAGAAGATATAATCAATGATTGGCTAAACTAGAACTTCTTAACTAAAGTACAAATAATCATACATTGCCTTCAATAGATTAAATCATATTAGGGAAAATTTAATAAGAACATCCGAACTATACTAGAGCGGTAGATAGAATGACCTGTAGTCTTAACCCTAATACAAATCCTAAAATTGAGTCCTTGTACAAATAACCAGAGAGTTCATTATATCTCGAACAGAAAACAAACAAGATGCGGAGATCTAGACGCCTGTGAAAATTAGAGGGGGTGTAGGGGGAGAGAATTGTGACCTGGTCATTTAGGATGAGATCTTGGGGTAGTTTTACCATCTGTGCGGATGGGTCCGATTCCAAGGCCGCCGGTCATGTCGTACGCCAGGAGGGGACCGAATGATTTGTGGCAGTGGAGCGATAACCACTGGTGGGGAGGGCGCCAGATCTCTGTGAGAAGAGAGGGAGGAGGGCGCACTTTGTTTTTGGGAAGGGGACGGGGTTCTTGTGAAAACAAAGGAGGTATTTACCGGGGGACGGGGTGGGGTAAATCGAGCGAGGCATTAAAAAAACTAGAGGGAATGAAAATTTTGCGGGAATGAAAATTTTGAGCTTTAAGAAATAGTTTGAGCACTTTCCGAAATATTCAAGAAAACTTTCAGAAATAGTATGACCACTTTTAGAAATATTCGGGAACACTTTCAAAAGTAGTATGAGCACTTTCAGAAATATTCTAGAACACTTTCAGAAATAGTTTGAGCACTTTCAAGAATATCCAGGAACACTTTCAAAAGTAGTTTGAGCACTTTCAAAAATATTTGTTAACACTTTGTGCATGCAACTTCAAAAATGGACTAGATCATGTATTTTATCATTAGTGTTGGCAAATATAACTTCATATTGCCAGTTGTCATGTCATAATTTGAGATTCCACTTTGCAGATAGCTTATAACTGACATTTTGTGAAGCACCTTGTAAGAATATTTATCCAACATACTCCAGACTATTTCAACATGATTTAGGCAACACATTATACATGGACTCAAAATTTTATATTTTCTAGATCTCATTTGCTACTTTTTAGGTTTTAAATGCATTTTTGGCATTTTCATCCAAAAAATAGAAATCAACCTAAATATGTTCAGAAAATGTTCATTTTTGCATTGGGTCATATTATGGGCATATGAGATAGGTGAAAAAATGTCACAAGATTTGACAAATGATTGGTTGTACTTTGCTTTGTAATGGGTGGATCTCCTAGCATGTTCCTTAGATATTCAAGTAAATCTAAGAGGTTTGTAATGAACAATCATTTCTTTGTGCATGTAACTTCAACAATGGACTAGATCATGTATTTTATCATTAGTGTTGACGAATATAGCTTCATATTGCCAGTTGTCATGTCATAATTTGAGATCCTAATTTGCAGATAGCTCATAACTGACACCTTGTGAAGCACCTTGCAAGAATATTTATACAATATACTCCAGACTTTTTCAACATGATTTAGGTACCACATTATTGATGATTTCAAAATTTTAATTTTTTAGATCTCATTTGCTACTTTTTAGGTTTTAAATGCATTTTTGGGCATTTTTATCCAAAAAATATAAATCAACCTAAATATGGTCAGGAAAATGGTCAATTTTGCAAGGGGTCACATTATGGGCGTACGAGCTAAGTGGAAAAATCTCACAAGATATTACAAAGCTTTCTTTTACTTTTTATTTTACTTTTATATTTAGAATTTTATTTACTTTTGCAACCAAAAACAATTCCAAATAGTCGATACATTAACCCTTGTGTAACTAACAAAGCTAGTGACATTGGCAACCTCACTAGAAGCAGTTGGGGGCGCAAGTTAAGTTTCTTAGTTGAGTGCAGGGCTGATCATTAGACTTGCAGTTGGCATTTCACAGATTGAATATCTTGGTTCCTTAACTAAGGGGACGGCTTCCTGCTCACTACAAATCCTTGCGCTTTAGGGCCCAACAAAAACCTTTTGGCACTATAGCGCGGTATAATCAGAAGCTTTTCTAGCGTCCTTGCCAGGGAAGCATCATCACAGGTTTATATGTTCTGCACTTGATTACTTTACTTACTTGTTATGTACTTTGCCTAGTTACTTTTTTATCATTAGTTTACTTTTCTGCATTACTAAAAACTCATAAACAACAAAAATATTTAAATTTCGGCAAGTAGTTATTTCTTGTTGCTTATTTATCATGGGTACTCCTGCTGAGAACACTAAGCTTTGTGACTTCACAAACACTAATAATGATGATTTCATTAGTACACCTATTGCTCCACCTGTTACTAAGGCTAAATCTTTCGAAATAACTCCTGCGTTGTTGAACTTAGTAATGAAAGAGCAATTTGCTGGAACTTTTAATGAAGATGTTGCCTCTCATTTGCATAATTTTTTGAAAGTTTGTGATATGAAAAAATATAAAAAATTTGAGGCTGATTATGTGAAGTTAAAATTATTTCCTTTTTCATTAAGAGCAAGATCTAAAGAATGACTATTATCTTTGCCTAAAAATAGTATTGATTCATGGAGTGCTTTTATTGGAAAATATTATCCTCCTGATAAGATTATACAATCGAGGAATCTTATTATGAATTTGAAACAACTTGATCATGAACATGTAGCCCAAGCTTGGGAAAGGATGAAAAATATGCTTAGGGATTGTCCCACTCATGGAGCTAATGAATGGATGGTGCAACATACTTTTTATGTTGGACTTAACCATATGTCCAGATATTTGCGAGACTCTGCTACATGTGGCACCTTTATGACAATTATCTTAGGAAGGTCTACAAATCTTTGGAAGATATGATGGCCAACTATGCTCAATGGCATACAGAAAGAGCTCCAAACAGCAAAAAGGTAAATTATGTGGAGGATATTGCTTGTTTGAATGATAAAGTTGATATGATTATGTCCATGCTTGCTATGAAAAGTGTTCCTACTGATCTAAATATGTTTCTATTGCAGAGCTTGTTGACAAAATAGGGAACAAGTTGATGTTAACTTCATTGCTAGAAACAATTTCAATAACAATGCTTATAGGAACAATTTTGGGAATAACTATGATAGGCCTTATCCTCAAAATCTTCAAAATTCTTATGGAAATAATAGTATACTTACTGGTCTTAAAGGTATGATAAAAGATTTCATTACATCTCAAAAGGAATGCAATAACATGGTTAGTGGGAAAGTTGATAAATTGGACACTATCTCACATAAAGTTGATACACTTGCCCATGATGTAGAGATGCTTAAGTTGGGGGTTATGCCTTCTCATGAAGGAATGAGTGATTCTTTAAAATCTATTCAAGATAAGCTAGATTACTCAACGAACACACATGCCCTGCTTAGAGCTAGGAGAGAAAAAGAAAGACTGGAGAAGCTGAAATTAAGGCTGAAAATGAGCACTATGTTGCTTATGAAGAACTTAAGGCTCTAGATGCCATTGAGCCTTCTCTAATTAATAGTGCTATAATTAATTACAATGATTGTACTCTTACTGAAGTGATATAAATTTTACAATAATTAATTAGAAAGACAAATGCTAGTGAGTGCAATAAGTCTTTTACACAACATATTCTAAAGCTGTTTTGAAAACTAGAGAGGAGAAACTAGAGCAAGAAATATCAATTCCAAGAAAATTAGAGGATGGTTTGGAACCTACTATTAAGATCATCATTAATAATTTTGAATGTAATACTTTATGTTATCTTGATGCTAGTGTTTTAACTATACCTAAAGCTTTGTATGATGTGCTTGGATTGAAACCAATGACTGAATGTTCTTTGAGTTTGCATATGGCTGATTCCACTATTAAGAAATCAGATGATATACCTATAATTTCTAATAGAAATTATGTCCCCATTGATCATATTGTTATGGATATAGAATGTAATCCTTCATGCCCCATTATATTACGAAGACCACTTTTAAGAACGGTTGGGGCTGTCATTGACATGAAGGAAGGGAATATTAAATTTTAGTTTGCAATGAGAAAAGGGATGAACACTTTCCAAGAAATAAAATCAAATTACCTTCTCAAACTTGTAGGAGATATGCCCTAGAGGTAATGATAATAGTTATTTTGTATCTCCAAGTTTGTAATTGATGTTTATGTTCCATGCTATAATTGCAATGATTCTCGAGTCTGCAATAACCACAAGGCTCGGAGGGAAACTCATGTGCACGTTTGGAATAATAAACGGTGAAATGTAGTCCAAGTCATGCCTCTAAGACTAGCTCAAGTGTTGCATGATGGTTCTGTTTTCCTGATCATGGGCATGACTATGCCGGCAACTTTGAGGACAAAGTGTTAGAAGAACACTTGTGTTGAATCGACCCAAAATTGATGTTATGCTATGAGATACATCCGTCACAAGTTAATGGTTAATAACACAGAGAAAGTTAACATTTGCATAATTCCTTAGACCATGAGAGTATCGAGTTCCTTCATGCTTGCTTCGTGAAGTTTGGGGTTTGTTAAACGTCATCTGTAACAGGGTGGCTATTACGGCGACTTACAGGTTCACGGAAAAGTATGACAAGGAAGTATATAGCTCAAGATTGGGATTTGCTCCTCTGACGATGAAGAGAAATTCTTGGGGGCCTCCCGGTGTTACGGTATCCATCATCGTCTGGCTAGACACAGTGTGATTTGATCACAGGGATGCCCGAATGAGAAAAGAGAACAAAACTGGTAATGAGGTAACTGGCATATTGGACAAATTGTTGATTCACGGGGATGCCGATATATCTCACCTCGGGTTTTGTAACATATCGCGAAGCAACAGGAATAGCATACGCAACTACAGGTTCACTCGAATATTTATTCGTGTGGGTATAGGGGTCAATATGGATGTCCACGGTTCCGCTATTGATCATTGATCGGAAGGGCTCCGGTCATGTCTATACTTCACCAAACCCACAGGGTCACATGCTTAAGGGTCACCTATCTACTGAATACTAGACAGGGAGTCTGAGAGAAAGTCACCGAAAAAGTTTCGGAGATGACGGAAAAGTTCCGGAGACAAAACTAGAAGTGTTTCGGAGTTACCGGAAATGTTTCGGAGATAAAAATCATCCTACCGAAAATGTTTTGGAACGAATCCAGAATTATTTTAGGGGGTGCCGAAAATGTTCTGTACCTTCAGGAATTTTTTCCGGATAAAACGGTCGCGGAAAAATATTTCAGGAATAGTTCTCATGAATAGTGGGCTGAATACTGGCAACACTATTAGGGTACAACCCCCTTTTGGTGGCTTTTTGGAAAGCCACCTTTTGGTGCTATTCCCCAAAGTCAAAGAGGATGACATAGATGTGGTGGGGCCCCCCTCAAGGGGCCCCACACATGCTTGGCTGGTTGGGTAGGAGCTCCTCCTTGGAGCTCCACTTTTCCCCCTTATGTGGCTTTTGGTGAAAAGGTCTTGGCCCCATTTTGGTCTTTTCACCTGTAGCCTCTACCCCTTGCTTCGCCTATAAATAGAGGTGGAGAGAGCTCTCGAAACTCACTCAAGTTCTCTCAAACAGATGCCATGCATTATCTGGCTTTCTTCTCTCCCTCACACGAAGTAAGTTCATAGAGCTGAATGGCTGTCTGGGCTCCAATAGGAACTAGTTCTGGATGGCGAAGCCCTGCTGGATAGCTGACACCGTATGTGTGCAACCCAGTAGAGAGGTCATAGTTTCGATCTTCTGCCTGAGGGGCTGTTCGAGGGTCCTCCCGAAGGGCTGTCCGAGAGACCGTTCGAGGGGCTGTCCAGGGGCCTCGCGAAGGGCTGGCCGAGGGACCATCCGAGGAGCTGATGAGGGAGTACATCCTCGCGGTTGGGAGGTTGTAAAATCCTAGCTGCAGGGATCTGCACCGACGATCTTCATCGACTCTACTTCCGCTGTGCTACTAGTCGGTAATGATCGGATCAAAACCTTGTATGCATCTTCATAGTGGTCCTGGGCGTGTTCGTAGTGTGGAAATTTTCTGTTTTTTGTCGCGTTCCCCTGCAAAACTATGTCGAACATTATCCCAAATCACTATGCCTAGTTAAAAGGCATTAAAGAAAAACGCTTTTGGCAGGCACCCCATAGTTATCCTTTATTTTACTTTTACTTGTGTCAAGTTGCTATGCTACTGTTGTATTTTTTTTAATGTTTCACTTTAATAAAGTGCCAAGAGTTGCCTTTAGCATGTCCAGTTTACAAGTACTTGCACTACAAGAAATACGTCAACTTGCGACCATCACTATTGGTCACTAAATGGTCATTATTTTCCATTTGCGACCTTTTTGTGACCAAAAACAGATGGTCAAAAGCTGGCCGTCGTAAACTGAAATTAACGACCTTCTTCGGGTTAAGGTCATAGACGTTTACGACCAAAACAAAAGGTCGTTGAACCAATGACCTTTTGTTTTGGTCACTGGCTGTCTGCCCAGGCCACGTCGGATCCGACGTGGCAATCTGACATGGCAAAATTGCGACCAATTGAAAAGGTCATTGATAAGATTCAGCCCGGTCCAATTCGACGCTTTACATGGGCCGAGCCCAACAATTCAGCCTTTTTACTGTATATTTTTTCTGTTAATTTTCTCTAGCTACATGGGCCTGGCCCAACAATTTGGCCTTTTTTATTTTGGGCCATGGCCTTTTTATAGTGTTTCAGTCAATATATTTTTCAAGATGGTCCCACAAGTCAGATGGGTCCCACTTGTCATAATCTCCTATATTGGTCCCACATGTCAGAAATGTGAGCATTGTTTAGATTATTTTCAAAAATGGGTCCCACTAATTAGGTTTCCATTTCACACGTCTTCAAATCACACAAATAATCAATATTTTAAATAGAACAGAACAAATGTAGAATTTCCTAGGCCTGGAGCTCCTGTACATAGTCTATTACAATCCGTGCATAGTCTATTACAACCCGTGCATAGTCTATTACAACCCAGATATGCTTACTATTACAATACTATAATATTTACAGTCTATTACAGTCAAACATAACAAATCTTTGCTGCGTAGGGCTACACGCCGCTTCAAACTTGAAATTTCCTAGGCCTGGAGCTCCTATAAAAGGGTGAACACAAAGGCATTAGAGTACCATTTTCATTCCTGGAGTAGATATTCAAACCTCCAAGTTGAGTGTATAGACTATCTGGAAGCTATAACCAGTAGATTATCCCCTAACAGAAGCTAATTAGGCTCCAATACACAAGGCACAACAAGCACAAACTAAATAAGCCACGGCCATAATACATGAGTACTAAACAGGTCTTGTATAACAGGTTTTTCAGTCATGATTTTTCAGAAGCAGAACTGGCATGTTTGTTGAAAGTGTTTATCATCACAGCCATGGTCAAACAGAACACATGAATCTAAAAGAATGAAAATAATGAGAGTAGCTCTTTTTGCCTCATATTAAGAAATTCAACCATGTTTTCCCTTGTCCTTCATGAATTAATCAGAAGCACGGGTAAGGTTCAAATCACTGCCACTAATCCAAAGAAATGGCAAACGCGTAAAGGGTTGGTAAGTAAACAGATAGTAGAAGCTAAGCGCAAACAGGACAAAAAGCAGAAGATTTAAAAAAATGTAACTTATGAGAAGAACAAAGTGCACAATTTTTTTCTCTCAGATGCCAACCACAAGGGTAGCACAGATGATGCACACATATCAACATGGCATCAGTTCAAACCACCCATCTGCTTGTACTCACTTCATAGAGAAAGATTTTAGACCAAAAAATTATCAACAAAGATCAAAGCAACTTAAAAAAATATGAACATATTTGTCCAGTCATCAGGTGTCCAAAAAGATGGTGTGTTTTATTCGGTTTTCATCGTTGTCCAGCCATATTCTATTCATAGTAAACAACAGAATAAAAAAACTGAAAAGTAGATGACATGTAAGTTCAGAAGTATTCAGAAAAATTACAGTCAAGCTGTTCAATTTGTCCTCAGAATTGCAGAATGACAGCATGGGCGCACTGCGACCAATCAGTCCCGAAGATGGTATGATTAACAGGTTTTTCATCACCGGACAAACAGAACAGTAACACAAACAAACAGGTCTACAAAACAGAACTTAAATTACTACAAAAAACGAAATCTGACAAAAGAAGACAGAAAAGGAACGACACTAACAGTAATACGTGAGAACATCCCTCACAAACTCCCATTCTTTTAAGCAATGCAGAGGAGCTTTATCCTTAGGACCAAAAGAAGAATACAGATGATACATGCAGGTTGATGATGCAATATGTTTGTAAAACTATCGGAGAGTTTTAAGAATTATAGAGGAATTTTATCCTCAGGAAAAACAGAGCATGGCAGATAAATGCATGTGTTTCTGAAACTACATGAGACTTAGAAGCACATTCACTTTAGCGACTCATCTTTTCAAGCATTCAATCAAATCATCTTTTCAAGCATTCAATCAAATGGCCTTATAATACTAGACAAAGAGGAGTTGTAGTGGTATGCACTTATCACATATACAGGAACCATGCTTAAAATCCACACATACATATACATATCCCAATAGAACAGAGCTAGTAAGCAAACTAGCAGCCGTGCACTTGATGTCTTGTAGTAACAGTTAATAACACATAAAACTGAACTGCAACAAGAAGAATTGCGTAAGACAAGCTTATGTATAAGCTGTGACATAAGCATAGGATCTGGAACTAAAATTCTCGACTAATCCAATGCCGTAACATGCATTTTACCTCGCCCATGTCTGCGAGCAGGAGGTCTCCCTTCGTCTCCCGCTCCAAAACAACATCTGCTAGAGGAAAACAAAAGAACTGAAGATCTTAATTCAGTTATCTGAATTAACAGTACAGAAAAGAACTGAAGATCTCAATGACAGTAGTAATTGGAAGGATAAAGCAACACTTGTTCTAAGGACAATAAGCTGATTGGTGCCAGGCAGTGTGGGGTCTCATCAGTCACCAAGCTGAACATGAGTGTTTAAACTTGCCAACTAGCCAACCAGGACTAACCAAAGTGCCAAACGGAGCTATTCAGGCTGCAGCAGCAACATATTAAACTAGCCATGGACCTACCTTACTCCCAAAGCATTAATCCATCCCCAATTAGTTCAGACAAAAAAATTCCACATGGCACAATGGGCACGCACCTCTCTGTACTTCTGCAGATAAACCTTGAGGGGCTTGATGTACTCCTCAAAGCCCAGCGTGGCCATCCCCAAGAGCAGGTTGTCGCCGTTGATGGTCAACACCAGACCACACTTGTCGCTCACCCTGCAGTACAGACAAGACAAAACGGCAACAGGTCAGCACTAGACCACCCTTGATTCTGGCAGGCAAAACAGAGCGGCGACGGTCAGCAAAGGCACTCACTCACTAGTGATGGAGATGAACTCGGAGACGCAGTCTTGCACGGTCTCCTTGGCGATCCTTGGCGCCCTGAGTAGCACAAGGAAGAATCGAGAGGAGGGAGTTCGGGGACTAGCAGAGGCACGTCCATCTTGTCCCCCGAGTTCCAGCGGCGATTGACCTTGGTGAGGCCCGGATCTGGACCCCTCCTCTGGCATGGCACGGCCCGGGCGAGCGGCGTCAGAGGGCACCGACCGCACGGCCGCGTCATCGTCGTCGACCACACAGCAACGGAAGAAGCAGATGGAGTCATGGTCTCCTACTAGGCAGTGCACCTGCGCGTATGCATTAGGGAGGGGAGGAAGGTAACCGCATCAACAAAATCGAACTAAGCAACAGAGAGAGACCAGGAGGAGGAGAGAGAGGCGGACCTTGCATGGCGTCGAGCACGACGAGGGAGGTGGCGAGCAGTGCGAGGAGGCGTCGGCTATGCTCCCCGTCCTCGGCCTGGTACAACACGCCCACGATCTTCCCCAGATCCGTCCCCGCGGCAGAGTCCATGGCGGCGGCGCACGCTGGGCCTGGGCATTGAGTCGATGGGATCGAGGCGTGCGGGCGGGAAGGCATGTGCGCCGGGTGGTGGAGGGAGGAGGATTTGTCAGGGGACTGGGCCCTTCCTCGCCATCATCTCTGGCCGTCGTGGGGTGCGGGGTCAGGGCCCGCATGGTGGTGGCACCCTGATTGGCGCGGCGGCAGACTGGTGGAGGTCGGATCCGGCGACGCAGGAGGCCATGGTGCAGCTGGATGCGGGCGATGCAGAGGGACAAAGTAGCAGCGGTTGCGGCGGCTCGACGCACTCAGGAGAGCGGCTCGGGGTTGGGGATTGGGTTTGTGGGTTTGGTCTCGGGGAGGAGGGGGCGGTGACGGAGGGAGACGTTCTCGTCGATCTGGATCGGGGAGAGGGGGAGAGACAGGCGGCGGCGGGTGTGTTCTCGGGGAGAGGGGGATTGGGTTGCTGCTAGGGTTTGGGTTGGGTTGCTATGACCTTAGAGGTGAATGATAGACGTTGGATCCTTCGTATGCGAACGGTTTAGATCGGCTACAGTGGGGTGATCCGTGAGAAGAGCCCTGATTGGTTCAGAAATTTTGTGATTTAAAATAGTTTCTAAGTCCTAAAACTAGGGGAATTTTGTGAAGCAACTATCAAAATATTTTGCAAAACGGCACAACTAAATTTTTCACTCAAGTTAAACCCCATTTTATGGATGATCACCGATTTGCATGCATTTTTTATCTTTCTAGATATTTTTAATCATTTTTCTTGTGGCAAAAATGGTTTTTTGTGAAGAACCTACCAAATATTTGTTGTAAAATTGGACCAAATCAATTTTCTAAAATATTATGCCATATTTAATATACAATTGACCAAATGGTTGAGTGTGAAAAGTTTTGATCCACCTCTCATGAAAAAGACAAATTTCCAGCGATTCAGTTGGAAGCGGGTTAAATTTGAACTGCAGCTGCCTCATAGTTTGCTCTTTATTTTTTCTAAAAATAATTTATAGGTACATAAGTATCTATTTAATCATAGAAACACCAAAAAAAATTCAAGATTCAACCACTACCCAGGAACGGTCATGCCCGCTATTTTGACCGCATTTTGAAACGGGCATGGAAAATTCAAAAAAAGTCAACATATTAGAAAACCTTTGCATTGTGTCATTATATGTGACCAAGTTGCCAGTAAAAATAATAAACTTTTAATACAGCAATTATTTAAAAAAAGTGTTCTAAAAAATGAGCTATCATGTGTGAAGATACATGGCTTTCAAGCCAGATGATCAATCTTATGGCCACATTCATGACATAGTTTGTTCAAATGATCTAATATTGTGCACAAGGATGTATCTTGGAATGGCAAACAATGTTGCCTAAGGAAGTTTTCAATTTCTTTGGATGGAAATTTCATTTTCCATTTTTCAAGTGCCCGAAATGAGTTTTTTTGTGAAGGACCTACCATATATTTGTTGCAAAATTGGACCAAATCAATTTTCTAATATACCAGGCCATATTTTATGCAAAATGGACCAAATAGTTGGGTGTCAAAATATTTGATCCACCTCTCGTGAAAAAGACAAATTTCCGCCAATTCAGGTGGAAGCGGGTCAAATTTGAACTGCAGCTGCCTCATAGTTTGCTCTTTATTTTTTCTAAAAATCATTTCTAGGTACATAAGTACCTATTTAATCATAGAAACACCAAAAAATTTCCAAGATTCAACCACTAGCTAGGAACGGTCATGCCCGCCGTTTTGACCGCATTTTGAAACGGGCATGAAAAACTCAAAAAAAATAAAAAAATTGGAAAACCTTTGCATTGTGTCATTATATGTGGCCAAGTTACTAGGAAAAATAATAAACTTGTACTACAATAATTATTTTAAAAAAATGTTATCAGAAACGAGCTATCATGTGTGGAGATCAATGGCCTTCAAGCCAAATGATCAATCTTATGCACACATTCATGGCATAGTTTGTTCAAGTGATCTCATATTGTGCACAAGGGTGCATATTGGAATGGCAAACAATGTTGCCTAAGGAAGTTTCCATTTTCTTTGGACGAAAAAATTATTTTCCATTTTTCGAGTGCCCAAAATGAGGTTTTTTTGTGAAGAACCTACCAAATAATTGTTGCAAAATTGGCCCAAATCAATTTTATAAAATACTAGGCCATATTTAATGCAGAATTGACCAAATTTTGGGGTGTCAAAAGCTTTGATCCACCTCTCAAGAAAAAGACAAATCTCTGCCGATTCAGTTGGAAGCGGGTCAAATTTGAACTGCACCTGGCTCATAGTTTGCTCTTTATTTAAAAAAAAATCATTTCTAGGTACATAAGTATCTATTTAATCAGAGAAACATCAAAAGTTTTCCAAGATTCACCCACTAGCTAGCAACGGTCATGCCCGCCGTTTTGACCGCATTTTGAAACTGGCATGAAAAATTCAAAAAAAATTCAAAAAATTGGAAAACCTTCGCATTGTGTCATTATATGTGGCCAAGTTACCAGAAAAAATAATAAACTTGTAATACGGTAATTTTTAAAAAAAAGTGTTCTCAGAAACGAGCTATCATGTGTGGAGATCAATGGCTTTCAAGCCAAATGATCAATCTTATGGCCACATTCATGGCATAGTTTGTTCAAATGATCTCATATTGTGCACAAGGGTGCATCTTGGGATGGCAAACAATGTTGCCTAAGGAAGTTTTCATTTTCTTTGGACGAAAAATTCATTTTCTATTTTTTGAGTGCCCAAAATGAGTTTTTTGTGTGAAGGACCTACCATATATTTGTTGCAAAATGGTACCAGGTCATTTTTATAATATATTAGGCCATATTTAATGTACAATTGACAAAATGGTTGGTCGTCAAAAGTATTTATACACCTCTGGTGAAAAAGACAAATTTTCGTTGATTCAGTTGGAAGCGAGTCAAATTTGAACTGCAGCTGCCTCATAGTTTGCTCTTTATTTTTTACAAAAATCATTTATAGGTACATAAGTATCTATTTAATCAGAAATACATGGTTTGGTGGTGATACGTTGAGGTTTGGATGGTGGCTGAGGGCCGCAACTCCAGAGCGCGTAAACTCGCATGCCCGCCGCATGGTCACCGCATGACCGTGGTGTTGCCACACGTTCCGAGCGGCCTAGGCATGTCTAGTGGGTTGGGTACTCCCCCGATAGGTGTCAGGAAGAAGAAGGTGATAGAATAATCTCACGAGGAGACTGAACTGAGCTCAAACATGAATTAGCACCCAAGTGTTTGATTAGTGGTGGGGAAAATGCAGATGGCCAATGGGCCTGAGTTTTGGCCGAGGATGATCATCTACTAAGGACACTATCTTGGAAAATTTGCAGCTCAAATGGAGGATCCTAGGTGTCACTTGCTTTGCAATGTACCACACTGGACAGAAATATGAATGTTGAAGCTAGACTCAAATGAATGAATGGATTGATCAGAAATTTGGAGGAGGATGATAATTTGGGCATATGAAGGCACTTAAAATTTTTCATACCATTTGGATAAATAAAAATCGTACTTCCTTCACAGTGCTCTCCACTGAACAGAAAATTGGGAAAAATGCTGAGGGAAATTGGCTAGAATAAATGAGCTAAAATTTGGGGGAGGGAGGTTCTATGGGCAGGGTCATGTCGTGGTAAATTTTCAGCAATTATAAATTAACATAAAATATAGTTGCTTCACAAACTGAAAATATCACCAGAAACAAAGATTGGATGCTGAGCTCACATGTATTGTTAGATGGGGCTCAAATTTTGTGGAGAGCTATGATTTAGGAATATAGAAGATGTGGCAAAAATTCAGCTCATTAGAATATGCCTAGCTAGTACTTCCTTCACAACAGTTCGAGCTGAACAAAAACTTTGGAAATTTGCCGAGGAAGATTTACTAGGAAAATGGAGTTGAATATTGTCATGAGGCAATGATTTGGATAGTAAAGAGTGCCCAATTTTTTTTGGGGATTTTGGGAATGACAGAAATATGGGTTGCTTCACAACCTAGGGCAAAAATTGACACATGGACATGACACATAGGCAAAACTGATGAGGTGGCACCTTGTCATAGTAATCCACCACAATTTACAAGGTTATGACCATCTATATTGGTCGTGGTCAGCTAGAAATAAGGCAGCGGACCAGTGCTGTCTGCTTTATGACCATTTCGTGTAAGGAAATTATGACCTTTCTGACCAAAATGATCGTTATAGTTTAGGGTTTGGAGCCCCCTGAACAACTTTTGACCAATTGGTCTCAAATGGTCGTAGATTTATGACCAATTCTTCCAGGGTCACTGACAGAAGGTCACAAGTTGACATATTTCTTGTAGTGTTGCGGTGTTGTGCCGAATCTGCAGTTTTGATGCTGTTTAAACTGTTTAAAATCACCAATACATGGTAAAAATTACAAAAATTTAACACGATCTAAAATTAACAGTTTAATGTTAAGTGCTGATTTTTTAGATTTAAATATGTCCTTTTAATAATTACGTATTTACAGGCTGCTCTGTTTTGACAGATTCTTGTGTAACTTCCTTTTAGTTATGTATGTTTGGTTTTTGTTATTTCTATGGGGGCATAAAAATTTCAAATTTGCTTAGATATACCGTATATAACAATAAGTTATATCTCCATGACTTGTTCATAACAAGGCTAGCCTTAGATAATTATTTTATGGAGTAACCTATGTCACGATTTTATTTAGGTTTTGCGTGAATGAAGTTTTTAAGACCCAGGGGAGACATTGATATGAGAGAAAATTGGAGACAAGCAAGCATTCAAGCTTGAGGATGCCCTGGTATCCCCCATCTTTCTCAACAACTATCAGTATGTCTCGGTTGGACCTATGTTTTTATTTGATCACATAATATGTATAGTTCATGGAGCATCATTTATTTTTCTTTTTGAATAATACAATCATCACATCTGAAACCTATTAAGATTGGGAGAGAATTTCATGGTTACCTATTTTATATTACTCTATGAGCTTCACTTATATCTGCAAAGTAGAAATACTTTAAACTCTTCGTTCTTCACTTATACATGTTGAAGAGTTGAAAAGATAGTTGGCATGTGAATTAATTACATATTAGTGGTAGAATTTTAATATGTTGGTACTGAAATGTTAAGGTTGCATGTATGGCATGATATTTTTTTTGCATAAACAACTTCTAGAATTTACAACATATATGACTGGATACTTGGCAATTGTTTTGAGACAATTTGATAGCTATTGATGGGCATTGTGATCAATGAACTTGCACCTAGAAGTGGTTGGTTTGTTAATGCTTGACTTAACAAATGCAATTTCACCTAATAAACTAAAACTTGGGAACTTGAGTAGAGACTGGAGTAGCTCAAAGTGTTGACGTGGTAGTTGTAAGGAAACTGGCGACTTTGGTTTAAGCCGGGGTAGCGCCATGGTTAACTCCTACCATCCATCCCCCTAGGAGTACTTGATTACATGGTTCTATGATAATGCCACAGTGCTCTTGTGTAGTATTTTGAGTTCTTTATGATTAATGCAAGTTTGTAAACTTTATGCACTTCCATTTCATCTTTAAATTGCTAGCCTCTTCAGTATCAAGCATTGCCCACTCTCACATTGAGACTCGGTGCATACTTCGCTGACACATCCAAATCCCATGGGAGGGCTTTCTCATGTTCTCCTACACATAAGCCAAATATCTTCCTCAAAACAGCCACCATACCTACCTATCATGGCATTTCCATAGCCATTCTGAGATATATTGCCATTCAACTACCATCATCATTACATTACATGACTAGAGATGTGATATTTATTATCATTTGCTTTGCATGATCATATATAGCTAGCTTCATATTGATATGGTACAACCTTTGTTCATCATTTTCATATGCTACGCTAGATCATTGCTCATCCTGGTACACTGTCAGAGGCATTAATATAGAGTTTCTATATAACTTTCATTAAGTTTGAGCTATGAGTATCAAAAGCTTACTGGTCATTCATGTAAGTTGTTGCTCCTGCCAAAAAAAAGAGATCAAATAAAATATGCGACATGGAGGTGTCACAAAAAAAGAGAGGATGAGAGAGGGAGCAACACCATTATCCTTTTTAGTGTACACTACAGTGCTTTAAAGTAGCACCAGTTCTGAGCAGAAATGTTATTAAGTGCTTCAAAGTAACACTACTGCATTGTAAAGTAGAAAGTTTTCATGATCTTCATGTTTCATATAATAATTCTTAGTATTTATGGATGCTTGCTAAGGGTTCAATCATAAGTACATGTGAGGCATGGAGTTGGAGCATGTAAGCTTAGGCTCCACCCTAGAAATAAATGCGAGTTTCACTTATGGAGGGAAACACAAAGTACACCTTACTTAATGCCTTGTCTACCCACGTTCTGCAGAGTATCTCGATCGTGACCTTGAGAGAGAAATCACATAGGTAGATTATTGAAATGCATCTTTTGCGTTGCCTTTAGAATTTTTCCCGCTATAAGAAAGATAACCACTTTATCACAAAATAGCCAATTGCCTGGAACACTTGCTCCCATTGGATACCACAACTGCCACCCTCTCTCTCTCTCTCTCGCGCGCGCGAGCATGCTCTTTTACTTTTTCCAAACTCATTAATAATAGCACCTAACTTTTATTGACTTTCCTCAACAAAGAAACAAACTCCACTCAACTAAACATCTAGTAAAGTAGATATTAAATTGAATAGAAGGTTGTGTTAGTGACATACATAACTTGAGAGAATAGGGAGCCTAACTTTAGCTTCTATGGGCTATCGACACTCAGTACTTCCACATCCTTAATTGGAAAGTGCTATAATAACTCCCTACACATGGGGTTTATCAAGCTCTTTTCTAGCACCGTTGCCGGGGAGCATAGCGCTAGGTTGAATATTCTTGTTTGATTTTCTATTAACATATTATTAACCCTATGATTTTTATTGATAGTAGCTTGATTATGGGATATCTTGGTTATGCTTGCCACAATACTTGTGATGTCCTGCTTGTTGCTACTAATGCTTTTAATGAAGGAAACTCTGTTTATGAGAGCGAAGAACCAAAGAAGCAAGTGGCGGAAGAATGAAGTAGCTACCCATGTCTACCTTCTAATGATTATAGTAACTCTATTACTCATGCTCTCATTGTTGATTATTTATCTAGCTTTAATGATGAATCTTTCAATAAAAGCTCTCTTTATCATGAAAGTAGTAATGATGAAAATTTTGAGCGAGTAGATAAAGATGAATTAGAAATAGATGATGATCACATTACACTTGATTACCCTCCATGTGGAACAATTATGACTAGTTTATGGGAGGGTGAATATAATATTGATGGTATAAAAAGCTCATTGGATGAAAAATCTTTTTGTGATGACTATGATAGATATTGGAATGAATCTTACGATGCACCTATTAAAAAAATCTGTGGAGATGATTATGCTTCGGTTATTGGTGATAAAGATGTTAATTATAATGTTGCTCTCACATATGATAGTCCTATTTTGTTCTTGAACACTCCCAACCACAGTTTAGAGGTTAAATATACTTATGTTAAGGATTATATTTGTGATATGCAATTGGTGTCGGTGCCAGATTTCAGGGACACAATATATTCCAGAAATTAACCCCTCGTGTCATCACCAGCCCAGGATTACTGTTACTGGTGGACACGTCCTTGTTACAGATTACCAAGCTATTACAAGAGTTGAATACAAGACCATAAAGGTCCAATGATACAATAATGATGTCTGGTGGTGGATGACAGAATTAACTCGTGGTTCTCCAACGTCGATGGGGCTCCATTCCCACAGGAACAGCTGACCCGGATAATTCCTATCCGCGTGGCTGCTATCCTAGGCTCCGCACGGACGTTGCGGGGTACTCCTCGTAGAACTCCAGACCTGGCCAAGTAAATAGCCAGGGACAAGCCTATGAGTACGTTGGAATGTACTCGCTAACATTATGAACAAAAGATATACCGAATGCAGCAGTTAAAATATATGATCATGATGAACCAAACTTTATGCGTATGCTCATGCTGGACTATATAAAATGCATGCTGACAGGAATTAATTCATGCTTGACTGGTCCACCCGCTCGTCTCCCCGGTGACGGAACAGGGGCGGTGCTCCGGCGCTCCTCGCCGGCGAACGGCGGCAGATCTCGGGGAGCCGAGGCCTCCAACATCACCAGGGGATCACGGCGGTCCTCCCGGTACTCGTCCCGGTCGAAGGGAGGGACGGTGTGGCCGGCGGTACTGATTCCGGCGGACGGCGGCGTCGGTCAGAAAAGGGGTTTTGCCCGTGGGCTACCTTGAGCGAAATTGAGGGGAGGGACGGATTCGCGGATGCTCTAGGAGGCCATTGGTGGAGATATTTTGGAGAGGGAGGGCCGGACGGCGTCGGAACCATCCGATCGGTGGTGGCGGCAGTATCTGTCGGAGAAGAGGGAGACGACCATCTCTGGTTGTTTGAGTGCTCTTGGAGGCTTGGAGAGGAGTGAGGGAATGTGCTGATGGCAAGAGAGGGCTCGGGGAGGGAATTTATAGGCGGGAGCGACGCGGTGTCGTGGCTTCCAGAGGAAGGCACGTCGGCGGCGCATTACTGCACCGGCATGGTGGTTGTGGGCGGTGGCGAGGGTCAGTGAGGCTGGTGAGGTCAGTGGAGGGGGCGGTGGTCAGCAGTTAAGAAGGGAGGGGGGGCGCTGGCGGGGTCGGGCGGCTCGGGCGGTGCCGTGCCCGAGAAGGCTACGGCGGCGGCGGCGCAGGGCAGTGCTAGCCGGCGCTCGAGGACGAGGGAAGGTGTCGGCGAGGTCCGTGGCTTCCTGGGGAAGCGTGTAGTGGATCAGAGCGAGCTGGGGAGTTGCTGTGGGAAGTGGCAGAAGCTCGGGTGCCGACGCGGTCATAGGCGCGCTCTGGACATGTCCAGAGCACGCACCCAGTGTGCTCGACGAAATGCCACTCGCATCTACAGGGACACGAATGGGCCAAAAATTAACAGGATGAGGTTTCATGGAACGGGAGGACTGATGGACATGCTGGTTTGGCCAGAGGACCAAGTCTCTAATGTAGTTAAGAAGGAGGTCAAGTTTCTGTTATGCCCACAGAGTGCTTGACGAAATGAACAGGTGACCTAGGTAGTTTTGTTGGTTATGAAACTTGGCAGGGGGATGTCTCTTTGGATGGTAAAGAGGGTGGTGAGGTTGGCTAGGCAAAATTCAAATCTTGCTAGTCTAAGTTTTAGAGAAATTCATTTCTGGATAGAAAATGTAGGGGAATATTTGGTGAGCTAAAAAGATTCCAATGGAGCAAAACTTTTGGACTTAAGGGTTTGGTTGGAAGGACTATGAGTGGGAAAAATTTCAGGATTTTTGGGACAAGGAAAATTGGGGTTGTAGTTATAACCTAGAAAATGGACAGAATTGAAAAGAGGAAGTTGTGCTCAAAATTTACAAAACACCAGGTTGGGTTTTTGCATAAAAGTGATATATAGGCATCACATGACCTCTCATAATTTTTGTGGGATTTAAAAAGAATTATTTAAAATGGTTGTAGTGCAATGGAGGCATTTAATATATTAAAAAATGCTATTAAAAGAATTGTTTTGCAGCAAAATTAATTATGAAATTAATTCCTACTGTTATTAAATTATATTTGAAAAGTTTTAAGAGAACTACCAAAGCCACAATATTATTTCCAAAAATTTCTATATGGAGGGAAGAATTTGAAAAACAGAGGGCAGAAAATACTCCGAAAATAATAAAGGACTTGATATATTTCAAAATTTTAATTTCTGGCCAAATTTTAATTAATAACATCATGGTTGAATTTTTGGGGGTGTGACAAACTCTACCCCCCTTAAGAAAATCTCGTCCTCGAGATTTGTTAAGGGCGGAAGAATTAAATGCGTATCAAAACAAACAATAATATGCAGAATGCAAACATAGCAATGCTCTTATGATATATGCCCTAAAATATCATACAACGGTTGCGTTATGTAAACTAGCATTAGATACAGCAACAACCATACTCGTGACCATCTACGGTTCCGGATGAGATGTTCCAGCTCAGACCCTGGCTGTGTACTCTCCAAACACTCGACGAGAGTAGCCAGAAGAGGGGGACGGGCCATTCTGCTGGTCGTCCCCTGGGATTCTTGGATTACTTCCCAGGACTGCTGACAGAATAAATGATGGTTCTGCACTCCCCCTTACTAGTGGGTGTTGAGCAATGGCTCTCCTTGTAATGGTGAGTTCCCTGGAAACTTGGGTGAGCAGTGACTCTTGTGCGGCCACAAAATGCACCAAGTTTTCCAGGGCAGGGTTTTGCTCATGCTCGGAGTTGGCAAAATGCATCCCTCTATCGTAGCTGGATCTGGATGGATAGTAGAAAAATGAGCGATTGTGAGTTATTGAATCTTGGTGGCGAAGTTGGGCAATGGCTTCTCTAGCGGCATACTGGATGGCTTGATATTCACCAGCCATTACTCTTCCCGTGAATCGGTGAGAGTGTTCTTGTGCCCAAGCCCTTCCATTAATAGATATTGTGGCCCAAAACTGGGTGAGGCCATTGCGATCCCTTGCTTGGTACACCACATATTGTGGTGATTCTTCCAAACCATGGGCACGTCGGGTGACGTTAGAGAGTATGCGGACGAAGCCATCAAGCTCCGGCGCGGTGGTCTCGTGGTAGATGAGGGAACGAGGCATCTTGGTGGTTTGGATTAAAGTGAGAATGAAGGCTGTGCTGTGCCGTGCTAGGTTGGGGTGAGGCTTCCTTTATAAGCCAGTAGAGTCTTCCATCGCACACTTGCGGATGGGACAACGCAGTTGTCGGCCACAGGCACACGGCCTATGGACTAGGTTGATAGGTTGGGCACCGACTGTCAAAAGATGACGGATAGCCACTGTGCGGTTATCGGATAGGATGGCTTGACTGCGGATGGAGAAAAGATGTGGACGATGTGGAAACCTAGGGATAGTGACCAGGCTAAGATAGGATTAGCCAATGGTCAGCTTGGCTCTGATACTAAGGCTGTCGGGGCCGGATTTTGGGGACACAATATATTCCAGAAATTAACCCCTCGTGTCATCACCAGCCCAGGATTACTGTTACTGGTGGACACGTCCTTGTTACAGATTACCAAGCTATTACAAGAGTTGAATACAAGACCATAAAGGTCCAATGATACAATAATGATGTCTGGTGGTGGATGATAGAATTAACTCGTGGTTCTCCAACGTCGATGGGGCTCCATTCCCACAGGAACAGCTGACCCGGATAATTCCTATCCGCGTGGCTGCTATCCTAGGCTCCGCATGGACGTCGCGGGGTACTCCTCGTAGAACTCCTGACCTGGCCAAGTAAATAGCCAGGGACAAGCCTGTGAGTATGTTGGAATGTACTCACAAACATTATGAACAAAAGATATACCAAATGCAGCAGAGAAAATATAAGATCATGATGAACCAAACTTTATGCGTATGCTCATGCTGGACTATATAAAATGCATGCTGACAGGAATTAATTCATGGCATGATAAAATATTAGCATGTGAAAATATATAAAATTGTTAGTGATAAACAAGGAAAGTCAAAGGAAAACAAAATAAAAGAAATGCCGGTCGGATGTCAAGTGACACCACGGTAGGTCTTGAAGAGAAATGCCAAACGGGTGTCTAAAAGAGAAATCGGATGAGACAGGACCATCCGAGAACTCAGGCGACGCCACAAGAGGTCTTGAAAAGAAATGCCAGTTGGGTGTCAAGTGACGCCATGGTCGGACTTGAAGAGAAATGCCAATCGGGTGTCCACAAGAGTAGTGGCGTGATAAACCACTTGTTAACTTGAGGGACTCCACAAAAGGTCTTGAAAATAAAATTGAGTGCCCGGGGTAGTCTAGCCAGCCCCTGAGACACTCAGGAAAATTAAATTAAAGAAACAGGTTAGTTCACAATAATATGCATAACCATAAAATTTTTCACAGCAATAGTATTCAAATAACCATGACGGCGTTAGTGATGATAACAATATCCTGCCAAATAGTTCAGGCCCAATTAAATATTTTCCTCCGAAGACCGACCCTAAGACCGACACTTGACCAACACAGACTGTAGCCCTTAACCGTGGACACGGCTATTCGAATAGTTTTAAAACTCTGCAGAGGATGTACTCTTTACCCACAAGTATAGGATTTCTTTAGTCCGTACCGTGACACCGACTAATTCCCATTACGGTCTTTGGGTTGTAAACACACCTGACCAGCACACACCAGATTAACTTTCCGGATGCCCGGAATCACCCAAAGCATTGTTCAAGAAAAACTCTAAGACGGAGAGACCAACGTCCTGCATGGGATCACTATTAATACGAGCGGATTCCAAGGGGTGCCCCCTCTCAGTCACAACTGGAAACACCCATGCCCCTTGACCCGATGATAGGATTTAGTCCCGGATCCCTGGGAAACCCTCATCGTGGCCCTCTGTACGGTGTGTGCACGGAAAAGGGTTAGCAACTTACTGACCGCACCCTACCTGTGGCAGGGACAAGTGGTAGCACGAATCAAGAATGGGGGTTACCGGTGACAAGACTCGATCTATGGTCGTATCAGGAGGCTTATGTTTCCTGCAACGGTCAGCAGAACAAAGTATTCTTTCAACAGCAATACCAACAGGGCCACAACCCTTGCATGCTCCAACATGCATGACAAACAAGGCATGATCATGCTCCAACGTGACCACCCTTCTGCCAGTAACAGTATTTCTCTTATGCCTGCTCCTGCAAGTTAGTCATGACCAGCACACGATGCACGGTACGATGAAACATGCCAACTCTATATGCATGCAATTTTTTTATTTGAATTCAACAGAAGCATGGTTCAATTTTTTCCTGCAATCAAACAACTATGCAATCACCATATCAAGTGTTCAAGATGCTTGCCTTGAGCATGAAGAGGTATTGGGTGCACTCCAAAAGTTTGAAAAAATTAACTCCCCTCCATTTCCTATTTGCAAAATATTGAAATCACCACATAATCCAAAAACAGTGCCAAAAATTGTTTCAATTATTTTTGAAACAAATACTAAAATAAACTAGATTATAAATAAAGAATTTCAGAAAAAGAATCAAATTATTTGGAGTCCCTTTGAATTAGTTATGGGATTTTCAATCTGTAATAAATGATTAAATGGACTATTTAATAAATCCAGTAAGAACAAGGCTTAGGAAATTTTTTCACCTAATCTAGATAAATAGAGTATGATTTTAGGAACCTAAATAAATTTGAATAATCAAATTTGGACTTGTAATAGTGGCTGTGGAATTATTTGTATGCTACTGGAAAAGAAAAGGAAAAGAGCAGAAAAACGCGCTGAGCGCTATTTAACCGAGAATTGCTATTGGGCCGAGCCCAGTTGACCAGCTGCGTGGGCGGGGTCGACGTCGAAGGCGTATTCAGAGAATACGTCTTCACTTACTAACGGGGGTCCCGAACCCAGTCCCTGACGGTGGGTCCCGCGGTCCCACCAGTCAGGTTTAACTGGTCCACCCGCTCGTCTCCCCGGCGACAGAACGGGGGCGGTGCTCCGACGCTCCTCGCCGGCGAACGGCGGCAGATCTCGGGGAGCCGAGGCCTCCAACATCACCAGGGGATCACGGCGGTCCTCCCGGTACTCGCCACGGTCGAAGGGAGGGACGGTGTGGCCGGCGGTACTGATTCCGGCGGACGGCGGCGTCGGTCAGAAAACGGGTTTCGCCCGTGGGCTACCTTGAGCGAAATTGAGGGGAGGGACGGATTCGCGGATGCTCCAGGAGGCCATTGGTGGAGATATTTTGGAGAGGGAGGGCCGGACGGCGTCGGAACCATCCGATCGGTGGTGGTGGCAGTATCTGCCGGAGATGAGGGAGACGACCGTCTCTGGTTGTTTGGGTGCTCAGGGAGGCTTGGAGAGGAGTGAGGGAATGTGCTGATGGCAAGAGAGGGCTCGGGGAGGGAATTTATAGGCGGGAGCGACGCGGTGTCGTGGCTTCCAGAGGAAGGCACGTCGGCGGTGCCATTAGTGTGCCGGCATGGTGGTTGTGGGCGGTGGCTAGGGTCAGTGAGGCTGGTGAGGTCGATGGAGGGGGCGGTGGTCAGCAGTTAAGAAGGGGGGGCGCTGGCGGGGTCGGGCGGCTCGGGCGATGCCGTGCCCGAGAAGGCTACGGCGGCGGTGGCGCAGGGCGGTGCTAGCCGGCGCTAGAGGACGAGGGAAGGTGTCGGAGATGTCCGTGGCTTCCTGGGGAAGATAGTAGTGGATCAGAGCGAGCTGGGGAGCGGCTGTGGGAAGTGGCAGAAGCTCGGGTGCTGACGCGGTCATAGGCGCGCTCTGGACATGTCCAGAGCATGCACCCAGTGTGCTCGACGAAATGCCACTCGCATCTACAGGGACACGAATGGGCCAAAAATTAACAGGATGAGGTTTCATGGAACGGGAGGATTGATGGATATGCTGGTTTGGCCAGAGGACCAAGTCTCTAATGTAGTTAAGAAGGAGGTCAAGTTTCTGTTATGCCCACAGAGTGCTTGACGAAATGAACAGGTGACCTAGGTAGTTTTGTTGGTTATGAAACTTGGCAGGGGGATGTATCTTTGGATGGTAAAGAGGGTGGTGAGGTTGGCTAGGCAAAATTCAAAACTTATTAGTGCAAGTTTTAGAGAAATTCATTTCTGGACAGAAAATGTAGGGGAATATTTGGTGAGCTCAAAAGATTCCAATGGAGCCAAACTTTTGGACTTAAGGGTTTGGTTGGAAGGACTATGAGTGCGAAAAATTTCATGATTTTTGGGACAAGGAAAATTGGGGTTGTAGTTATAACCTAGAAAATGGACAGAATTCAAAAGAGGAAGTTGTGCTCAAAATTTACAAAACACCAGGTTGGGTTTTTGCATAAAAGTGATATATAGGCATCACATGACCTCTCATAATTTTTGTGGGATTTAAAAAGAATTATTTAAAATGGTTGTAGTGCAATGGAGGCATTTAATATATTAAAAAATGCTATTAAAAGAATTGTTTTGCAGCAAAATTAATTATGAAATTAATTCCTACTGTTATTAAACTATATTTGAAAAGTTTTAAGAGAACTACCAAAGCCACAATATTATTTCCAAAAATTTCTATATGGAGGGAAGAATTTGAAAAACAGAGGGCAGAAAATACTCCGAAAATAATAAAGGACTTGATATATTTCAAAATTTTAATTTCTGGCCAAATTTTAATTAATAACATCATGGCTGAATTTTTGGGGGTGTGACGAACTCTACCCCCCTTAAGAAAATCTCGTCCTCGAGATTTGTTAAGGGCGGAAGAATTAAATGCGTATCAAAACAAACAATAATATGCAGAATGCAAACATAGCAATGCTCTTATGATATATGCCCTAAAATATCATACAACGGTTGCGTTATGTAAACTAGCATTAGACATAGCAACAACCATACTCGTGACCATCTACGGTTCCGGATGAGATGTTCCAGCTTAGACCCTGGCTGTGTACTCTCCAAACACTCGACGAGTGTAGCCAGAAGAGGGGGACGGGCCATTCTGCTGGTCGTCCCCTGGGATTCTTGGATTACTTCCCAGGACTGCTGACAGAATAACTGATGGTTCTGCACTCCCCCTTACTAGTGGGTGTTGAGCAATGGCTCTCCTTGTAATGGTGAGTTCCCTGGAAACTTGGGTGAGCAGTGACTCTTGTGCGGCCACAAAATGCACCAAGTTTTCCAGGGCAGGGTTTTGCTCGTGCTCGGAGTTGGCAAAATGCATCCCTCTATCGTAGCTGGATCTGGATGGATAGTAGAAAAATGAGCGATTGTGAGTTATTGAATCTTGGTGGCGAAGTTGGGCAATGGCTTCTCTAGCGGCATACTGGATGGCTTGATATTCACCAGCCATTACTCTTCCCGTGAATCGGTGAGAGTGTTCTTGTACCCAAGCCCTTCCATTAATAGATACTGTGGCCCAAAACTGGGTGAGGCCATTGCGATCCCTTGCTTGGTACACCACATATCGTGGTGATTCTTCCAAACCATGGGCACGCCGGGTGACGTTAGAGAGTATGCGGACGAAGCCATCAAGATCCGGCGCGGTGGTCTCGTGGTAGATGAGGGAACGAGGCATCTTGGTGGTTTGGATTAAAGTGAGAATGAAGGCTGTGCTGTGCCGTGCTAGGTTGGGGTGAGGCTTCCTTTATAAGCCAGTAGAGTCTTCCATCGCACGCTTGTGGATGGGACAACGTAGGTGTCGGCCACAGGCACACGGCCTATGGACTAGGTTGATAGGTTGGGCACCGACTGTCAAAAGATGACGGCTGGCCACTGTGCGGTTATCGGATAGGATGGCTTGACTGTGGATGGAGAAAAGATGTGGACGATGTGGAAACCTAGGGATAGTGACCAGGCTAAGATAGGATTAGCCAATGGTTAGCCTGGCTCTGATACTAAGGTTGTCGGGGCCGGATTTCGGGGACACAATATATTCCAGAAATTAACCCCTCGTGTCATCACCAGCCCAGGATTACTGTTACAGGTGGACACGTCCTTGTTACAGATTACCAAGCTATTACAAGAGTTGAATACAAGACCATAAAGGTCCAATGATACAATAATGATGTCTGGTGGTGGATGACATAATTAACTCGTGGTTCTCCAACGTCGATGGGGCTCCATTCCCACAGGAACAGCTGACCCGGATAATTCCTATCCGCGTGGCTGCTATCCTAGGCTCCGCATGGACGTCGCGGGGTACTCCACGTAGAACTCCTGACCTGGCCAAGTAAATAGCCAGGGACAAGCCTGTGAGTACGTTGGAATGTACTCACAAACATTATGAACAAAAGATATACCGAATGCAGCAGAGAAAATATAAGATCATGATGAACCAAACTTTATGCGTATGCTCATGCTAGACTATATAAAATGCATGCTGACAGGAATTAATTCATGGCATGATAAAATATTAGCATGTGAAAATATATAAAATTGTTAGTGATAAACAAGGAAAGTCAAAGGAAAACAAAATAAAAGAAATGCCGGTCCGATGTCAAGTGACACCACGGTAGGTCTTGAAGAGAAATGCCAAACGGGTGTCTAAAAGAGAAATCGGACGAGACAGGACCATCCGAGAACTCAGGCGACGCCACAAGAGGTCTTGAAAAGAAATGCCAGTCGGGTGTCAAGTGACGCCATGGTCGGACTTGAAGAGAAATGCCAATCGGGTGTCCACAAGAGTAGTGGCATGATAAACAACTTGTTAACTTGAGGGACGCCACAAAAGGTCTTGAAAATAAAATTGAGTGCCCGGGGTAGTCTAGCCAGCCCCTGAGACACTCAGGAAAATTAAATTAAAGAAACAGGTTAGTTCACAATAATATGCATAACCATAAAAATTTTCACAGCAATAGTATTCAAATAACCATGACGGCGTTAGTGATGATAACAATATCCTGCAAAATAGTTCAGGCCCAATTAAATATTTTCCTCCGAAGACCGACCCTAAGACCGACAGTTGACCAACACAGACTGTAGCCCTTAACCATGGTACCGGCTATTCGAATAGGTTTAAAACTCTGCAGACGATGTACTCTTTACCCACAAGTATAGGATTTCTTTAGTCCGTACCGTGACACCGACTAATTCCCATTACGGTCTTTGGGTTGTAAACACACCTGACCAGCACGCACCAGATTAACTTTCCGGATGCCCGGAATCACCCAAAGCATCGTTCAAGAAAAACTCTGAGACAGAGAGACCAACGTCCTGCATGGGATCACTATTAATACGCACGGATTCCAAGGGGTGCCCCCCTCTCAGTCACAACTGGAAACACCCATGCCCCCTGACCCGATGACAGGATTTAGTCCCGGATCCCTGGGAAAACCTCATCGTGGCCCTCTATACGGTGTGTGCACGGAAAGGTGTTAGCACCTTACTGGACCGCACCCTACCTGTGGCAGGGACAAGTGGTAGCACGAATCAAGTATGGGGGTTACCGGTGACAAGACTCGATCTATGGTCATCTCAGGAGGCTTATGTTTCCTGCAACGGTCAGCACAACAAAGTATTGTTTCAACAGCAATACCAACAGGGCCACAACCCTTGCATGCTCCAACATGCATGACAAACAAGGCGTGATCATGCTCCAACGTGACCACCCTTCTGCCGGTAACAGTATTTCTCTGATGCCAGCTCCTGCAAGTTAGTCATGACCAGCACACGATGCACGGTACGATGAAACATGCCAACTCTATATGCATGCAATTTTTTATATTTGAATTCAACAGAAGCATGGTTCAATTTTTCCTGCAATCAAACAGCTATGCAATCACCATATCAAGTGTTCAAGATGCTTGCCTTGAGCATGCAGAGCTATTGGGTGCACTCCAAAAGTTTGAAAAAATTAACTCCCCTCCATTTCCCATTTGCAAATTATTGAAATCACCACATAATCCAAAAACAGTGCCAAAAATTGTTTTAATTATTTTTGAAACAAATACTAAAATAAACTAGATTATAAATAAAGAATTTTAGAAAAAGAATCAAATTATTTGGAGTCCATATGAATTAGTTATGGGATTTTCAATCTGTAATAAATGATTAAATGAACTATTTAATAAATCCAGTAAGAACAAGGCTTAGGAAAAATGTTCATCTAATCTAGATAAATAGAGCATGATTTTAGGAACCTAAATAAATTTGAATAATCAAATTTGGACTTGTAATAGTGGCTGTGGAATTATTTGTATGCTACTGGAAAAGAAAAGGACAAGAGCAGAGAAACGCCCTGAGTGCTATTTAACCGAGAATTGCTATTGGGCCGAGCCCAGTCGACCAGCTGCGTGGGCGGGGTCGACGTCAAAGGCGTATTCAGAGAATACGTCTTCACTTACTGATGCGGGTCCCGACCCCAGTCCCTGACGGTGGGTCTCGCGGTCCCACCAGTCAGGTTTGACTGGTCCACCCGCTCGTCTCCCCGGCGACAGAACGAGGGCGGTGCTCCGGCGCTCCTCACCGGCGAACGGCGGCAGATCTCGGGGAGCCGAGGCCTCTAACATCACCAGGGGATCACGGCGGTCCTACCGGTACTCGCCACGGTCGAAGGGAGGGACGGTGTCGCCGGCGGTACTGATTCCAGTGGACAGCGGCGTCGGTCAGAAAAGGGGTTTTGCCCGTGGGCTACCTTGGCGAAATTTAGGGGAGGGACGGATTCGCGGATGCTCCAGGAGATCATTGGTGGAGATATTTTAGAGAGGGAGGGCCGGATGGCGTCGGAACCATCCGATCGGTGGTGGTGGCAGTATCTGCCGGAGACGAGGGAGACGACTGTCTCTGGTTGTTTGAGTGCTCAAAGAGGCTTGGAGGGGAGTTAAAGAATGTGCTGATGTCAAGAGAGGGCTCGGGGAGGGAATTTATAGGCGGGAGCGACGCTGTGCCGTGGCTTCCAGAGGAAGGCACGTCGGCGGCGCCATTACTGCACCAGCATGGTGGTTGTGGGCGGTGGCGAGGGTCAGCAAGGTTGGTGAGGTCGGTGGAGGGGGCGGTCGTCAGCAGTTAAGAAGGGGGGGCGCTGGCGGGTCGGGTGGCTCGGGCGATGCCGTGCCCGAGAAGGCTACGGCGGCGGTGGCGCAGAGCGGTGCTAGCCGGCGCTAGAGGACGAGGGAAGGTGTCGGCGAGGTCCGTGGCTACCTGGGGAAGCTTGTAGTGGATCAGAGCGAGCTGGGGAGCGGCTGTGGGAAGTGGCAGAAGCTCGGGTGCCGACCCGGTCATAGGCGCGCTCTGGACATGTCCAGAGCACGCACCCAGTGTGCTCGACGAAATGCCACTGGCAACTACAGGGACCCGAATGGGCCAAAAATTAACAGGATGAGGTTTCATGGAACGGGAGGAGTGATGGACATGCTAGTTTGGCCAGTGGACCAAGTCTCTAATGTAGTTAAGAAGGAGGTCAAGTTTCTGTTATGCCCACAGAGTGCTTGACGAAATGAACAGGTGACCTTGGTAGTTTTGTTGGTTATGAAACTTGGCAGGGGGATGTCTCTTTCGATGGTAAAGAGGGTGGTGATGTTGGCTAGGCAAAATTCAAAACTTGCTAGTGCAAGTTTTAGAGAAATTCATTTCTGGACAGAAAATGTAGGGGAATATTTGGTGAGCTAAAAAGATTCCAATGGAGCCAAACTTTTGGACTTAAGGGTTTGGTTGGAAGGACTATGAGTGGGAAAAATTTCAGAATTTTTGGGACAAGGAAAATTGGGGTTGTAGTTATAACTTAGAAAATGGACATAATTGAAAAGAGGAAGTTGTGCTCAAAATTTACAAAACACCAGGTTGGGTTTTTGCATAAAAGTGATATATAGGCATCACATGACCTCTCATAATTTTTGTGGGATTTAAAAAGAATTATTTAAAATGGTTGTAGTGCAATGGAGGCATTTAATATATTAAAAAATGCTATTAAAAGAATTGTTTTGGAGCAAAATTAATTATGAAATTAATTCCTACTGTTATTGAACTATATTTGAAAAGTTTTAAGAGAACTACCAAAGCAACAATATTATTTCCAAAAATTTCTATATGGAGGGAAGAATTTGAAAAACAGAGGGCAGAAAATACTCCGAAAATAATAAAGGACTTGATATATTTCAAAATTTTAATTTCTGGCCAAATTTTAATTAATAACATCATGGTTGAATTTTTGGGGGTGTGACAATTGGCTTGTGCTCATAATGATTCTAATGAAAGTTATTATGCTGAACTTGCTGCTACTACTTGCAATTATTATGAGAGAGGAAGAAATAAGATCCCTCTCTATGTCTCTAATTGCAAGAAATTCCTTTAAACTTGCATTGGTCTTCGTTAAACTTTCATGATTTATTTTTGTATGAAATATCAATGCATACGAAGAGGGTTAGGGTTAGATGTTACATTCTCTATGTTATGTGTTGCTCTCTACCTAGATCTAAGAAACTAAGAATTAAAATTGGTTTTGTTATCCCATGGGATCCTGGTTGAATCTGCACTAAATGCCTAGCAAAATGGCTTTAAAGAAAGCACTGACCGGGAGGCAACCCTGTATTAAGTATTTTACATTAAGAGTCATTTACCTACTGTTCTTCAAAAAAAATTACAAAAGGAAAAAATTCAAAAAGAAAGTGATTGAGGATGGTGAGCATTGTAGAAGTGGGGGTTGACCTTGAACTTTTTGTTCATGCACATGAAAACTTTGCAAATCTTTTTATAATGGAAGATTTTCATTAAAAATTATAATTACCTCTTTGTATCACCACTGTACAATATTAAGTAAAGTGCCAAGAAATACCTTTAGCATAAGTAGATTTCTTATTGATTGCTAGACTTGCTGTTTTCAGTAGCTTTGCTGTAAGTTTTTGAATTTTAACTTTCTTCTAAAAGCTTCTAAATTCACGAAATGTTTACACAATATGCAATCATGAGTTATCTGTAAGTGATAATGTTTTCAAAAATAATCTTTGTTGGCTGTACTTTTAAAACATAATTGTTGTTTGCTTATTTTTAAGCTTTGGATGGTTTGTTTTTGGATTCTTATTGGATCATCGGAGTTCAATTATATGAGTATTTACTGTAGAAAGTTATCAGTAATTTTTCCATGATTTGTACAGCCATCCATGCATTGATTATAATTATCTTTGTGGACTAACCTTCTTACATACCGTTTAAGTTTTGTGAAGATAAAGTTTTTTAAGATTTAAGGAGACCATCATGATGAGAGGAAGTGAAGGACCAGCAAGAACTTAGGGTATGTTCGGATCAATGTCAAAGCTGGGCCTTCCAAAATATTGGTCATGCCCTTGTTTTTGGGCTAGTTTTTGGATAGGCACCAATTTTAGCTCGCCCAACCCGACCTCTGCATGTCTCTGTGTAATTTTTTGTCAACGCGTGGGTGAAACAATGGTGGACAAATTGTTCTCCAACGCGTGGGTGAAAATCCAAACATTTATTTTGATGTCATTTGGCTTCAATATTGAAAGAACTAAAATTAGGGCAACAATTCATTTCCTAATGGAATATATTGGCCGTTTAATGAAGATAAATGTAAGCAACTGTCTTTCTTAATTTTAGGTAGCTTGAATTTCATGTATTACTGATAGAATAATATGCCTGCATTCGTTCTCGGTGACCAAAACATGAAAGAAAATGATATTCATCTTATCTTGACATGATAATATGCCAATGCATGGACTCTCACTAAAACATCTCCAACAAAGCTGTGGCCTATCAAATATTATTTCACAAAGAAGCCTAAAAACTATTAATATGCTGAGAGGATTGCTCACTGTTTTTTCAAAATACTAGACCCAAATAAAGCGTTACTTTCATCGCACTTCACTGGTCCATTACAATTAAACATAGATTCTTCTACATTTGATATTTGGGAACTTTTAGAGACGTATAGTTTAGAAGAAAATAGCACATAAAATGAACTATTGGTTGGCAACTATGGTGCCCACCAATATTGCCTTCATTATATGCATGTCAGGTATATATCATACTTGAGAAATATGAGAGATGGGACGGGCAAAAAAGCAAAATTCATGCAAACCATCTAATCGCAAGCTGATCGAAAAATTGTAATTCCCTTTTCCCCAAGATTATTGAATAAAAACAAAAATATTACATGTTTAATAAACAATATTTCAGGAAAAATGTTATTATGCATGTCCTAAAATCCTTGAATTCTTACAATATATCATAAATATAAAAAATGGTTAGCCCATGCGGGCGCACGGGTAGATGACTAGTTCACATAAACTGTGGAAGAACCCCACCCCCCACACGCACAGAGTTCCCTGTTATAAATATCTTTGTTTTTTTCCCTTCTTTCTGAATGCCAATGTGTAAATATGTTCGTTGTGGCCTATGAACTAGAAGGACCCCCATGGTAACAGTAAGACATGGTGATGGTGTGCTGGTCGCTGGGTGCTCGAATCATCCTAGATCCTGATAGTAATAAGAACACTAAATCTGAAGAATGGATATATATGTCCGTGCATCATCTTCCATCCAGTACGTCCTGCAGTTATGTGCCTACTAGCCACTGTATTCTTTAGAGTACGTTGAGTACAACTTCTAAAACTACATCTGGAGAGTGGAGATTGAAGATGTATACTGCATCCGCATGAACCGGTCGTGATGTACTGTGCTCGAGACCGAGTTTGAGACTGAGGCGTACGTACGTGTCCGCTATGTCCTCTGCCCGCTCGACCGTTTGGTTGTTGTACGTGTTTGGTGAACCACATTCAAGTCAATGGGTTAGGTAAAACCGCACACATGCTCCTCCGTCCGTCCGTTCGTTTCATGTGCAAGCACATCATCATCATGCACCTGTGCGAAAACGATGGAGTAAACAGCATGGGAGCACCTTGGCATCAGTTCTGTGACACCTTATTGGTTGCCCAAAAGTTAACACGCTCTCTCCTTTTACGTTTTCAATGCGCTCGTGGTGATTACCCTCGCAGAAAATTCTTATGTTCCGATCATAGAGAAGTGCATAAATGACAAATATTCTGCCTTGTTTCAAAATAAAATCAAAGAAAAAAGAGAAGTGCATAAATGTGAGGTTGCCAGCATGAGAGCAGCACAAATAAAATACTGCATGGAGATGCCGCGGCCAGCTAAGCTCTGGCGAAGCTTCGAGTCGCACGCACCCAAGGCATCCCTTCCAGTTCCATTCCCTTGACGACACACCAAAAGCATATTATCGATGAGAAATCAAATCAGGAAAACAGAAATTGTCATGGGCCAGTTCTTTCTTTAAACTTTATATCACACAGGAATTTTTTAGATCTCATTTGCTACTTTTTTGGTTTTAAATGAATTTTTGGGCATTTTTATCCAAAAAATATAAATCAACCTAAATATGGTCAGGAAAATGGTCAATTTTGCATGGGGTCATATTATGGGCGTACGAGCTAAGTGGAAAAATCTCACAAGATTTTACAAAGCTTTCTTTTACTTTTATATTCTGAATTTTATTTACTTTTGCAAACAAAAACTATTCCGAATAGTCGATACATTAACCCTTGTGTAACTAACAAAGCTAGTGACATGGGCAACCTCACTAGAAGCAGTTGGGGACTCAAGTTAAGTTTCTTAGTTGAGTGCAGGGCTGATCATTGGACTTGCAGTTGGCATTTCACAGATTGAATATCTTGGTTCCTTAACTAAGGGGACGGCTTACTGCTCACTACAAACCCTTGCGCTTTAGGGCCCAACAAAAACCTTGTGGCACTATAGCGCGGGATAATCAGAAGCTTTTCTGGCGTCCTTGCCGGGGAAGCATCATCACAGGTTTATAAGTTCTGCACTTCATTACTTTACTTACTTGTTATGTACTTTGCCTAGTTACTTTTTTATCATTAGTTTACCTTTCTGCGTTACTAAAAACTCAAAAACAACAAAAATATTTAAATTTCGGCAAGTAGTTATTTCTTGTTGTTTATTTTTCATGGGTACTCCTGCTGAGAACACTACGCTTTGTGACTTCACAACCACTAATAATGATGATTTCATTAGTACACCTATTGCTCCACCTGTTACTAAGGCTAAATCTTTTGAAATAACTCCTGCTTTGTTGAACTTAGTAATGAAAGAGCAATTTGCTGGAACTTTTAATGAAGATGCTGCCTCTCATTTGCATAATTTTTTGAAAGTTAGTGATATGAAAAAATATATAGAAGTTGAGGCTGATTATGTGAAGCTAAAATTATTTCCTTTTTCATTAAGAGCAAGAGCTAAAGAATGACTATTATCTTTGCCTAAAAATAGTATTGATTCATGGAGCAAATCGAAATATGCTTTTATTGGAAAATATTATCCTCCTGATAAGATTATACAATCGAGGAATCTTATTATGAATTTGAAACAACTTGATCATGAACATGTAGCCCAAGCTTGGGAAAGGAATGAAAAATATGCTTCGGAATTGTCCCACTCATGGAGCTAATGAATGGATGGTGCAACATACTTTTTATGTTGGACTTAACCATATGTCCAGAAATTTGCTAGACTCTGCTACATGTGGCACCTTTATGACAATTACCTTAGGAAGGTCTACAAATCTTTGGAAGATATGATGGCCAACTATGCTCAATGGCATACAGAAAGAGCTCCAAACAGCAAAAAGGTAAATTATGTAGAGGATATTCCTTGTTTGAATGATAAAGTTGATATGATTATGTCCATGCTTGCTATGAAAAGTGTTCCTACTGATCTAAATATGTTTCAATTGCAGAGCTTGTTGAACAAAATAGGGAACAAGTTGATGTTAACTTCATTGCTAGAAACAATTTCAATAACAATGCTTATAGGAACAATTTTGGGAATAACTATGATAGGCCTTATCCTCAAAATCTTCAAAATTCTTATGGAAATAATAGTATACTTACTGGTCTTAAAGGTATGATAAAAGATTTCATTGAATCTCAAAAGGAATGCAATAATATGGTTAGTGGGAAAGTTGATAAACTGGACACTATCTCACATAAAGTTGATACACTTGCCCATGATGTAGAGATGCTTAAGTTGGGGGTTATGCCTTCTCAATAAGGAATGAGTGATTCTTTAAAATCTATTCAAGATAAGCTAGATTACTCAAATACCACACATGCCCTGCTTAGAGCTAGGAGAGAAACAGAAAGACTGGAGAAGCTGAAATTAAGGCTGAAAATGAGCACTATGCTGCTTATGAAGAACTTGAGGCTCTAGATGCCATTGATCCTTCTCTAATTAATAGTGCTATAATTAATTACAATGATTGTACTCTTACTGACGTGATAATTTTTTTACAATAATTAATTAGAATGACAAATGCTAGTGAGTGCAACAAGTCTTTTACACAACATATTGCTAAAGCTGTTTTGACAACTAGAGAGGAGAAACTAGAGCAAGAAATATCAATTCCAAGAAAATTAGAGGATGGTTTGGAACCTACTATTAAGATCATCATTAATAATTTTGAATTTAATACTTTATGTGATCTGGATGCTAGTGTTTCAACTATACCTAAAGCTTTGTATGATGTGCTTGGATTGAAACCAATGACTGAATGTTCTTTGAGTTTGCATATGGCTGATTCCACTATTAAGAAATCAGATGATATACCTATAATTTCTAATACAAATTATGTCCCCATCGATCTTATTGTTATGGATATAGAATGTAATCCTTCATGCCCCATTATATTACGAAGACCGCTTTTTAGAACGGTTGGGGCTGTCATTGACATGAAGGAAGGGAATATTAAATTTCAGTTTCCAATGAGAAAAGGGATGAACACTTTCCAAGAAATAAAATCAAATTACCTTGTCAAACTTGTAGGAGTTATGCCATAGAGGCAATGATAATAGTTATTTTGTATCTCCAAGTTTGTAATTGATGTTTATGTTCCAAGCTACAACTGCAATGATTCTCGAGTCTGCAATAACCACTTGTGTTGAATCGACCCAAAATTGATGTTATGCTATGAGATACATCCATCACAAGTTAATAGTTAATAACACAGAGAAAGTTAACATTTGCATAATTCCTTAGACCATGAGAGTATCGAGTTCCTTCATGCTTGCTTCATGAAGTTTGGGGTTTGTTAAACGTCATCTGTAACAGGGTGGCTATTACGGCGACTTACGGGTTCACGGAAAAGTATGACAAGGAAGTAGATAGCTAAAGATTGGGATTTGCTCCTCCGACGATGAAGAGATATTCTTGGGGCCCTCTCGGTGTTACGGTATCCATCATCCTCTGGCTAGACACAGTGTGATTTGATCACAGGGATGCCGGAACGCGGGAACAAGAAAAGAGAACAAAACTAGTAATGAGGTAACTGGCATATTGGACAAGTTGTTGATTCACGGGGATGCCGATAAATCTCACCTCGGGTTTTGTAACATATCGTGAAGCAACAGGAATAGCATACGCAACTACATGTTCACTCAAATATTTATTCGTGTGGGTGTAGGGGTCAATATGGATGTTCACGGTTTCGCTATTGATCATTGATTGGAAGGGCTCTGGTCATGTCTATACTTCACCGAACCCACAGGGTCACACACTTAAGGGTCAGCTATCTGCTGAATACTAGATAGGGAGTCTGAGAGAAAGTCACCGGAAAAGTTTCGGAGACGACAGAAAAGTTCCGGAGAGAAAACTCGAAGTGTTTCGGAGTTGCCGGAAATGTTTCGGAGATAAAAATCATCCTATCAAAAATGTTTCGTAACGCATCCAGAATTATTTTAGAGGGTGCCTAAAATGTTCTGTACCTTTAAGAATTTTTTCCGGATAAAACGGTCGTGGAAAAATATTTCATGAATAGTGGGCTAAATAGTGGCAACACTATTAGGGTACAACCCCCTTTTGGTGGCTTTTGGAAAGCCACCTTTTGGGGCTTTTCCCCGAAGTCAAAGAGGATGACATAGGGGTGGTGGGGCCCCCCTCAAGGGGCCCCACATATTCTTGGCGGGTTGGGTAGGAGCTCCTCCTTAGAGCTCCACTTTTCCCCCTTATGTGGCTTTTGGTGAAAAGGTCTTGGCCCCATTTTGGTCTTTTCACCCGTAGCCTCTACCCCTTGCTTCACCTACAAATAGAGGTGGAGAGATCTCTCCAAACTCACTCAAGTTCTCTCAAACACATGCCATGCATTATCTAGCTTTCTTCTCTCCCTCACACGAAGTAAGTTCGTAGAGCTGAAAGGCTGGCTGGGTTCTGTTGGAACTAGTTCTGGACGGCGAAGCCCTGCCGGATAGCTGACACTGTATGTGTGCAACCCAGTAGAGAGGACGTAGTTTCGATCTTCTGCCCGAGGGGCTGTTCGAGGGTCCTCCCGAAGGGCTGTCCGAGAGACCATGTCGGTGCAACAAACACCCACGTTTGCTGACCGAACTTATGCACAGGCATGCCAAGGATCGCACGTCCAGCACCAATCCATATCACAAGGCCAAGCCAGAGGAGCCGCTCTTCGTGAGATCAAGGAGCGCATCAAGAATACCAAGACAGCAAGATATGTCTCTGGGAAGATCTCCCTTGCCAGGCAGGAGAGCTCGGCCAGGTCGTGACTGCCCCGGAGGCAAGTCCAAGACAAACCCCGGCAAGCTTGCCGGGGTCACCAAGACCAAGATCCCCACCAAGGCTCCACCGCTCCACCACACAACTACGCCAGTCATTTATTATTGCGGTGTCGAGCCCCCGAGCGGCTAAGTGGCTTCCACTGAGCACGTGGCGGCCCATTGGAAGACAAATCACATCTGTTTGACACCCATCCAGAGGCGTGTCAAGATGATAAGCAAAAAGGTGATTAAGTGGCGCGACAGTCTTGCCGGGCTTCATCCACAGCATGACACCTAGCGGTGCATTTAATGCGCCTTGTCCTAACTGCCAGAGTTCGGTATGATAGCAATGTTTGCTATCTAATCATAGGATAAAGACTATTTTGCCATTGTGGTTACCCCTTTGACTATAAAAGGAGGTCCAAGGCTACCTAGAGAAGGATTCGTACCCTTGCACACTTGTACGAGCATAGCTGCTCCCCCGAGGCCACCTTGCCGGGCTCGAGCACTACATTCTGTTGGTGCTCTTCCACTCAATCCAGCAAAGCAAGAGTAGGGTTTTACGCTTCACAGCGGCCCGAACCTGGGTAAAAACCACCCAGTCATCATCGCCACGTTGCGCCATGGCCTCCGCTCTTTGTGCAACGTGACCTCCCCCCTGCTGAACAATAAAGGGGCCAAGGGGCCCCATAGGTGATCGTGTTCCTCCACGACATCTTTGGCGCCCCAGGTAGGGGGAGCGCCGTTTGCGCGAACCCGAGGTTGTAGAGCATGCGTACATCATCATCATCATCATCGTTTTTCATCCATGGCGCCCAAGAAGAAGCCCAACACGACTGCACACCCTTCCACTTAGAAGGCTCCCTCGCACGCGGCCGCGGACACAACAGATGCCGTGGTGTCATTGGGAGAGGCGGGCGCCGCGGGTGACATGGCCGGTGCAGGCGGTGCCGTCGTCGTGTCCCCTGTGGCCGAAGCCGGGGTGGGAGTCGCCGAGGGTGGACAACATCGACAACACTTCGACGGCGCCGAGGGTGGAGGGAACGCTCAACCTCAATCTCCCCACCGTGCCAGCGGACACAGCCATAGCAATGACGCCCGCTCTGGCGCGAGTCGAGACCCTCCAGCAGCGCCCGCCATTGGCGCAGCTACTGAGCATGCACCTCGCCCAGAGCAGGACGGGCAGAACAGGGTTACCAACCCCCGAACGTAGCTCGCTCATCATCAACCCGTCATGGTGACCGGCTCCAGACGGCGTGAACGTAGCGACGCTCCTGCTTGTTCTACCAGGAGTCGAGCGATGTCGCGGTCCGCCTCGTCAGCTATGTCGAGCACAGCTACGAAAGCCATGGCGCGAGCTCAACTCCTGCTGAGATTCCCTCCAGCAGCTGATCAGATGGACGAGTGGAGGGCCACCATCCAGAGTTTGATCGGTTTCGCTGAAGCTGGGGGATCGCAGCAGGCAGAGCCATTGCAGCACCTGCGAGCGGCTGCGGCGGCCAGGGCTGGTGCCCGTGTTGGGGAGGCCACATCAACAGTGCATTCCCCTCCACGGCAGTAGGTCCAGAGGCAGCCACAACAAGAGCAGCATACCAACGAGCCCGACGAGACGTCGATGGCCTCGTCTGGTCCGCAGGCCCGCCAAGGTCAGTGGTGAATATTAGAGGATCGGCGAAAGGAAGACACGCGCATCACCATAGAGCGGCGCTGGGAGACGCGTCGTTAATCGGACAGGCGCAACGGCCCTGCCGTTGACGAACCCGCGCCCAATGATGACAGGTACTTGCCTTACGAGGTCGGGTGCCCCGCCTTCACTCGCGAGCTGCGGCAGGTCCGCTGGCCGTCTGCCCGAATCTTGAAGCCAGAATTGCGAGAAAAGTATGACGGAAAGTTGAACCCGGCAGTGTTCTTGAGAATTTACATGATTGTCGTTCAAGCTGGTGGGGGCAGAGATGAGAAGGTGTTCGCCAACTACTTCCCTTTGGCTCTCAAGCCAAACATGAGGTCATGGCTGATGCAGCTGCCGGAGAACTCCATTTTGTCCTGGGCTTATTTGTGCAATGAATTTGTTGGCGCCTTCACGGGTGGCCACCAAGAGCCTGGAAGGCCCAGTGATTTGCATGTCCTTCCACAAAAAGAAGGAGAAAGTTTGTGAAAGTACATGCAGAGGTTTAGTCGAGTGCACCGCAACATTCCAGAGATACACCTGGTAGCTGTGATTGCCGCGTTCCATTCGAACATGCGCAACAGAAGGATTCATTCCAAAATGAACGTTCGGCAGCCCAAGACCGTCAACGAACTATACACCTTGGCGGATAAGTGCGCTTGGGCTGAGGAAGGAAGGCGACTCTCTGGCGAGGAGGAGGGCATTGAGGTTGATTTAGAGGACAATGATGATACCTCTAACCCGAAGGGGAGGAACCGGAAGCGCAATAAGAAGTGCAAGGACAAGTCAGTATTGGCCATTGAGAGCTCTGGCGATCTCGGCTCCGGCAAGAAGGCCAAAACCAAACACCCGGCAAGGAGGCTGCCACATGCGCTGATTGCCGGGAGGCTGCGACAGCAGAGAAAGCCGGAAAATCTGATGGCCATACTACTAGATCCACCGCACTAAAGCTCATGATCTTCAAGAATGCCACCAGGTCGAGCAGCTTGTCAAGAAGCAGAAGGCAGAGTATGAGAAACGCAACAGAGAGAGGGACCAAGAAGGCAATGGTGGAAAAGGCCATGGCAGCAGAGGAGGCCACCGCGGCAAGGCCCCGCAGCAAGAAGAGAAACCTGCTAGGGGCCGTGGAAAGAAAGAGGAAGAGGATGAGAGTGATGGTGGAGATGGAGAAGATACCAGCGAACAAGAGTTCCATAAGGCAACTGAAGCCATGTGTATTGACGGGAGTGCCTCTCTGCACTCCTCTCATCGCCAACTCAAGCAGTGGGCGTGTGAGGTCCATGCCGTGGAGCCAGCTGCAGACTCCCGGAGGCTACTGAAATGGTCCCGCACGCCTATCATCTTTGACGAAGAGGATCATCCCGATCGCACCACTGCGGTCGGATGTTTGCCGTTGTTGGTTTCTCCAAGAATCCGCAACCTCAAAGTCACTAAGATGCTAGTTGACAATGTGGCTGGGTTGAATCTGATTTCCCCCAAAGTGGTCAACAAGTTGCAAATCCCCGATGAAGAGCTCGAGGTAACTGGCACGTTCCAAGGAATCAACCCCGGTAGGAGGCGTCATAAGGGGACGATTACGCTGCTGGTGACTTTTGGTGGGGAACTGAACTACCAGACCAAGAGGGTTGTGTTCGACGTTGTTGAGCTCCCCCTGCCGTACAATGGAATTCTTGGTCGTCCGACTCTGGCGAAGTTCATGGCAGCATCCCACTATGCCTACAACACTTTAAAGATGCCGGGGCCGATGGGCATCATTTTCATCCCCTCGGACAAGAAGGATGCAATCATATGTATGCACAGAACATATCGAGACGCGGTAGTAGCTAAAGCAGCTGAAGCCGCAGCTCCCGTCAAGAATGCAAAGAGAAAGAAGGGGCTAGCAGAGATGCTGGCAAGGACTCCGGAAAGCACGCCTCTGCGGAGTGCGCTGCACCTGTTGAGGATCTGCCGGAGAGTTCCACTAGCCAGAGGCCTAAGGTTGCTTCACCTGCTATGAAAAAGGTCCCGGCCAGGCAGGATGGCGCTGATGGTACGTTCACCATAAGCTCTGCTCTTGATGACAAATAGGAAAGCGTGCTCGCTGCCTTCCTGCGGGCGAATGTCGATGTGTTTGCTTGTCAACCGTCTGACATCCCCGGTGTTCCCAGGGAGGTAATCGAGCACCACCTAGCTGTCTGCCCTCAAGCCCGGCCTGTGAAATAGAAGGTCATAAAGAAAGCTTTGGAGCGGCAGTAGTTCATTACCGAGGAGATCAAGAAACTTGAAGCTGCTGGTTTGGTTAGAGGAGTGCTTCACCCAACCTGGTTGGCGAACCCGATAGTAGTGCACAAGGCTAATGGGAAATGGAGGTTGTGCATTGATTTCACTGACTTCAACAAGGCATGCCCGAAGGACCCATTCCCCTTCCGCGCATCGATCAGATTGTGGATTCCACTTCCGGGTGTGATCTACTTTCCTTTTTGGATGCGTACTCCGGCTACCACCAGATATTGATGTCCAAAGAAGATGAGTAAAAGACCGCATTCATAACTCCATGTGGCACGTACTACTTTGAACGGATGCCCTTTGGGTTAAAGAGTGCCGAATCCAATTTTGCGAGAGCAATACAAATTGGCTTTGGACCTCAGCTGCACAGGAATGTCGAAGCTTACATGGATGATATAGTGGTCAAAACCAAGGATAGATCAACACTTATCCAAGATTTGGAGGAGACCTTTGCATACCTGCGCAAGATCAATTTGAAGCTAAACCCAGGGAAGTGCGTGTTCGGTGTCCCCTCCGGCAAGCTCCTTGGTTTCTTTGTGTCTCAGCGAGGGATAGAGACCAACCCAGATAAGATCAGAGCAATTGAACATATTCAAGCACCGAGGACTGTTAAGGATGTGAGGCGTTTGACTGGATGTGTTGCCGTGATGAGTAGGTTCATTTCCAAGTCTGCCGAGCGTGCTTTGCCTTTCTCCAAAATCGTGAAGAAGGCAGGCCCAATGAGGTGGACCCCTGAGGAAGAAGCAGCGCTGCGAGACCTGAAAGCATACCTTTCCTCTGCTCCCACTTTAGTCGCTCCTAAACCACAAGAGTCATTGTTGCTATATCTAGCGGCAACATATCAAGTGGTTAGTGCAGCGCTAGTGGCGCAGCGACAAGTGGACGGGGAAGCAGCTGCGGCAACTGCCTTTGCCGAGGAGGGAGCAAAACTAACCACGGCAAAGAAGAAGGTGGTGCAACGACCAGTTTACTTCGTCAGCTCCCTACTACAAGGGGCTAGGTCAAGGTACTCTGGGGTGCAGAAACTAATCTTCGGCCTCGTCATGGCCTCAAGGAAGTTGCGCCATTACTTCCAAGCCCACGAGATCACAGTTGTCACCCGCCTCCCACTGCAGCGCATATTGAGGAACCCTGAAGCCACCGGCAGGATAGTTGAATGAGCACTAGAGTTGTCAAGCTTTGGTTTGATATATGAGAGCACTTCAACTATCCAAAGAAGAGTGCTGGCGGAATTCATTGCAGAATGGACGCCCACTCCGGATGAAGAAGTACCAGAGACAGTTCTCCCCGGCAGGGAAGCGCCTCAGGAATGGGTCATGTATTTTGACGGTGCTTTCTCACTGCAGGGCGCCGGAGCTGGCGTGCTCCTCGTTGCGCCCATCGGGGAGCACCTAAAATATGTGGTCCAGATGCACTTTCCCTGGGAGGAAGCCACCAACAACACCGCTGAGTATGAAGGGATCCTTGCCGGGCTCAGGATCGCGATAGAGTTGGGAATCAAGAAACTGATCATCCACGGTGATTCACAACTTGTGGTGAGGCAAGTCAATAAGGATTACCAGAGCCCGTTGATGGAGTCATATGTGGATGAAATGAGGAAGTTGGAGGAGCATTTTGATGGGCTGCAAACAGAGCACGTACAGCGTGCGGAAAACACCATTGCTGATCACCTGTCAAACTGCGCTGCACAAAAGCTCCCTGTGGAACCAGGGATTTTTGTCCTCCACCTGACCCAACCATCAGTATCCCCTTCAACGATGGCTAGAAAAAGGAGGAAGTTGGACTCCGGCAAGTATCTCCCGGCAGAGCTTCCCGAAGCCGTGGGTAGAGATGCTGCCGGAAACAGCTCTGCTTCGGATGGTGAGTAGCCGCCTCCCGTGGAACCGCAGGTTCTTGCGGTCGAAATGAGCGCTCCCACGAACGAAGAGATGCCATTAATCCTTGTTGTTGAGCCTCAGCCTCCAACTTGGGCGCGGCATATAGTCCACTACCTCCAAACAAGAGAACTTCCCGAAGAGTAAGAAGAAGCTGAAAGTGTAGCTCGAAGGTCAAATATGTATCAGTTTGTCGATGACACTTTATACAGAAAAAGACCAAACGGTGTGAAATTGAAATGCATCTGCTGGGAAGTTGGACGGGAGTTGTTGGCAGAGATACACAAGGGCATGTGCAGCTCCCACCTTGGATCTAGAGCCCTGGTCGGAAAACCTTTCCGGCAGGGTTTCTACTGGCCCATGGCCCTCCAAGACGCAACTGAGCTAGTCGCCCGATGTGAAGCCTACCAGTTCCACTCCAAGAATGTCCATCAGCCAGCTCAAGCTCTCCAGATGATCCCTTTATCCTGGCCGTTTTCGATCTGGGGGCTCAACAACTTAGGCCCCTTCCGCGTGCTGTCGGGGGCTTTGAATTCTTCTTCGTGGCAATGGACAAGTTTACAAAGTGGATGGAAGCAGAGCCAGTGAGGAAGGTGACCGCACAGTCAGCTATATAGTTCTTGAAAGGATTGGTGTGCCGCTTTGGAGTACCCGCCAAGGTGATCATAGATAACGGCACCCAATTCATGAGCCGTGCCTTCACTCAATACATCCAAAGCCTTGGAAGCAAGGTCTCTTTTGCTTTTGTTGCTCTTTCCTAGAGCAATGGACAAGCTGAGAGGATGAATGCTGAAGTGCTGCGAGGACTCAAGACGAGAACTATCGATAAGTTGCAAAAGTGCGGCAGACGCTGAATCGACGAGCTACCGGTGGTTCTTTGGTCCCTACGTACGACACCAAATCGAGCCACCGGCCAGACTCCCTTCTCACTTGTATATGGGGCAGAAGCAGTGCTCCCCACGGAACTCATATACGGGTCACCTCGAGTACTTGCCTATGATGAAGTAGAGCAAGAGCAACTACCGCATGACGATGCCGTGATCCTCGAGGAAGATCGTCTCCGGGCGAATGTACATGCAGCATGATACCAGCAAGCCCTGCGCCGCTATCATAGCCGCAGTGTGTGCGCCCGGAGCCTTGAGGAAGGCGACCTTGTCCTTGGGCGTGTTCAATCCGCCAAGGGTTCCAGCAAGTTGACGCCGAAGTGGGAAGACCCTTACTGGGTAGTACGAGTCACCAGACCTGGTGCAGTCCGTCTGGAGACCGAAGATGGCACTAAGGTGCAAAACTCATGGAATATTGAGCATCTTCGCAAGTTCTACCTGTATGCGCTGTTGTCGGGCTCAGCCCCGGCAACCACCTTTTGTACAAGCCTTGCCGATGCACATGTAACCCTTTGTACAAAGCCAGGTGAAGACCCTGTGCAAAGACAATAAAATGAAGCGCTGGCGCCCTAGGAACTTGCAGGCATGCATAGATTGAGCATATCTTTGATAGGATTACAATCATGCTTAGTATAAGCTAGCTAATCCTTTACAAAGAGATCATATGCTACTATTATCTCCCTTGTGCTTCTTTGGTTCACAGCTACGCCTCTGCCGTGGTAGAACTTCCCGGAAGGAGAAAAGGGCGAGCCAGCGCACCAGCCCCCGGCAGCCCGTCGCTACCGGGAGCAGCAAACACAGATACGTTCACCTTGCCACTCATGAAGTATCTCTATGTGAAGTACTTGTGCGTGAGAAAACTTGGTCGCTCCTATACGTCTGTGCTCCCTCCTTTCTAGACCGAAACCTCTTCGGTCCGAAGTTGGTCATAGTGGCAGTTGGAAGGAGGCGGACGAAGGGCCTGCCCCCATTTTCGCTCCTACCCTTGCCGAGGCAAGAGCATATTAGTAGCAGAAGGAGGGGGCGGCAAGATATGCTGCCGGGAAAAACTTTGCTTACTTGGAAGTAATAAGGACCCGTTCCTTAGCATTAAACTTACACATGCGCGAAAACCCAGCAAGCACACTTTTTCATTAATACGCTGATCAAGAAGTACAAGTCATATAGAGTACAAGCATGGGCAAGAGATTACATAATTTGAACTAAAGATTAGCAATTGCCTACATATTTTAGGTCTAAAAAAGATAAGTGCCCCGTAATCCCTTTTTGTCCCTCTCCTCCTAGTAGGTGGATCGAGATGACAAGAGGGCAAAAGGAGCACCTGGGCAGAAGCCCAGCCTGACCCTGTCGGGACCACCTGGACGCCGGACTACAGGGTCGGGAGAACGTGGACGAAGGCCGGAAGGGCGGAAGGAGCAGCTAGGCGATGCCCTGGTCACCACCGCCAGGACCAGAGGAGCACGACAGGACCAGAGCCCCGGCAGGGATGATGAAGTCAGAGTCCACGGGGAAGCCTGCCGGGACCCAGCTGTAAGACTACTGGAGGAGGTGAAGGCATCCGCACCTGGAACCCTCGGCAAATCACTCTGCCGGGGAGAACACCAGGTGCGGATGATGGTGCTGCCGGCGCCGAGCTGACGGTGATGGTGCTGTCCGCGTTCAGCTAGAGTCTGTGTCATCGCCTTCGTGCTTGACGACCCGGGGCTCGCTGTCGTCGTCCTCCCCACCAGTCTCCTCCTCATTGCTGCCGCTCGAGGAGGAGCTTTCATCGTCGGTCGATCTCTCCGCGCAGCACCATAAGTGAGTGCCTGAGCGCCCGAAGGCCTTGACGGAGAGGAGGTCAGCCTCCATTAACTTGAAATGGAGGATATGGCCCTCCGACAGGCTATGAGCGCGCGTGAACGTCTTCCAGCCGCGGCGAAGAAGCATGCCATAAGGGGCGGGGAAGTCGGTGTCCACCCATATGTTGCCATTGCAACAGCCCCTCATGTGCATCCTCAACCTCGGCGGCTGATCGACCTCCATCACCCTTGTAAAAGGGCAAGGGAGCTGTAGGCGACTGCGCAGCGGCCCGCGCAGCTTGATGATAAACTCCAAGGCCATGTCTCCGACGTGGCCTGCCGGCGGGGCTAATGCCGAAGGAGAGGACGCGGTGGGCGTACCACCACGCCACTTCTGCCTCGAGCACCTCGCCTGCCCCATCCACGCCCTACGCCTCCGCCTCGCACACTGGACTGTCTCTCAGTGGCCGCGGGGAGTGCGGCGGCCCGCTGTCGAGAAGACGCCCTTGTTGCCCACACGGGAGCGTGGCTCCGGCCTCGACCCCTCGTCATGGAGGAAAAGGAATCAAACCAGGAGAGGAGGAAGGTATGTGCGGTTGAATGCCTCCCTTCCCCCTCGCGCTTCCTTTTATAGCCGAGTGGTCACAGGTGGCTGATTCCTACTACCACGGGGCGGCCGCCCCACTCCTCCAATCCGGCCTGCCCGGGTCACAGGCGGCGTCCAGATTTTTCAACCGCCCCTCCTGCGCCAATTCAGGTCGCCTGGCTTTCTGCCATGGCACTCCTTCCCGCACCCTACGCATCCGTTACCTACCCTGCGCGATGCATGTGACGTATGTGGCGGAAGCATCGGGCGTAGTGGGATGCGGAAAATGGCAGTTGCCTCAACGATGGCCCCACCACATTTGGCATCGCACGACCTGCGGGAAGACCGGGAACTGATCCAAGTTCAAGGTTAATGAAGAAGAAAAGAAGATCTCAAAAAGAAGAATCCCACTGCGGCACGGTCCAGGTGCCCGCCTGTGCATTATTGGGGCCTACCCCAATGATGCCCGGCAGCACGTATGGGCCAGGCCCGGGGGCTTCTGTCGATGCAACAAACACCCACGTTTGCTGACCGAACTTATGCACAGGCATGCCAAGGATCACACGTCCAGCACCAATCCATATCACAAGGCCAAGCCAGAGGAACCACTCTTCATGAGATCAAGGAGCGCATCAAGAATACCAAGACAGCAAGATATGTATCTGGGAAGGTCTCCCTTGGCGGGCAGGAGAGCTCGGCCAGGTCGAGACTGCCCTGGAGGCAAGTCCAAGACAAACCCCGGCAAGCTTGCCGGGGTCACCAAGTCCAAGATCCCCGCGAAGGCTCCACCGCACAGCTACTCTAGTCATTTATCGATGCGGTGTCGAGCCCCCGAGCGGCTAAGTGGCTTCCACTGAGCACGTTGGGCCCATTGGAAGATAGATCATATATGTTTGACACGCGTCCAGAGGCGTGTCAAGATGATAAGCAAAAAGTTGATTAAGCAGCGCGGCTGTCTTGCCGGGCTTCATCCACAGCATGACACCTAGCGGCGCAATTAATGCGCCTTGTCCTAACTGCCAGAGTTAGGTATGATAGCACTGTTCGCTATCTAATCATAGGATAAAGACTGTTTTGCCATTGTGGTTACCCCTTCGACTATAAAAGGAGGTCCAAGGCTACCTAGACAAGGATTCGGATCCTTGCACACTTGTACGCGCGTAGCTGCTCCCCCGCGGCCACCTTGCCGGGCTCGAGCACTGCGTGCTGTTGGTGCTCTTCCACTCAATCCACCAAAGCAGGAGTAGGGTTTTATGCTTCACAGCGGCCCGAACCTGGGTAAAAACCACCCGAGTCATCATCGCCGCGCTGCGCCATGGCCAAACCACAAAGGGGCCAAGGGGCCCCATAGGTGATCGTGTTCCTCCACGACAGACCGTTCGAGGGGCTGTCCAGGTGCCTCCCGAAAGGCTGGCCGAGGGACCGTCCGAGGAGCTGACGAGGGAGTACATCCTCGCGGTTGGGAGGTTGTAAAATCCTAGCTGCGGGGATATGCACCGATGATCTTCATCGACTCTACTTCCGCTGCGCAACTAGTCGGTAATAATCGGATCAAAACCTTGTATGCATCTTCATAATGGTCCTGGGCGTGTTCGTAGTGCTGAATTTTTTTTTCTGTCGCGTTCCCCTGCAAAACTATGTCGAACACTATCCCAAATCACTATGCCTAGTTAAAAGGCATTAAAGAAAAACGCTTGTGGCAGGCACCCCAAAGTTATCCTTTATTTTACTTTTACTTCTGTCAAGTTGCTATGCTACTGTTGTATTTTTTTTATATTTCACTTTAATAAAGTGCCAAGAGTTGCCTTTAGCATGTCCAGTTTACAAGTAATTGCGGTGTTGTGCCAAATCTGCAGTTTTGATGCTGTTTAAACTGTTTAAAATCACATGTACGTGATAAAAATTACAAAAATTTAACACGATCTAAAATTATCAGTTTAATGTTAAGTGCTGATTTTTCAGATTTAAATAAGTCTTTTTAATAATTACGTATTTACATGATGCTCTGTTTTGACAAATTCTTGTGTAACTTCCTTTTAGTTATGTATGTTTGCCTTTTGTTATTTCTATGAGGGCATGGAAATTTCAAATTTGCTTAGATATACTGTATATAATGATAAGTTATATCTCCATGACTTGTTCACAACAAGGCGAGCCTTAGATAATTATTTTATGGAGTAACCTATGTCACGATTCTATTTAGGTTTTGCATGAATGAAGTTTTTAAGACCCAGGGGAGATATTGATATGAGAGAAAATTGGAGACAAGCAAGCATTCAAGCTTGGGGATGCCCCGGTATCCCCCATCTTTCTCAACAACAATCAGTATGTCTCGGTTGGACCTATGTTTTTATTTGTTCACATAATATGTATAGTTCTTGGAGCATCATTTATTTTTCTTTTTTAATAATACAATCATCACATCTGAAACCTTTTAAGATTGGGAGAGAATTTCATGGTTACCTATTTTATATTACTCTATGAGCTTCACTTATATCTGTGAAGTAGAAATACTTTAAACTCTTCGTTCTTCACTTATACCTGTTGAAGAGTTGGAAAGATAGTTGGCATGTGAATTAATTACATATTAGTGGTAGAATTTTAATATGTTGGTACTGAAATGTTAAGGTTGCATGTATGGCATGTTTTTTTTTTGCATAAACAACTTCTAGAATTTGCAACATATATGACTGGATACTTGGCAATTGTTTTGAGACAATTTGATAGCTATTGATGGGCATTGTGATGAATTAACTTGCACCTAGAAGTGGTTGGTTTGTTAATGATTGACTTAACAAATGCAATTTCACCTAATAAACTAAAAGTTGGGAACTTGAGTAGAGACTGGAGTAGCTCAAAGTGTTGGCGTGGTAGTTGTAAGGAAACTGGCGACTTTGGTTTAAGCCGGGGTAGCGCGATGGTTAACTCCTACCATCCATCCCCCTAGGAGTACTTGATTACATGGTTCTACGATAATGCCACAGTGCTCTTGTGTAGTATTTTGAGTTCTTTATGATTAATGCAAGTTTGGAAACTTTATGCACCTCCATTTCATCTTTCAATTGCTAGCCTCTTCAGTATCAAGCATTGCCCACTCTCACATTGAGACTCGGTGCATACTTCGTTGATGCATCCAAATCCCGTGGGAGGACTTTCTCATGTTCTCCTACACATAAGCCAAATATCTTCCTCAAAACAGCCACCATACCTACCTATCATGGCATTTCCATAGCCATTCAACTACCATCATCATTACATTACATTACATGACTAGAGATGTGATATTTATTATCATTTGCTTTGCATGATCATATATAGCTAGCTTCATATTGATATGGTACAACCATTGTTCATCATTTTCATATGCTACGCCAGATCATTGCACATCCTGGTAGACTGCAAGAGGCATTAATATAGAGTTTCTATATAACTTTCATTAAGTTTGAGCTATGAGTATCAAAAGTTTACTGGCCATTCATGTAAGCTGTTGCTCCTGCCAAAAAAAATAGATCAAATAAAATATGCAACATGGAGGTGTCACAAAAAAAGAGAGGATGAGAGAGGGAGGAACACCATTTTCCTTTTTAGTGTACACTACAGTGCTTTCAAGTAGCACCAGTTCTGAGAAGAAATATTATTAAGTGCTTCAAAGTAGCACTGCTGCATTGTAAAGTAGAAAGTTTTCATGATCTTCATGTTTCATATAATAATTCTCAGTATTTACGGATGCTTGCTAAGGGTTCAATCATAAGTACATGTGAGGCATGGAGTTGCAGCATGTAAGCTTAGGCCCCACCCTAGAAATAAATGTGAGTTTCACTTATGGAGGGAAACACAAAGTACACACTACTTAATGCCTTGTCTACCCATGTTGTGCTGAGTATCTCGATTGTGACCTTGAGAGAGAAATCACATAGGTAGATTATTGAAATGCATCTTTTGCGTTGCCTTTAAAAAATTTCCCGCTATAAGAAAGATAACCACTTTATCACAAAATAGCCAATTTCCTGGAACACTTGCTCCCATTGGATACCACAACCGCCACCCTCTCTCTCTCTCTCGCGCGCGCACGCGCATGCTCTTTTACTTTTTCCAAACTCATTAATAATAGCACCTAACTTTTATTAACTTTCCTCAACAAAGAAACAAACTCCACTCAACTAGACTTCTAGTAAAGTAGATATTAAAGTGAATAGAAGGTTGTGTAAGTGACATACATAACTTGAGAGAATAGGGAGCCTACCTTTAGCTCCTATGGGCTATCGACACTCAGTACTTCCACATCCTTAATTGGAAATTGCTATAATAATTCCCTACACATGGGGTTTATCAAGCTCTTTCTAGCGCCGTTTCCGGGGAGCATAGCGCTAGGTTGAATATTCTTGTTTGATTTTCTGTTAACATATTATTAACCCTATGATTTTTATTGATAGTAGCTGGATTACGGGATATCTTAGTTATGCTTGCCACAATACTTGTGATGTCCCGCTTGTTGCTACTAATGCTTTTAATGAAGGAAACTCTGTTTATGAGAGCGAAGAACCAAAGAAGCAAGTGGCGGAAGAATGAAGTAGCTACCCATGTCTACCTTCCAATGATTATAGTAACTCTATTACTCATGCTCAAATTGTTGATTATTTATCTAGCTTTAATGATGAATCTTTCAATAAAAGCTCTATTTATCATGAAAGTAGTAATGATGAAAATTTTGAGCGAGTAGATAAAGATGAATTAGAAATAGATGATGATCACATTACACTTGATTACCCTCCATGTGGAACAATTATGACTAGTTTATGGGAGTGTGAATATAATATTGATGGTATAAAAAGCTCATTGGATGAAAAATCTTTTTGTGATGACTATGATAGATATTGGAATGAATCTTATGATGCACCTATTAAAAAAATCTTTGGAGATGATTATGCTTCGGTTATTGGTGATAAAGATGTTAATTATAATGTTGCTCTCACATATGATAGTCCTATTTTGTTCTTGAACACTCCCAACCACAGTTTAGAGGTTAAATATGCTTATGGTAAGGATTATATTTGTGATGTGCAATTTGCTTCTGCTCATAATGATTCTAATGAAAGTTATTATGCTGAACTTGCTGCTACTACTTACAATTGTTATGAGAGAGGAAGAAATAAGATCCCTCTCTATGTCTCCAATTGCTAGAAATTGCTATAAACATGCATTGGTCTTCGTTAAACTTTCATGATTTATTTTTGTATGAAATATCAATGCATATGAAGAGGGTTAGAGTTAGATGTTACATTCTCTATGTTATGTGTTGCTCTCTACCTAGATCTAAGAAACTAAGAATTAAAATTTGTTTTGATATCCCATGGGATCCTGGTTGAATCTGCACTAAATGCCTAGAAAAATGGCTTTAAAGAAAGCGCTGACCGGGAGGCAACCCTGTATTAAGTATTTTACATTAAGAGTCATTTACCTACTGTTCTTAAAAAAAATTACAAAAGGAAAAAAATCAAAAAGAAAGTGATTAAGGATGGTGAGCATTGTAGAAGTGGGGGTTGACCTTGAAGTTTTTGTTCATGCCCATGAAAACTTTGCAAATGTTTTTATAATGGAAGCTTTTCATTAAAAATTATAATTACCTCTTTGTATCACCACTGTACAATATTAAGTAAAGTGCCAAGAATTACCTTTAGCATAAGTAGATTTCTTATTGATTGCTAGACTTGCTGTTTTCAGCAGCTTTGCTATAAGTTTTTGAATTTTAACTTTCTGCTAAAAGCTTCTAAATTCATGAAATGTTTACACAATATGCAATCATGAGTTATCTGTAAGTGATAATGTTTTCAAAAATAATCTTTGTTGGCTGTACTTTTAAAACATAATTGTTGTTTGCTTATTTTTAAGGTTTGGATGGTTTGTTTTTGGATTCTTGTTGGATCATCGGAGTTCAATTATACAAGTATTTACTGTAGAAAGAGATTAGTAATTTTTTCATGATTTGTACAGCCATCCATGCAATGATTATAATTACCTTTGTGGACTAACCTTCTTACATACCGTTTAAGTTTTGTGAAGATAAAGTTTTTTAAGATTTAAGGGGGCCATCATGATGAAAGGAAGTGAAGGACCAGCAAGAACTTAGGGTATGTTCGGATCAATGTCAAAGCTGGGCCTTCCAAAATACTGGTCATGCCCATGTTTTTGGGCTAGTGTTTGGATAGGTGCCAATTTTGGCTCGCCCAACCCGACCTCTGCATGTCTCCGTGTAATTTTTTGTCAACGCGTGGGTGAAACAACGGTGGAAAAATTGTTCTCCAATGCGTGGGTGAAAATCCAAACATTTATTTTGATGTCATTTGGCTTCAATATTGAAAGAACTAAAATTAGGGCAACAATTCATTTCCTAATGGAACATATTGGCCATTTAATGAAGATAAATGTAAGCAACTGTCTTTCTTAATGTTAGGTAGCTTGAATTTCATGTATTACTGATAGAATAATATGCCTGCATTCGTTCTCGGTGACCAAACATGAAAGAAAATGATATTCATCTTATCTTGACATGATAATACGCCTATGCATGGAATCTAGCTAAAACATCTCCAACAAAGCTGTGGCCTATCAAATATTATTTCACAAAGAAGCCTAAAAACTATTAGGATGCTGAGAGGATTGCTCACTGTTTTTTCAAAATACTAGACCCAAATAAAGCGTTACTTTCATCGCACTTCACTGGTCCATTACAATTAAACATAGATTCTTCTACATTTGATATTTGGGAACTTTTAGAAACGTATAGTTTAGAAGAAAATAGCACATGAAACGAACTATTGGTTGGCAACTATGTTGCCCACCAATATTGCCTTCATTATATGCATGTCAGCTATATATCATACTCGAGAAATATGAGAGATGGGACGGGCAAAAAAGCAAAATTCATGCAAACCATCTAATCGCAAGCTGATCGAAAAACTGTAATTCCCTTTTCCCCAAGATTATTGAATAAAAACGAAAATATTACATGTTTAATAAACAATATTTCAGGAAAAATGTTATTATGGATGTCCTAAAATCCTTGAATTTTTACAATATATCATAAATATAAAAAATGGCTAGCCCGTGCGGGCGCACGGGTAGATGACTAGTTCACGTAAACTATGGAAGAACAACCCCCCTCCCCCCCCCCCAACACATGCACAGAGTTCCCTGTTATAAACATCGCTGTTTTCCCCCTTCTTTATGAATGCCAACGTGTAAATATGTTCGTTGTGCCCTATGAACTAGAAGGACCCCCATGGTAACAGTAAGACATGGTGATGGTGTGCTGGTCGCTGGGTGCTCGAATCATCCTGGATCCTGATAGTAATAAGAACACTAAATCTGAATAATGGATATGTATGTCCGTGCATCATCTTCCATCCAGTACGTCCTACAGTTACGTGCCTACTGGCCACTGTATTCTATGGAGTATGTTGAGTACAACTTCTAAAACTACATCTGGAGAGTGGAGATTGAAGATGTATACTGTATCCGCATGACCCGGTCGTGATGTACTGTGCTCGAGACCGAGTTTGAGACTGAGGCGTAGGTACGTGTCCGCTATGTCCTCTGCCCGCTCGACCGTTCGGTTGTTGTACGTGTTTGGTGAACCACATTCAAGTCAATGGGTTAGGTGAAACCGCACACATGCTCCTTCGTCCGTCCATTCGTTTCATGTGCAAGCACATCATCATCATGCACGTGTGCGAAAATGATGGAGTAAACAACATGGGAGCACTTTGGCATCAGTTCTGTGAGATGATTGGCCCTGGTGCTCTAGGTTTTCGGGAGAGGATTGGTCCTTTCTCTCCTCCCCTTCCCTCTAGTCCAGCCCATGTACCCAATAGCCCGTGTACCCAATACACTGAAATGTGGGCTCGATCGAAAACAGGGACCACCGACGCAACAAGGTGAGATCACCCGAGTAAACCAGCGGGAATCCACCTCCTCACGTCGCTCTTAGCCAATCAGGAACAGCCCACCCTCAGCCAATCATTCACGTAGGCTCCAAACAAACCCTCCCTCTGCTCGATGGCCCCCCAGGCTCACGACCCCATCTGTCATCCTCTCCTAAAGCGGGCTCAAACGTAAAAAACAATGGACGGTTGACCAGTCGCCAGCAACCAAAATAACACTATAGCAAGTCGATCGAGCGGTGAAAAACGCAGCGCGCGCAATGCCTCCAGAATGGCGGGTTGCCCAGCGTCATTTATATGAGCACTTTGGCATCAGTTCTGTGACACCTTATTGGTTGCTCAAAAGTTAACACGCTCTCTCATTTTACGTTTTCAATGCGCTCGTGGTGTTTACCCTCGCAGAAAATTCTTATGTTCCGATCATAGAGAAGTGCATAAATGACAAATATTCTGCCTTGTTTCAAAATAAAATCAAAGAAAATAGAGAAGTGCATAAATATGAGGTTGCCAGCGCGAGAGCAGCACAAATAAAATACTGCACGGAGATGCCGCGGCCAGCTAAGCTCTGGCGAAGCTTCGAGTCGCACGCACCCAAGGCATCCCTTCCAGTTCCATTCCCTTGACGACACACCGAAAGCATATTATCGATGAGAAATCAAATCAGGAAAACGGAAATTGTCATGGGCCAGTTCTTTCTTTAAACTTTATATCACACAGGAATTTTTTTGAGGGGACGTGCGAATCTGATGTCCGGTGCGCAACACTGTTACAGCAACGGTACGAGTTTGGTACATATTCATCGCCATATATCATTGGTCTCCCATCCTGTACCAACCTCTCACTCTCGCTCCTATATCGTCCAAATCATCCTCAGGCTGAGATAATAAACCTAGTCGACGAGATCATGTTCCTTAGATATTCAAGTAAATCTAAGAGGTATGTAATGAAAAATTATTTCTTTGTGCATGTAACTTCAACAATGGACTAGATCATGTATTTTATCATTAGTGTTGACAAATATAGCTTCATATTGCCAGTTGTTATGTCATAATTTGAGATCCTAATTTGCAGATAGCTCATAACTGACACCTTGTGAAGCACCTTGTAAGAATATTTAGACAATATACTACAGACTTTTTCAACATGATTTAGCCACCACATTATTGATGATTTCAAAATTTTAATTTTTTTTAGATCTCATTTGCTACTTTTTTGGTTTTAAATGAATTTTTGGGCATTTTTATCCAAAAAATATAAATCAACCTAAATATGGTCAGGAAAATGGTCAATTTTGCATGGGGTCATATTATGGGCGTACGAGCTAAGTGGAAAAATCTCACAAGATTTTACAAAGGTTTCTTTTACTTTTTATTTTACTTTTATATTTTGAATTTTATTTACTTTTGCAAACATAAACAATTCCGAATAGTCGATACATTAACCCTTGTGTAACTAACAAAGCTAGTGACATTGGCAACCTCACTAGAAGCAGTTGGGGACGCAAGTTAAATTTCTTAGTTGAGTGCAAGGCCGATCATTGGACTTGCAGTTTGCATTTCACAGATTGAATATCTTGGTTCCTTAACTAAGGGGACGGCTTACTGCTCACTACAAACCCTTGCGCTTTAGGGCCCAACAAAAACATTTTGGCACTATAGCGCGGGATAATCAGAAGCTTTTCTGGCGTCCTTGCCGGGGAAGCATCATCACAGGTTTATAAGTTCTGCACTTGATTACTTTACTTACTTGTTATGTACTTTGCCTAGTTACTTTTTTTATCATTAGTTTACTTTTCTGCGTTACTAAAATCTCAAAAACAATAAAAATATTTAAATTTCGGCAAGTAGTTATTTTTTGTTGTTTATTTATCATGGGTACTCCTGCTGAGAACACTAAGCTTTGTGACTTCACAAACACTAATAATGATTATTTCATTAGTACACCTATTGCTCCACCTGTTACTAAGGCTAAATCTTTTGAAATAACTCCTGCTTTGTTGAACTTAGTAATGAAAGAGCAACTTGCTGGAACTTTTAATGAAGATGCTGCCTCTCATTTGCATAATTTTTTGCAAGTTAGTGATATGAAAAAATATATAGAAGTTGAGGCTGATTATGTGAAGTTAAAATTATTTCCTTTTTCATTAAGAGCAAGAACTAAAGAATGACTATTATCTTTGCCTAAAAATAGTATTGATTCATGGAGCAAATGGAAAGATGCTTTTATTGGAAAATATTATCCTCCTGATAAGATTATACAATCGAGGAATCTTATTATGAATTTGAAACAACTTGATCATGAACATGTAGCCCAAGCTTGGGAAAGGAATGAAAAATATGCTTAGGAATTGTCCCACTCATGGAGCTAATGAATGGATGGTGCAACATACTTTTTATGTTGGACTTAACCATATGTCCAGAAATTTGCTAGACTCTGCTACATGTGGCACCTTTATAACAATTACCTTAGGAAGGTCTACAAATCTTTGGAAGATATGATGGCCAACTATGCTCAATGGCATACAGAAAGAGCTCCAAACAGCAAAAAGGTAAATTATGTGGAGGATATTGCTTGTTTGAATGATAAAGTTGATATGATTATGTCCACGCTTGCTATGAAAAGTGTTTCTACTGATCTAAATATGTTTCTATTGCAGAGCTTGTTGAACAAAATAGGGAACAAGTTGATGTTAACTTCATTGCTAGAAACAATTTCAATAACAATGCTTATAGGAACAATTTTGGGAATAACTATGGTAGGCCTTATCCTCAAAATCTTCAAAAATCTTATGGAAATAATAGTATACTTACTGGTCTTAAAGGTATGATAAAAGATTTCATTACATCTCAAAAGGAATGCAATAACATGGTTAGTGGGAAAGTTGATAAATTGGACACTATCTCACATAAAGTTGATACACTTGCCCATGATGTAGAGATGCTTAAGTTGGGGGTTATGCCTTGTCAAGAAGGAATGAGTGATTCTTTAAAATATATTCAAGATAAGCTAGATTACTCAACAAACACACATGCCCTGCTTAGAGCTAGGAGAGAAAAAGAAAGACTGGAGAAGCTGAAATTAAGGCTGAAAATGAGCACTATGCTGCTTATGAAGAACTTAAGGCTCTAGATGCCATTGATCCTTCTCTAATTAATAGTGCTATAATTAATTACAATGATTCTACTCTTACTGAAGTGATAAATTTTTTACAATAATTAATTAGAATGGCAAATCTTAGTGAGTGCAACAAGTCTTTTACACAACATATTGCTAAAGCTATTTTGAAAACTAGAGAGGAGAAACTAGAGCAAAAAATATCAATTCCAAGAAAATTAGAGGATGGTTTGGAACCTACTATTAAGATCATCATTAATAATTTTGAATGTAATACTTTATGTGATCTGGATGCTAGTGTTTCAACTATACCTAAAGCTTTGTATGATGTGCTTGGATTGAAACCAATGACTGAATGTTCTTTGAGTTTGCATATGGCTGATTCCACTATTAAGAAATCAGATGATATACCTATAATTTCTAATAGAAATTATATCCCCATTGATCTTATTGTTATGGATATAGAATGTAATCCATCATGTCCCATTATATTATGAAGACCGCTTTTAAGAACGGTTGGGGCTGTCATTGACATGAAGGAAGGGAATATTAAATTTCAGTTTCCAATGAGAAAAGGGATGAACACTTTCCAAGAAATAAAATCAAATTACCTTGTCAAACTTGTAGGAGATATGCCATAGAGGCAATGATAATAGTTATTTTGTATCTCCAAGTTTGTAATTGATGTTTATGTTCCATGCTATAACTGCAATGATTCTCGAGTCTGCAATAACCACGAGGCTCGGAGGGAAACTCATGTGCACGTGTGGAATAATAAATGGTGAAATGTATTCCTAGTCATGCCTCTAAGACTAGCTCAAGTGTTGCATGATGCTTCTATTTTCCTGATCATGGGCATGACTATGCCGGCAACTTTGAGGACAAAGTGTTAGAAGAACACTTGTGTTGAATCGACCCAAAATTGATGTTATGCTATGAGATACATCCGTCACAAGTTAATGGTTAATAACATAGAGAAAGTTAATGTTTGCATAATTCCTTAGGCCATGAGAGTATCGAGTTCCTTCATGCTTGCTTCATGAAGTTTGGGGTTCGTTAAACGTCATCTGTAAGAGGGTAGCTATTACGGCGACTTACGGGTTCACGGAAAAGTATGACAAGGAAGTAGATAGCTCAAGATTGGGATTTGCTCCTCCGACGATGAAGAGATATTCTTGGGGCCTCTCGGTGTTACGGTATCCATCATCGTCTGGCTAGACACAGTGTGATTTGATCACAAGGATGCCGGAATGCGGGAACGATAAAAGAGAACAAAACTGGTAATGAGGTAACTGGCATATTGGACAAGTTGTTGATTCACGGGGATGCCGATAAATCTGACCTCAGGTTTTGTAACATATCGCGAAGCAACAGGAATAGCATACGCAACTACAGGTTCACTCGAATATTTATTCGTGTGGGTATAGGGGTCAATATGGATGTTCACGGTTCCGCTATTGATCATTGATCGAAAGGGCTCCGGTCATGTCTATAATTCACCGAACCCACAGGGTCACACGCTTAAGGGTCAGCTATCTGCTGAATACTAGATAGGGAGTCTGAGAGAAAGTCACCGGAAAAGTTTCGGAGACGGCAGAAAAGTTCCGGAGAGAAAACTGGAAGTGTTTCGGAGTTACCGGAAATGTTTCGGAGATAAAAAGCATCCCATAAAAAATGTTTCGGAACGCATCCAGAATTATTTTAGGGGGTGCCAAAAATGTTCTGTACCTTCAGGAATTTTTTCCGGATAAAACGGTCGCGGAAAAATATTTCATGAATAGTGGGCTGAATAGTGGCAACACTATTAGGGTACAACCCCCTTTTGGTGGCTTTTGGAAAGCCACCTTTTGGGGCTTTTCCCCAAAGTCAAAGAGGATGACATAGGGGTGGTGGGGCCACCCTTAAGGGGCCCCACACATTCTTGGCCGGTTGGGTAGGAGCTCCTCCTTGGAGCTCCACTTTTCCCCCTTATGTGGCTTTTGGTGAAAAGATCTTGGCCCCATTTTGGTCTTTTCACCCGTAGCCTCTACCCCTTGCTTCGCCTATAAATAGAGGTGGAGAGATCTCTCCAAATACACTCAAGTTCTGTCAAACACATGCCATGCATTAGCTGGCTTTCTTCTCTCCCTCACACAAAGTAAGTTCGTAGAGCTGAAAGGTTGTCTGGGTTCCGGTAGGAACTAGTTCTGGACGGCGAAGCCCTGCCGGATAGCTGACACCGTATGTGTGCAACCCAGTAGAGAGGACGTAGTTTTGATCTTCTGCCCGAGGGGCTGTTCGAGGGTCCTCCAGAAGGGCTGTCCGAGAGACCGTGTCGGTGCTAAAAACACCCACGTTTGCTGACCGAACTTATGCACAGGCGTGCCAAGGATCGCACGTCCAGCACCAATCCATATCACAAGGCCAAGCCAGGGGAGCCGCTCTTCGTGAGATCAAGGAGCGTATCAAGAATACCAAGACAGCAAGATATGTCTCTGGGAAGGTCTCCCTTGCCGGGCAGGAGAGCTCGGCCAGGTCGAGACTGCCCTGGAGGCAAGTCCAAGACAAACCCCGGCAAGCTCGCTGGGGTCACCAAGACCAAGATCCCCGCCAAGGCTCCACCGCTCCACCGCACAACTACGCTAGTCATTTATTGATGCGGTGTCGAGCCCCCGAGCGGCTAAGTGGCTTCCACTGAGCATGTGGCGGCCCATTGGAAGACAGATCACATCCGTTTGACACCCGTCCAGAGGCGTGTCAAGATGATAAGCAAAAAGGTGATTAAGCGGCGCGACAGTCTTGCCAAGCTTCATCCACAACATGACACCTAGTGGTGCATTTAATGCGCCTTGTCCTAACTGCCAGAGTTAGGTATGATAGCACTGTTCGCTACCTAATCATAGGATAAAGACTGTTTTGCCATTGTGGTTACCCCTTGGACTATAAAAGGAGGTCCAAGGCTACCTAGAGAAGGATTCGTATCCTTGCACACTTGTACGCGCGTAGCTGCTCCCCCGAGGCCACCTTGGCGGGCTCGAGCACTACATGCTGTTGGTGCTCTTCCACTCAATCCACCAAAGCAGGAGTAGGGTTTTACGTTTTACAGCGGCCCGAACCTAGGAAAAAACAACCCCAGTCATCATCGCCGCACTGTGCCATGGCCTCCCCCCTGCCGAACCATAAAGGGCCCAAGGGGCCCCATAGGTGATCATGTTCCTCCCCGACATCTTTGGCACCCCAGGTAGGGGGAGCGCCGTTTGCGTGAACCCGAGGTTGTGGAGCGCGCGTACATCATCATCATCATCATCGTTTTTCATCCATGGCGCCCAAGAAGAAGCCCAACGCGACCGCACACCCTTCCACTTCGAAGGCTCCCTCGCACGCGGCCGCGGACACAACAGATGCCGTGGTGTCGTTGGGAGAGGCGGGCGCCGCGGGTGACATGGCCGGTGCAGGCGGTGCCGTCGTCGTGTCCCCTGTGGCCGAAGCCGGGGTGGGAGGCGCCGAGGTTGGACAACATCGACAACACTTCGACGGCCACGACCCGCAGGCCGCGGGTGGAGGGAACGCTCAGCCTCAACCTCCCCACCGTGCCAGCGGACGCAGCCACGGTAATGATTCCCACTCTGGCGCGAGTCGAGACCCTCCAGCAGCACCCGCCATTGGCGCAGCTACTAAGCATGCACCTCGCCCAGAGCAGGACGGGCGGAATGGGGTTACCAACCCCCGAACGCAGCTCGCTCATCATCAACCCGTCATGGCGACCGGCTCCCGACGGCGTGAATGCAGTGACGCTCCTGCTGGTGCTACCAGGAGTCGAGCGATGTCGCGGTCCGCCTCGTCAGCTATGCCGAGCACAGCTACGGAAGCCTTGGCGCGAGCTCAACTCCTGCTGAGATTCCCTCCGGCAGCTGATCAGATGGACAAGTGGAGGGCCACCATCTAGAGTTTGATCGGTTTCGCTGAAGCTGGGGGATCGCAGTAGGCAGAACCATCGCAGCACCTGCGAGCGGCTGCGGCGGCCAGGGCTGGTGCCCGTGTTGGGGAGGCCACAGCAACAGTGCATTCCCCTCCACGGCAGCAGGTCCAGAGGCAGCCACAGCTAGAGCAGCATACCAACGAGCCCGACGAGACATCGATGGCCTCGTCTGGTCCGCGGGCCCACCAAGGTCAGTGGCGAATATTAGAGGATCGGCGAAAGGAAGACGCGCGCGTCACCATAGAGCGGCGTCGGGATACGCGTCGTGAATCAGACAGGCACAACGGCCCTGCTGTTGACGAACCTGCGCCCAATGATGACGGGTACTTGCCTTACGAGGTCGGGTGACCCGCCTTCACTCGCGAGCTGCGGCAGGTCCGCTGGCCATTTTCCCGAATCTTCAAGCCAGAATTGCAAGAAAGGTACGACGAAAAGTTGAACCCAACAGAGTTCTTGAGCATTTACATGATTGTCGTTCAAGCTGCTGGGGGCAGAGATGAGAAGGTGTTCGCCAACTACTTCCCTTTGGCTCTCAAGCCAAACATGAGGTCATGGCTGATGCACCTACCGGAGAACTCCATTTTGTTCTGGGCTGACTTGTGCAATGAATTTGATGGCGCCTTCACGGGTGGCCACCAAGAGCCTGGAAGGCCCAGTGATTTGCATGTCCTTCCACAAAAACAAGGAGAAAGTTTGCGGAAGTACATACAGAGGTTCAGTCGAGTGCACCGCAACATTCCAGAGATACACCCGGCAGATGTGATTGCCGCGTTCCATTCGAACATGCGCAACAGAAGGATTCGTTCCAAAATGAACGTTCGGCAGCCCAAGACCATCAACGAACTATACACCTTGGCGGATAAGTGCGCTCGTGCTGAGGAAGGAAGGTGACTCCCTGGCGAGGAGGAGGGCGTTGAGGTTGATTCAGAGGACGATGACGATACCTCTAACCCGAAGGGGAGGAACCGGAAGCGCAATAAGAAGTGCAAGGACAAGTCAGTATTGGCCGTTGAGAGCTCTGGCGATCTCGGCTCCGGCAAGAAGGCCAAAACCAAAGCCCCCGGCAAGGAAGCTGCCGCGTGCGCTGATTGCCAGGAGGCTGCGGCAGCAGAGAAAGCCAGAAAATCCGATGGCCATACTGCTAGATCCACCGCACTAAAGGTCATGATCTTCAAGAATGCCACCAGGTCAAGCAGCTTGTCAAGAAGTAGAAGGTAGAGTATGAGAAACGCGACAGAGAGAGGGACCAAGAAGGCAATGGTGGAAAAGGCCGTGGCAGCAAAGGAGGCCACCGCGGCAAGGCCCCGCATCAAGAAGAGAAACCTGCTTGGGGCCGTGGAAAGAAAGAGGAAGAGGATGAGAGTGATGGTGGAGATGGAGAAGATACCAGTGAACAAGAGTTCCAGAAGGCAACTGAAGCCATCTGTATTGACGGGGGTGCCTCTCTGCACTCCTCTCATCACCAACTCAAGCAGTGGGCGTGTGAGGTCAATGCCTTGGAGCCAGCTGCAGACTCCCGGAGGCCACTGAAATGGTCCCGCACGCCTATCATCTTTGACGAAGAGGATCATCCCGATCGCACCACTGCGGTCGGATGTTTGCCGTTGTTGGTTTCTCCAACAATCCGCAACCTCAAAGTCACTAAGATGCTAGTTGACGATGGGGCTGGGTTGAATCTAATTTCCCCCAAAGTGGTTAACAAGTTGCAGATCCCCGATGAAGAGCTCGAGGTAACTGGCACGTTCCAAGGAATCAACCCCGGCAGGAGGCGTCCTAATGGGACGATTACGCTGCCGGTGACTTTTGGTGGGGAACTGAACTACCGGACCAAGAGGGTTGTGTTCGACGTTGTTGAGCTCCCCCTGCCGTACAATGGAATTCTTGGTCGTCCGACTCTGGCAAAGTTCATGGCAGCATCCCACTATGCCTACAACACTTTAAAGATGCCGGGGCCGATGGGCATCATTTCCATCCCCTCGGACAAGAAGGATGTAATCATATGTGTGCACAGAACGTGTCGAGATGCAGTAGAAGCTAAAGCAGCTGAAGCCGCAGCTCCCGTCAAGAATGCAAAGAGAAAGAAGGGGGCTAGTAGAGATGCCAGTAAGGACTCCGAAAAGCGCGCCTCTGCGGAGTGCGCTGCACCTGTTGAGGATCTGCCGGAGAGTTCCACTAGCCAGAGGCCTACAGTTGCTTCACCTGCTATGAAAAAGGTCCCAACAAGGCAGGATGGCGCTGATGGTACGTTCACCATCAACTCTGCCCTTGATGACAAATAGGAAAGCACGCTCATTGCCTTCCTGCGGGCGAATGTCGATGTGTTTGCTTGTCAACCGTCTGACATCCCCGGTGTTCCTAGGGAGGTAATCGAGCACTACCTAGCTGTCTGCCCTCAAACCCGGCCTATGAAATAGAAGGTCAGAAAGCAAGCTTTGGAGCGGCAGCAGTTCATTGACGAGGAGATCAAGAAATTTGAAGCTGCTGGTTTGGTCAAAGGAGTGCTGCACCCAACCTGGTTGGTGAACCCGGTAGTAGTGCACAAGGCTAATGGGAAATGGAGGTTGTGCATTGATTTCACTGACTTGAACAAGGCATGCCCGAAGGACCCATTCCCCTTGCCGCGTACTGATCAGATCGTGGATTCCACTTTCGGGTGTGATCTACTTTCCTTTTTGGATGCGTACTCCGACTACCACCAGATATTCATGTCCAAAGAAGATGAGTAAAAGACCGCATTCATAACTCCATGTGGCACGTACTGCTTTGTACGGATGCCCTTCGGGTTAAAGAGTGTCGGATCCACTTTTGCGAGAGCAGTACAAATTGGCTTTGCACCTCAGCTGCACAGGAATGTCGAAGCTTACATGGATGATATAGTGGTCAAAACCAAGGATAGATCAACACTTATCCAAGATTTGGAGGAAACCTTTGCAAACCTGCCCAAGATCAATTTGAAGCTAAACCCGGGGAAGTGCATGTTCGGTGTCCCCTCCGGCAAGCTCCTTGGTTTCTTTGTGTCTCAGCGAGGGATAGAGGCCAACCCAGATAAGATCAGAGCAATTGAACAGATTCAAGCACCGAGGACTGTTAAGGATGTGAGGCGTTTGACTGTATGTGTTGCCGTGATGAGTAGGTTCATTTCCAAGTCTGCCGAGCGTGCTTTGCCTTTCTTCAAAATCTTGAAGAAGGCAGGCCCAATGAGGTGGACCCCTGAGGCAGAAGCAGCGCTGCGAGACCTGAAAGCATACCTTTGCTCTTCTCCCACTTTAGTCGCTCCTAAACCACAAGAGTCATTGTTTTATATCTAGCGGCAACGTATCAAGTGGTTAGTGTAGCGCTAGTGGCGCAGCGAGAAGTGGACGGGGAAGCAGCTGCAGCAACTGCCTTTGCCGGGGAGGGAGCAGAACCAACCACGGCAAAGAAGAAGGTGGTGCAACAACTAGTTTACTTCGTCAGCTCCCTATTACAAGGGGCTAGGTCAAGGTACTCTGGGGTGCAGAAACTAATCTTCGGCCTCCTCATGGCCTCGAGGAAGTTGCGCCATTACTTCCAAGCCCACGAGATCACAGTTGTCACCTGCCTCCCGCTGCTACAACAAGACCCCGCCTATAGCAACGCATTTTTCCGTATCTAAAAGTCCATATATGCGTTGCTAGGGTCTTTACCAACGGTTTGGGATGCGTAGCCTTATCCAGTGTTGCTAGCGCATAATGCAACGGTTATACTTCCGTTGGTAAAGGGAACCGTTGCAAGACTGCAACACATAAAACCAACTTATACAACACTCATATACGTTGGTGGCTAATGTACATGAATCCAACTCTCATCGCTTGGCAACAAAGAATTTGCAACGCTTCAGGTGTTTTACATATAAAATGTGAATAATATTTTATATATTGCCAGCAATTAAATTAATGCTCCACATGATGGTGATAAGTAAGTCAAGTCAGAAGACAAAATATACACACCAGAGGAAGAGATCATATATTGAAAAAAAATTGTGGGATTACAATAGTTGATATTACAGGAGGAATAATATCCAAATGTGATGCATAATCTAAATATTCTCTTGACAACGAAACTTAAACTGACAGCATCCATCAACATCCCTACAACTTAACTAAAACTTAACAGAGGAACATCATCCAACAGGAACAGCATCCCTACAACCTAACTAAAACTGAAAACAGCCATCATAACTAAAACTGAAAACAGACATCATCGTCATCATCGTGAACCGGAACATCATCATCATCATTGCAGTATACTTGCCATGCACCCATATAATCGTCCATATATTTTTTGAACCTACAAAGAAAATAACAAAATGAACTGTTAATACACAATGCATTGACATGATGCAAATAGTGACAGGTTGCCCAGCAAATAAGAAACATTACTTCTTACAAAGGGTCGTTACTTTCGAAACATTGGTTGCCCGGCTAGATTACGACTATTAAAAAGAAAAGTTGTAACCTGAAAGTATTCCCTTACAACTCAATATACTACTTCAGGTCACAAAACAAACATAAACAGACTCGGAGAAAAATAAACAGATTTAGTTGTGGCCTAAAAGCAAGCCACTAATAACATAGGACCTACTTAGTTGACGGGTTTAAAGCACAATAGACACTGCTCATATGGAACAGGGCAAGCGACATAATGGGAAATTCAGCAATGTACGAACCGTGAAAGCAAGAGTTCATGTGGGTAATTCAGCAATTTATTAATCAAAGTGGTGAGAGCTCAGTGGTCAGTTTAGCAATGTACGAATCAAAAGGGCAAGAGCATCTAAGAACATTACTTGCATTTCCGTCTTCACAACAGTTAAGATATGGGGATCATAGACAAGTACCAGAACTATGACTATGAACACTGCCGTATCTTGGACAAATCTACTAGCAGCTCCAGCCGTCCATGGTGTTGGCCTCCATCTCGAAAGTGCCGGAACGGATGAGTGTGGCGCCTCACATTAAATTACACACAACAATAGGTACACCATTGGGGAGTACATAAATAGTTAAATAAGAGCAGAAAAGGAGGCTGAAAAATGGTTAGAGTTAATCTAAGCAATAAAGGAATAAACAAATAATCACCACAACGAAAATAGTCTTAGTTGAAGGTAAAACTCAGTGATGTACTATGAATGTAGAGACTGGCACATTGAAAAGCACCGAATGGCATTGAGTATTTCTTTCATTGGAAACCTGCGCACAAACAAACAGTGAGCCTCTACTTAACGAATGACAAACATGATGATTAACAGTGAGCCACTGCCGGTGTATATGTGCGTGTGCTTGCTGCGAGCTTTAGTATATGCATGTTTGCACATGAAAAGGCATAAAGCTCAGGTGTAGGTTGCATCTAAGGGGTACTGGGATTCAGTTTTATTTTCACTATGATGTACAGCGGTAGTAGATAAGTACCTTTTTTTAGATTAGTAGATCAGTACTTGATATAGATGAATCCTCCGCGTTGACTTGACCCAAGTGCATATATAATAACTGCATGTTATGAGAGGACAATCACATAACCAAATGACAAGAAAATGTGTACTATCTTATGGTGAGTTTTTTAGATGAAGAGGCTAGCAAGACCGAGGAATTTAACTGGGGAGTTGCATAATAGCTTTTCAAACCGAAGGAAGAGAAGGACGTCAGTGTATCGAAATATAATTGGAAAGTAACAGTCAGTGGTGGAGCTACAAAGAAAAACCTGGGCCGGCCAAATTAAAAGAAACACAAATATTTCAACTCAAGCGATGGATGAAGAGCTGCTGCTGATAAATCTTTCTCAACTTTACATCTCTTTTTCTCTTGAAAACCAAATTGATTCCGCGTTGATTAGCCTCGCTGTCAATGACAATTATCTAGTACCAAATTAAGATGTGTATTATCAATTGATTGAATTTCAAAGTGTTATAAGTTATAACCTACATTTTATACGAAAATTAGTACTGTCCGAGTGACGAGAGTTTTGGGGGTGCGCATGTGCTTGTGCAGCAGTGCTCGTCGTCTAGGTTGCTACTCGCCCGGCTGGCCGCCGCTGCATGGGTCGCCCTTGGGCCTCCACACCGCTCGGCGCTGCTACTTGCTCCGGCGGTGCGACCGGTGACTCGACCTCCGCGGCTCCGCGCCACCTCTCTGTGGACCTCCCTGCGGCTGTACGCGTGGCTGGTGCCCTATCACCATTCTGCTACTCTACTGGATAGGAAGAGGAGTCAAGCAACAGAGGCCAGAGGCCAACAAAGAATCATGAAGAAGCGATGCTACATGCAAGCAAGGCAGTCGTGAGCTGGGCTACTCATTTATCTATACTACTACATGTATTTTTACCCCAAGGGCTGGGCGGGCCATGGCACGCTTTTGCCCTCACGAAGCTCCCCCAGTGGTAACAGTGTATCACATACTACAAAAAATAGTGTATCATTTGACGTGTTCATGAAATTGAATGTTTGTTACCCTGTAGCAACACACGAGTATTTAGCTAGTAATCCAAGTTGTGCAGAATAGTAAGAGCATACAACAATCAGTACATTAACAGGCGTGGAGGGAAGTATTTATCAGTGTTCTGAATCATATCAACAGCATCAAAGCAACATCATAGAAGAAACAATGTGGATTATTAATTCACCTGCTCACTAAAACAAAGGTGTCCGTGCTTCCTCCAACAGGTCCACGTCCTCTAGTATTTAAGCTGGACATGAAAGCCACCATTAGCAAGCTACTACCTCCACCTAAATAACCTGACCATCAGACTCCTGAAAAGTGTGAAATTGCAACGAAAAACTTCGATTAGTAACTAATCAAAACTGCCATACAGAGACCTATTAAGACTGGACCCCTCCTTAAATATTATAACTCTTGCAATAGACTATTTAATATGGGGTATGCATATATGAAGTGGTTCTTCTCTACATCAAACAAATTGAAAGGATTAACGACTCATCTATGAAGAATTTATGAGTTAGCAGCGTATAAGATTTTTTTAAAAATTTGATGCTCCATTGATATCTAATAATTACTAATTTAATAGAATAGCAATCAGTGCATGAACAACGGAGATCGGAAGTCAGTCTGCAGGCCTATCAGTGTTCGTCGCACAAGGGCCAAACTTTTTTGACAGGGATTAGCTGCAATAGAATCGGGGGTGCATACCTAGACCGTCTACAGGAGAAGAGAAGAACAGAGGTTAGAGAAAGGGGAAGAGAGAGAGGACGAAGCCAGGGGAGGGGATTCACTCACCGGACGAGAAGGACGACATGGCCACTGGCGCCGGCGCCGACGCCCGAAACCCTAGCCATCGCGGGAAGGTCGCGGGTGGGCTTTGGTAGCCGCGGGCCCCAGATCTAGCTGCATGGGAGGGCGCCGCGGTGTGAGGGGACCTCGGGCATGGCGGGATTCGCCGGACGTCGCCTGAATCAGCCGCGGATCCGGTAGCCTCCAGAGCAGCGATGTGGGAGGAACGGAGGGGAGGGCCGGCGGCGAGGTGGAGGACGAGGGTGACGAGGCGGTTGGTGGGTGAGATTTGGGAGAGATGAGGGGCATCGATGGCTCTGTTTCTCGCGCGTCCCTCTCCTTTATTTTATTTTTTTTCGTATGTATCCCACGATGGGATCAAGAGTTGCAAACCTGCAACGCATATCTGCAACCTTTAATATGCGTATCTATTGTGAATATTACAACGTATAGTGAAAATGTAGTAGAATGTGTGTTGCTTTATAAGGGGTATCCTTGTAGTGGCAGCGCATATTGAGGAACCCTGAAGCCACCGGCAGGATAGTTGAATGAGCACTAGAGTTGTCAAGCTTTGGTTTGATATATGAGAGCACTTTAACTATCCAAAGCAGAGTGCTGGCGGAATTCATTGCAGAATGGACGCCCACTCCGGATGAAGAAGTACCAGGGACAGTTCTCCCTGGCAGGGAAGCGCCTCAGGAATGGTTCATGTATTTTGACGGTGCTTTCTCACTACAGGGTGCCGGAGCTGGCGTGCTCCTTGTTGCGCCCATCGGAGAGCACCTAAAATATGTGGTCCAGATGCACTTTCCCTCGGAGGAAGCCACCAACAACACCGCTGAGTATGAAGGGCTCCTTGCCGGGCTCAGGATCGCGGTAGAGTTGGGAATCAAGAAACTGATCATCCGCGGTAATTCACAACTTGTGGTGAGGCAAGTCAATAAGGATTACCAGAGCCTATTGATGGAGTCATATGTGGATGAAATGAGGAAGCTGGAGGAGCGTTTTGATGGGCTGCAAACAGAGCACGTACCGCGTGCGGAAAACACCATTGCTGATCACCTGTCAAAGTGCGCTGCACAAAAGCTCCCTGTGGAACCAGGGATTTTTGTCCTCCACCTGACCCAACCATCAGTATCCCCTTTAACGATGGCTAGAAAAAGGAGGAAGTTGGACTCCGGCAAGTATCTCCCGGCAGAGCTTCCCGAAGCCGCGGGTAGAGATGCTACCGGAAATAGCTCTGCTTCGGATCGTGAGCAGCCGCCTCCCGTGGAACCGCAGGTTCTTGCGGTCGAAATGAGCGCTCCCACGAACGAAGAGATGCCATTAATCCTTGTTGTTGAGCCTCAGCCTCCAACTTGGGCGCGGCATATAGTCCACTACCTCCAAACAGGAGAACTTCCCGAAGAGTAAGAAGAAGCTGAAACTGTAGCCCGAAGGTCAAATATGTATCAGTTTGTCGATGACACTCTATACAGAAAAAGACCAAACGGTGTGAAATTGAAATGCATCTGCTGGGAAGTTGGACGGGAGTTGTTGGCAGAGATACACAAGGGCATGTGCGGCTCCCACCTTGGATCTAGAGCCCTGGTCGGAAAACCTTTCCGGCAGGGTTTCTACTGGCCCACGGCCGCCCTCCAAGATGCAACTGAGCTCGTCGCCAGATGTGAAGCCTGCCAGTTCCACTCCAAGAACGTCCATCAGCCAGCTCAAGCTCTCCAGACGATCCCTTTATCCTGGTCGTTTTCGATCTGGGGGCTCAACATCTTGGGCCCCTTCCGCGTGCTGTCGGGGGCTTTGAATTCTTGTTTGTGGCAATCGACAAGTTTACAAAGTGGCCGGAAGCAGAGCCAGTGAGGAAGGTGACTGTACAGTCAGCTATCAAGTTCTTGAAAGGATTGGTGTGCCGCTTTGGAGTACCTGCCAAGGTGATCACAGATAATGGCACCCAATTCACGAGCCACGCCTTCACTCAATACATCCAAAGCCTTGGAAGCAAGGTATCTTTTGCTTCTCTTGCTCTTCCCCAGAGCAACGGACAAGCTGAGAGGATGAATGCTGAAGTGCTGCGAGGACTCAAGACGAGAACTTTCGATAAGTTGCAAAGGTGCGGCAGACGCTGGATCGACGAGCTACCGGTGGTTCTTTGGTCCCTAAATACGACACCAAATCGAGCCACTGGCCAGACTCCCTTCTCACTTGTATATGGGGCAGAAGCAATGCTCCCCACAGAACTCATATACGGGTCACCTCGAGTACTTGCCTATGATAAAGTAGACCAGGAGCAGCTACGGCATGACGATGCTGTGCTCCTCGAGGAAGATCGTCTCCGGGCGGCTGTACGTGTTGCACGATACCAGCAAGCCCTGCGCCGATATCATAGCCATAGTGTGCATGCCCGGAGCCTTGAGGAAGGCGACCTTGTCCTTGGGCATGTTCAATCCGCCAAGGGTTCCAACAAGTTGACGCCGAAGTGGGAAGACCCTTACTGGGTAGTACGAGTCACCAGACCTGGCGCAGTCCGTCTGAAGACCGAAGATGGCACTAAGGTGCAAAACTCATGGAATATTGAGCATCTTCGCAAGTTATACCCGTAAGGCGCGGTTGCCGGGCTCAGCCCCGGCAACCACCTTTTGTACAAGCCTTGCCGATGCGCATGTAACCCTTTGTACAAAGCCAGGCGAAGACCCTGTGCAAAGACAATAAAACGAAGCGCTGGCGCCCTAGGAACTTGCAGGCATGCATAGATTGAGCGTATCTTTGATAGGATTACAATCATGCTTAGTATAAGCTAGCTAATCCTTTACAAAGAGATCATATGCTACTATTATCTCCCTTGTGCTTCTTTGGTTCACAGCTACGCCTCTGCCGTGGTAGAACTTCCCGGAAGGAGAAAAGGGCGAGCCAGCGCACCAGCCCCCGGCAGCCCGTCGCTACCGGGAGCAGCAAACACAGATACGTTCACCTTGCCACTCATGAAGTATCTGCTCCTATACTTCTATGCTCCCTCCTTTCTAGACCGAAACCTCTTCGGTCCGAAGTTGGTCGTAGTGGTAGTTGGAAGGAGGCGGACGGAGGGCCTGCCCCCATTTTCACTCCTACCCTTGCCGAGGCAAGAGCATAGTAGTAGCAGAAGGAGGGGGCGGCAAGATATGCTGCCGGGAAAAACTTTGCTTACTTGGAAGTAATAAGGACCTGTTCCTTAGCATGAACCTTACACATGTGCGAAAACCCAGCAAGCACACTTTTTCATTAATACGCTGATCAAGAAGTACAAGTCATACAGAGTACAAGCATGGGTAGGAGATTACATAATTTGAACTAAAGATTAGCAATTGCCTACATATTTTAGGTCTAAAAAAGTAAGTGCCCCGTAATCCCTTTCTTGTCCCTCTCCTCCTAGTAGGTGGATCGAGATGACAAGAGGGCAAAAGGAGCACCTGGGCAGAAGCCGAGCCTGACCCTGTCGGGACCACCTGGATGCCGGACTACAGGGTCGGGACAACATGGACGAAGGCCGGAAGGGCGGAAGGAGCGGCTAGGCGATGCCCTGGTCACCACCGCCCGGACCAGAGGAGCACGACAGGACCAGAGCCCCGGCAGGGATGACGAAGTCGGAGTCCACGGGGAAGCCTGCCGGGAACCAGCTGTAAGACTGCTGTAGGAGGCGAAGGCATCCGCACCTGGAACCCTCGGCAAATCACTCTGCCGGGGAGAACACCAGGCGCAGATGATGGTGCTGCCGGCGCCGAGCTGACGGTGATAGTGCGGTCCGTGTTCAGCTAGAGTCCGTGTCGTCGCCTTTACGCTTGACGACCCGGGGCTCGCTGTCATCGTCCTCCCCACCGGTCTCCTCCTCGTTGCTGCCGCTCGAGGATGAGCTTTCGTCGTCGGTCGATCTCTCCGCGCAGCACCATAAGCAAGCGCCTGAGCGCCCGAAGGCCTTGACGGAGAGGAGGTCAGCCTCCATTAACTTGAAATGGAGGACATGGCCCTCCGACAGGCTATGAGCGCGCGCGAACGTCTTCCAGCCGCGGCGAAGAAGCATGACATGAGGGGCGGGGAAGTCGGTGTCCACCCATATGTTGCCATTCCAGCAGCCCCTCATGTGCATCCTCAACCTCAGCGGCTGATCGACCTCCATCACCCTTGTAAAAGGGCAAGGGAGCTGTAGGCGACTGCGCAGCGGCCCGCGCAGCTTGATGATAAACTCCAAGGCCGTGTCTCCGACGTGGCCTGCCGGCGCGGCTAATGCCAAAGGAGAGGACGCGGCGGGCGTACCACCACGCCCACTTCTGCCCCGAGCACCTCGCCGGCCCCGTCCACGCCCTACGCCTCCGCCTCATGCACTGGACTCTCCCTCAGTGGCCGCGGGGAGTGCGGCGGCCCGCTGTTGAGAAGACGCCCTCGTTGCCCCCACGGGAGAGTGGCTCCGGCCTCGACCCCTCATCATGGAGGAAAAGGAATCAAACCAGGAGAGGAGGAAGGTATGTGCGGTTGAATGCCTCCCTTCCCCCTCGCGCTTCCTTTTATATCCGAGTGGTCGCAGGTGGCTGATTCCTACTACCACGGGGCGGCCGCCCCACTCCTCCAATCCGGGCTGCCCATGTCACGGGCGGCATCCAGATTCTTCAACCACCCCTCCTGCACCAATTCAGGGCGCCTGGCTTTCTGCCATGGCACTCTTTCCCGCACCCTATGCATCCGTTACCTACCCTGCACGATGCATGTGACGTACATGGCGGAAGCATCGGGCATAGTGGGATGCGTAAAATGGCAGTTACCTCCCCATGAATAAAGGCCATTCACGGGCCATTACAGAGATGGCCCCACCACTTTGGCGTCGCACGACCTGCGGGAAGACCGGGAACTGATCCAAGTTCAAGGTTAATGAAGAAGAAAAGAAGATCTCAAAAAGAAGAATCCCACTGCGGCACGGTCCAGGTGCCCGCCTGTGCATTATTGGGGCCTACCCCAACGATGCCCGGCAGCACGTATGGGCCAGGCCCGGGGGCTTCTGTCAGTGCAACAACCACCCACGTTTGCTGACCGAACTTATGCTCAGGCATGCCAAGGATCGCACGTCCAGCACCAATCCATATCACAAGGCCAAGCCAGAGGAACCGCTCTTCATGAGATCAAGGAGCGCATCAAGAATACCAAGACAGCAAGATATGTCTCTCGGAAGGTCTCCCTTGCCGGGCAGGAGAGCTCGGCCAGGTCGAGACTGCCCCGGAGGCAAGTCCAAGACAAACCCCGGCAAGCTTGCCAGGGTCACCAAGACCAAGATCCCCGCCAAGGCTCCACCGCTCCACCGCACAGCTACTCCAGTCATTTATCGATGCAGTGTCGAGCCCCCGAGCGGCTAAGTAGCTTCCACTGAGCACGTTGCGGCCCATTGGAAGACAGATCACATCTGTTTGACACCCGTCCAGAGGCGTGTCAAGATGATAAGCAAAAAGTTGATTAAGCGGCGCGGCTGTCTTGCCGGGCTTCATCCACAGCATGACACTTAGCGGCGCATTTAATGCACCTTGTCCTAACTGCCAGAGTTAGGTATGACAGCACTGTTCGCTATCTAATCTTAGGATAAAGACTGTTTTGCCATTGTGGTTACCCCTTGGACTATAAAAGGAGGTCCAAGGCTACCTAGAGAAGGATTCGGATCCTTGCACACTTGTACGCGCGTAGCTGCTCCACCGAGGCCACCTTGCCGGGCTCGAGCACTGCGTGCTGTTGGTGCTCTTCCACTCAATCCACCAAAGCAGGAGTAGGGTTTTATGCTTCACAGCGGCCCGAACCTGGGTAAAAACCACCCCAGTCATCATCGCCGCGCTGCGCCATGGCCTCCGCTCTTTGTGCAATATGACCTCCCCCCTGCCGAACCACAAAGGGGCCAAGGGGCACAATAGGTGATCGTGTTCCTCCACGACAGACCATTCGAGGGGCTGTCCAGGTGCCTCCCGAAGGGCTGGCCGAGGGACCGTCTGAGGAGCTGACGAGGGAGTACATCCTCGCGGTTGGGAGGTTGTAAAATCCTAGCTGCGGGGATATGCACTGACGATCTTCATCGACTCTACTTCCGCTGTGCTACTAGTCGGTAATAATCGGATCAAAACCTTGTATGCATCTTCATAGTGGTCCTAGGCGTGTTCGTAGTGCGGAAATTTTTTGTTTTCTATCGCATTCCCCCGCAAAACTATGTCGAACACTATCCCAAATCACTATGCCTAGTTAAAAGGCATTAAAGAAAAACGCTTGTGGCAGGCACCCCATAGTTATCCTTTATTTTACTTTTACTTGTGTCAAGTTGCTATGCTACTGTTGTATTTTTTTTTTATGTTTCACTTTAATAAAGTGCCAAGAGTTGCCTTTAGCATGTCCAGTTTACAAGTAATTGCGGTGTTGTGCCGAATCTGCAGTTTTGATGCTGTTTAAACTGTTTAAAATCACCTGTACGTGATAAAAATTACAAAAATTTAACACGATCTAAAATTATCAGTTTAATGTTAAGTGCCGATTTTTCAAATTTAAATAAGTCCTTTTAATAATTACGTATTTACATGCTGCTCTGTTTTGACAAATTCTTGTGTAACTTCCTTTTAGTTATGTATGTTTGCCTTTTGTTATTTCTATGGGGGCATAGAAATTTCAAATTTACTTAGATATACTGTATATAATGATAAGTTATATCTCCATGACTTGTTCACAACAAGGCTAGCCTTAGATAATTATTTTATGGAGTAACCTATGTCACGATTCTATTTAGGTTTTGCGTGAATGAAGTTTTTAAGACCCAGGGGAGATATTGATATGAGAGAAAATTGGAGACAAGCAAGCATTCAAGCTTGGGGATGCCCCGGAATCCCCCATCTTTCTCAACAACAATCAGTATGTCTCGGTTGGACCTATGTTTTTATTTGTTCACATAATATGTATAGTTCTTGGAGCATCATTTATTTTTCTTTTTGAATAATACAATCATCACATCTTAAACCTTTTAAGATTGGGAGGGAATTTCATGGTTACCTATTTTATATTACTCTATGAGCTTCACTTATATCTGCGAAGTAGAAATACTTTAAACTCTTCGTTCTTCACTTATACCCGTTGAAGAGTTGGAAAGGTAGTTGGCATGTGAATTAATTACATATTAGTGGTAGAATTTTAATATGTTGGTACTGAAATGTTAAGGTTGCATGTATGGCCTGATTTTATTTTTTTGCATAAACAACTTCTAGAATTTGCAACATATATGACTGGATACTTGGCAATTGTTTTGAGACAATTTGATAGCTATTGATGGGCATTGTGATGAATGAACTTGCACCTAGAAGTGGTTGGTTTGTTAATGCTTGACTTAACAAATGCAATTTCACCTAATAAACTAAAAGTTGGGAACTTGAGTAGAGACTGGAGTAGCTCAAAGTGTTGACGTGGTAGTTGTAAGGAAACTGGCGACTTTGGTTTAAGCCGGGGTAGCGCGATGGTTAACTCCTACCATCCATCCCCCTGGGAGTACTTGATTACATGGTTCTATGATAATACCAAAGTGCACTTGTGTAGTATTTTGAGTTCATTATGATTAATGCAAGTTTGGAAACTTTATGCACTTCCATTTCATCTTTCAATTGCTAGCCTCTTCAGTATCAAGCATTGCCCACTCTCACATTGAGACTCGGTGCATACTTCGCTGATGCATCCAAATCCCGTGGGAGGACTTTCTCATGTTCTCCTACACATAAGCCAAATATCTTCCTCAAAACAGCCACCATACCTACCTATCATGGCATTTCCATAGCCATTATGAGATATATTGCCTTTCAACTCCCATCATCATTACATTACATTACATCACTAGAGATGTGATATTTATTATCATTTGTTTTGCATGATCATATATAGCTAGCTTCATATGGATATGGTACAACCGTTGTTCATCATTTTCATATGCTACGCCAGATCATTGCACATCCTGGTACACTGCCAGAGGCATTAATATAGAGTTTCTATATAACTTTCATTAAGTTTGAGCTATGAGTATCAAAAGTTTACTGGCCATTCATGTAAGCTGTTGCTCCTGCCAAAAAAAAGAGATCAAATAAAATATGCAGCATGGAGGTGTCACAAAAAAAGAGAGGATGAGAGAGGGAGCAACACCATTATCCTTTTTAGTGTACACTACAGTGCTTTAAAGTAGCACCAGTTCTGAGCAGAAATATTATTAAGTGCTTCAAAGTAGCACTGCTGCATTGTAAAGTAGAAAGTTTTCATGATCTTCATGTTTCATATAATAATTCTCAGTATTTATGGATGCTTGCTAAGGGTTCAATCATAAGTACATGTGAGGCATGGAGTTGCAGCATGTAAGCTTAGGCCCCGCCCTAGAAATAAATGTGAGTTTCACTTATGGAGGGAAACACAAAGTACACATTACTTAATGCCTTGTCTACCCACGTTGTGCAGAGTATCTCGATTGTGACCTTCAGAGAGAAATCACATAGGTAGATTATTGAAATGCATCTTTTGCGTTGCCTTTAGAATTTTTACCGCTATAAGAAAGATAACCACTTTATGACAAAATAGCCAATTGCCTGGAACACTTGCTCCCATTGGATACCACAACTGCCACCCTCTCTCTCTCTCTCTCTCGCGCGCGCGCGCGCACGTGCATGCTCTTTTACTTTTTCCAAACTCATTAATAATAGCACCTAACTTTTACTGACTTTCCTCAACAAAGAAACAAACTCCACTCAACTAGACTTCTAGTAAAGTAGATATTAAAGTGAATACAAGGTTGTGTAAGTGACATACATAAATTGAGAGAATAGGGAGCCTACCTTTAGCTCCTACAGGCTATCGACACTCAGTACTTCCAAATCCTTAATTGGAAAGTGCTATAATAATTCCCTACACATGGGGTTTATCAAGCTCTTTCTAGCACCGTTGCCGGGGAGCATAGCGCAAGGTTGAATATTCTTGTTTGATTTTCTATTAACATATTATTAACCCTATGATTTTTATTGATAGTAGCTTGATTACGGGATATCTTAGTTATGCTTGGCACAATACTTGTGATGTCCCGCTTGTTGCTACTAATGCTTTTAATGAAGGAAACTCTGTTTATGAGAGCGAAGAACCAAAGAAGCAAGTGGCGGAAGAATGAAGTAGCTACCCATGTCTACCTTCCACTGATTATAGTAACTCTATTACTCATGCTCAAATTGTTGATTATTTATCTAGCTTTAATGATGAATCTTCCAATAAAAGCTCTCTTTATCATGAAAGTAGTAATGATGAAAATTTTGAGCGAGTAGATAAAGATGAATTAGAAATAGATGATGATCACATTACACTTGATTACCCTCCATGTGGAACAATTATGACTAGTTTATGGGAGTGTGAATATAATATTGATGGTATAAAAAGCTCATTGGATGAAAAATCTTTTTGTGATGACTATTATAGATATTGGAATGAATCTTATGATGCACCTATTAAAAAAATCTTTGGAGATAATTATGCTTCGGTTATTGGTGATAAATATGTTAATTATAATGTTGCTCTCACATATGATAGTCCTATTCTGTTCTTGAACACTCCCAACCACAGTTTAGAGGTTAAATATGCTTATGTTAAGGGTTATATTTGTGATATGCAATTGGCTTGTGCTCATAATGATTCTAATAAAAGTTATTATGCTGAACTTGCTGCTACTACTTACAATTGTTATGAGAGAGGAAGAAATAAGATCCCTCTGTATGTCTCCAATTGCTAGAAATTGCTATAAACATGCATTGGTCTTCGTTAAACTTTCATGATTTATTTTTGTATGAAATATCAATGCATACGAAGAGGGTTAGAGTTAGATGTTACATTCTCTATGTTATGTGTTGCTCTCTACCTAGATCTAAGAAACTAAGAATTAAAATTTGTTTTGATATCCCATGGGATCCTGGTTGAATCTGCACTAAATGCCTAGCAAAATGGCTTTAAAGAAAGCGCTGACCGGGAGGCAACCCTGTATTAAGTATTTTAAATTAAGAGTCATTTACCTACTGTTCTTCAAAAAAAAATACGAAAGGAAAAAATTCAAAAAGAAAGTGATTGAGGATGGTGAGCATTGTAGAAGTGGGGGTTGACCTTGAAGTTTTTGTTCATGCCCATGAAAACTTTGCAAATGTTTTTATAATGGAAGCTTTTCATTAAAAATTATAATTACCTCTTTGTATCACCACTGTACAATATTAAGTAAAGTGCCAAGAATTACCTTTAGCATAAGTAGATTTCTTATTGATTGCTAGACTTGCTGTTTTCAGCAGCTTTGCTGTAAGTTTTTGAATTTTAACTTTCTGCTAAAAGCTTCTAAATTCACGAAATGTTTACACAATATGCAATCATGAGTTATCTGTAAGTGATAATGTTTTCAAAAATAATCTTTGTTTGCTGTACTTTTAAAACATAATTGTTGTTTGCTTATTTTTAAGCTTTGGATGGTTTGTTTTTGGATTCTTATTGGATCATCGGAGGTCAATTATATAAGTATTTACTGTAGAAAGTGATTAGTATTTTTTTCATGATTTGTACAGCCATCCATGCAATGATTATAATTATCTTTGTGGACTAACCTTCTTACATACCGTTTATGTTTTGTGAAGATAAAGTTTTTTAAGATTTAAGGGGGCCATCATGATGAGAGGAAGTGAAGGACCAGCAAGAACTTAGGGTATGTTCGGATCAATGTCAAAGCTGGGCCTTCCAAAATATTGGTCATGCCCATGTTTTTGGGCTAGTGTTTGGATAGGCGCCAATTTTGGCTCGCCCAACCCGACCTCCGCATGTCTCCGTGTAATTTTTTGTCAACACATGGGTGAAACAACGGTGGAAAAATTGTTCTCCAACGCGTGGGTGAAAATCCAAACATTTATTTTGATGTCATTTGGCTTCAATATTGAAAGAACTAAAATTAGGGCAACAATTCATTTCCTAATGGAATATATTGGCCATTTAATGAAGATAAGTGTAAGCAACTGTCTTTCTTAATGTTAGGTAGCTTGAATTTCATGTATTACTGAAAGAATAATATGCCTGCATTCGTTCTCGGTGACCAAAACATGAAAGAAAATGATATTCATCTTATCTTGACATGATAATACGCCTATGCATGGACTCTAGCTAAAACATCTCCAACAAAGCTGTTGCCTATCAAATATTATTTCACAAAGAAGCCTAAAAACTATTAAGATGCTGAGAGGATTGCTCACTGTTTTTTCAAAATACTAGACCCAAATAAAGCGTTACTTTCATCGCACTTCACTGGTCCATTACAATTAAACATAGATTTTTCTACATTTGATATTTGGGAACTTTTAGAGACGTATAGTTTAGAAGAAAATAGCACATAAAACGAACTATTGGTTGGCAACTATGTTGCCCACCAATATTGCCTTCATTTTATGCATGTCAGCTATATATCATACTCGAGAAATATGAGAGATGGGACGGGCAAAAAAGCAAAATTCATGCAAACCATCTAATCGCAAGCTGATCAAAAAACTGTAATTCCCTTTTCCCCAAGATTATCATATAAAAACAAAAATATTACATGTTTAATAAACAATATTTCAGGAAAAATGTTATTATGCATGTCCTAAAATCCTTGAATTCTTACAATATATCATAAATATAAAAAATGCCCCCCCCCCCCCCCCCCCCCCCCAAAAACACATGCACAGAGTTCCCTGTTATAAATATCGCTGTTTTTTCCCCCCTTCTTTCTGAATGCCAACGTGTAAATATGTTCGTTGTGCCCTATGAACTAGAAGGACCCCCATGGTAACAGTAAGACATGGTGATGGTGTGCTGGTCGCTGGGTGCTCGAATCATCCTGGATCCTGACAGTAATAAGAACACTAAATCTGAAGAATGGATATGTATGTCCGTGCATCATCTTCCATCCAGTACGTCCTGCAGTTATGTGCCTACTGGCCACTGTATTCTATAGAGTACGTTGAGTACAACTTCTAAAACTACATCTGGAGAGTGGAGATTGAAGATGTATACTGTATCCGCATGAACCGGTCGTGATGTACTGTGGTCGAGACTGAGTTTGAGACTGAGGCGTACTTACGTGTCCGCTATGTCCTTTGCCCGCTCGACCGTTTGGTTGTTGTACGTGTTTGGTGAACCACATTCAAGTCAATGGGTTAGGTGAAACCGCACACATGCTCCTCCGTCCGTCCGTTCGTTTCATGTGCAAGCACATCACCATCATGCACCTGTGCGAAACCGATGGAGTAAACAGCATGGGAGCACTTTGGCATCAGTTCTGTGACACCTTATTGGTTGCTCAAAAGTTAACACGCTCTCTCCTTTTACGTTTTCAATGCTCTCGTGGTGTTTACCCTCGTAGAAAATTCTTATGTTCCGATCATAGAGAAGTGCATAAATGACAAATATTCTGCCTTGTTTCAAAATAAAATCAAAGAAAATAGAGAAGTGCATAAATGTGAGGTTGCCAGCGCGAGAGCAGCACAAATAAAATACTACATGCAGATGCCGCGGCCAGCTAAGCTCTGGCGAAGCTTCGAGTCGCACGCACCCAAGGCATCCCTTCCAGTTCCATTCCCTTGACGACACACCGAAAGCATATTATCGATGAGAAATCAAATCAGGAAAACGGAAATTGTCATGGGCCAGTTCTTTCTTTAAACTTTATATCACACCGGAATTTTTTTGAGGGGACGTGCGAATCTGATGTCCGGTGCGCAACACTGTTACAGCAACTGTACGAGTTTGGTACATATTCATCGCCATATATCATTGGTCTCCCGTCCTGTACCAACCTCTCGCTCTCGCTCCTATATCGTCCAAATCATCCTCAGGCTGAGATAATAAACCTAGTCGATCATGGCGTCCTCTTCTGCCGCCCTCGTCGCGCTGCTCGTCGCGAGCTGTGCGGCAATGGCTGCGGCCACGTCGTACACCGTCGGCGACGAGCAGGGCTGGGTGACCGGCGTCGACTAATCCGGCTGGACCAGCGGCAAGACGTTCGCCGTCGGTGACAAACTAGGTGAGCGGGTTCTTAATTCTTCTTGTGCCAGTCATATACTCAAAGACCACTCACTAATCACTATATACATGCGTTGAAAAACTATATTTTGTGTACGTGCTGCCTGGGAACTTTGCTGTGCAGTGTTCAAGTACGCGAGCAAGGCGCACACGGTGACGGAGGTGAGCAAGGGCGACTACGCGTCCTGCTCCGGGAGCAGCCCGCTGGGCAACGAAGACAGCGGCTTGACCACCGTCACGCTCGCTACCCCCGGCACGCACTACTACATCTGCAACATCCCCGACCACTGCGCCAGCGGCATGAAGCTCGCCATCACCGTCGGCTCCGGCGGCTCGCCTTTGGGAGGTGCCACCCCGTACGCCGCCGTCGCCGCCGGGGACGCCCTGGTTCCGCCGATGAGCGCCGTCCTCGCAGCGGCAGCGGGCGCTCTGATCAACGTCGCGTAGTTCTGACAGAGCGCGCCGTCGGCGTGTCAGTGCAGGTTATCGATCGCGCCATCGAGGGCACCGTTCAACTTATTTCCGCTACGTTTTTAGGGGCGCCATTCTTTAACGCGCACTTGTGTATGTACGTTGGTTTGCGTGCCTCCCGGTGTGTCGTCGTGCCTGAGCATTGTGCGTTTTGTAACAAAAATACTTTTTTCTGACAGTTCGTAATAATAAAAATACTTTGTGCAAGTAAAATCTCGTGTGGTCAGTGTCTTGAGAAAAGTCAACATTTCAACCCCGAACTAACCACTCGGTTCGACTTACAACCCGATGCGGCCGCAAATTCAGCTCGTGAGCAGCAGGGGCGCAAAGACCGTGCGCAGTTCTCCTGACTCCAACGAAACAACAGCGAGGTACATACATGCATGCATGCAGTGTGTGCCGCTGGGTGCTCTGCTTGCTTCTTGGAACCATCCATGTTGTGTGTGTCCATACATGATCTGCTTGATGTGTGTGTGCTCGGAGTGTGCGTGCGTTGCTGTGTCCCCCGTCGTGTGCGCTAGAGGAAGAGGAGCAGCGTGCGTGCAGCGCATGCGTACATCCTGCTTCCTGCTCGCTCTGTCAGCCTCCTTGGTCAACCATGTCCTCGTTCTCGAGTTTCCCCTCGTTCACTGACCATGCCGGCGTGGTCTAGGTGAGCGCCTGGTCTTTCCCCCTTCTCCCGAGCTTCCCCATGCCCTGTGGTTCTCCCGTCGCCTAGCGCCGCCGGTCTGCTCCGCCGTCAGTCCTCGCCGGCGCAGCTCCCGCAACCCTAGCATCCCGTGCTTGCTTCCTCGGACGCGCCCGCTCTAGCATGCTCTCCCACCTGCTCGTGCAGCTCCATCGAGGCTGCGTCGGCTCTGGTGGTGTGGAACGGGTCGGGGCTTGAGCTAGCTTGCGGGTACAGCGCGTGGAGGCTGTGTGGCGGCCCCGCCGGTCTCCGGCCGCCGACGGCAGAGGTGGTCGTGGTGGCGGTGGAGGCGTCCAAGGCGGCGGCTGAGTCAGGGCTCGGTGTGGACTGAATCGAGGCAGAGGGAGACGATAGGTTTGATGTTGCATGAGTTGGCTGCTGAGTCAGCGTCCACATTTCAACCCTAAACTAGCTTGCGGGTACAGCGCGTGGAGGTTGTGTGGTGGCGCCGCCCGTCTCCGGCCGCCGACGGCAGAGGTGGTTGTGGTGGCGGTGGAGGCGTCCAAGGCAGCGGCTGAGTCAGGGCTCGGGGTGGACTGAATCGAGGCAGAGGGAGAGGATAGGTTTGATGTTGCATAAGTTGGCTGCTGAGTCAGCGTCCAGTCAGCCTTGACTTTAGTCAAAACCGGTTGACCAGACCAAAAACAGGACCAAGGTTATCTTTTGAACTTTGTGGCAAGTTAAGGGTGCAATGCGATTGGTTTCGAAGATGAGGGTTTTAAATCAAACTGAGTGGTTAGTTCAGAGTTGAAATGTGGACTTTTCGCTTTTGTCTTTTACAGACAGATAGTATGCCGGATGTTTCAACCTTTGCCGATAGATGTCTCACACGAACTCAGTGTGAGGTGCAGTGGCGGGTAGTCGTGGTGCACGTCTTTACCATTACCAAATACAAGCAAGTCTCGCCTCCTTCACTGCTTTTTCAGACTTAGTGGAGTTATCATTTGCACTTGAACATATGCATTTCTTGATAGAGGAACATCGCCTTAGAAATTAAGTTTTCAGTACGAGTGAATTCCACTTTTTACGCTGTAGTTGTACATTTGTGACACATATTACCCCCCACTATCAAAATATCAGATTTTGGAGACTTTTAACACGGTTTTACCCCAGTTTTGCATTTTCCTTGTTTATGTTGATAGGATCGGTATGTTGCATCAATTATTCGTAAAAAATTATGCAAAGATCGGAGGGCATCATTGACGATCATATCCAGACTTCTCTTATCCATCTGTTCCATTCCTCCTCCTCGTCCGCATATTTTTGGATCCCGGGCGTCATCTCACACCTTGCTTGATGGACACACATCAAAAAACGAGGGTCCAAAGCTTCCTTAAGGGATATTCTAGGAGAATTTTCACTCGATGAAGTAATTAGTGTCACAAATGTACAACTACAGGGTAAAAAATGGAATTCACTCTTTCAGTACCTAGGAATTTTGTGAGAAGCATACCCTTTGATGGCGCACAGGATTCTGGATTGTTGTGCTCACCTTTATGCACGCACGGTTACGTCTCCGCATGAATTTGGCATAATCATGGGTTAGTTTATCATCGTTCTCTATTGACTCCAGTCCCGCTATTAATCTATAATATTACTAGCTGCTGCTTTTATGCGTTGCGTGACCTCGACGTGTTGATCCATGCGTAGCTCATGGAAACCGCGGATGCTCCGACGAATCGGACCATGCAAAGGTGTTCTCATATACTATGCGCAGTGCGGTCCACTGAGCTCGGTTGTGAGGACCGAGTAGAGAACCAAAACAAGCCTCGACGCAAGTGGAAACGTAAGATTTATCCGGCTTCGGCTGTGCGTAGAAGTGCTAGGATCCGGACCACTAAAAAATTCCATGATGAAATATGAAAAGAATCTTTTGAAATAGCAGAGGTCATAAGGACTTGGCTAAAAGAAGGTTTCTAGCGGATGCATCTATAGAATACAAGTTGGATTTTATCGCCCTCTCCGAAACTAGAAGGGACAATTTTACTCCCCAGTTTCTTAGTACTTTATCGGGAGGTGTTGATTTCGATTGGCATTGCTTGCCTCCAAGAGGAAGATCTGGTGGGATTTTACTTGGGGTTAAATGCGATACGTTGGAAGTCTGGAATGTGGTTATGGGTGATTTTGCGGTTAAGTTTCGGGTCAGATCAAAGGCCGATGGGTTTAATTGGGCATTGATGGCGGTGTATGGCGCCGCGCAGCCTGAACTCAAACCAGATTTCTTGGCGGATTTAGTCCGTATTTGCGGTAGCGAGCAGCTCCCAATTCTGGTTGGGGGTGATTTTAACATTATTCGATGTCGGGAGGAAAAAGACAATGATAACTTTGACGGCAGATGGTCGTTTATGTTCAATACAATCATTGAAAGCTTGGATCTTAGAGAGATCGAGCTTTCCGGTAGAAAATTCACTTGGACCAATACGTTACCAATCCCGACATTTGAGAAGCTGGATCGTGTCCTCGCTAGCGTCGAACGGGAGCAGAAGTTTCCCCTTGTGACGGTCCAAGCGTTGTCACGCGCGATCTCCGACCATACCCCATTGCTGGTTGACTCTGGAGAAGCATCGCATGTGGGAAACAAGAACACTTTTTCTTTCGAATTAGCGTGGTTTGAAAGAGAAGGGTTCCTGGATCTGATAGCAAGAGAATGGGCTAAAAATTCAAGAGGGAGGTCGAATATTGAAAGATGGCAGAATAAGATAAGGCACGTAAGACAGTTCTTACGTGGATGGGCCAAACATTTGAGTGGGATATATAAGGTTGAGAAGGAAAGGCTCCTTCTACTTATTCAATCCCTAGATTTAAAAGCCGAGTCCTCCATTCTAGATACCAGGGAGTTGGAAACTAAAGTGGAGGCGGAAATGAGACTGAAAGAATTGCTTCGAGAGGAGGAATTGAAGTGGGCACTGCGAGCTAAAGTTCGTAAAATCGTCCAAGGGGATGATAACACTCAATTCTTTCATATGATTGCAAATGGCAAGCATCGAAAGAAGAGAATCTTTCAGCTCGAGCAAGATGAGGGGACGATTTTAGGACAGGAGAACCTAAAACTTTATATCACCAATTACTATAAGCAACTGTTTGGGCCTCCTGAGGATAATTTCGTATCCTTGGAGGAGTCGAGGGTTGAGGATATCCCTCAGTTAGCAGCGGATGAGAACGATATTTTGACCGCCCCATTTTTGGAGAAAGAGGTGTTTGAGGCAATTTCACAAATGAAGAATAATAAAGCTCCAGGACCGGAAGGTTTTCCGGCGGAGTTTTACAAAAAGTGCTGGCACATTATTAAGGGTGACTTGCTCCCGATGTTCCATGATTTATTCTCTGGACAGTTGCAGCTGTTTCACTTGAATTATGGAACGATTACTTTGCTTCCTAAGAAAACAGAAGTCGTGTCTGTTTTCTTAATGTCATCTTTAAAATTTTCACCAAGGTTGGGACTAATAGGCTTACGCAGATTGCGCATTCTGTGGTGCAACCGTCTCAAACTGCTTTCGTGCCGGATAGAAACATCCTAGAAGGGGTTGTAGTCCTACATGAAACGCTCCATGAAATCTACACGAAAAAACTAGATGGTGTGGTTTTCAAAGTGGATTTTGAGAAAGCGTACGATAAGGTAAAATGACCATTTCTTCAGCAGGCCTTGCGTATGAAAGGTTTCGATCAGTCCTGGAGAAACCAGGTAGATTTTTTCACGCAAAAAGGAAGTGTTGGAATCAAAGTGAATGATGACATAGGTCATTACTTCTAGACACACAAAGGTCTAAGGCAAGGAGACCCGATGTCACCGATTCTGTTCAACATAGTGGTCGACATGTTGACAATCCTAATAGGAAGGGCTAAGGATGATGGCCAGCTAGGTGGCCTCGTTCCGCATTTAGTTGACGGAGGAGTGTCTATCCTACAGTACGCTGATGATACTATCATCTTCATGGAGCATGATTTGGCAAAAGCAAGAAACATGAAGCTTGTGTTATGCCTGTTCGAACAACTGTCGGGGTTAAAGATTAACTTCCATAAAAGTGAATTGTTCTGCTTTGGAAGAGCTAAAGACGAACAAGAAGCTTACAAACAATTGTTCGGGCGCGAATTGGGGTCTTTACCCTTCACGTATTTGGGTATACCAATCCACCATCGCAAGCTTTCCAACAAAGAATGGAAGTGCATTGAGGATCGGTTTGAAAAAAAACTAAGCTGCTGTAAGGGCAAGCTTATGTCATACGGAGGCCGACTAATTCTCATTAATTCGGTACTCACGAGTATGCCTATGTTTCTCTTGTCCTTTTTTGAGGTACCAGTTGGAGTCCGGAAAAGGCTAGATTTCTATCGATCGCGCTTCTTCTGGCAGAGTGACGAATTAAAACGAAAATACAGACTCGCTAAATGGGATATCATTTGTAGGCCGAAAGACCAAGGGGGTCTCGGCATTGAAAATTTAGAGGTGAAAAACAGATGTCTTCTCAGCAAGTGGCTGTATAAGTTATCTGTAGAGACGGATGCCACATGGGCCCAGATTCTGCGTAATAAGTACCTCCAATCCAAAACCTTATCGCAGGTGACTGTAAGGCCGACTGATTTGCCCTTTTGAAAAGGACTGATGAGAGTGAAATCAGTCTTTTTCAACAAGACAAAATTTGTAGTTGGAAATGGTACTACCACGAGATTCTGGGAGGATACATGGCTAGGGGAGACGCCCCTTGCACTCCAATATCCCTCTCTCTATAATATTGTTCAGCGAAGAGATGCTTACGTTGCAACAGTATTACAGTCCAATCCTCTTAATATTCAATTCAGGAGGACGTTAGCGGGAAACCGTTGGGAAGTTTGGCTCCATCTTGTGAAAAGATTGATGAATGTTCAACTATCTCAACAGCCCGATCAGTTGCGTTGGAAACTAACAAAGAATGGAGAGTTTTCGGTTAAATCCATGTATTTGGATGTTATCAACTCTAGCTCTATTCCTCGTTCGAAATATGTTTGAAAAGTCAAAGTACCTTTAAAAATTAAAGTGTTTATGTGGTTTGTCCATAAACAAGTCATTCTAACTAAGTACAATTTGACAAAATGCAACTGGACAGGATCTACAAGATCTAGTTTCTGTGATAGTGATGAATCCATCAAATACCTCTTTCTTGACTGGCCATTGGCAAAAAAATTGTGGCGGTCGGTCCACATAGCATTTAATATTACTCCTCCGAATACTATCAACACGTTATTTGAGACGTGGCTAGACGGGATAGATTCAGAAACAGCGAGACATATCCGTGTAGGAGTATGTGATTTATTGTGGGTGGTTTGGAACTGCAGAAACGATTTGGTTTTTAACAGAACAACAAATATTCAATTCTTACAGGTTATCTTCCGGGCCACTACACTGATCCGTATGTGGTCGCTACTCACTCCGACGGAAGCCAGGGAGCGTTTGGTTACTGGATCTATCCGATGGGAGACGGTAGCACGGGCTATCTTCAACCGGTTTGGATGACAGTCATGTAATAGGACAGGTGTTTAGCTTCCTATCTTAATTTTTTGCCTGCCGGTTGTGGCTGTCCTTTTGTTTTGCTTATGCTCTTTGTGAGCATTTTTTTACTTTTTGAGACTTGATGATTTTGTTGAACACTTTACTTATCAATAATATGGCCGCATGCATGTTCTGATGCAGAGGCCAGGGGATAACCTCGTTTTCGAAAAAAAAATAGGGCAGTGCGGTCGGTCTTCGATGCTGGGAACGGCACTACACATAGTATATCGGCGACGTGCCCGGCTGGGAGACCGGCATCGGCTACAGGATAGATGCCAAATTGATAGGCTCTAGCGCGGTAGGCGAATCTTTCGCCTTCCCTCTGATTGGATTATTGGAAGCTTGCGTGGCACCAAAGCCATTCCAATTCCTTTCTCTTCACACACTGCACCCACACCAATTCAGAAAACAGGGAATTTGGCTTGGGTCGGTCGGTCGGTTCTGAATTGCAAATGTGTGAGTTGTGTATAAATAGACCCTTCAACCTCCTGCAAGTGTGGAACTAGAAGCCAGCCAGAGTGTGATCCTCAGTTATCCAGTTATCCTTAATCAGGCGAGGATTTTACTCGACAATGGCGTCCTTTTCTGCCGCTATCGTCGTGCTGCTGGTCGCGAGCTGCGCCGCGGCGGCTGCAGCCACGACGTTCGACGTCGGCGACGGGCACGGCTGGGAGACCGGCATCGACTACACCGACTGGACTTTCCACAAGACGTTCGCGGTCGGCGACACACTAGGTGAGATAGCTCGCTACAACTAGCTAGTCGCTGATCACACGTACGCTAGGCGAGTTAGCACGTACGCACATGTTGGTCAACTAATTTCCTGTGCAGTGTTCAACTACACGAGAAGGGCGCACACGGTGACGGAGGTGAACGAAAGCGGCTTCGACGCCTGCTCGGCTGGCAACTCGCTGAGCACCGACGATAGCGGCGCGACCACCGTCACGCTCACGACCGCCGGCGTGCACTACTTCATCTGCAGCATCCCCGGCCACTGCGCCAACGGCATGAAGCTCGCTGTCACCGTCACCGTCGCGGGAGGCGCCATCCCTGCAGCCGCCGGGGGATTCCACGTGCCGACGATGAGCGCCGTTGTCGCCGTGGCCGCGGAGGCTCTGATCGTGCTCGCGCTATTCTGATGAAGCCCGTCGTCGTTGGTGAGTATGATCAGGGTAGAGACGGTGCAGGTTACACGATCGGCGTTCATAATTCGTACGTTCGTAAGTTCAATTTTTTTTTTTTTTTTGCTACGTTTTCTGGCGCGGCGCTCTTCACCCATGTACTGTACGTCCGTTGGTTTGTGATGTGGCCTGTGTGTGCCGCTGGTGTGTCGTCCTGATGCCTTGGCATTGTGAGGTTTGCGCAACTAAAATTTCTTGTGGTCAGTGTGAATAAGTCACAGTCCAACACGCGTCCCTACGTACGCTACAACCTCTTCCTTCTGGGATACGTGGAGCAGATTCCACACTAATACATTCCTTTGCAGAAAACAACTCCAGATGCAAAGAAACGACTTTCACGACGTATAGGGTGCTTAACTTTTTCCCTTTGTGTAGCAGTTTCCTGCCTATGCCAAGCCTAGTACATATTCTTCACGCTTCCAGTGTTAGGTGATGGGTCACGGTGCATAAAAAATAGTAATAAAATCGACTAAGGATGCGTTTTGTCGGGCGAGAGCGATGTGCAGTGGGCGGTTCACTTGGGAAAAAGCATAATAGGGAAAAAAAGAAGATCGACGGGCAGGAAGAGAGTAAATCAAAATGGTCGGTTGGTTCATCTTATCTATATCTATACCTAATATAGATGAACCAAAGTTTGCTGTGCAATTAGCTCTGGAAGTTGGAGAACACAAAATATCTTCATCATCAAACTCTGTCGATCAGGCATAACCGCATAAGTGCTGGAGCTGAGGGCTCCCACTTCTGGCAGAGCCTGATGAAAATTAATCCCATATTCCAAAAATACGTGGAGAGGTGCATAGGTATATAATGCTGCCAAAACTCTGTTGTGGGAAGATACCTGGATTGGGGGCTCACCCCTAGCTGAGAGATTCTTCAGATTATATACTATTTGCTTTACCAGGATGGTGACTATGCAATATGTTAAAACTGAAGGTTGGGGATGCTTCCGATTCAGAAGAACTTTGTGGGGTGAAACAACTGAACAGTGGAATGATCTCAGAGCTATGGTGGATGATATTGTTCTGAATGAAGAAAATGACAGTGTCAGTTGGAAGATTGGAGGCAAGAAATGCTTCTCAGTTAGAGAATTGTATCTCCAGCTCAAAGCAGCAGATCTAGTGGGCTATAGATATATCTGGAAGGTGAAAATGCCTCTCAAGATCAAGATATTCTTGTCGCTGATGCTCGACAACAGTGTCTTGACAAAAGACAGTCTTCTTAAGAGAGGATGGACTGGCAATGATCAATGTCACTTCAGTGGACACGCAGAGATAGTGAAGCACCCGTTCTTTGAGTGTAGCTTGTTCAGGTTTACCTGGAGGGTTGTTATGTGTGCTCTTGACCTGGTCAGACCTCCTGATAGTGTGGCTGACCTAGTTGGGGAATGGCTGAACCTTTTTCAACCCAGCCAGTGTAAAATAGCTATCCTAGGTGGGACTGCTATATGCTGGACTATTTGGGAAACTAGGAATGCAGCATGCTTTGATAGGAAGTTTCCTGATGATCCTGCTGCTGTAATTTTCACCCTGCGTCATTATCTTAACAGCTGGGCCATTCTGCAGAAAAGCCAAAGGCAAAAAAGCATTGAAGACGGCGTCCTGATGATCAAGCAGGTGATGAAGGAAGTCTACAACAGAAGATTTCGTCGGGCCTCGACCATTCCTAGAATCATCACAGGAGCAAGCTAATCTTCCGCGCCCCTTTTGGAAGGCTTCCCTCTCTGCCGGCTTGCATATCTTCTTCGTACTGCTCCACCTCGTTCTTCTTCGATCTCCAAAAAGTATCAGAAAAATTGATGGCGTATTAACTCTGCAACTTTCATTTTGTGTATCATGTACTTTGGCTCCTGTTGTTTCCTCCTGTTTTGCTTTGTCTACCTGGTTGTATGGCTTAGCAGCTGGGAGTGTTTTCTTAGGATGTTGTCATAGCCTTGCGTGGCTTTACCTATTGGATAGTACTTTGTGTCCTTAGAAACTGCTTTATTCTGTTCTTGTTGTTATGTCTGTAAAACTGCCGGTTTCTTTAATAGAAATCGACGAGGAGGTTTATTGTTTAAAAAATAAATATCTATACCTAATATTAAAAGGAGGAAGGTTTCTTTCTCTCATTTTTCATACGTCGCCCATGTCACGCTCACGCACGAAGCTATCCCGGTGCTTCCTTTCTCCTTAGTTTGTCGAGGTGGTACTAAACGAGCAAGTGCATGAGCCATCCTGCGTACATTGCGACTAGCTTATTTTGCATGGGCCGGCGGCAAAATATTTTTGGGCCCGTGAATCTTGAAACGTATGAACGAGAGAAAGGCGCAAAGGCCAAGAGATGGCTAGATGGTCATGTTCGCGTAGGGCTCTAGGCCAAATATCTGGGGAGCTCCTACCTGCCGCTAACTGCGGCAGAATGTCGAGGGCACGCACAGGGCGGTGCCCTGACTGGGCCGGCCCATGTGGCTGCGAAGAAACTACAGCGATCGCAGAAAATAATGCGCCAAGCAGGATTCGATCGCAAGACCAACTGCTTCACGATGAGTACTCATACCACTTGCGCTGGCGAGCTAGGTGTTTTAATAGACAGCGCAAATACTTAAGAACCGAATCAAGCGCCGATACGAACGTTTTTCAAATTTTGAACACGAAATATTTTTTTTGAAAAAAAGTGAATTCCGTATGAAACCGCGAACACTTTTCGAAATTTATATATTTGGAAAAACTCAAACATTTCGAAAAACACAAACAATTTCTGGAAACAGAAACAATTTTTAAAATCCCCCAAAAAATTGAAAAAACAAACATTTTTTAGAAAACTAGAACATTTTTTGAATGGCAAAACAGTTTATGGATACGCGAACATTTTTGAAAAATGTGAATTTTTTTTAAACTCCCGAACAAAATTTGAAAACACTAAAAAAAATTGAAACTCCCGAACAAAATTTGAAAACACCAAAAAAATTGAAACTCCAGAACAAAATTAGAAACACGAACATTTTTAGAAATTCGCGAGCAATTTTTAAAATCCTAGAACAAAATCTGAAAACATGAACATTTAAAAAAAAAGCATGAACAATTTTGAAACAGTAACATTTTTTAAACTCCCGAACAAATTTTTAAAACCCAATTTTTTTATAAAATTTTAGAAAATTTTCGAAATACTGAACAAAATTTGAGAAGTAGTGAAATTTTGAACAAATTTTGAATTTATGAACAATTTTTGAAAAGCACGAACATTTTTTCGAAAAAGCGAACATTTTCCGAATTTCTGAATAAATTTGAAAATGGAAACATTTTTAAATTTTTTGAACAATATATGATAAATGCAACCATTTTTTGAAATTTAAGAACATTTTTTGAAAAACAGAAAAAAGGAAAGAAGAAAGAGAAAAGAACACAAAAAAGGAGAGAAAAGATAAAACAAACAGGAAAAAAGAAAGAAAGTAAAATGAAAAAAAGGGGAAAACCGGTTCAGGAACCTACTAGAAGGTTCCCAAAACCGGGAAAAACCGGCTGGAACCTTCCAGCAGGTTCCCAAAACCGGGATCGCTGGAACACTTCTAATGGGCCGGCCTGTCTGGGTCAATCGCGAGGAAGACTCTGCGATTGCCCGACATTTTGACGCAGAGTGCGTCGTACGACATTTTGACGCAGAGTGCGTCGTATAGGAAATTCCAAATATCTGTGCGTTCTTGCCTCTTCGGTCTTTTTTCTTTGGAGGCCAATACAGGGGGAATCGTTCGCTCCCTGAGATCCCAGCGCGACGTATTGTACGCGCTAGGGCTCCCCAGCCTGATGACTGATTAGCGCTGCACCATTCGCACGCAATGAATGCCATCGCGACGAGGCCCCAGATATGTTGAGAACAGAGGTAATTCTGCCCCAGCCCCCTACAATTTTCCTCGACAAACCAAAATCCACACATGCTGCCATCATTGAAAATTAAAAGTTGCCATGCCTTATGAACAAAAACTACCAGCTAGCAAATAAAAAAATAGCAAAGAAAAGAGTGAAGTGCACTGTAGGTCTTCGAACTAATTCAGGGGTGTCACGTAGGTCCTCGAACTATGAAAATCGTCATCCAGGTCCTCGAAGTGTAGTAAGTGTGTCATCCAGGTCCAAAATCTGCCTGACCCCATGTGACTGGCCAGCTGACGTCGTTAACCGTAAACAGTGAACCGGTGAACAGTAAATGACGCCCAGGGACAGCACCATTTCTGTACTCGATAAACAGTAGCTCCGATGAACAGTAATATATAAACAGTAGCTCCGATGAACATTTTTTTAAAGTCACGAATGTTTTTTTAAAATGTTTGCAAACAATATTTGAAAATGTTCGCGGACCACAAATATTGTTTGAGGGTATGGAAAAAATATTCACGACTTTAAAAAAATGGTCGCGAAAAAATATTCATGACTTTAAAAAAATGTTCTCGAACGATAAATTTGAATATTGTTTGCGGTCCACAAATATTGTTCGCGGGTATGGAAAAAATATTCGCGACTTTAAAAAAATGTTCGCGAAAAAATATTCGTGACTTTAGAAAAATGTTCGTGAACATGAAATTTGAATATTGTTCGTGAACCACAAATATTGTTCGCGGGTATGAAAAAAATATTCGTGACTTTAAAAAAGGTTCACGACTTTAAAAAAATATTTGTGAAAAAATATTCGCGAACGATAAATTTGAATATTGTTCGCGAACTACAAATATTGTTCGCGGGTATGGAAAAAATATTCGCCATTTTAAAAAAAGGTTCGCGAAAAAATATTCCTGAATTTAAAAAAATGTTCGCAAATATTGTTTGAAAATATCCGCGAACATTATTTCCATATCCGCGAATATTTTCAAATATTGTTTGCGAACATTTAAAAAAAATATTCGCGACCATTATTTCCATATCCACGATTTTTCTACTGTTCACCGACGCTTGTTCATCGGGTACAGAAATGGCATTGTCCCTTGGTGGCATTTTACTGTTCAGCGGTTTACTGTTCACGGTTAACGACGCCAGCTGGCCAGTCAGATGGGGTCAGGCAGATATTGGACCTGGATGACACACTTACTGCACTTTGATGACCTGGATGACGATTTTTATAGTTCGAAGACCTACGTGACACCCCTGAAATAGTTCGAGGACCTACAGTGCACTTCACTCCAAAGAAAACATATGTATTTGTGAAGGCATCACTAAAACATAAAAAGAGTTGCCATCCTTTTTGAGAATAAAACTGCCACATGTCTGTGAATTTCAAAACATAAAAAGATTTGAAATTGGATTTATAATTTCGTTACATGATTGTCACATATAATTTCCATGTCATGAATTGTTTTTACATTTCTCTTACAAGTTCTAGGTGTGTAAACATTTTTTAGCTTGGGTAGACCAAATACGTTCTAATGAAATTTTCCACGTACCACCCCTTCTCCAACCTTGATGACATTGCTCACTTACTGAAATTTTCGAGGGATTGTACAGTTAACTAAGGTTTCAGGAGTTCTAGACTCTAGCTAACAATATCGACTAAGAGATATAGAATCAGTGTTATTTGTTTTTGACTTGACGCGGCGTAAATTTTAGAAAAGGAGACATGGCATATCAGTGGTTTTTTGATTCCTTTTATCAGACAAAAGTAATAAATAAGACATGAATTGCAAAATATGTGCAATGTCTAACTTGCTTTGATGAAAAAAAAAAACAGGACAAGTCATATGATGATAAGCAATACAGTATAAGAAACTGATCAGTAGTATTTAACATGATCCAATACTCCCTCCGTTTCAAAATGTAGTGCGCCCGCGCTTCCCGAGGTTCAACTTTGACCATAAATTTAACCAACGAGACCGACTGCGACGGAATCAAAAATTATATAATTGAAAACTTCATTTGAATACGAATTCATTGGTATAACTTTTGCTCCCGCCGCAGTCGGTCTCGTTTGTTAAATTTACGGTCAAAGTTGAAGCACGGAAACCGAGGACGCACTATATTTTGGAACGGAGGGAGTAGTATATAAACTCTGAGTTTCAAATCTAGAGGGTGGACGAACACTAAGAAGAAAGGTGGTGTGTGTGCAACTGTGCATATGTCTGATCGATTCGGGTTTGCCAAAGTCGTCTGCTGCTGTACATTGAAAACTACCACATGTTTTTAAAAAGAACAGAAATTTAGGAGCAGTCAGAAGAAACGACCTATAGTTGATCCGAAGGCTACGCATACAGCGGTGGCCGAAGATGTCGAATGACTGCAAAACCGCGTTGGCATGCTGCCACTCCTCGAGGATGCACGTCCAATATATACCAGCCACACCACGATAATGTTAGAGCATACCAGTGTTGTACTCGTACACCTAGTTGTTGCAGTGTCAAAAATGGGCGGAGGCGGCACGCATTGAGGATGACAGCCATCTCAAATTCTAACAGCTCTGGCCGATAGGATTCGTGCTTGAGGCACCGCACCTCCCGTTTTTTGCCGTCTAGTGTACAAATAGCCGTCTCTCCCTCCCCCTCCCCCTCCCCCGTGCGGCGGCGCCGCCCCGCACCGGGGAGCCCCCGCCCTCCTCCTACAGCCGCGCCTCACCTCCGCTCCCCTCCGCCGTCGTCGCCCGGGGCGTCACAGGGCAAAGCCCTTGTGGCGTGGCGGCGGCGGCGGTTTTCTCCTCGGATCTCGATCTGGTTGGGAGGCGGCGCTCCTTTCCGGTCAGATCGGCGGCGGTGGCGCAGATCGGCGGCGACATGGATGTGGTGCGGCGGCGGCGGTGGAGGACGGCACCAGCAACGGCGGATCTGGCCTTGACTCAGTCGGGCTAATTCGTTGTGCTACCGATCTCAATCACCGTCAGCGGTGCACTGATCCTGGACTTGATCTGCAACACGAGGATGTCTGGGGCGCCGGCCCTAGGCTTGGTGGTGGTGGCCTTCTTCTTCGTCGGAGTTGGTCTGGATCCCGGGGCAGCGGCCCTGGATGGTGGCGGCCGGTGAAGCTAGGGCTTCCCGCGGCGGCATGGCGTGGTGCAGTCCCTGTCCAAGGCGGATCTGTGACGGCGATCTGATCTACGGATTGGTTCGGATCAGAGACGGTGACGAGCACGCGGGATCCATCTCGGCGGCTCTCGCGGCTTGGCGAGGCGGGGTGGGAGCCCTCCTCCTAGGCTCCAGTGGTGGCACACTCAGGTAGTGGCCGGTGTGCCTGGGCTCCTACGGTGGCACTGCTGTTGCGGTTGGTCGCCGGATCTAGGCGGCTAGATCTTGGGCTTTGAAGGCGGTCGAGACGATGCACAGGTTGTCGGGTGGACTACTTGGGACGGATCCGGGTGAAAACCTGGTCTTCGGTCGATGGACGGAGCCGGTGATGATGACGCCCTTATCATCGTTTCCTTCATGAAGGCATCATCGAGGTGAAGCTCCCAGCTCCACTCAATACTTCCGGGGGAAACCCTAGATCAGCTGATCGGATGTTGGCGGCAATCATGTGTCGTTACCCCCTTGGGGGCGGCATTCTTGGAGGTGCACTTGTTCTCGCGGGACCAGCGGACGGCTTCTTTGGTGGAGCGGTGCTTCATCCTACACATTGATGGCGACGGGTCTCGACGGCGTGGCGCAGTGCAGATTCGGCGTTCGATGTGCGAGGATGGACTCGCGCAGGAGGACGACGCTGTCTGGCGTCGTGGTGACGTCGATGGCAGAGAGACCTGGCACGGTAGATGCAACAGTACAGTTCTGAAGGTGGATTGGTGGCAGGTGGTTGCGGCGGCCTCATACCCGGCAGACGTCCTGGTTGAGCAATGCGCAGGACTGGTAGGTGCCCCGTACCCGGCAGGCGTCCTGGTTGCGACCTCATGTCTTAGATGTTTAGGTTTGGCTGCGAGGTCTGTTTGGTATTAGGCCCAGACTATCAGCATCCTTTTATCAACTGGATAGGAGTAGCGACAGATGTTGCCTAGACGGTGGCTTTAGTCTTACTGTTGTATGACTTTGTAAGGTCTTGTGTGAATAATTAATAAAGTGGCCGCATGCATCGTCCAGATGCAGAGGCCGGGGGTCCTCCTCCACTTCTAAAAAAAAAAATAGATAGAAGATAGATAGATTGGTGGGTAATTGGTATTTTCAACATCTAAGGGGCATGGTTCGCTAATCTACTAAATCGAAGGTTATACGTTTTACTTTTTCGTGAGATTTTTTAGGATTTCTCTCTTTTTCTATAATATAGAATATAATAGATGGTAAGGGTACAGATTCTTAATGAAAGAGGACATGCATAGTGGATGCCTTTTTTCGCCGCTTAATTAAAGCAAAGGGAAATATAACATACCTTTCACCCGAACGACTCATGCTAATGACTGAAAATTCCGCCGTTCTGTATGAAAGAAAACGAAGCACAAATGCACAATTCACATTTATATGCTACAGATTTGAAACCTCACAACATAAGTTTGATCTCATTATACTAACAGCGTGTGCAGATGCAGTATGCGTAATTTTTTTTCTCATATATATATAGCCGTGGTCAATTATATACAGACTTCTTTCACATTGCTGATTTGGTCACCAGATGCACAGTACCTATGATAAAAGATAAATCAAACCATTAAAGACAAACAATCTAGAGATTGTATCTATACTATTTATAAAAGAGCGAATTTTTTTCTTTCTTAAAGCCACCCAGCAAATGTACATAGGCAAATTACCACCACCGGATTAGCCCCACCTGATTGAATCTAACTGACAAGATTATGTGGATTAGCCCCACCTAATTGAATCTAACTGACAAGATTAATTTAAGAGAGTGCCTAGAACTCATCAAGATGAGTTATAGTTTGGTCTCGTTCACCTCATGTAACCCGACGTCACGTGTTTGTTGTTACAGCCCGTTTTGGCTTGTCTCCCGAACCAGGCTTCATAATTCCCGCGGGGCCCAGTGCTGCAGTTTATTGGGTTGTCAATTGTATAAAATCTGTATGGTCTTGTCAATTGTATTGGGTTGTCAATTGTATAAAATCTGTATGGTTTGTCAATTGTATAAAATCTGTATGGGCTTTTCAAACAATTTGTTTTGTATGGGCTGCTGTGTATGGGTTTTTTGGCCTGTTGACGCCGGTGACTTGCGTCCCTCTCCCTTTCGAGGTACGCGTTCCTGGATTCTCAAAAACCAAAATAGGTACGCGCCCCCATGTTGCATCCTCTTCTTCTCTCTCTGCTAAATTTGAAACAGTACGGCTGTCTTCCAACGGGTGGAGGACGCTAGAAGAATGTGGGTGCTGGGGTGCCAAGAAAAGACAAAAAAAATGAAAAAATAAAAAAACACATCATGCCTCTTGTTTTTAAAAATGACTCAAATTTTTAACAAAAAGGCTAAAAAGAAAATTTAAATATCTCTAAAAATGTACTGGCCATAAAAAAAACGTAAAAAATGTTTGTAGGTACATGAATTTACTTTTCATGACTAAAGGACCTAATTTAAAAATCCATACTTACAGTTTGCGGTCGCCCAATTTTAAAACTTGTAATTTCAAAAACCTTGAGGATTTTCTTTTTTGGTGGCAAATAAAAATTAGAAAGAAGAAGAACAAACAATCATTAAAAATGTGCAGTTGCGTCCCGCCTGCAAAACATGCAATTCTGAACCGCCCTGGAAAAAAGTTGCATCCCACATTTGAAAAAGTGCAGTTGTGTCCGGTCTTGCAAAATGTGTAGTTGCAGCTTCTCTTTGAGAACGTGCAGTAGCGGCACGCCTTGGAAAACGTGCAATTGCATCCCGCCTTGGAAGAAACATGCAGTTGCTGTAACACCCCTATGTTAATGAGCTATAGTAATCCATGTTGATAATGCCACGTCACTGTGATTTGCAATGCTTGATCATATTTGGATTAATATCTCATTTCAAATTCCTCTCTGAATTCAAATTCAAATCATAAGTGAAATTTGAAGTTGCTCGAAAATTGCTGCAAAAATGTTCACAATTAGCAAATATTCCAAAACAAATTGTTGTTCAGGAAAACAACATCACATATTTGTTAACATGAGCAATAGCACTTGAAACAGTGCTTAAACAGAAATTTAAAATGCCAATTCACTTTTGAAAAATTCAGATGGATTCAAAAATTGCCCAAACTTTTTGTGACAGAGCAGAATAATGCCAAGTATTTTGTGGACAAGTTTCACATTTTACTAAATGCTTTTGGCAGCTCTTTTATTTTTGCAAGTCCTTCTGTAAAAAGAAAAACAGAAAAAGGAAAACGGGAAAAACTTACCCGTCGCTCACCTGCGGCCCGGCGCCGGCCCAGCCCAGCCGAATCGTCATCTCCACCTGCTCCCTCCCTCCATGTCGCCGCGGCCGCATCCGGTGCGCGCGGCACGCCGTCTCCAGCCGCCACGCCGACGTCTCCGGCCATCGTGGGGATAAGGCCGGGCTCACCTGCCCCAAGCCGTCTCCCCTGGCCACTTCTTCCCCCCTCCCTCGCCTCACTCGCCTCTCCTCCTCCTCTTCAGTACGTCGCACTCGCCGCTCCGCCGTTGATCCCGCGCTCTCCAACCTCGCCTCGCATCGCCACCGTGCTCATCGTCTTCGTCGTCGTCTGCTATGTCGTCCCTGACCACGATCGCGAGCCGGGGGTCACCGTATCGAGCTCGGCGACCTCTTCTTCCTCCTCTGGTCGCCGGCAAATTTCTCCGATTCCGGCCGCCGTACTGCGCTCCTAAGCTTTCAACAGCCACCGTGCGCCTCACGGTGAGCGTCCGCGTCGATTCCCTCTCTCTCCTGTCTTTCTCCGCTCCGGTAGCCGTCGCAATCGACTTAGCCGAACGCATCACCGCCGATGAGCTCGTCGCCGTCAATGCCATCGACGCCGAGCTCGTCCGAGCACGTAGGCGTGCTCCGTGCACGCGTAGGAGTCCTACACGGTCACTAGCTCGCTTTGCCGTGCCCTCTAGCCCCGGGCCAGATCACGGCCGAATGCCGGCGTCCGCCACGGTGGTCGCTGTCGTCGTTTCTGGCCGTCCCAGCCGATGCCACCGCCACAACTCGACGCGGCGCGAAGCGCTCGATCAGACACAGCCAACCGCGCGCGAAATGGAGCTCCACGGCCGTTTTCCGACGCCGACCAGAACGCGCCGCCGCGTTTGGAGGTCGCCGGCGTCTAAACGTCAGCAGCCGCTGAGCTGGCTGCCACGTGGGGCTCCCTGGCTCACTGACCAGTGGGCCCAGGGGCCCAGTTGACCGCGCTGACCGGTCAACGTGCTGATGTGGCAGCGCTGTATCGCTGACATACGGGCCCCACCCACTTAATTAATATTTTATAATTAAAATTTAGTTAGTTATTCTAATTAGACAATGATATGTTGGGCCTACAAGCTAATTAGTTTCTGTTTAGTTTAAATTAACCTCTAATTAGTCCTGTGTCAATGACATGTGGGACCCAGCTGTCAGGTTTGACCTGGAACAGCTGGGGTTGACCACTGGCGTCATGCTGACATAGTATTTCATTTTCTGTTAATTTTGAATTAGATTTAAAATTCCAACATTTTAAAAAGGTTTAAATCTTTGAAAATTCGTAGAAAATTAACCGTAGCTCGGATAAAAAAAATCTACATGAAAGTTGCTCAGAATGACGAGAAGAATCCGAATACACCCTCCGTGTTGCTGTCAGATGACCACAGCACTGCAAACATGGAATCTTCCCCTCCGGATCCATTTACCGATAATCGCCTGGAGCTGGGAAAACATCTCCGGATAATTTTCCGCTTCGTCCCTAGCATGTAGCATTGCATTAGGTCACCACCAGCACTGCATATTGCCATGCCATGCATCTGTGTTGCATTTGTGTTCTTTGTATTTATTGTTTCTTCCCTCTCTTCTCTCTGATAGCCACCGAGACCGACGCTGCTGCGGGGTACGACTACGCCGCTGACGATCAGACCTTTGCAGTAGAACTTCCAGGCAAGCAAACCCCCTTGATCATCCCGATATCGCCTATTCCTTCTCCCTCATGCTTGCATTATAATTTGCTACTGTTGTCCGATAAATCCTATTCTGATGCATAGCCTGCTTTTGTAACCTGCTATTGTTACTTTACCTGCTTTCCTAAAATGCTTAGCATAGGTTGGTTAGTGTTCCATCAGTGATCCCTCTTCCTTGTCCTAGTTGCGCCGCTTTGTTATTGGTGCCCCGATCACAGTGATCGACGGGCTAAGACCATCACATCACCGACTCCCCCTTAGTTGTATGACTCTACAGAGTTACTATCGAGTGACGAGGGTGACTCCTCCTACATCACTCCTGATGATAATTCTGTGGCGTAGCTAGTCGGTTGTGGTTACCGAGGGTGATTCCTCTTTCATCACCTCCGACGATGCCTCTGTCATACAACCCCTCAAGTGTGGATCCATCGAGGGTGATTCCTCCTGGTTCACCTTGATGATTACATCGAGCGGGAATCCATCGAGGGTGATTCCTCGGATTCCCCTTGATGATATGGACACACGGCTACACTGCTTTTACTACAGACCTTGTTGTGGCGGGTCGGCCCCGAGGGGTACCCGCGAGAGAGGTGGAGTCGGGTTGACCGTGAGGGTACCCGCGAGATAATTACGAGACGCTGTCGGGCAGGCAGACCGCCTCCAGAGAGGGGTGGATGGGCCTGGCCCTTGCCGCAAGTCCTCGAGACAGGGCGACAGGAACACTAATTGTCACCGCGCACTCCCAACACTCTAATGGGTTAGGATATGTGATCTGAGTAGGCCTCTGGCCTTTTCGCACTAACCACCACGCGGGAACAGTATGGGCACTCGGCATCGTATGTATCAGCCGAAGTTCTCCAGACGTCAGCGATTGAGTGGCGTGCACCGGGTTGGACTGGTTATGCATGCGCTTGTATTAAGGGGGGCTAGGTTTGCTCCCGGCCACCCACGTAATGTGCAGGAGTGCAATGGGCGATGGGCCCAAGACCCCTGCGCACTTAGGATGTAGACCGGCGTGCTGGCCTCTCTGTTGAGCCTAGGTAGGACTATGGCATGTCGATCAGCCGAGGCCGGGCATGGACCGAGTAAGTGTGTCCGGCCAGAGTTAATCTAGCGTGTTGGGTAAGTTGGTGCACCCCTGCAGGGAAATTAATCTATTCGAATAGCCGTGTCCATGGTAACGGACGCTCGAAGAGTATCCCTATCTACAACTAGAACTGGATACATGGATGTTAATTAATATGTTGGCTCCGGGATCGCTTTCTCGCAGGGAGTCGAGAAGGGATCTCAGGGCGTGCTACTACTTGCTACTATATTATGTACTATTCTACTCTTTTCTAATGCTGCAAGATGCTGCGAGCTGCTAGTCTTCGATAGGCTAGGCTCTCTCTCTATTCTGGCATTTCTGCAGTCTAGTCCACAGATACAACCCTCTTTGATACCGATGCATAAATAGAATTGATCTGGTGTAAGTCTTGCGAGTACTTTGGATGAGTACTCACGGTTGCTTTGCTACTTCTTTTTCCCATACCCGATTGCTGCGACCAGATGACAGATCCCAGGAGACCGCCGACCCCGTCGACTGCTACCACCAGGGTGGAGCTTATTACGACGTGGAGGTCCCCGACGACCAGGAGTAGCTTCGGAGGCTTCCAGGCAGGAGGCCTGCGCCTGTTCAGATCTAGCTATCGTTGTTTGTGCTAGCCCTCTTAGGGCACCCTTGTCTAATTATGTGTCTGTACTCAGATACTGTTGTTGCTTCCGCTAACGCTTGCATGCGAGCTTATATATTCGAGCCCATGAGGCCCCTGGCTTTTAATTTAAAGCTTGTATGACTTTATTTGTGTTTTAGAGTTGTGTTGTGATATCTTCCCGTGAGTCCTTAGGTTTGATCGGGCGCATATGCGTGTATAATTAGTGCATGATTAAGTCGGGGCGTCACAAGTTGGTATCAGAGCCGACTGCCTGTAGGAAGTCTCCTTTCCAACTTCTTGGCCGAAGTCGAGTCTAGACTTTGAAAACCGTTTTACTAACATGGATGTGTGGCTTACGGGCCCACGTCGCCAATAGGCTGTATTAGGATCTTTTATTCCTCTTCCTTACTCTGGGATTCTGATTTCTCTTCTATTCGAGTTAAATGTTTTGCTAACATTAAGTTCTTGTATTCACATTCACCCGGAGAGCTGGATTATCTGCAGTCATTCCTTTCATTGCTATCTTATGCTTCTCACACTGTCTTTTGACATCTTGCACTCTTATTGTTTCAGATGCGTCCCGCAAGACAGCTCGTACGCCAGTGTATGGCTCTTGATGCGACTGGGTTCCCTGCTATCTTGGTCGATCTCTTGACCAGGCTGGGATATCGCTGGTACCCCGAGTACACTGTTTACGAGGATTACCGTGAGCTCAACCAGGAGCAGTACCACGCTGTGGTTCGTATCTTTGATCAGCAGAACAACTCCGTTACCGAGTTGCATACCTTTCACGGTATTGGAGTGACTATTGACATGGCAGTCCATGATGTTGCCTTTGCTGCTATTGCCCATCTCCATAGAGAGCACACCCGCTTGGAGGAGACTGGATTCCGCTACATACCGTATGCCCCAGCTGGAGGCGTGAGTGGATACTACACTGTTGTTTGTACACCTTACGTGACGCGTCGTTATGACCCGCAAGTTTTGGTTTAGTACACTCAGTGTGACGCCCCCGGCTTAATCGTGCACTAACCATACACGCAAATGCACACGATCAAGCCTAAGGACTCACTTGAAGATATCACAACACAACTCTAAAACATAAATAAAGTCATTCAAGCTTAATATTACAAGCCAGGGCCTCGAGGGCTCGAATACATAGCTCGATGGCATACAAGCGTCAACGGAAGCATCAGATATCTGAGTACAGATATAAAAGAAATCACAGAAATAGGCCTTTAAGAAGGCGGGGCAAAATAAAACACTACGATCGAAAGGCGCAGGCCTCCTGCCTGGGACCCTCCGAACCTACTCCTGGTGGTCAGTCGGCTCCTCGTAGTAGTACTCGCCAGGAGGGTAGTAGTAGTAGCCGTCGGCGGGGGCAACAGTCTCAGGGGCTCCGTCATCTGGATGCACCAAAAGGGATATGGGGAGAAAAAGAAAGCAAAGCAAACGTGAGTACTCATCCGAAGTACTCAGCAAACAAGGATCTACACTACATATGCAACATTATCAAAGGGAGGCTGTATATGTGGACTGGGCTGCAAAAATGCTAGAATAGAGGGGAAAGCCTAGTCCTATCGAAGACTAGCATCTTCAGCATCTTCAGCGGTCTTGCAGCATTAGAAGAGTGCAGATTAACATAAAGTAAAGTATAGTAGTGTTAACAACCTCGCCCAGAGATCCTTTCTCGACTCCCTGCGAGAAAGCAATCCCAGAGCCATACTATCCAGTTATCATCTCAAGTGTCATGTTCTAGTTGTACCGATCGGGATACAAATCCGAGTGTCCGTTACCATAGGACAGGCTATCGATAGATGTTTTCTTCCCTGCAGGGGTGCACCAACTTACCCACCACACTCGCTTAACTCCGGCCGGACACACTTTTCTGGATCATGCCCGGCCTCGGCCAAACGATACACCCCAACCCGACCGAATACTTAATAGATAGGTCAGCACGCCTGACTAAACCTATGCCCCCAGGGGTCTTGGGCCATCGCCCCGGACGTTCCTGCACGTTGCGTACACCACCGGTGAGCAGACCTAGCAACCCCTTAATACAAGTGCGGTTGCGTTCCCATTCCAACCCAGCGTGTGCCGCTCAGTCGCTGACGTCTATTAAGCTTCGGCTGAAGTATACGATGTAGAACGCCCATACTATGCCCACGTGATGGTTAGTGCTATCAGGCCAGAGGCCCCTCGGATCAAATATCCAAACCATTAGTGGATTAGGAGCACACGGTAATGAGCAGAGACTCACGATCGATGTGACCCCATCGCCCCGTCTCAAGGACTTGCAGCAAGGGCTAAGAATGCCCGGCCACGCCTCATAATTATCTCGCGGGCACCTTCCAGGTCAACCCGCCTCCACATCACTCGCAATTAAGCTCGCGCGGGTACCCCTCAGGGCTGACCCGTCTTTAGTAACATGGTTCAGTGTATAGTCATAGTAACCATAGTAACCGTGTGTCTAACACCAAAGGGGAACCCTGAGGAATCACCCTCGATGGAATTCCACCTGATGTTCTCATCAAGGTGAATGAAGGAGGAATCACCCTCGAGGTCCACACTTGAGATGTGGCACGACGACGTCGTTATCGGGGGGGGGGTTGGTGGTAGAGGAATCACCCTCACTGACCATGACCGATTAACTAACCTACAAGGTTATCATCAGAAGTGCTGATGAGGTATCACCCTCGGCACTGGATAGTAACGCAGTAGTGTCGAGCAACTAAGGGGGAAGTGATGTGCGGTGCCGGGGCCTGGTCTTCAATCTCGTTGATCGGGTCTTCTGATAATCCAGCGGGGCAGTCGCGACAAGTGGGGGTCTCTGATGGGTCTCTACCCAGCCTATACTAAACAGTTTAGGATAAGCAGGTAGGTAACAATAGTAGGTTACAATAAACAGGCTATGCAGCAGAAATAGGATAACAGTAACAGCAGCAACTTCTAATGCAAGCATAAGAGAGAGAAGAGAATAGGCGATATCGGAATGCTCAAAAGGGGGGTGCTTGCCTGGTTGCTCTGCGGCAAAGGCAAGGTCGTCAACTGAGTCATCGGGCTCCTGAGCTGCGTCGGTCTTGGGAACTGCGTCGGTACCGAGGTCTAACGAGAGAGAAGAGGGGGAGGAAACAAATAAATACACAGCAAGTATATGCAACATAGAGCATGCTATGCTAGGATGCAGTGCAGGGTTGCCAAAAGATATGTCTAAGTCATTTTAGTTATTTTAAGATTAAAGTGTGATTTATTAACCGGTATGTATGCACTATTCATCTACCGGAATCTGGCTCAAAGTTACGGGTTCACCTACGTTGGGTGTTCCGACATGGAAACAGACGACACGATCAGATTCGTCTCGTCGTTCTGAGCAACTTTATGTAGAAAGTTTTTCGATCCGAGCTACGGTTTATTTTCTATGGATTTTCAAAGATTATAACATTTTCTGGAATTTATTTAATTATTTAATCCAACATTATCCAGAATAGTGAAAGGTGACGTCGGTATGACCTCAATATGACGTTAGCAGGTCAACTCTGGCTGACCAGAGTCAAACCTGACGTGTGGGGTCACTGGGACCCACATGTCAGCCTCTGTTAGTGTTAGGCAGAGTTCAATTTAAACTAATTAGCTAATTAAGCTGCTATGCGCACCAGTCAGCCACTAATTAAGTTATTTAATTATTTCTAAATTAGTTTTAGTTAATTAGGGAGGTGGGCCCCTTCTGTCAGTTGCATGGGCCGGTCCAGTCAGCACGATGGACTAGGTCAACAGGTCGGCCGGGCCCCTGGGGCCCACGGGGCAGTGACCCAAGGGGTGGCCCCGGGCCGGCCACGTCAGCGCGGGCGGTGGCACGCCGGCGGCGACGCGTCGGCGACCAAAAAGACGGCCAGCTTCACCGGAAGTGCTCGGTATCGCGCCTCCAGCCACCGTTTGGCGTGCGGAGTGGCGCGTTCGGACGCGGGCGAAGCCGTGCATCTAATGGGGGTGGTGGCTCAGTCGGAGGAGGACCGCAGCGTTGCTGGCGGCGAGCGGGGCGGACGCCGGAGTTCGGGCGTGGACGGGGATCACGCAAGGGGGCATGAAAGGACAAGCGGAGGGCATCGACGGGTTCCTGGGGAGCCCAGGAACACGAGGCAAAGCCCCGTCGCAAGCTCTGCGGCCTATGGCCATGGCGGCAACTCGAATGGCGGCGATGAGCTTCGGCAACAGCGGCCGGGTTAGCAACGAGGCGCGGGCGAGCTCGACTAGAGGAAGAGGAGGAGTGTGAGCTCACCAACGTTGCTGAGACGGCCCGGGGAAGACGCGCGGCTGCTAGAGCTGTTGGCGAGGCGGCGGTGATCCGAGGGGGAGGAAGAAGCCGGCCTGGCGATGGAGGGGCTTCTGGCTCCTGCTCGTGGGTGTGGACGGCGGTGCTCGCGGCCGTGGAGCTCCGGAGCACGCCGAGGAGGGATGGCGGCAGCGATCGCCGCGGTGGACGCCGGTGGGCGGCGACAGTAGGCACTTGATGGAGGGGGATCTGGTGGAGGGGAGAGAGCGGCGGGCGAGGGAGGAAAGGGGAAAATGAGCAAGGAGGACCAGGGGAGACAGCTCGGGGTCGTCCTTATCCCCATCCACCCGCTGCGTCGCGGTGTCGAGCCGTGGCCGGAGCGCGCGCGTGCAACCATGGCGGTGTCGACACGGCGAAGGAGAGAGAGGGAGGAGGGAGAAAAGGCCGGCTGGGCTAGCTGGGCCTCGCCAGGTAAGTAGGTAAGGCCCAACTTCCCTTTTTCCTTCTCAGTTTTTCAATTTATTTATTTACACAGAAGGAAAAGAATTATTTGAGACATCCAAAAGATTTTGGAAAATCATGGAACTTAGTCCATTAGACCAAGGGCATTTTTATGCACTGCCACAAGTACTTTGGGAGCAAGATGAATCTAACTGGTATTTTGCAAAAATAGAAAGCAATTGAAAATGCTGAAATTGTGTTGTTTCTTGCTGTTAGATTCATTTTACTAATTCAATTAATGTTGATTATATTTTTACAATTGCTTCTGGATTATTTGAAATGTTATGAACATTTTAGTTTTGCAATCTGAAGAAGTATTAATTTGACTTGCATTTTAAATTTGAATTAAGTTTGATTATTTCCTAAATGCAATTTGATGATGATGATCATGATGACAAGGCATGTTGTCTAGGTTAATGACAGAGTAAAGATCTGGGGGTGTTACACTCAGACTCTGGACCACACTGTTCTAGGTCTTGCTGTCGAGTTGTACGCCACTCGTACTCGTCTTTACGACGCTCTGACACGATTGCTGCTAGCAGTCAGTGCAGGGATGCACCCAGAGTACATCCTTTACCTGCACAGGACGGAGATGCCACCAGGTATTGAGTGGCCTGCTGTTGGAGGTTTTACTCCTCCACGTGGTCCTCTTCTTCCAGTTCGGGACCAGGTTCTGCACCAGAGTGTTCACGGAGTGCAGGATCCTTATATCGAGGGTACACGGCTCCGTCACCTGCAGTTGCCTGGCTACAGTGGTTTTCTCTGACGCTGATGTAGCATATCGCTATGCCACGTTGTTGTATCCCTCCACCGCGTGCCTGCGTGCTGCCTAGTGTGTCTAGCTTTCTTGTCCGTTGTAGTTACGCTGGCCTGTAACCGAATCTATGTATGGATCTTTATGTCATGTTTGACTATGATGATGTATCTTTTTCACTTCCTTTGTTGTGCATGTTAATTCATGAATGATTCCATGCATCTGCAAATGCTTGTTGCTAAACTATCCCCCTGTTGAAATGTTAGCAGGATGGCCAACAATCCACCACCGCCCGACTATATGGCTGCTATGATGCAACAGTTTGAAATCAACCGCCAGTTTATGCAAGGGCTTATGGATCAGTTTCCTTGCCCCAATGTGAACCAGTTGTCAGTCTCAATAACTCTGCAAGAGTTCGTGCGCCTCAGCCTGACAATCTTTCGCAACTCCGTTCAGCTACTTGACGCTGATGACTCGCTCCGAGACATCACCTTTGAGATGGAGTCTGCTAATGTTGCACCCGACAGCTATGTCACTTTTGCGTCCTACTTCCTGAAGGGCCCCGCAGCTCGATGGTGGGACACTCACAGGCGTACCCTAGCTGTTGGTACCATCATCACTTGGGTGGAGTTCCAGGCTGCTTTCTGTGCCCGCTATATTTCTCAGGGAGTCATGGACCGGAAGAAACATGAGTTCCGCAACCTCACTCAGGGCAACGAGTCCGTGGAAGTCTATCAACGGGAGTTTCTTGAGTTATCTCGCTATACTGAGGAGGATATCACCACTGATGCTCGCAGACAGGAGAAGTTCCGTGAAGGGATCAACCCAGACCTCAAGCTTGCACTTGCTGTTCATGACTTTGCCGAATCAACACCACCCCCAATATATCAATGGGTTACACACCTTTTTTCATGGTTTACGGGGCCGAGGCGGTGCTTCCAAGTGATATCCGTCATGACTCACCCCGCGTGGCGGCTTATGTTGAAGCTGATAATGAAAAAGCACGTCAGGATGCTCTTGACATATTGGATGAGGAGCGTGACCTTGCAGTGGCTCGTTCGGCAATATACCAGCAAGATCTGCGTCATTATCATAGCCGCCGGGTTAAGACACGGACCTTTCAAGAAGGTGACCTGGTGCTCCGGCTCATCCATGATCAAACTGATATGCATAAGTTATCCCTGCCTTGGGAAGGACCTTTTGTAATCAGCAAGAACCTGAACAATGGGTCATACTACCTCATTGATATTCGAGACCACAAGGACTCACACACATCGGAGGAGGAGACCCGCCGACCTTGGAATATTGCTCATCTTCGGCCATATTACACTTGAGCCGCCGGCTCTTGTGCTGTACATACTTTCTTCCATGTATATATTATGATCAAGATAATAAAGCCGGCATCCCTGATAAATCAGGGCCTCTGTCATTTTCATTTCAATAAATCTGAGCCTTTATTATTTGTTCATAAGGATCACTTGGGGGCTACCTGCTCAACGAGCAGAGCCTTGATTACCCTCTTGGTCATCTTCCTAGCCATCTTATTGATCACTTGGGGGCTACCTGCTCAAGGAGCAGAGCCTTGATTACCCTCTTGGTTGGCTTCCTAGCCATCTTATTGGTCATTTGGGGGCTTCCTGCTCAATGAGCATAGCCTTGCATACCCTCTTGATCGGCTTCCTAGACAGGTGGAAACACCAAATGATGGGTTAACTGGCCTGTAAGTCATTGGTACTCCGCCCAGGTAATCCTGGAATGACCCATCGTGTTTTTAACAAGTCAATCTTTTCAATAAGACCCTGAACTTGCTAAAGTTAGACAGGCGGTTTGTCATGTGAGGACCGGCTTATAGGTGTGCTAGAAATAACTTCGTGGCTGTGCGGCCCATGAAAGCACTAGATGTTTTAGGCTTGGCGGCCTATGAAAGCCTTGTTTTTTGATGATTTCTTGTTTTCTGAAAATTTTGGATTCATATCCTTCTTCCATATCAATATATGGTTTTTTACAATTCAGGCCATGTAGCCCTGATTATGACTCATACTTGAGTATATTGGGTTAATGACCCACCCTGATAAGCAGACTTTAAGTCGCCAGGATGATTCTCCTTGAATAAATTCAGGTTATGATTAAGGGTTAAAACCCACGCTGGATTACAATTATTTCAACGTCATCATGCTACAGGTATGACTTTTCATATTTGAATAACTATCTGGGGTTTGTTAATCCGGCCTGGTTGTAGACTTTAAAGTCGCCAGAGCACATTATATTGGGTATTGTGACCCTCCCTGGCGAAAACCGCCAGGGTATATGCTGTTTCTTTGTGTACAAGAATTACGATGATGTTAGATCTCATCCACACAGCTGATAATATTGTACGCACAAGCGGCGGATGGTAAAAATCAACTACGGCGGCTTAAAAACTTTCAAAAGGGTAATACATGCATGATGGCATGGTAGATCATTGTTTTCCAAGGAAACGTCACGCTGCAATCCAATAGCCGCCCTTTGGATCAGTTGTTCTATTCTTGGCGAGTTGACGCCTTCGGGTTACCCTGCGCCGGTTCTTCTTCTTCTCCCTCCATCGTCTGGAAGTCAGATGATGTCCAATCGATACCAGTTAAAACTTTGAATTCAGCTTCATAGTCTATAAGGTTGGACGGGTTGATATCAGGGGCGAAAGTGTGCATACGTATTGGAGGAATGAGCTCTACAATCTCATAAGCCGGTGCTTTCACTTTTTCGTTCTCCTAGGTATAAGCCGCCTGATACTTAGACAAATCTGTCTCCTCGGCTAATTTACTTGCCAAAGGGCGCATCTCTCTTACGCATTTGGTGAAATCGCTGGCATCGAAGGGAGACCCGTCTTCTTTGAAGCTCGGGCAGCCAGTGGCCATCTCCTCCGGGTCTAGCTCCGCCTGCCATGCTTTGGCCCGGCTCAAAGCAGTGATTGCGCCGGCTCGAGCTGGAGATCGCTTGATTTCTTCAATTCTTTTGGGCATGACAGATAATTTATCCAATACATCCCTGAGGAGTGAAGGTGGCTGCTTGTTATGCGAGATAGTCGCTAAGGATCGCTGTGTGCCGGTATAGAGCTGTTCCACCAGAGTGCAAACTGCCTTAAGCTTCACCAACATCTCTTGCCCAAGGTTGGCACTCCTGGGGCCTGTTGAATAAGTACACAAATGAGTCGCCAGGCGGGTTAAGACTAAAAAGTGGAAGCAATCAAAACATTCTGAGCTACTTACCAAAGATGGCAGCCATCATCTCGGATATGTGGCGCTTTAAGCCGGACAATTCTGCAGCAGTTTCCTTCAAAGAAGGTTCGGCAGATTCCGCTCTTTGAACCAGGGTGGCCTTCTCCTTGTCCCAGGCGGTTCTTTCTGTGGAAAACCCAATTTTAAGCTTCTCACTTTCTTCAAGGCTAAGCTTGAGTTTAGAATCAGCTTCGCGTGTCTCAGCTTCTTGCTGTTCAAGCTTGGTCCTTAAGTCGGCCGCCTGGGTCTCGGCCTGAGTTAAAGCATCCTGCACGTAAGAGTTAAACAAATTATAAACATACTTGCCAGGACACAATTTACAGACAAGTCTCTAGCACGTTGCAAGCAAAGTACTTGACACTTGGGGGCTAATGTGTGCAAAAGCTTTTCCTTGCATTTGTATTTTATGAACCGGCTCAGCTTTGTCAAGATAAGCCGGCCCATGTGGGCTATGGTTTGAAGTTTCTTCCAGCTAATAAAAATGAACCGGCTCAGCTTTGTCAAGATAAGCCGGCCCATGAGGGCTACGATTTAACAGATTGTGGACATATATGGACAAGTCTTAACCCTACCCAAAAGTATCTTTTCCTACGGATAAGACTTGGGGGCTGGATGACTATATGTGTAATTGCAACAGATCTTCATACCTCATATTTCTGGCGTAGTTTCTTCACCAAGTCTGCTTCTAGATCATGACCAGTGTGTAGCTGGCTCAGATAACCAGAATATAATTCGCTGACGCCTAAGTGTGAGTAACTTGCAACATCAAATTTGGCCTTCCTCTTTTGAATTAGCTCCTCTTTGGCAAAGTGCTTGGCTAGAACGGTGGGATTCCCCAGCTCCCTGAAGCTTGTGCTAGTAATAATAACATCCTCAGTAGTTTGATGCGGAGTTGCTTCAGCAAGCTTGATAGGACTTGGCGGCTTATCACTGGACGGGTCATCACCCATTGGATCCACTATGGTGTCATGGATTTCTGGTGGCGGGTCATCGGCAACGGCCTCTGGAGTTTGATGAGAAGCTTCTGATATTGTCTGCGTGTCTGGCTCAGGGACCTTGGGGTCTTCGGCCGGCTTGTTCATCTTCAATTTTTTGCTGGGCTTGGCTATGCCACTGAAAGTAAGACACATGAAGAGGTTAATATGTCAGTTGATAAAGGTTAAAGCAAAGTAATTTAATGTTCTCACCCAGGAGCGACTTTGAAGAGGGGAATCTGAGTCCCAGTTGAGTTGCCGGAAGAGGAGTGAGAGGTTCCCTGATAATGTGAATCGGAAGGATTAAGCGGTTGACGGATAAGACCCGCCTTGGGAAAGGAGAGGAGTAAATTCTGTGGCACCTCTTTCCGGCGTTTGCGAGGAGCTGGTGTGTTGGGTAAGCCGGTAGCAAGTTCTCCACCACCACTATTCCGGGTTCTGCGCCGGGCTTCATGCTGTTGTTTCTTCAAAATAAAGTTTGGATCCAAGTAAGCTAAAGGGTGAGAAAACCTTACTTTCCGGGTCACTTGTCGAACGTTCTGTCTTGGCAAAGGTTCTAAGCCGGAGGAAATAATAGTTACCTCTTCACCATCTGCATGGCTGGCTTCCGCGTCATCCTGAGAGTAGCCAGTGTCAATAAGATGTACAAAAAATGAGCCAAGAGAATCAAGTTCTACCTCCGACTCATCATCATCCAAGGTAAACAGATCGTTTGTATCTGGTTTCTTTTTGTTCCTCTTCGGGGCCTTGGTCTTCCCCTGGCTTTCTTTGCCGGCTTATCTTGCAGCTTCTTGCTCCAGAAAGGAGAGTCAACCTGGAAAAAACAAGAGTTGTTAAGAAATGTGCAGGATATATGAATAGTAAATAAAGTAAAACTGGATTGAAATGCTTACATCCGGAGCCGGGTTAAGGGCGCAGAAGGGGTTCAGCCCTGCCTTACTGCAACTTTCCAGAGACTCATTGAGTAAGGACTTGGTAATTTCGTTGATATCCTTGTCTTCAAGGCACGTTGCGTTAAACCGCAGGGGATCTTTGACATCACCCGTATATTTACACATTAATCTGGGGCGGCGACTTAAGGGCATAATCCTCCAGGCAACCCAGCATCGGACCAAATCTATGCCAGTGAGACCGTTAGCCATCAAGGCTCTTACTTTGCTAAAAGTAGGTCCATATTTGGCCTGTTCAGCTGAGCTGATTCTATCGGGAAGTGGGTGCATTGGGCTAAGCCGGCAGTCATGGAAACCCGGCAGAGGCTTCTCGTCCGTTGGAGAGGTGTCCTGACAATAAAACCAAGTTTTGTTCCAGTCTTTGGGGTGACTGGCCAGTGCATCTGAAGGGAAGATGGCGTCTCTTCATCTCTGGATAGAAATTCCGCCAAGTTCAAGCATGGGCCCATCTGTCATCTCTGTCTGGTGGTTTAAATAATAAAATTCTCTGAAAAGCTCAACGTTGGGATCTTTTTGAAGATACACTTCGCAAAAGACTTGGAAGTTGCAAATATTGGAAACTGAGTTGGGTCCAATGTCTTGAGGGTGGAGCTGATAAAAATTCAGGACGTCACGGAAGAATTTCGACCCGGGCAGTGAGAAACCTCGAATCATATGATCAGCAAAGACTATGACTTCTCCTTCCTTTGGCTGAGGTGGAACTTCAGCCCCTGGAACCCGCCAATGAATGACATCTTTAGGTGGCAAGACGCCCATGGTAACAAACTCTTGGAGAGATTGCTCTGTGACCGCGGAGGCAACCCAGTCACAGGAGGTGAAGGTCTTAGACATGGTTGATTGGATGAAAATCTACACAGGAAATCATGGCGGGTCAAATTGATAATTATGAGCTACCCGGTGGTAAAACAAAGTAAAGCTATTATGTAAAAATGGTTATATGCAAGGGTTGGTAAGCCGTTTAAAGGTGGCAGGAAGAAGAATCGCATGGCTAAACCGGCAAGGTATGAGTCGGATGAAGTCAAGCTTAGACAAACACTGGCGGCTTAAGCGACACATTTGGTGATTCACAAAGTGTTATTTGAACCGCCCATACAGCGGTGATAGAGCCAAAGGTCACAAGATCTAGGATCGGATAAAACTCACTAAGTGTTACACAAACAGGTTCCATGAAAGAGTTCTATGATTTTAGATCTACAACAGGTTCAGAAAAGGGAAATAATTGCTAACCCTAATATGACAATGGAAGAACACACGAGCAGGGTTTGAATCTCAAGAAGACAGGGTGCTTCTACTATTGGAAACAGATGCTAAAACTGCAACCGCGTGACTTTGAACTGCTTTTCAGATTGAACTAAAACTTGGCGGAGAAACCACGATGAACTCCGATGAACACTGATGAACTAGGGTGATTAAATGCAGTTTGAGGATGAGAGGAAAGGAGCACCTGTTGATGCTGTTGGTTAGCAGAGAGGTGCCGCGGTTTCTGGACGCGAACAGGTCGATGCAGCGGCCTGGGTCGGAGCTGTTGAAGGAGGACCGACGGCGGCGGCAGAGCTCGGGTCGCGGTGGTGTCGGAAGGAAGGAGATTAAGAGGAAGGGGCAAGGGTAAAAAAATGAAAAAGAGGACCCTGTCCCTATTTATAAGGAAAGGAAAGAATAACATGTGCGGAAATCGAGGAAGCAAAATGAGTAAGTTAACAGTGCGAGCGCCTCGATTCTCGGGAAGTCAATCATGATAAAGATCTGTTGAAGATATCCTGGGCCTTGTGCGGATTTAATGCGCATGGGGTCATGGCGAGTTACAATGGTTTTTTTTATGTGATGTTATGGCGAGTTATGACGATCTGTTAAAGGCTCGGCGATGAAACAAGCTGTTAAGTTAAAGAGTGAAGATTGATATGAACAAGTTCAAATCAACCTGGGGCCTAATGTTGGGGATATAACTCCGAGGTGTAACCCTCCCAGGAGGGGCCGGGTTACACCGTTGGCGGTTTATTATGAAGAAGGCCCAAGAGGTCCAGAAGGCATAGAGGTGGTGGTTCATAAAGCAGGCTTATTGAAGGCTCAAGACCAGGAGGTGATTCAAGGCCCAAGGGTGTGAGTCGCCACATGTCAACTTGTTCTGTAAGGCAGGTTTAGTTAGAAACCGAGCCGGTCATGTTTGTGTGAGCCGGCCGGGACTCTGTAAACCGCCGGGCATCAACCTGTATATAAAGGGGTGACCTGGCGGCGGGTTAGGGGCAAGCAACAAGCAATCGAGAACTAGGTCAAGCGTATTCACTCCCTTGTAATCGAAACCCAAGTAATACAACTAGAAGCAGGACGTAGGATTTAACTTCATTGAGAGGTGCCGAACCTGGGTAAACTCCTTGTGTCCTTTATCCCGCTCAACCCCTTTAAGCTAACCTAGTTGTGATGGCTCCACACCTAAGTCCTTTCACTAGGACATCTGCCGTATTAAACCCATGACACATCTCCAAGTGGTCCACTCTTTTGAGTGGTTGGGAGTGCTAGGTCAAAGCACAACACATAAAGGAAAAATTAGAGTTTGAAGAGATATATAAGAAGTGGCCTATGATTGACGAGGATGAATGGAATGAGTTCAAGAAGATCAATGAGCCTAAGGCCAAGGCGATGGCAAATTGGGGGCGTGATATGAGGTTGAAGAACATTGGTGCCCACAACCTCAGAAGTCACGGGTACCCAGGGAAGAGGAAGAGGTGGGACAAGGAAGATGCCAAGTTAGCTGTGCGGGTAAACCAAATCCCTACAAGCAATTCACTATAACAATTTTGTCCACTCCTGGTACACTTGGGATCCCATGAAAAAGGAGTATGTCTTGTTGGAAGAGAAAAGAAAACAAGTCATGGAACTCATGGTAATTAATTAACTCGTATGTTTTTTTTACCCTAATGAAGTGCATTTCTTTACAAACAGTCACGTTTCTAAACGGTCATTTTCATGTTGCAGACAAAGTATTATGCGAAACCTCGGGACCCAGGGGAGTCGTTTGTAAGGTGGTCCGGCCCTCGGACCAAGGCTTGCAACGTGGTCTTAGGCAATGACCCAATGACAAAGCTGGTGACTAGTCGTGTGACCGGCACCGGCTATCATGAAAGATGGGACACACATTTTCCAAAAGACCCTGAGCTTAAAAAGTAGAGAAGGCAAGCTAACCAGGAATCCGTAGATGCCAAAATGGCCAAAATGAAAGAAGAGCTGGAAAATAGTTTTGAGACCAGAGTAGCATGTGGCGCCCCTGCTCAACCGTGCACTAATCATACACGCAAACGTGCATGATCGAGATCAGAGACTCACGGGAAGATATCACAACACAACTCTAAACACAAATAAAAGTCATACAGCCTCATATTACAAGCCAGGGGCCTTGAGGGCTCGAATACATAAGCTCGCGCACAAGCGTTAGCGGAACCAACAACAGTATATGTGTACAGACATAAAGTTAAACAAGGGTGCCTTAAGAAGGCTAGGAAAACAGTGATAACTAGATCGAAAAGGCGCAGGCCTCCTACCTAGGAGCCTCCGAAACTACTCCTGGTCGTTGTAGGCTCCTCCGGGGATATCCTACTCCTGGACTCCATAGTCTGATCGTATCAACTAGGTATGGGGAAAAGAGGCAGCAAAGCAACTGTGAGTACTCATCCAAAGTACTCGCAAGACTTACATTAGAACTATACTAAGTATGCATCAGTATCAAAGGAATGGGGCTAGATCTTTGGACTAAACTACAGAAATGCCAGAGTAGAGGGGGAAAAGGCCTAGCCTATCGAAGACTAGCATCTCGAAGCAATCTTGCAGCATCAGAAGAGAGTAGAACATAGTAATGTATAATAGCAATCATATATTAGTAATGCCTTGAGATCCTTCGTCGACTACCCTGCGAGAAAGTGATCCCGAGAGCAGTAGTAACAGTTTAACATTGTATCAGTATCCGTTCATAGTTGTAGTAGATCAGGATACAACTCCTAGCATCCTGTTACCGTGGACACGGCTATTCGAATAGATTACTTCCCTGCAGGGGTGCACTACTGTTACCCAGCACGCTCGATTACATCTGGCCGGACACACTTGCTGGGTAATACCTGGCCTCGGGTAATCGACAAGGCGTAGTTCTACCTAGGCTCAGCAGAGAGGTCAACACGCCGGTCTAAATCCTAAGTGCGAAGGGGTCTTGGGCCCATCGCCCTCTGCACTCCTGCACGTTGCGTGGCTGGTCGGGGCCCAGGCGCGACACTGTATACACAAGTGACGTATCCAGCCCACCCCAACGATCAGCCCGCATCTCTGAACTGTGACATCTGAAGAGCTTTCGGGAGAAACGTACGACGTAGAGGGTCCCATAACCATTATCCTGCATGGTGGTAGTGCGTATAGGCCAGCGACCAACTCAGATCAAATACCCAAATCCATTAGGCATGTTCTAGTAGCTCACAGAGGAGATCAAGGTTCCTGTCGCTCCGACTTGGTAACACGCGAACCACGAACAGGGACCAGGCCCACCTCTCTCCTAGGCAGTCTCCGCCTGCCCTGCTGTTCTGCCACAATACCTCTCGCGGGTACACTTGGGGCCGAACCATCTTTAATCAGAGGACTGTCGAGATTCAATCCCTACCATCAAATGAAACCGGAGGAATCACCCTCGATAGGTTCACAATTGATTTACTGTTCGACTGAGAGATCACCGGGATTGAGCTACGAGGTATCACCCTCATTATGATCACACCGGATGTGCTACACTACAGAGTTGTCATCGAGAGTGAAATACAAGGAATCACCCTCAGTAGATCACACTTGGTGCGATTCGGCAGAGTCGAACAATTGTTAGGGCCTTTAGGGGTGTCAGGTCTCAGTTCAATAATCCACCATCTCGGACGACCCAGTTAAACTGGCATGGCAACACGAACAAGGGTGTAGGGCCACTGATGGGACACTAACTCACCTACACTAAGCATATAGGATAACAGATATAGTATCAACTGTAGGTTATCAAAAGCAGGCTATGCATCAGAATAGGAGCTATCGGAGTAAGAACAGAAGCAATTCTAATGCAAGCATAAGGGAGAAAGAGTAGGCGATATCTGGATGATCAAGGGGGTTTTGGTTGCTTGGAAGCTCTGCTGAAGGGGTCTGGTCATCGACGACGTAGTCATACTCAGCAGTGTCGTCGGCAGTCTCGGGGTCTAACGGGAGAGAAGGAGGGGGAAGAAACAATAAATACACGGCAACAAATGCAATAGAGATGCATGGCATGGCAATATGCTGTGCTGGGGGTGACCTAATGCAGTGCTACACGTTGCAGACGAAGCGGGAAATTAACTGGAACATTTTCCCGGTTTCAGACGTTTGTCAGACAGATGAACCGGAGAGGACGGTTCCATGTTCAGGTAGGTAGGGGCACCTGATAGGTATGTGGATAGCGTATTCGGATTCGTCATATATTTTTGATCATTTTTCATATATAAATTATTTTCATCCGAGTTATGATTTATTTTATATGAATTTTCAAAGTTTTAATCATTTTCTGGAATTTCTGAAATTAATTTAATTACTAAATTCGAATTATCCAAAACCGTGACTAATACGTCAGCATGACGTCAGCAGTCAACACCAGCCGGCCCAGGTCAAACCTGACGGCTGGGACCCACATGTTAGTGACTGATTCAACTAACAGAGGTTAATTTAACTAAACTAACCTAATTAACTAGTGGGGCCCTACTGTCAGTGTCTCAGACTAATTAATAGATTAATTAGCAGATTAATTATATATTAAAAACATTTAATTAACATGGGGGCCACACGTCAGGGATTGAGTTGCCCAGTCAGCCGAGTTGACCAAGTCAACTTGGTCAACTGGGCCCGTGGGTCCCAGCGGTCAGCGGCACAGGGCGGCCAGGTGGCAGCCACGTCGACGTCGTCGCCGGAGTTGCTCCGGCGACCGAATCGTGCGGCGGCGCGCTCGGGAGGTGATCGGGAATCGGCTACGGTGGCTCAAATCGGGCGCGGCTAGGCTCATTCGAAAGCTGGGACTCGCCGGCGTCGAACGGTGGTGGTGCGAGGTCCTGCGGTGGCCGGAGTAGGGCAAAGCGTCAACGTCGGCAGCGATACATTCGGGTGAGCTCCGTTTAGTCGACGCAGGGCACGGCAGGCTACAGGGTTTGGCGCATTGGGTTCCTTGGGAGCCCAGGAACAAGATGCAGGGCTCGGACGTGGCTGGCGCGGGCGTTGGCTGCGACGGCGAGGTAAGCCGCGGCAGCGGGCACGACATCTATGGCGAGGCTAGCTACGGCACAGGAACGACGACAGGAACGAAGGGAAAAGGAGGCAGTGCTCACTGGGATCCTGCAGAGGTGCTTAGCAGGCTCGGGGAGGGCTCGAGGTCGCCAGAATCGGCGGTGAGTCGACAACATCCGAGGAGGAAGAAGAGCTCGCCGAGCTCGAAGCAGTGGCTCCCGGCTCCAATGGCTCGGCGTAGCCAACGTAGAGGACGACGGCGGAGCCCTATGACATGTCGTCGAGGCTTGAGGAGGCCGGTGGCCATGGGATCGAAGCAGCGACGGTGACAGTAGAGGGGAGCGGCGATGCGAGGAAGAATGCGGCGCGAGGAGAAGGAGGGAGATGTGCTAGGGTTCGCCAAGGGGTCCGTGGAGATACTCTTATCCACCACACGGCGGCAGCGGCACCGGCGGATGGCAGACAGCTGCCCATCGGCGCTCGGGCGCGCGCGCGCGATGACACGCAGGAGAGAGGGAGAGAGGTAGGGGAAGGGCTTGGCTGGGCTGGGCTGGGCCGTGGGCGCTGTAGCACTAGAGCCCATAGGCACAGTAGGTTCTTCTCCTTTTTCTTTTTGGTTTTCTACTTTGTTTTTGCTTTCTGTTTTGCAAAATGTTTGGCCACTAATTGACTTTTCTAAAATATGAGATTGTGCCATTTAACTACTTTGCAATATCTAGTACTGCCATAAAAAGGTTTGGAGTCCAGATGTTTTCATTTGAATTTTATTTAAATAAGAATGGATTAAATGGTGTTGTTTTGGTACTATTTCATGATGTTAGAGTCATCTAGGTAATTTAGGAGGTGTTGTTTTCCTGAACATAATTAATTATGGAATATTTCCAAAATTATGAACATTTTAGTTTCCAATTTGAATAACTTTGATTTTTCACTTCATATTTGAATTTAAATTTGAGTAGGAATTTGAAATGACATATGAACCAAAGATGATCAAGACTAGTTAATCATCATGACTTGGCATTATCAGAGGGTGATCAATATAGCTTAATACATGGGGAAGTTACATAGCAGCCATGGTGAAAGTCATAGTGGAGAAAATGTGGCCCGGTCTAGTTGAGGCCATGAGACAGAGGTTAGTAATGTGGAAGCTAATGGCCTGCAAGTGCACAAGGTTTAGTTGTAGCCTTTTCAAAGTAAGAGTATCCATCCCATAGGAAGAACGGGAATTGGACTTTGTCTCATATATAGACTTACGGAGATGTGCCTGCAAGTTAGGTGTAGGCGTGAAGCAAAATGAAGGTGGAAGATTGTAATGATTTTGAGTTGAGTGCGATCAAAAGTAAATAACACAAAACAATTAAATGAGCGCAGCAGAGCGAATAAAGCTTTGAAACCGATAAAGGATTAAAGCGTTCTCAGGGAGTCTGGAATTCCCATTGGTAAGTGTCTAACGGAACATATGCCACTGCATAGTTCTAAGTTGGATACTTGAGTCACTCTTGATATTTCTGATTGGGCGGATCCGGGTATAGAATACGTTCTACTCGAGGTAGACTTCGTACCACGCATGCAACTACCATAGTTTCTCTGCTCTGCTTCTCACTACACTAATTAAGGGTTTCCCCATGGACATGGCCTCACCAAGGGTTCTCAGTTATTCCCCGATCAATTGCAAAGGTGAGGTAGAGAGGCTTTTACTGTCACCTCAAATTACCTCAACATCCTAACCTTTACAATGATAGTAATATGCTTCATGGCCTTGCTGCGAAAATGCTGAGTGGGGCCCCTTCACAACATTCACGAAGGCTATTAAACCAAACATTCAACAGAGAATCTCATATCCTTATTAATGTTTCAGCTCCTATACATACCAAGGTTCATCCATATCCCCGAGAACTAAGGGAAATACTCACACATGGAAATGGCAAACATCATACGAATAGCGGTGGTAAACATGGATGGAACTAACGAGTAATACACGTAGTGATCCACAAGGGTTCAGTATTACAACAAGATGGAGATGGGTGTCGATGAAGATGATGGTGAAGATGATTGATGCCAACGTCCCCTTGCATGAGGTGGTGGTGACGGCGATCTCCTCCTTGCCGATTCCCCCTCCGGATGCCTTTCAGAGGCTAGGGTTCTCTATGCTGGATGAGTTTCTGGAGTCTTTGGGCGTCTTGTCCTTGATCCGATCACCCGAGGGTGAAGTAGTTAACCAGTGCTACTTGTGAGCTGCATTGGGATTTCCCCGAAGAGGAGGGGATGATGCAGTACAGTAGAGATAAGTATTTCCCTCAGTTATGAAACCAAGGTTATCAATCCACTAGGAGAATCACGCAACACCTCGTTAGCAGCACCTGCACACACAACAACAAATCCTCGCACCCAACACGAACAAGGGGTTGTCAATCCCTTGGCGGTCAATTGCAAGATTAAATTGTATGGTGATAGATAAATAGATCAAACAAAAATACAAAATAAAATAAATAAAGTAAAATTGCAGCAAGTATTTTTAGGATTTTAGTATATGATAAAGGTAGACCCGGGGGCCATAGTTTTCAGTAGAGGCTTCTGTCTTGAAAATAGCATACGGTGGGTAAACAAATTACTCTTGGGCAATTGATAGAAAAGAAAATAATCATGACGATATCCAAGGCAATGATCATGTATATAGGCATCACGTCCGAGACAAGTAGACCAACTCCTGCCTGCATCTACTGCTATTACTCCACACATCGACCGCTATCCAGCATGCATCTAGAGTATTAAGTTCATAAAGAACGGAGTAACACCTTAAGCAAGAGGACATGATGTAGACAAAGTAAATTCATGCATGAATAAACCCCATCTATTTACCCTTAATAGCAACGATACATACATGTCATGTCCCTTTCTGTCACTGGGATTGTGCACCGCATGATCGAACCCATTACAAAGCACCTCTCCCATTGCAAGATAAATCAATCTATTTAGCCAAACCAAATCAATAGATCAGAGAGAAATACGAAGCTATAACAATCATGCATAAAAGAGTACAGAGAAAACTCAAATAATATTCATGGACAATCTGATCATAAACTCACAATTCATCGGATCCCAACAAACACACCGGAAAAACTGATTACATCAGATAGAACTCCAAGAACATCAAGGAGAACATTGTATTGAAGATCAAATAGAGAGAATAAGCCATCTAGCTACTAACTATGGACCCGAAGGTCTATGGTAAACTACTCACGCATCATCGGAAGGGCAGCAAGTTTGATGTAGAGCCCTTCCATGATTGATTCCCCCTCCAGCGGAGTACCGAAAAACTCCTCCAGATGGGATCTCTCAAGAACAAAAGCTTGTGGCAGCAGAAACAATATTTCGTGGACTCCTCTGTTGGTTTCCCGATTTTAGAGAATTTATAGAGGTGGAATTAGGTTAAACAGAGCCGTGCGGGCTCCATGAGGTACCAGGGCATGCGACCCCACCAGCCGCACCGTGGTGCCTCGTGGGCCACTGCTCCATCTTCTGGCCCACTCCCGAAGCTTCCAGGGTCTCTCCAGTAAAAAATCTCCAAAAAGTTTCGTGGCACTTGGACTTCGTTTGGTACTGATATTTTGGAACACCAAAAATAGGCAAAAAACAGCAACTGGCATTGGGCACTAAGTTAATAGGTTAGTCCCAAAAAATGATATAAAGTTGCTTGTGAATGTATATAAAACATCCAAGATTGACACTATAATAGCATGGAACAATAAAAAATTATAGATACGTTGGAGACCTATCAGCATCCCCAAGCTTAATTCCTTCTCGTCCTCGAGTAGGTAAATGATAAAAACAGAATTTTTTATGTGGAATGCTACCTATCATATTCATCATATATTCTTTTCTTTATGGCATGGACATTTGGACTTGAATGATTCAAAGCAATAGTCTATAATTTGACATGAAAACATAAATACTCAAGGATACTAACAAGTAACCATGTCTTCCAAAATATCAACGCTAAAGAAAGTTATCCCTAGCCCATTATGCTCAATTATTGATCCATTCATGAAACACACTCAAATATTAGCTACATCCAATGCACAAGTATGACAATAGTGCTCTCTAGTTGGTGCTTTATAAGAGAAGATGGAGACTCAAAGTGATTTTTTTTGCATAAAAGTAAATAGATAGGCCCTACGCAGAGGGAAGCATTGATATGCAGAGGTGCCAGAGCTCAAGGCTTAAATTAGAGAGAGAAAATTGTTTTGAGAGGCATGCTTTTCCTATCAACGAAAACGACCAAGAATTCCCAATATTTTCCATGCTAGGCACATCACAGGCGGTTCCCAAACAGAAAAATAAAGTTTTGTTTCCTTTCCACCATTCTTTCACAATCCATGGCTAGCCGTATGCACGGGTGCCCTCCATACCATCACTTTCCAAGGAATTTATTATTATCATCATATTAATATATTTTTGCATTTCAGGACTTGGGCATCCCTAATACCTGCCACTGTCTTGTGCAATGACAAGTGAATAAACACTCATCGTGAGAATAACACACCTAGCTTGGAAAATATTGGCCACCCCCTGCCACTTCATGAGTGGTACGGACACACAAAAAGGTAAATTGTTTTGAAAAATTTAGAGTTGGCACATGCCAATTTACTTAGAACGGCAAGGAAATACAACATATTGGTAGGTATGGTGGACTCATATGGCACAACTTTAGGTTTAAGGATTTGGATGCACAAGCAGCATTCCCGCTTAGTACAAATGAAGGCTAGCAAATAGATTGAGAAGCAACCAACCAAAAAATGAAAACGGTCATAAACATGCATTGAACATAACTAACACCGAATAATGCACCATAAGTAGAATATAATTTCATTGCATAACTATTGACTTAATGTGCATGCATAGGGAATCACAAACCTTAACACCAATATTCTTATTAAACCACAATTACTCACTAACATGACTCACATATTATCATCCCCATATCGCAAAACTATTGCAAGGAATCAAACTTATCATATCCTATGATCTATATGAAAGTTTTTATTATATCCCTCTTGAATATTCATCACTTTGCGACCAAATTCATATCTTGTGCAAATTACCATTGCTATTATCAACTCTCAAAAAGATATAAGTGAAGCATGAGAGTGCAAATATTTCTTCAAAATTTAATTCCTATCAACTTTGAAAAAGATATAAGTGAAGCATGAGAGTGCAAGTATTTCTTCAAAATTTTATCAACTCTCAAAATAATATAAGTGAAGCATGAGAGTGCATGTATTTCTTCAAAATTCAATCCCCACCGTGCTCAAAAAGATTTAAGTGAAGCACTAGAGCAACTGCCTAGCTCAAAAAATTTAAGTGAAGCACATAGAGCATTCTAACAAATCATGATAAACGTGTGGCTCTCTCAAATAAGTGTGTCCAGTAGAGATGATTGTGACAAACTAAAAAGCAAACAAAGCAAAGACTCATAGAATACACGACGCTCCAAGCAAAGCACATATCATGTGATGAATAAAAATATTGCTCCAAGTAAAATTACCGATAATTGGTAGAAGAAAGAGGGGATGCCCGATGCCTTCCGGGGCATCCCCAAGCGTAGTTGCTTGGGAGTCCTTCAATATGACCTTGGGGTGCTTCGGGCATCCCCAAGCTTAGTCTCTTGCCACTCCTTATTCCTTTATCCATCGTGATTTCACCCAAAACTTGAAAACATCAATCACACAAAACTCAACAAAACCTTCATGAGATCCGTTAGTATAACAAAACAAATCACTACTATAGGTACTATTGCGAACCCATTCATATTTTATTTTTGCATTATACCTACTATATTCTAACTTCTCCATGGCTTATACCCCCCGATACAATCCATAGTTCCATCAAAACAAGCAAAACAATGCATCAAAAACAGAATCTGTCAAAAACAGAACAGTCTGTAGCAATCTATTTAAAAGCTATACTTGTTTAACTCCAATAATTCTGAAAAATTAGGAAAACATGCGTAATTCATATACCAATATTGTGTAAAAAAATTAGATTTTTCTGACGCTCCAGTAGAGAACCAAAATTCCTGCACTGGATGTAAAACTTTCTGCTTTACAAACAACATCAATTATACTATCTTCCAAATCATCCCAAAGGCATTACTTGGCGCAAACACTAATTAAAACATAAAACACAATCACAACAGTTGCATAATTGTGTAAACACACAAGAACAGTAGAATAAAAATTTATTGGGTTGTCTCCCAACAAGCTCTTTCTTTATAGCCATTAAGATAGGCTTGAAATTTCAATGATGCTCGCATGAAAGATAGTAATTTAAACACGAAGAGAGCATCATGCAACATGTGAAAAACATATTTAAGTCTAAAATACTTCCTATGCATAGGAATTTCATAAGCAAACAGATTATCAAGACAAACAACATCTAGCATATGCAAATAGGAAGAACGAAACACTAATAACTTTAATATCAGGAAAGGTAATAGAGTAACATAAAAGTTTCAACAACCATATTTTCCTCTCTCATAATAATTACATGTGGGATTAAAATCAAATTCAACAATATAGCTATGATAAAAAATACTCTCTTTATGATCCACGTGCATAAAGTTTTTATAATCATCGATAATAGTAGGATTAGCATTAACTAAAGTTAAGACCTCTCCAAACCCACTCTCATCAAAAATTTCATAAGATTGAACATTCTCCAAATATGTGGGATTATTTTTAGCTAAAGTTGACACTCTTCTGGACCCACCTTCAATATTTTCGCAAGCATATTCATCATGAGGTTTAAATAAATTTTCAAGCTCATAAGAAGCACCATCACCCCAATCATGATCATTGCAATAAGTAGTAGATATAACAAAATCATCATCCCCAAGCTTGTAGTTTTGCATATTATTGGCACAATTGACATTAATAGAATTTATAATAACATTATTGCAATCATGCTTTTCATTGAAGGAGCTATCATGAATCACTTTATAAATTTCTTCTTTCAACACTTCATCACAATTTTCAGATTCATGATTTTCAAGCAAAACTTCATAGAGATAATCAAGCACACTCAACTCACTAGCAATTGGTTCATCATATATAATTGGATCTTTTGAAAAGATTATCAAGTGGATGAGGATCCATATCAATAGATTTTTAGCAAGCGAAGATGCAAGCAAATAGAAGACACATGGCACACAAGCAAAGATAGGAAACAAACAAAAAGGCAAATGGAAAATATTTTTGGAAAAACTTTTTAGAATTGGGGGAGATGAAAACAAGAGGCAAGGGAAAATAAAATAAATGGGAGGAGATGATGTTTTATGCGTAGGTACTTGATGGATGTTGATGATGTCTCCCCGGCAACGGCGCCAAAAATTCTTCCCGCTACTTGTAGACCGCGTTGGTATTTCCTCGAAGAGGAGAGGATGATGCAGTACAGTAGAGATAAGTATTTCCCTCAGTTATGAAACCAATGTATCAATCCAGTAGGAGAATCATGCAACACCTCGTTAGCAGCACCTGCACACACAACAACAAATCCTCACACCCAACGCAAACAAGGGGTTGTCAATCCCTTGGCGGTCAATTGCAAGATTAAATTGTATGGTGATAGATAGATATATCGGACAAAAATACAAAATAAAATAATAAAAGAAAATTGCAGCAAATATTATTTAGGGTTTTAGTAAATGATAAAGATAAACTCGGGGGCCATAGTTTTCACTAGAGGCTTCTCTCTTGAAAATAGCATACGACGGGTAGACAAATTACTGTTGGGCAATTGATAGAAAAGAAAATAATCATGATGATATCCAAGGCAATGATCATCTATATAGGCATCACGTCCGAGACAAGTAGACCGACTCCTGCCTTCATCTACTACTATTACTCCACCCATCGACCGCTATCCAGCATGCATCTAGAGTATTAAGTTCATAAAGAACGGAGTAACACCTTAAGCAAGAGGACATGATGTAGACAAAGTAAACTCACGTATGAATAAACCCCATCTTTTTACCCTTAATAGCAATGATACATATGTGTCATGTCCCCTATTGTCACTGGGATTGAGCACCGCAAGATCGAACCCATTACAAAGCACCTCTTCCCATGGCAAGATAAATCAATCTAGTTGGCCAAACCAAATCAATAGATCAGAGAAGAAATATGAAGCTATAACAATCATGCATAAAAGAGTTCAAAGAAGACTCAGATAATATTCATGGATAATCTGATCATAAACTCACAATTCATCGGATCCCAACAAACACACCGCAAAAAGTGATTACATCGGATAGAAGTCCAAGAACATCAAGGAGAACATTGTATTGAAGAGCAAAGAGAGAGAAGAAGCCGTCTAGCTACTAACTATGGACCCGAAGGTCTATGGTAAACTACTCACACATCATTGGAAGGGCAGCAAGATTGATGTACAACCCCTCCGTGATTGATCCCCGCTCCGGCGGAGTACCGGAAAAGGTCTCCAGATGGGATCTCTCGAAAACAGAAGCTTGCGGTGGCAGAAAAAGTATTTTGTGGACTCCTCTATTGGCTTCCCAATTTTTGAGAATTTATATAGGTGGAATTAGGTCAAAAGGAGCTACGTGGGCCCCACAAGCCACCAGGGCGCGCCTGCCCTGCCGGTGCATCCTCGTGCCTTGTGGGCCACTGCTCCCTCTTCTGGACCTCTCCAGAAGCTTCCAGGGTCTCTTGTGTCCAGTAAAAAATCACCAAAAAGTTTCATGGCATTTGGACTTCGTTTGGTACTGATATTCTGTAAAACCAAAAACAGGCAAAAACAACAACTGGCACTGGGCACTATGTTAATAGGTTAGTCCCAAAAAATGATATAAAGATGCTTGTAAATGTAAATAAAACATCCAAGATTGATACTATAATAGCATGGAACAATAAAAAATTATAGATACGTTGGAGACATATCAACGGGCACTTTCATAAGCTTCATTTCAAAATTCATCTAGAGCATGCATATCCAGTAATCGCTTTTCTCCTACCTCTTTAAGATCAAAGTTCAAATTCTTAATGGCCCAAAAAGCTTTATACTCTAGCTCTAAAGCTAAATGACATGCCTTACCATAAACCATTTTATATGGTGTCATACCCACGGGATTTTTGTAGGTGGTGTGATATGCCCTAAGCGTATCGATGAGCTTCCGTGCCCAATCCATCCTTGATTTCTGCACCATCTTTTGAAGTATCGTTTTCACCTCTCAGCTTGACAACTCCACTTGCCCGTTTGTTTGTTGATGATAGGGCGATGCAACGCGATGTGCAACTCCACACTTGCGGACGATCCTTCTAAATATACCTTGTATAAAATGAGATCCATCATTAGTAAAAAGAACTTTAGGTACTCCAAACCTAGGGAAGATGACGTCCTTGATCATCTTTATAGAAGTGGCGGCATCAGCATGATGCGCCGGAATCGCTTCCACCCACTTGGTAACATAATCTACAGCCACAAGAATATGAGTATGCCCATCTGATGCAGGAAGTGGACCCAAATAGTCCAGCCATCATACATCAAAAGGTTTATAGACCAAATTAAAATTCATAGGCATTTCTTGTCTCCTTCCTATGTTACTTATGTGTTGCCAAGCATCGCAATTTTTAACATACCTATGCACATCCTTAAATAGCGTAGGCCAATAAAAGCATGACTGAAGTACCTTCGTGGCTGTGCGGTCTCCTACGTGATGTCTTGCATAAGGGCTGCTATGATACTCATGAAGAATAGTATTTACTTCATGTTCGGCCACACATCGCCGAATCATACCATCCGGACCATGTCGACGGAGGAAAGGGTCTTCCCAAAAATAATATTTCAAATCACTAAAGAATTTCTTCCTCTGATTGTAATTCATGTCCGGAGGCATATATTACCCTACAAGAAAGTTAGCATAATATGCAAACCAAGGTACTATCTTTTTAATCATTGCTAAACTTTCACCTGGAAAGGAATCATTTATTGGAACAGGGTCGTAAGGTATCCTTTCCATTCTTGATAAATGATCTGCCACTGGATTGTCTTCACCTCTCCTGTCCACGATCTGTAAATGAAATTCTTGAAGCAATAGTATCCAACAGATCAGTCACGGCTTAGCATCCTTCTTGGTGAGAAGGTACCGCAGAGCAGGATGATCCGTGTGAACTATCACTTTCAAGTTAATGATATAAGGTCTAAATTTATCGCAAGTGTAGACACTAGCAAGTAATTCTTGCTCAGTTGTGGCAAAATGCTTCTGGCCTTCATCCAAACTTTAGTTGGCATAATAAACAACATTGTGCTTCTCATCATCTCGCTGTCCTAAAAGGGCTCCTATTGGATAATTGCTAGCATCACATATTATTTCAAAGGGTTCATCCCATTTTCGAGGTTGGATGATTGGTGCAGTTATTAACATGCCCCTTAGCTTTTCATATGCGGAGATACATTCTTCATCATAAGAATAGGGAGCGTCTTTCTGCAAAAGGTTAGTTAGCAATTTTGATAACTTAGAAAAATCTTTAATGAACTGCCTATAAAAACTTGCATGACCCATAAAATTTTGCATTCCTTTTGCATTCTGTGGGTAAGGTAAATTTTCTATTACCTCAATTCTTTCTTGGTTTATCTCAATACTCTTACCTAAAATTCTATGACTGAAAACCACACCTTCGGTAACCATGAAGTGACACTTCTCCCAGTTTAGTATGAGACATGTTTCTTCACATTTCTTTGAAACCTTTTTAAGATTGTACAAACAACGATCGAAATAAGTTCCTTGGACAGAAAAATTGTCCATGAATACTTCAACCCGTTCGTTCTATAAAATCGGCAATGATAATTGAAATGCATTTTTGAAAAGTAGGTAGCCCATTGCACAAACCAAAGGGCATGCTTCGATAGGCATACGTACCATAAGGACATGTAAATGTAGTTTTCTCTTGATCTTCTGGTTAAATGCGTATTTGAGAAAACCCTGAATATCCATCGCGGTAATAAAAATAAGAATTGTTGGCCATTTTTTCCAATATTTCATTGATGAAACGTAAGGGGTAATGATCTTTCCGAGTCCACTTATTCAATTTCCTGAAATCAACTCATATATCATATCCAATAACGGTCCGGGTAGGGATTAAATCGTTATCTTTGTTAGCTACAACCGAAAGTCCTCCTTTCTTAGTTATGCAATGTATCAGACTAACCTACTTACTATTGGAAATAGGAAAAATTATACCTGCATCTAGTAGACGAATTACTTATGTCCTTACCACGTCCTTAGGGTAGGGGTTTAGTCTTCTTTGACTTTCAATTATAGGCTTAGCTCCTTCTTCTATAGGAATTGTGTGTGAATAGATCGATGGATCAATCCCCTTAATGTCCTTCATTGAATATCCAAGAGCTTTGTGCTGCCCTCTTAACACTGTCACAAGTTTATCTCTCTCCTTTTCTGAAAGGTTAGCATTTGTAATAACTGTTGGGGAACGTAGTAATTTCAAAACTTTCCTACGCACACACAGGATCATGGTGATGCATAGCAATGAGAGGGGAGAGTGTGTCCACGTACCCTCGTAGACCGAAAGCGGAAGCGTTAGCACAACACGGTTGATGTAGTCGTACGTCTTCACGATCTGACCGATCCAAGTACCGAATGCACGGCACCTCCGAGTTCAGCACACGTTCAACTCGATGACGTCCTGTGAGCTCCGATCCAGCAAAGCTTCACAGGAGAGTTTCGTCAGCACGACGGCGTGGTGATGGTGATGATGATGCTACCGACGTAGGGCTTCGCCTAAGCACCGCTGCGATATGATCGAGGTGGATTATGGTGGAGGGGGGCACCGCACACGGCTAAGAGATCAATGATCAATTGTTGTGTCTATGGGGTGCCCCCTGGCCACGTATATAAAGGAGTGGAGGAGGGGGGAGGGCTGGCCTAGCTATGGCGCGCCCTGGAGGAGTCCTACTCCCACCGGGAGTAGGATTCCCCCCCTTCCAAGTAGTAGGAGTAGGAGAGAAGGAAGGGGAAGAGAGAAGAGAAGGAAGGAGGGGGCGCAGCCCCTCCCCCTAGTCCAATTCGGACTAGGCCTTGGGGGGGCACACGGCCTGCCTCTCTCTCTCCCCTAAAGCCCAATAAGGCCCATATACTTCTTCCCCGTATTCCCGTAACTCCCCGGTACTCCGAAAAATACCCGAACCACTCGGAACCTTTCCGATGTCCGAATATAGTCGTCCAATATATCGATCTTTACGTCTCGACACGGGCATGAGTCTGAAATACCGATTTCAGCTCTTGGAACATCTCATATGCTCCATGTCGTTCAAAACATTTTTTTGAAGTCCCGATTCTAAGCCGTAAAGCATGGTGCACTAAACTATCAAGTAGTCATCATACCGAGCTTGTCAAACGTTCATAACGTCTGCATCTGCTCCTGCAATAGTTCTGTCACGTAGCGGTGCATCAAGGACATAATTCTTCTGTGCAGCAATGAGGATAAACCTCAGATCACGGAACCAGTCCGCATCATTGCTACTATCATCTTTCAACTTAGTTTTCTCTAAGAACATATCAAAAATAAAACAGGGGAGCTATACGCGAGCTATTGATCTACAACATAATTTGCAAATACTACCAGGAGTAAGTTCATGATAAATTTAAGTTCAATTAATCATATTACTCAAGAACTCCCACTTAGATAGACATCTCTCTAATCATCTAAGTGATCACGTGATCCAAATCAACTAAACCATAACCGATCATCACGTGAAATGGAGTAGTTTTCAATGGTGAACATCACTATGTTGATCATATCTACGATATGATTCACGCTCGACCTTTCGGTTTCAGTGTTCCGAGGCCATATCTGCATATGCTAGGCTCGTCAAGTTTAACCTGAGTATTCTGCGTGTGCAAAACTGGCTTGCACCCGTTGTAGATGAACGTTGAGCTTATCACACCCGATCATCACGTGGTGTCTCGGCACGACGAACTTTGGCAACGGTGCATACTCAGGGAGAACACTTTTACCTTGAAATTTAGTGAGAGATCATCTTATAATGCTACCGTCAAACAAAGCATAATAAGATGCATAAAGGATAAACATCACATGCAATCAATATAAGTGATATGATATGGCCATCATCATCTTGTGCTTGTGATCTCCATCTCTGAAGCACCGTCATGATCACCATCGTCACTGGCGCGACACCTTGATCTCCATCGTAGCATCATTGTCGTCTCGCCAACTATTGCTTCTACGACTATCGCTACCGCTTATTGATAAAGTAAAGCAATTACAGGGCGATTGCATTGCATACAATAAAGCGATAACCATATGGCTCCTGCCAGTTGCCGATAACTCAGTTACAAAACATGATAATCTCATACAATAAAATATAGCATCATGTCTTGACCATATCACATCACAACATGCCCTGCAAAAACAAGTTAGACGTCCTCTACTTTGTTGTTGCAAGTTTTACGTGGCTTCTATGGGCTGAGCAAGAACCGTTCTTACCTACGCATCAAAACCACAACGATAGTTCGTCAAGTTAGTGCTGTTTTAACCTTCACAAGGACCGGGCGTAGCCACACTCGGTTCAACTAAAGTTGGAGAAACTGACACCCGCTAGTCACCTGTGTGCAATGCACGGCGGTAAAACCAGTCTCGCGTAAGCGTACGCGTAATGTCGGTCCGGGCCGCTTCATCCAACAATACCGCCGAACCAAAGTGTGACATGCTGGTAAGCAGTATGACCTGTATCGCCCACAACTCACTTGTGTTCTACTCGTGCATATAACATCTACGCATAAAAACTGGCTCGGATGCCACTGTTGTGGAACGTAGTAATTTCAAAAATTTCCTACGCACACACAGGATCATGGTGATGCATAGCAACGAGAGGGGAGAGTGTGTCCACGTACCCTCGTAGACCGAAAGCGGAAGCGTTAGCACAACGCGGTTGATGTAGTCGTACGTCTTCACGATCCGACCGATCCAAGTACGGAACGCACGGCACCTCCGAGTTCAGCACACGTTCAACTCGATGACGTCCCGCGAGCTCCGATCCAGCAAAGCTTCACAGGAGAGTTTCATCAGCACGACGGCGTGGTGACGGTGATGATGATGCTACTGACGCAGGGCTTCGCCTAAGCACCGCTGCGATATGATCGAGGTGGATTATGGTGGAGGGGGGCACCGCACATGGGTAAGAGATCAATGATCAATTTTTGTGTCTATGGGGTGCCCCCTGGCCACGTATATAAAGGAGTGGAGGAGGGGGGAGGGCCGGCCTAGCTATGGCGCGCCCTGGAGGAGTCCTACTCCCACCGGGAGTAGGATTCCCCCCCTTCCAAGTAGTAGGAGTAGGAGAGCAGGAAGGGGAAGAGAGAAGAGAAGGAAGGAGGGGGCACAGCCCCTCCCCCTAGTCCAATTCGGACTAGGCCTTGGGGGGGCACGCGGCCTGCCTCTCTCTCTCCCCTAAAGCCCAATAAGGCCCATATACTTCTTCCCCGTATTCCCGTAACTCCCCGGTACTCCGAAAAATACCCGAACCACTCGGAACCTTTCCGATGTCCGAATATAGTCGTCCAATATATCGATCTTTACGTCTCGACCATTTTGAGACTGCTCGTCATGTCCCCGATCTCATCCGGGACTCCGAACTACCTTAGGGATATCAAAACACATAAACTCATAATACAAATCGTCACAGAACTTTAAGCATGCGGACCCTACGGGTTCGAGAACTATGTAAACATGACTGAGACACGTCTCCAGTCAATAACCAATAGCGGAACCTGGATGCTCATATTGGCTCCCACATATTCTACGAAGATCTTTATCTGTCAAACTGCATAACAACATACATTGTTCCCTTTGTCATCGGTATGTTACTTGCCCGAGATTCGATCGTCGGTATCTCAATACCTAGTTCAATCTTGTTACCGGCAAGTCTCTTTACTCGTTCCGTAATACATCATCCCGCAACTAACTCATTAGTTACAATGCTTGCAAGGCTTATAGTGATGTGCATTACCGAGTGGGCCCAGAGATACTTCTCCGACAATCGGAGTGACAAATCCTAATCTCGAAATACGCCAACTCAACAAGTACCTTCGGAGACACCTGTAGAGCACCTTTATAATCACCCAGTTACGTTGTGACGTTTGGTAGCACACAAAGTGTTCCTCCGGTAAACGGAAGTTGCGTAATCTCATAGTCATAGGAACATGTATAAGTCATGAAGAAAGCAATAGCAACATACTAAACGATCAAGTGCTAAGCTAACGGAATGGGTCAAGTGAATCACATCATTCTCCTAATGATGTGATCCCGTTAATCAAATGACAACTCATGTCTATGGTTAGGAAACATAACCATTTTTGATTAACGAGCTAGTCTAGTAGAGGCTTACTAGTGACACTCTGTTTGTCTATGTATTCACACATGTATCATGTTTCCGGTTAATACAATTCTAGCATGAATAATAAACATTTATCATGATATAAGGAAATAAATAATAACTTTATTATTGCCTCTAGGGCATATTTCCTTCAATAACAGGAAATTTTTTGGTTTGATCGAGAAATTCATGACTTAATCCTTTCGATAGTGGTTTGAGGTTCGAAGGTGGCAACTCTTCATCCCCCTTTCTTTCAAGAACCACATATACTTCATTGATAAGAGGATTAAGTAGAGGAGCTGCATTCATAATTCTTTCAATTCCCTCTATCTCTTGATCTTTGACTCCCATTCCATGCTTCACTAGACTTCTTTCTATCTCATTCTCAGGAGTTCGAAGGTGCATCTTGGCTAGCTGAGTTAATTCCCTTTCTTCTTCTTCTTGAGATTCCTCGGGATATGGTTTATTTGTTATTGCAGAAAATGGAAATTCTAGCCTATCTTGTCCAGACTTGAGAGATATAGTATTCTTCCTTCGATGGATCTCTGCACCTGCAACATTCAAAAAGGCTTTCCCAAACACTTTATGGAAGTGATCATCTTTGGATATCCCCAAGACAAAGATATCAACGGGGTAAATAAACGAGCCAAAAATAACATTGACATTTTTAAGGATAACATAAGGTTCCTGATACGTCTCCGTCGTATCTACTTTTCCTAACGCTTTTCCTCTTGTTTTGGACTCTAATTTGCATGATTTGAATGAAACTAACCCGGACTGACGCTGTTTTCAGCAGAACTACCATGGTGTTATTTTTTGTGCAGAAATAAAAGTTCTCGGATTGGAACAAAACTTTACGAGTAATTTTTATACAAATAAAGATAGTTCTCGGATTGGCGCGCCCAGGTGTGTTGTCCCCACCTGTTGGCTCCGCAGACTCCAACCCTGATACTATAAAATCACATATTTCGAGAAAAAACTAGAGAGAAAGAATTATCGCGTTTCACAAGACGGAGCCGCTGCCACCTCCTTTTCTTCATCAGTAGGCCAGATCTGGAGTCCGTTTGGGGTTCCGAAGAGGGGGATCTTTGATCTTCGTCATTACCAACCCTTCTCCATCGCCAATTCCATGATGCTCCCCACCGGGAGTGAGTAATTCCTTCGTAGGCTCGCTGGTTGGTGAGGAGTTGGATGAGATTCATCATGTAATCGAGTTAGTTTTGTTATGGCTTGATCCCTAGTATCCATTATTTTCTGAGATTGATGTTGCTATGACTTTGCCATGCTTAATGCTTGTCACTTTGGGCCCGGGTGCCATGATTTTAGATCTGAACTGTTTATGTTATCATCATTATATCTATGTTCAAGATCCGATCTTGCAAGTTATAGTCACCTACTATGTGTTATGATTCGGCAAACCCGGAGTGACAGAAATCGGGACACTTCCCGGTGATGACCGTAGTTTGAGGAGTTCATGTATTCACTGTGTGTTAATGCTTTGTTCCGGTTCTCTATTAAAAGGAGGTCTTAATATCCCTTAGTTTCCAATAGGACCCCGCTGCCATGGGAGGGTAGGACGAAAGATGCCATGCAAGTTCTTTCCATAAGCACGTATGACTATTTACGGAATACATGCCTACATTATATTTATGAACTGGAGCTAGTGCCGTATCGCCCTAGGTTATGACTGTTATATGATGAATATCATCCAACGCATTCACCGATCCAATGCCTATAAATTTCTCTCATATTGTTCTTGCTAAGTTGCTACTGCTATTGTTACTGTTCCGCTTGCTACAAAATCATTGTTATCACTATTACTGTTACAATTGCTATTGCTACTACTATCAAAACTATCATACTCCTTTGCTACTGATCACTTTGCTGCAGATAATTAATCTCCAGGTGTGGTTGAATTGACAACTCAGCTTCTAATACTTGCAAATATTCTTTGGCTCCCCTTGTGTCGAATCAATAAATTTGGGTTGAATACTCTACCCTCGAAAACTGTTGCCGTTGCCGGGGAGCATAGCTATATTTGTTTAGTCACTTGGGATTATTATCAAATTATCACTATGAAGAATCTGAAGGATGCTAAGACTAAGATTTTTCCCTCTAAGAAGAGGGGAGGTAAGGAACTGCCATCTAGCTCTGCACTTGATTCACCTATGTTATAAGTGGACTTGCAACACCACCACATGCTATTAATCTTGATATACCACAAGTTATTGATGATGCTGCTTCTGTTATGAATGATACTCATGATGATGCTAGTACTTTGCTTGATGATAATGTGCCACTAGGTGAATTTCTTGATGAACAACTTGCTAGAACTAAAGCTTTTGAGAATGCTGAAACTGATGAAGAGCTTGAAACTGAAAATCTTGAAACACCTATTAGACCTAGTTCTCCTAGATATGAATTGCCAAAGGTACCCGAAGGTTATGTTATGGATGAGGAGACAACTAGAGACTTTCTTGCTTGCAATGATAGGGATGATCCTAAGAAATTATTATGCAAACTGAAAGAAAAATATTTGAATGCTAGAATGAAATGTGATCCTAAGTTTGCTACTTCACCTATCTTTGTTGATGATAAGAATTATGAATTCTCTGTTCACCCAGAGTTAATTACTTTGGTTGAATTTGATCCTTTCCATGGTTATGAAACTAAAAATGTTGTGGCACATCTTACTAAGTTGAATGACATAGCCACCCTTTTTGCTCATGATGAGAAGACTCGCTATTATTATATTCTCAAGTTATTTCCGTTCTCATTAAAGGGTGATGCTAAGGCTTGGTATAATATTCTTGCTCCTAGTTGTGTGAGTAGTCCCCAGGATATGATTTATTACTTCTCTGAAAAATATTTTCCTGCTCATAAGAAACAAGCTGCCTTACAGGAAATATTTAACTTTGTGCAAATTGAAGAAGAGAGTCTCCCACAAGCTTGGGGGAGGCTTCCCCAATTGCTTAATGCTTTGCCTGATCATCCTCTTAAGAAAAATGAAATACTTCATATCTTCTATAATGGACTAACCGATGCTTCTAGGGATTTCCTAGATAGTTGTGATGGTTGTGTTTTCAGGGAACGAACTGTTGAACAAGCTGAAGAATTATTGAATAACATATTGAAAAATTATGATGATTGGATCCTTCCTGAACCACCACTTAAACCTACTCCAAAGAAGAGGGTTATCTTATATCTCAGTCCTGAAGATATGCAAGAGGCAAAGAGATCTATGAAGGAAAAAGGTATTAAAGCAGAGAATGTTAAAAATTTACCACCTATCGAAGAAATACATGGGCTTGAAACACCACCACCACCTAAGGTAGTAGAGGCAAATTCTTTACTAAAGTTCGATGAAGGTGTTATTCCTTATAATAAACATCCTCGTCAATTCCTTTATGAGTTTGATAATTACATTAGAAAGCAAGATCATTTCAATGCAAATGTTATGAAACAATTGAAATATAATTCTGATATGATTGCTCGCTTGAGTGACTTGTTATTTAGAATCTCCAATGATGTTAGAGGTGTAGGAAAGCATTCCTCTATGGTTCAAACTCAATTAGAACAAGTTGGTAAATCTCAAAGAGAGTTGCTTGATGAAATGAATAGTAATATCAATGATCATGCTGTTAGATTAATGACTAGAGGAGGTAGAATGACTCAGGAACCACTCTTTCCTGAGGGACACCCAAAAAGAATTGAACAAGACTCTCAAAGAGTTAACACTGATGCACCTAGTCCTTCTAAAAATAAAAAGAAGAAGAAAAATGATAGGACTTTGCATGCCTCTAGTGAACATGAAGTAGAAAAACCCCCTGTTAATGATAATGAAGTCTCTATCTCTGATGCTGAAACTCAATCTGGTAATGAACACTCACCTTCTGATAATGAAAAAAGATAATGATGAGGCTCATGAAGACACTCAAACAAATAATAAAGAACCAGATAATGATGTTGAAATAGAACCAGCTGTTGATCTTGATAACCCACAAACCAAGAATAAAAGATATGATAAAAGAGACTTTGTTGCTAAAAAACACAGTAAGGAAAGTGAACCATGGGATCAAAAACCTATGCCCTTTCCATGTAAATCAACTAAGAAGAAAGATGATGAAGAATTTGAACGCTTTGCTGAAATGCTGAGGCCAGTCTTTTTGCGTACTCGCTTGACTGATATCTTAAAAATGCCTCCTTATGCCAAATACATGAAAGACATCATCACCAATAAGAGAAAAATACCGGAAGCTGAAATGTCCACCATGCTTGCCAATTATACTTTTAAGGGTGGAGTACCTAAAAAACTTGGAGATCCGGGAATACCAACTATACCTTGCTCCATCAAAATAAATTATGTGAAAACTGCTTTATGTGATTTAGGAGCTGGTGTTAGTGTTATGCCTTTCTCTTTATATAAAGGACTTAATTTGAATAAACTCACACCTACTGAAATATCTTTGCAAATGGCTGACAAATCAACTGCCATACCTATCGGTATTTGTGAGGATGTGCCCGTTGTTGTTGTAAACGTTACTATCTTAACTGACTTTGTTATACTTGAGATGCCCGAGGACGACAACATGTCGATTATCCTTGGTAGACCTTTCTTAAATACTGCAGGGGCAGTTATTGATTGCAATAAAAGCAAGGTCACTTTTCATATCAATGGTAATGAGCATACGGTGCACTTTACGAAGAAACAATTCCAAGTGAATGGTATTAATGTTATTGAAACATCTCCGACAATCACTATTGGAAGTTTTCAACTACCTCTACCCACTGCCAAAAAGAAATATGAAATGCTTATTGTTGGGGACATCCATATCCCCGTTGAGGTAACTTAGTGTTTCACGAAAGTTATTCGGTTTCATGCTAATTGGAAGTGGTTGTTAATAAGACTTGATCAACCTTATTAATGGATCATTTTTTAGAAGTATGAATTTGATGAATTTAGTAAGCACTACCTTCTGTCCCTACCTTTTGTTTTCTGTTTTTATTAGTTAAATAAAATAAAATGCCATGTTTTGTCTGTTTTCTGAATTTCCCGTGCAATAAAAAAATGACCCAAAAATAAAAGTTCTCATAATACTCTGAAAATTTAATACGATTTTTTCTTAATATTTAAAAGTTTTTGGTGCAAATAACATCAGAGGGGGGTGCACCAGGTGGGCACAACCCACCTGGGCGCGCCAGCACCCCCAGGCGCGCCCTAGTGGGTTGTGGTCCCCACGTGGGCCCCCTCACTTATCCCTTCATCCCATATAACCACCTACCTCCAGAAAAAAATCACCTTTGTTCTCTCTCTCGTGTTCTTGCTCTCAAATCCGCGGATTTCGATCTCTTTGCTCGAAGCTCCGTTTCCGAAACTGTTTCGGGGGATTGTTTTTGGTATGTGCCTCCTCCATTAGTCCAATTAGTTTTTGCTTTAGTGGTTTATATTTTGAGTAATTAGTTGCTCTTGGTGCTGCTGTAGATGAGCTTGCATGTTAAATTCTTAGAGTTCTAAGTGGTTTGAATGCTTGATATGGCCTCTATGCATCCCTATGAGTAGTTGCTATCATTCATATAAAGTTTTGTTGAGAAAAATTTTGTGGACTAAAAATTTCAAAATTTTGTTCATAGGGAAAAGATGAGTATCTTTAGGAAGTTTGCTTCCAAGAAGAACTCCAAGGGAGTTATTGGGGAGTCATCTGATAGTGATCTCCGACCCGGAGAATGGCGTAGATACGGCCGTGCGAGAATGGCCGCATAACCCATTCATTTAGGGGGCCGGAATCCGTCAAGAGTTTGCACAATATGCTGCGAATGCCAGCCTCACTGACTTCATCGCAGCTGAGTTTGAACTATATCATCTTCTCACAAATTCCTTTGTGCAAAGTTTTCATTTCTTAAGTAGGAATAATCCTCCTCAGGTGCAGTTTAATTTATATGCTGAACCCTGTCTGATACCACTTACAGAATTTTGTGACATATGCTTGATCCCTTCTGACAGGGAATTAAGAGAGCCTAGGCCCATAGAGTTTGATGGTTTTTACCGCACTCTGACGGTAGGGGATGAGAGAGGAGTGTCAGGTGTCAGCGCCACTAGTTTACACTTTCCTGCCGTACATTATTTTCCTCTATTTATTGCAAAGTGTTTGCTTGCTAGAGAGAAGGTAGGTGCACTCAGTGCCCCAGACTTTGTTGTTTTACGCCATGCACTTTACGGCGACAACACTTATAGCTTGGGGGCTATTGTGGCACGTCACCACCACATTAACAGATCCAAGGGTAAAATACATGGTGGTATTTATGCTACTCGTTTAGCGAGTCACTTTAACATTCAGATACGCCAGCATGATTATCCTTTACCCACGGTTTATTTCGATCATCAGGCTATGGCACACCACCAGTTTATTGATGGAGAGAACACTAACATTCCTGTTCCATATAACCAGGTTTTCAGTGTGGACACTCGTGATATTAGTCCATTGCCTGCACCTGCTTTGTTTGATCTTATTGCTAGGGGCGGATACAGGATCTTTCCTGAGGACATTGTCGCCTACCAGAATAACCTGGCTGCGGCTGAGGAGGAGCCTCAGGAGTGGGACCCTCAGGTGCCCGCTCCCCAGCACTTCAACGTAGAACCGCATAATTTTAATTATAACTTGTTGTTTAATAAAAGGTCCGTTGTGGACACCTTTTTGCCTGCACCTGCTCTCTTTGATGTTCACAACAAGGGAAGATATTATGTTCTTGAGAGCAAGGCCCGAGCACATAACGCAGTGGTTGTGGCTGCACGGCGAGCTGAGGTGTCTGCATCCCGAGCCTCCATGAGCTATCATTCCGACCATTATGTAGGCTACTGATGGAGATTACCAAGTTAGGCCAAAAGCCTAAGCTTGGGGGAGTACGTATTTCCACCGACATTACTTTCATGTTCACACATTTCATTCCAGTTGTCGGTGTCCACACTTTTTCATTGTATTATCCATGCTAGATTTATTTTCTTGCCTTCTTCTTGTGTGTTTGAAAAACTTTGAGAAAATACAAAAAAATATTTCATGTTTTTTTTCCTAGTGTAGTTAGTTGTAATATTTAAAAAGAAAACCCAAAAAGATTTCATTGTTCTTCTTTTGCTTGTTGGGAGTTCTGCCGTGTAAATAGTTTTTCTCATTTTTGTTTTTCTTTCTTTAATTTGTTTCCTTCCATATTAAAACCAAAAACTCCAAAAATATTTCAGTGTGTTTCTTTGAATTTCTTTTCTGTTTATTGAGTCATATCGAGGAGAAGACCACGATGAAAATGTTGAGTGGCTCTCATATGCATTATTGTTGATCTAACAGAGAGCCCATATTACCTTGTTTTCTTCTTTTTGAATAAAATGTTTCCAGATTCCAGCTTAGTCCACGTCACTATCGCACTATTATTATTTTCATATCGTTCGGTCATGCAAGTGAAAGGCAATAATGGTGATATGTGATGAACTGGCTATGGCAGAGAGAAACGGGTATGAACTCAACTTGTTCTGTTTTTGTAAATATGTTTAACCTAGTATCCATGATTCAGCTTATTATGATCAAACATATTTGCAATGACAATTAGAGATTATTGTTTCTCATGCCATGCTTAAGTAGCTAGGAGTGGATAATGATTTATCTTGGGTGTCAACATTGCGTTAAAATGATTGTGATGTAGTATGATGATATGCTATCCTCCTCTGAATGTTCGAGTGGCTTGACATGGCACATGTTCATGCATGTAGTTGAATCAAAACCAACATAGCCTCTATGATATTTATGTTCATGGTGTTCATATCCTACTCATGCTAGTATCCAATGTTACTTATGCATAATGCATGTTCATGACTGTTTTCGTTGTCTAGCTGGCCGCTTCTCAACCTAATTGCTAGCCCTCGCCTGTACTAAGCGGGATTTCTGCTTGTGCATCAAAACCCTGAAACCCAAGTTATTCCAGATGAGTTCACCATACCTACCTATATGCGGTATTACCCTGCCGCCCTAAGTAAATTTGCATGTGCCACCTCTAAAAACTTCAAATAAATATCCTTTTTTGTGTACCTGGATTGTTCATAGAGCGACAGGAGGTAGTCAGTATCTTCCATGCTAAGCGGGTTATTCTCATGATGAGTGTTTATTCACTCGTCCTTGCACGAGAGGGGAGGTAATAGGGATTCCCAGTCCCTAACTCAAATTGTAAATAATTAAACAAAACTCCCCCAGGACTGTTGTTGGTATGGACGGCACCCGTTGTTTCGGACAAGCCGTGGAGTGTGATTGTTGGTGGAGGGGGGGTAAACCTTTACTTTTATCGCTTGGGAACCGCCACTAATGTGTTTAGCATGGAAGATGCCGATAACTAATGGTCGCGAAGTAAACAAGAAGGGTGCATTTCTCAAAATTTCATTTACCTCTGTTTTAAAACTTGAGCTCTGGCACCTCTGCAAATCACTGCTTCCCTCTGTGAAGGGACTACCTATTTACTTTTATGTTGTGTCATCACCTTCTCAAATAAGGGCTAGAAACTAAGAGCACTATTGTCATTCTCATGCATTGTGTGTAGCTAATGTTGGGTGCATCATGACTGGATCTTTTCTACCATGAATTACAATGTTTAGTCGCTGCTTGAACTTTGGAGGTGCTCTGCATTTATGTTTTACTGTCTCAGAAAGGGCTAACGAGATACCACTATTGTCATATTATATCGTGGTTGTTTTGACAAAGTGTTGTAGTTTGAGATATGTTATTATTGCTCGCTAGTTGATTATGCCATTCATATTAGTTAATATAATTTTTAAGAGTTATTGTCGACATGGTTAGTTATAATCTTTTCTGAAAACCTGGGTGCTACTTAAGCTTATTTATGTAAACAAGAGGAAAATAGTTCGTAAAAGTTTTTCTTTTTCATTTTTAGTTTATCAACTGAATTGCTTGAGGACAAGCAAAGGTTTAAGCTTGGGGGAGTTGATACGTCTCCGATGTATCTACTTTTCCTAATGCTTTTCCTCTTGTTTTGGACTCTAATTTGCATGATTTGAATGAAACTAACCCGGACTGACGCTGTTTTTAGCAGAACTACCATGGTGTTGTTTTTTGTGCAGAAATAAAAGTTCTCGGATTGGAACGAAACTTTGCAAGGAATTTTTATACAAATAAAGGTAATTTCTGGAGCCAAGAACCACTGGAGGGGGGCACCTGGGTGGGCACAACCCACCAGGGCGCGCCTCCACCTCCAGGCGCGCCCAGGTGGGTTGTCCCCAACTGGTGGCCCCGCAGACTCCAACCCTGATACTATAAAATCATATATTTGGAGAAAAAATCAGGGAGAAAGAATTATCGTGTTTCACGAGACAGAGCCACCGCAACCTCCTGTTCTTCATCGGGAGGCCAAATATGGAGTTCGTTTGGGGCTCCGGAGAGGGGGATCTTCGATCTTCGTCATCAGCAACCCTTCTCCATCGCCAATTCCATGATGCTCCCGACCGGGAGTGAGTAATTCCTTCGTAGGCTCACTAGTCGGTGAGGAGTTGGATGAGATTCATCATGTAATCGAGTTAGTTTTGTTAGGGTTTGATCCCTAGTATCCATTTTGTTCTGAGATTGATGTTGCTATGACTTTACCATGCTTAATGCTTGTCACTTTTGGCCCGGGTGCCATGATTTCAGATCTGAACCGTTTATGTTATCACCATTATATCTATGCTCTAGATCAGATCTTGCAAGTTATAGTCACCTACTACGTGTTATGATCTGGCAAGCCCGGAGTGACAGAAGTCGGGACACTTGCCAGTGATGACCGTAGTTTGAGGAGTTCATGTATTCACCGTGTGTTAATGCTTTGTTCCAGTTCCCTATTAAAAGGAGGCCTTAATATCCCTTAGTTTCCAATAGGACCCCGCGGCCACGGTAGGGTAGGACAAAAGATGTCATGCAAGTTCTTTCCATAAGCACGTATGACTATTTACGGAATACATGCCTACATTATATTTATGAACTAGAGCTAGTGTCGTATCACCCTAGGTTATGACTATTATATGATGAATATCATCAAACGAATTCACCGATCCAATGCCTACGAATTTCTCTCATATTTTTCTTTCTAAGTTGCGACTGGTATTGTTACTGTTACGGTTGCTACAAAATCATTGCTATCACTATTACTATTACTATTGCTATTGCTACTACTATCAAAACTATCATACTACTTTGCTACAGATCACTTTGCTGCAGATAATTAATCTCCAGGTGTGGTAGAATTGACAACTCAGCTGCTAATACTTGCAAATATTCTTTGGCTCCCCTTGTGTCGAATCAGTTCCCTATCAATTTTATCAGCAAGCTTAATGACAATGTCGATTTGCTCCAAGGCACAAGGAGATATATCATTTTAGATTTTAGCATAGAGACTGTATGGTATAATAATAATTGGAGAACCAAGATTGCATTAACCAAAATATCATGAGCTTTGGAACGAACATGATAATACTGGTTTACCTGCATTCTTACCTTACGTGCAACCATTGATATAAGAGGTACTTTCTTTTTCAAGTTGGATATCATTTTTTATTACCACTGTAGGCATAGCGAGTTCCTTGACAATATTGATGTGAGGTTTAATCCTAATCCCACAATGCTTCATCTCTACACTCTTCTTATGTTTCTGCGGAAGGTCCGGTTCTATCACCTATGGTTTCTTCTAAGAATGTATCGGGCGTGGAGTGTTAGCAATTTTACACCTTTTATTTATTGCCGACACCAATCTAGTTGCTTTGGCCTTCTTAGTGTAATGTTGCCAATTCTCTTGGGATCCTGTATAAACTCAGAAAAATCTTTCAAGACCTACAAAACCACGTCAGTGTCCAAGCGTAGTTCACCACTAATATCTTTCATCTCATTAGACTCAGAGAAGGTTTTAATACAATCATAATCAGGTTCAACTCCTCCTTTACCTCCTTTATCTAACCTCCAAGTTTCTTGGTTAAATCAAATTTTATCAAGCAACCCCCAAGCTTGCGTGATGCTATAATCCATAACAGCTCCGCCAGATGCAAGGTCAATTGTTTCCTTACATTGACTATCAAGTCCTCCATAGTAATAACAACAATTGGGTCGGTTCAACACAAATGTTCTCCTAACATTGTGTCCTCAAAGTTGCCGGCATTGTCATGCCCATGATCAGGAAAACAGAACCATCAAGCAACACTTGAGCTAGTCTTAGAGGCAAGACTAGGAACCTATTTTACCGTTTATTATTCCACACGTGCACATGAGTTTTCCTCAGAGCCTCGTGGTTATTGCAAACAGGAGAACCATTGCAGTTATAGCATAGAATATAAACTTTGATTATGAACTTGGAGATAAATAATAACTTTTATTATTGCCTCTAGGGCATATCTCCTACAGACTCCCACTTGCACTAGAGTCAATAATCTAGTCAATGCTAATGCACTTTACACCTATGGCATACCAGTATTATGCTTCGCTTGTGGTATAGTCTTCGTCCAACGGATCTGACAAGTTCAGGTCCGTGTGCATCTTTGCACATCCTCACGTTTTCATGCTTTCACTAAATTCATAATTTGTGTGTACTTGGCTTTGTATATTTGAATCACTATCCGGACCTTTATTCCTTAGACTGAGCTATGGAGCCACTATCTGCAATAATGTTCCACTGACCTAAGCCATCTTGAAATCATACTAAGTTCATAAATGAACTGTATGATCCAACACCCTCTTATGTTGGTTCTAGAGCGACAACATACTTTGCCTTCATTATAGAATTTGCCATAGTAACTTGTTTGGAACAATTCCAACTTACTGTGCCACCATATTGTGTATAACACAAAAACCCTTAATTTAAATCAAAAATCATTTGGAGCACTAATGATGACTGCATTGATGTAATTACTTACAACGAGCCTGCATCAATGTAACTACATAGAATGAACTCTTCATAATCACCGCTTGCGAGAAAACATGTCATCAGTGGTACTTTAATACTTAATGACATTTTTCACTGTTATCCTATGATCAATACCTTGATCACTTTGGTAACTTACTCCCAACTAATTTGGAGTACTGGACATATCTGGCTGTTTTACATACCATGGAATACATATTTAATTGCTAGTATAACCCGAATCAACTTGAAGCATCACTACGGTGAGACAATCTCGTCGTAGTCAACTCCTTGAATTTGTTATTAGCAATAAGTCGAGCTTTATGGATAAAAACATTTTTATCCATATCAGTTTATAGTTCCATTCATATTTGTTTGACTCTAAGTCTTTCGGAGGGGTTTATCAAGTTCTAATCTTGAATCATGTGTATGGATACTATCTCGGATTATTTTGGCCTTTAGCCAATTCCAGAGTCAGGATCCACTAATGCTTCCTTGTGTATCATAGGTATACCATTGTCTAACAACAACATCTCATTTGCAAGCGTTTTTCCTACGTGGTTTAGCTGCAAGTTCAACGAAGTCTATACATCTCATGTAGAGGCTTCCATATCAGTTGCAGTAGGAAACTCTAGAACTACTTCCAACGTTTCTTTCCTTTGATCTGATGATGAAGATTATGTTATCTCGTCGAGCTATACTATCCTCCCACTCACGCTTTTTTGAGAAATATTTTCTTCAAAATATACCGCTCTATGTGGCAAACCTTTTGCCTCGGCATAGTGTTGGAGGAATACCCAATAGTTTGGGATGACCTACAAAGTAGCACTTATCTGATTTGGAATAGGTTTGTAAACACTATACACATTCCTTGAATTCCAAATGTTAAGAAAAGACAAAACATGGTTTGGCATACCATACCATGGCGTCATTTCAACAGATTTGATGGCGCTCTTTTCAGTGAAAAAGCCATAGTCTCTAAAGCATCACTTTAAAAGGATAATGGCAAATTGATTTATGTCATCTTTGATCTTACCATGTCATATATGGTTTGATTACATCTTCTCGGACATTTTACTCTCATTGGTGTTCCAGGAGGTGTAAGTTGTGAAACTATTTCACAACTCATCAAACATTTGTTAAACTTATAACTCAAATGTTTCTTTCCGCAATCTAATTGCAAAAACATAATTTTCTGGTTACAATAATTTCTACTTCATTCTGTAAACCTTTTGAACTATTTCAAAGGATCCAAACTAATGTCTCATTAAGCAAATATACACATATCTCCTTGAGTCATCACTATAGATAGACAAATCCACTGCTAGCAACAACACTTATTGGATTACACGCATCAATATGTATGATTACCAATAAGTTCGTTGCTCATTCCTTATGGCTTGTTACCGGTATTTTAGTCACTTCACTTTTCGGACGAAAGTTGCAAGTGTCAGATAATTCATAATCAAAATGACATCAAAATCCATCACTATGGAATTTCTCCATGTGGGTTTCTCAAATGTGACCAAATGCAGTGCCACAAAAATGTGGTATTCTTTTAGTCTTGCGCCATTTAGCGTCAGTGTTATGGATGTATTATATTATCATCAATATTCATAACATACATCCCATTCATAACGGAAGTATGGCCCTAATGTTATACATAACACTGAACAACAATGGTTCTCTTATGAACAACCTTCTTGCAACAAACATTATGCCATGGGCTAGAGTGTATAAAACTCTAAAATGAATTATGAAAATAATCACAGAGGTAATACGCTGATGGAAAGTATGGTAACTTTTATAGAGTTCCTAGAATGTATCTAAACCTCTTTACTATCTAGTCGTTTAGGCTACAGTAGTTCTTGCATCGAGTTGCAACAGAATGCAATCGAATGGGTGTCCTTGTGATCAACTTTTAATCACAATACCCAAGAATCAGTGACTAATAGTTTAATCATAATTCCCAAGAATTACTTCTTTGACCAGCCACTTATACATCTATACCATGTATGACCTTCATACCTGAGCTGGACCTTCCAGTCTTATTTCTCTTTGCCTTTATATTTCTAATAGTTTTGATTCCAATATTTCTCCTACTCACAGAAGAAGCACCCAACTTTAGGAGTGGCGTTAGCCCCGGACTTCCTAGGTGTGTAAGTCTCATTAACACCCTTCGGACTTGTCCTTTCTCTTTAAGTTGTTGTTTTACTGACCATCATCATATGACAGGCGTTCTTCCAGATCCCACTCTCATCCGACTAATGCATAGTAAACATTCCCTAATACTTGCAAACAAACATTGCTTTGGACATCTCATATCTTTTAGCCTTTGTTTGCATCTGAATCTAGTTTTCAGTTCCATGAATATCACATAACTATCCCAAACTTTTGAAGTTCGGGTCTCCTGGAAGCAAGCATATTTCACTTGACCGTGATGGAATTCTAACTTTTGGATCGAAGGACATGAGTCTCATCATCCATAGCATTAGCGGGAGAATAACGAAGGGATGCAATAGGATAAAGACCTTCTCGGCACTATTGAGGACAATCCTCTCATTACATTACCAATCATAAAGTTTTAACCAGATAAATAACAGCTATTCAATTTTCAATAGGGAAGGTGGAAACACGAGCCATTATTCTACAACTATTATGCAAATTACACTTAGACAATGTCCATAATTAATTGCACTGAGAATTAAAAAATTCAATTCTAAAGTGCACTCCCACTCAAATCAATATCTCTCATAATTGATAGTGAGTGATTCAAGATCCATATTTCAATTCAACGCCAAGGATGCAACCATCTCATGTGACGAGAATTTCAGTCGGTAAGCCAACTCGCTGATCACATCTCTATGTGACTCTTGTTCATCTTTTGATGGGCGTGTTCCGAGCTCAGGACTCTCCTGCCTGAATGTCAAGACAACCAAGTGATCTCGCTGTGAGGTCTCACCATCACCCGCCTTACACCTCTCTAATCATTCGTGCCCATGCAACCATGCGGCACCCTGAAAAGATACGTCTTGTGATGGTGCTACACTTGGGAGAACACTAACTACTTGATATTTAAGTGAGAGATCACCTTAATAAAAGCGACAACCACGCAATCAAAAGGGTGCAAATAAAAAGGGATAAATATCTCAGGCAATTCATAATAACATGATATGGGATAGCCCATTCCGATGGAGAAGTACTCATCGTATTCACGAAATTTCAGCCAAAAACGTTGCCGTGGCAGAACTTTTCTGCCAAGGCCTGATTCTTTAGCTTTTCATTCTCCGTCATTGTGTACGTCTTTTGCGTCAGTTTTCACCTCTGCAAAACTTGTCACCACCATGTCGATGCACTAAATAATATTCCCATCTCCATAGCTAATAAAATAGTGCATTACATTAAGGTTGACATGCAGGTCATTAAAGTGACAATCAAATGGCCCCAGCCATCATGCCGAATCATGACACACAGGTCATGTTAATTAATTACATTATATTGTCATCTCATACATAATCTCATTAATATGACGAAGGCTATACCACATCGCATGCAAATCCTACAAAACCAAGTTAGACGCCTCTAATCGGTTCATACAAGATTTTATTTTATGTGGCATCTAAGGTTTCGAAACAAACCGTAGCTACCAACGTCCATCATCAAGTATGATTATTCAAGTTGCTAGATTAATTTTGTGGGGTGTATGAAACACGAGACTTAATGAAAAAATATCGAGCCCCATACTAAACTTCATCATACACGTGACCCCCCATGTAGATCACATCTACATGCTCTTTTGTTTGCGAAAGTTCATCTTTCTTAACTAAGGTGGAACCCAAAGAACTGAGATAGCACATCATTGATCTGTCAACTAGCATACTCAGGAGCAGCATAGAATACTCGTGGATAGCCAGAACTTTGTAAAACAATTCCACCATTCAATCAAGATCAGAAAAATGCAAATTCAAATGAAGCAACAAGAACTTCAAGTAATAGATTACATCTACTAACAATAGATCTTATCTACTACTCACACAAAAAATCTATTAAGCAATAGATCTCATCTACTACAATAGATCTCATCTACTAAAATATTTTTGTGCAATACCCACACATCTCCATGTGTTCTAGATCGTAACTTGCTTCTACGCATAGCACGGCTCATGATGCCACTGTAGGGATACGCAGTAGAAAACAAAAAAATTTCGTCCTATGCATCAGTCCAGGACCACTATGAAGATGCATACAAGGTTTGATCTGATCATTACCAACTCGTAGCATAGCAGCAGCGGAAGAAGAGTTGGTGAAGATCATCGGTGCAGATTCCCACAGCTAGGATTTTACAACCTCCCAACCATGATAATTTTTCCTCCCTCGAACATAAGATCAAATGAACAATCTTTGTACCGGGTTACACACATACGGTGTCACCGATCCAGCAGCACTTCGCCACCCAGAACTACTCGCCGCCGGAGACTAGGCAGCCTTGCGGTGCTACAAAACTATTTCACGCAGTAGCTAGAGAGAGAGAGATGGCAGATCATTGCATGCCATTTGGTGAGAGCTCAAAGGCTCAAGTTGTAGTGTTTTGGAGGGCTCCCTTCCACCTCTATTTATAGGAGAAGAAGGGGTGGGGGGAAGGCAAGGGGTGGCTACCCAAAAGGGCCCCCCATACCAACATAGCCCCACAAAAGGGGAAGCTTGGCCCCCCAAGGCCACCCACCTTGGCCGTACCACATGAGGGGGCTGCCCCCCAAGGGCCCTCCTTCCCAGCACTCTCCACACTTGGGGGGAGCTGCCCCCCATCACATTCCTCCAAAAAAGGGGGGGGGGGTGCCCCTCCAACACAACCCACAAAAGGGGGAGGGCTGTCCCCCGATGAGGAACCCCTCCAAACACTTTGTCCTTTGTGTGTGCTGCCCCTTGGGGCTGTCCGAAAAATTCCGAGAGGACCCAGAACATTTCCGGAACCATACGAATAATTCCTGACGCACTGCGAAACTTTTCCGGCTTGATGGTATTTGTTGTTTTCTCCGAAGCTTTTCCGGTTACTGCGAAACAATTCCAGTTTTCTCTCCAAAACATTTTCGTCGTCTCCAAAACTTTTTCGGTGACTTTCTCTCAAGCTCCTAACATAGTACTCAATAGATAGATGACCCTTAAGTGTGTGACCCTGTAGGTTTGGTGAAATATAGACATGATCGGAACTCTTTCCAATCAATGATCAATAGCGGAACTGTGGACATCTATATTGACCCCAATACCCGCACGAATGGATATTTGAGTGAACCATTAGTTACCATGTGCTCTTCCTGTTGCTTCATGATATGTTACAAAAACCCATGGTGAGATTTATCGGCATCCCCATGAATCAACAACTTATTCACTATGCCAGTTTCCTCATTACTGGTTTTGTTCTTTTATCTCGTTCCGGTGTTCCAGCATCCCCGTGATCAAATCATGCCATGTCTGGCCAGACGATAATGGATACCGTCACACCGAGAGGGCCCAAATAATATCTCTCCATCGATGGAGGAGAGAATCCTAGTCTTGAGCTATCTAGTCCCTTGTCATACTTTTCCATGAACCTGTAAGCTGCCGTTATAGCTGCCCTTTTACAGATGACGTTTAACAAACACCAAATTCATGAAGCAAGTATGAAGGAGCTGGATACTCTCATGGTCAAAGGAATTATGCAAATGTTTAACTTTCTATGTGTTATAAACTATTAACTTGTGATGAATGGATCTCATAGTAATAACAACAATTGGGTCGGTTCAACACAAATGTTCTCCTAACATTGTGTCCTCAAAGTTGCCGGCATTGTCATGCCCATGATCGGGAAAACAGAACCATCATGGAGCATTTGAGCTAGTCTTAGAGGCAAGACAAGGAATTTATTTTACCGTTTATTATTCCACACGTGCACATGAGTTTTCCTCTAAGCCTCGTGGTTATTGCAAACTCGAGAACCATTGCAGTTATAGCATAGAATATAAACTTTAATTACAAACTTGGAGATAAATAATATCTTTTATTATTGCCTCTAGGGCATATTCCTACACCTGTTTAGTCAGGCTATGGGTGCATCATCTAGCCAGCAAGGCCAAGTTCGAGCACATGACAACGGTCGTGATGGCCGACCCTTACCACATGCACGGCAACAACCTTCACAGTCGAGAAGGTATAAAAGAAATGAAGACGTACCTTGGCAAATTCATCGCTCAGCATAAATACGCGGACTAACTACTTGTGCTCTACCGTATGTGGTAAGTGTTCGCTAGCTAGCACCAATTTAAATTCGCTTCCACAGATTTCCAGTATCCTTGATTCATACCAAAGTTGACGATAGTGGTATGTTCTACTGTTTGTGCAGCGACGACCACTGGATCCTCATCATTCTATCCTCAAAGACTGCCAATTCTTATGTCCTGGATTTGTATCGAAAGGTCAAGAAAGACTATAACAAACTGAAGGCAGTTTTGGATGAAGCTCTCTTAGAGTTCGATACCAGGGGAAGAGCCATAAGGCCAGATTGCAGAAAGAAAAATAATGTCGGCTTGTTACCCTTCGCCCACAACACAACCTTTTGTTGCATGTAACAGTCTTGTGAGACAAGTGTGACGTCTGCCTACTACGTCCTGAACCACATGGATGATTACACGCGGCAGCATACAACCTTCAAAAAAAGGACGACATCACCAATTAGGGTAAAACTCTTGCCCTACTCGCACATGATGATCACCGAGTCGAGTTCAGATGGATCCAGAACATCCTTGCCAACATACTGGTCACAATAAGTACACACCACAAGTATTCTACAACACCAGCCGCGCGCGCTCTGGTCGAACGCCACTAGTGTGCCACATACTGGCGGTGTGTGTCGTGGGAACGATTCCGACAGTAGAAGAGGGGTAGGATAAAGGAGCATGATCTACCGAGATTGAAATGGGTGACACAGGTATTTTTTCCGAGTTCAGGCCTCTCACGGCGGAGAGAAAAACCCTACGTCTTGTGCTTCAGAGAGGCTTTCTCTGTTTCCGTATGATCATGAAATTACAATGAGTGTGTGAGAGTAATTGAGAGGGAGAGAAAGAATGAGAGAGAGTTCGCCCCGTCTAAATGGTGAGGGGTGGCTTATAAAGAGTGCGCCACCCCCTCACCACCTAAGTGGAACCATTATTTTGGCCCACTACAAAAGTTGTTCATTATATCCATCCACTATCTATACCTATACTAATTAGGCACTTCCTAGAAATTACCACGTTAATCAGTAATTAGGAGCCGTTTATCTCGTGGGACCCAATTATTACGGTGTAGATCTTCATAATTTTTTTACATTAATCTAATCAAACCTAGAGATAAATAGGAGTCATTAATCTCGGTGGGACCGAGTTATAATGGCAAGATTTAAACTAATTAACTGAAGAAAAAAGAGAAATTCACAACTGTCAATTTTATATGGGTCCAAACTAGAATGGCTCGGATTGAAAACCATTGAACAATACGTACTGGTCACGACCATTAAATCTCCCATATATTCATAAACCTGCCCTAAAAAAACTGCCCTATCCCTAATCATCGGAAAAGAAAAAAAAAATCCCCTAATCTCTCCTTCGCCGCCGCACGGTCCTCTCCTGCTCCACGTGATACTCACGCCGGACCAAGTCAAATCCCACGCCGCCGGCTACCCTCGCGCAGTTCTTTCCGGCGACCTTCAGGCAAGATGCCGGACCCAGTCAAATCCCACGCCGCTGGCCATCCTCGTGCAGTCGCGCTGCTCTTGCAGGTGATCTTCAGGCAAGATACGGAAGTACACCGGCTCAGCACTTGATTGATCTCCCCGCCAGATGTGAAAGTACAAAAACCTGGCGGCTTATCTATCCTCCTCAGATGCAGGCACACAGACGCGAGAACACACGCACATCGGAAACCTGTACATGTGGAAACCTTTACTCGGAAGGTCTATGCCCCTGATCTCAATTTTATGCCCAGCCAACTCTCAGATTGAAAGAGAAAAGATTCATGTGGTTCTACCTGTACATGTGGTCGTCAGTGCGGGAGGCATCAAGGTCAGTAGGTCAGGTTTAAATAAATCAAGCAACAACGTCAACGATGCTGCCAAGGGTTTCTGGATAACCGGTAAGGCTGTAACCCCTTCTCCTAACGTTAATGGAAATTTTCTTCGATGGCCTTTTCATCAAAAAGACTTTGATGCATGTCTTGCATGATGTTTTCCACTAATTTCTCATCTTTAACAACAATATATGTTGATATGATTTCTTTATTTCGTTCTGAACCTATGGAGGGGGCATGGAGATCGATTGCGAAGATTTTGCTCTTTTTTTGTATATCTAACAACCTTTCAGTAGAGGGCTATTGCTTGGTTGCAGTGGGATGATCTGATTGTTGTCACACAATCTGCATCTACATATATGGTACAAAACTCATCACTTGAATTTACTACCTTTTGCATTACGCATGCATGCACGTGTCGTTGAATCTGTTTTTATGATTCTTGCAAGTGTGGGATATATATTCATTATGCTTGCACGCATATAAAGTGTATGCACATCCATAGATTATTTGTTATTCAGCCTTTAGCTGCAGATTGAGTTATTTGTGCAGGAGTGAGAAATAATAGTTCGCATACCTCATCTCCTATCGTATTACTGCTGATATTTCAGAAGTTAATTAGAGACAAGATTCCGCAAGTTTCTCAAAATCATATTTAAAAACTGTTGTTTGTTTCAGGTGAATACATATCTTGTGAGAGTCTACGAGAAGAGAGATTGCTTTGATTCCTGTTTGACTCGACTTGATGCATGCCACCTGCAGGTCATATACCTGGCAATGGTAATTTGTGGAACATGGGACTCGATTGCCAGCTTAAACATGCCTATTCAATATATTGGCAGGATGTTCCCCTTCTGTTTTTTAATTTATACTTTGTTGTTAGTCACTGCTTAGCCCTGAACTTGCAACTGCTATTCTATTTAACATTTCCGCAAAACATATTTAATTATCATCTTGCTTTTGTTTTTCGTATGCACAACCTAGCAAAAAATAGTATAAGTTGTTTCAATTTCAGAACATAAACAGATTTTATGATCATTTTTTTGTCAGATGCTTAATAAAGTAGACTATTAGTACACAAAAGTTTATTTTTAGGCATTGGAATTTCTTTCTGATGTGGCACATGTAATGTCTCCTTTTGCGTTTAACATCAGTTTTAAGTACATTGGGTGTCCGCTGCTACTTCCTGCACCTAGACTCTTCTATTCCATCTAAAGAAAATATACTCCACTCCAGGTACAGTCTTTTACCAAATCATCGCTGAGTGTGGTGTATTCTCTCCTTAGTCAACATAACAAAAAACCGAACCCCGGACGCTAGAAAGAGAAAGGTCGTCGGTTAAGAGATAAAAGATGATGCTGACTCAGGATTGTGGTGGATAATGCAGAGGTTTGAAACGGTCAACCTGAGCCGTGAGGGAAAGAACTGTTTTTTGGCCAATATGCATGCCCCATAAACAACACGGCTTGGACCTCATCATCAAAGACATGGCCAAGGACGAGATTTATCTTATACCAAGGTACTCACATTTACTTTTTCTGCATCCACTGAAATAAGGGTCCAATATTTTTGTAAACTAAAGAGAGCACCCTGCCTGTTTGTTTGTAACAAGAACTGATAAGTACAGACGCAGCAGACTATTATTTAGGGCTGTAAACTGCAGGTGCAGGCATGTACACTACAGAAAAGGAGGAATGTCCGTAGGTATTATTAGTGATAAATATACTTGCATGTCATTAATTTATTCTCTTACACAGGTTTGTCAGCCTATACGGACCTAGGTTGCTGCATGTACGATTAGCACTATGCAAGTTTTCGACATGATAGCCCTTTCCTTGCTTCAAGCTGATTGAAGTATTTGTCGTAGGTGCCAAAAAAATCGTTCAGATTATTTCCAGCCGTATATCTCCTCCATGCCACAATACACATGTTCCTTGCTAGCTAAGGGAAAAGAAACGTTGCCATGCAGACCACCATCCAATTTGTTGTTCTTGATCGTCATTTTTATGGGGTTTGGACGAAGCCACGGAAACATGAGAAAGGCCGTACAAGCAAGTAATTTCTTGATTTGTCATTTATTTGTCACATTTATACCATTATTTGATTTGATTTGATTTCTTTCGTATGTTCATAGCCGGGTTCTTCTTTTTGACAATAGCAACTATGCCCAACATATCATGTGACAAATCATGTGCAGGGCTTCGATGATGATGTATGCCACCTGATCTATTTATTCCTCATTGCATTGTATTCATTTATTTCTCTGTATACACACTCATGGACTGATTGGGTTGCATTTCTTCACAGTTTTATAGCCCAATTCGCTTGTTGTTGTTCAGGTCTTCATGTTCTAATCAGTGGTGGAAGGAAATTTGCACATGCTTAATACTAAGGAGTGAAAATCACCCCAATGCTGGTTATAGTAGCAATCTATTTTAAATTTTATTCAGAAAAGTTTAGTTATGCAATTGCCAATGAACACAAAAACCATTATAAGGTAAAATATTGATATTGAGTGTCACGAAGGAAAAGAAAAATAATATAAGGCACTTCAAAAACTTTGAAGTCTGCTTGCAATAGCAACATCGTTTCTGAAACATTTTATACGGTATTCCTTTAACACAATCTACGGTAAAATAGAAATGGCAACAACCTGCTTTTGTTTTTTAGGTAATAAATGTTGGAAATATGCCCTAGAGGCAATAATAAAATGGTTATTATTATATTTCCTTGTTCATGATAGTTGTCTATTGTTCATGCTATAATTGTATTAACCGGAAACCGTAATACATGTGTGAATACATAGATCACAGCATGTCCCTAGTAAGCCTCTAGTTGACTAGCTCGTTGATCAATAGATGGTTATGGTTTCCTGACCATGGACATTAGATGTCGTTGATAACGGGATCACATCATTAGGAGAATGATGTGATGGACACGACCCAATCCTAAGCATAGCACAAGATCGTATAGTTCGTTCGCTAGAGCTTTCTAATGTCAAGTATCATTTCCTTAGACCATGAGATTGTGCAACTCCCGGATACCGTAGGAATGCTTTGGGTGTATCAAACGTCACAACATAACTGGGTGACTATAAAGGTGCACTACAGGTATCTCCGAAAGTGTTTGTTGGGTTGGCACGAATTGAGACTGGGATTTGTCACTCCATATGACGGAGAGGTATCTCTGGGCCCACTCGGTAATGCATCATCGTAATGAGCTCAATGTGACTAAGGAGTTAGCCATGGGATCATGCGTTACGGAACGAGTAAATAGACTTGCCGGTAACGAGATTGAACAAGGTATAAGGATACCGATGATCGAATCTCGGGCAAGTAACATACCGATGGACAAAGGGAATTGCGTCCGGGATTGATTGAATCCTCGACATCGTGGTTCATCCGATGAGATCATCGTGGAACATGTGGGAGCCAACATGGGTATCCAGATCCCGCTGTTGGTTATTGGCCGGAGAGATGTCTCGGTCATGTCTGCATGGTTCCCGAACCCGTAGGGTCTACACACTTAAGGTTCGGTGACGCTAGAGTTGTTATGGGAAATTGTATGTGGTTACCGAAGGTTGTTCGGAGTCCCGGATGTCACGAGGAGTTCCGGAATGGTCCGGAGGTGAAGAATTATATATGGGAAGTCTAGTTTCAGTCACCGGAATGGTTTCGGGGGTTATCGGTATTGTACCGGGACCACCGAAAGGTGTCCGGGGGTCCACCGGGTTGGGCCACCTGCCCCGGTGGGCCAAGTGGGCTGAGCAAGGGAGGGAACCAGCCCCTGGTGGGCTGGTGCGCCCCCCCCCCCCCCCCCCCCCCCCCCCCCCCCGGAGGGGCCCAAGGCGCCTAGGGTTGGAAACCATAGGGGGTGGGGGCGCCTCCCACCTTGCTTGGGGGGTAAGTTCCCCCCCTTGGCCGCCCCCCCCCCTAGATGGGATCTAAGGGGGCCGGCCCCCTCTCCCCTTCGCCCTATAAATAGAGGGGGGGTGGGAGGGCAGCAGCACCCCTTCCCTGGGGCAGCCCTCCCCCTCTCCAACACCTCCTCCTCCTCCGTAGTGCTTGGCGAAGCCCTATCGGAGAACCACGAGCTCCTCCACCACCACGCCGTCGTGCTGCCGGAGCTCTTCCTCAACTTCTCCTCTTCCCTTGCTGGATCAAGAAGGAGGAGACGTCCCCAGGCTGTACGTGTGTTAAATGCGGAGGCGCTGTCCGTTCGGCGCTAGATCGGATCTTCCGCGATTTGAATCGCCGCGAGTACGACTCCATCATCCGCGTTCCTTGTAACGCTTCCACTTAGCGATCTTCAAGGGTATGAAGATGCACTCCCTCTCTCTCGTTGCCAGCATCTCCTAGATTGATCTTGGTGATACGTAGAATATTTTTTTGATTTACTACTACGTTCCCCAACAATAAATTTCAAGGGAAGGACGACTGGAAAGTTTAGGTCTCACCAAGCCTGCGTTTCGTTGAAAATTTGACATTACTATTTAGATACTCTGCTGAAATTCCAACGTACAACAGGGATAAACAAATAGTATATCCCTACAATTATCCAATAAGACTGAGTTACAATGGCTTATTCAAGAAGGTTTTTTCTTGCATTACGACACTATAACAACTTAGATCGATTTGCATTAAGGAAAATGGTAAGACTATGAGTATTAATTTCCTGCTCAAAGATGAAGCCTACCATACCATTGGATACACTATAAAAAGGATAATTATTTCCACTATTTAGTGTATGAAAAACATATGGAAGTGTAGTATGCTTAGCCTACTTGCTCATTAGTAACGATTAGGCTCATTAGTAGTTAGTCTATTAAAGTTTTCTACTAAACCTCTCAGTATACAATGTTACAATTCATTGTTTAGAGTAGCACACAACTACAAAGCTTTCAGTTAAACATTTGTCTTGAAAGCATTGCAAAGTGCAATCTCAAGTTTCAAAGAATTCCCAAAATGTATCTTTTGTATATGTCACCATAATTTTTTTGTATATCTCACGAATAAATTTTGAAAAAGTACCTATTTAATAATTATAATATTGAAAGTACACACAAACTAGCCCGTGCGAGTGCACGGGTTGACGACTAGTGAAAGTAATTATTGGCTCCACTCAACGATGGTGATGCTGCAAATGCCATGTGTGACTATTGTGCTTCTTGTATCCGAGTATACTACCTGGCCGAGTAATTCCCGTCCGTCCGAGTACCTGATACATCAGATTGTCTGAGTAGTGGTGACCCAAATGACGTCCGAGTAACTTCTTGGGTGGTTGAGCTTGATCTGGGCCGATCTGTCGTATGGACCCTGTGCTTTATGATACTTTGACCCTTCATGGGCCTACCTATTATCGGTATCCCCATCAGTGTGCGTGCAGCACACGGCACTAGTAGGAACCATATTAGCGGCGTGCGGGAACATGCCGCTGGTAAGCACTTACCAGCGGCGCCGTACTAGCGGTGTGCCATCCGAACGCCGCTAGTATGCACTTTGACACGCCGCTAGTAAGCGGCTCCTGTACTAGTGACTCATTCTTGATATTTCCTTGCTAGTATTACTCATGTGTGATAACTGTTTGGATAGTATTATAATCGTATGATACTATTACATCCCTTTTAGTACGATATAATGATATTATGTGTATCATGGCGTGATCTTGCTAACTTGTTTTGGAAGTTCATAGCCTGGCATAAGCATATGCATTCTGCATGCACTCAGTATATCTCTTGTTCATGATGTCTTGCCATTACATTCAACGTACTCACTTGGCTTGTTGATTTGGCCAGATTCAGGAGAAGATGAGTCAGCCTGTGAGCCCATGATATCGACCTTGTGAGCTTGGAGTAATCCTAGTCAGTTGTCCCTATGGAAATGGTGCCTCTCCCAGTCTAGAGTTATGCTTTTGCTTCCACTGTCGGCTGTTAGAACCCTCGATTGTAAGCCATTTGGCCTTTGAGTCATGTAAATAAACTTTGCTGGTGATGACACGCGGATAGTTTCCGGATTAATTCTGGGTGCTACACCTACTAGTTAGAAAGAAGCTGCCTCTTCTCTTATGAACTGTGTGAGGTACGTGTTCTAGATAAAGTTAGTTAAGGTTACAAATGTGTTGGGCTGCATGTAGATATTTTCTCATGACTTACAGATGTTGTCAAGCATAAAATAAGTTTTACACGTTGAAGCATGAGTTGTGGCATTAGGTGTACAACAGCTAGTAACTTCTCTGATGAGTTATCCCAAACAAAGTAGGTTGACTACATCTTTGTAACATAATGCTTTTGAGTAAAATAAGAAGAAGAGCAGCTTTCATATGTACGTGAGTGTTAACACTACTAAAAGCTTTCTCCATCACTCTCGTGAGAGCTAGTCAAGCTAGTAGTCTAGCTAACAATTGATATCAGAGCTTTGGTTTATGCAAAAATACATGCCCCCAAAGGAAGATTCTAGAAACACCGTGGTGCCAGTGGTGGCAAAAAGCGGCATGTCGCTATAGTGTCCAATGCTCACACGAAACAATTACGATTCGCGGGCATTGAGGATGCGGGTGATCCTGCAAGCACACAATGTGTGGGAGACTATCGCCAAGGGCGACGTAGAGGAGAACATGGATAGATAGGCCATCATGGTCATCTATTAGGGTTTCCAGGAGGATGTACTCCTAATTTTGGTTGAGAAGGACTTGACCAACAAGACACGGGAGGAACTCAAGGTGATACATATGGGCGCAGAGCATGTCTAGGAGGCAACACTTCAAACCTCGAAGAGTGACTTCGAATTGATTAGCATGAAGGAAAGCGAGTGAGTGGATGATTTGGCCATGAAGTTGACGATGATCGTCAACGGCATCTGAGCGCTGGATGAGAAGGTGGAAGACTCCACTATTGTCCATAAGTTTCTCCGGATTGTACGTTCTAGATTTTTGCAAATTGCATCCCTAATCGAGCAGTTTAGCAATCTCAAAACTATGTATGTGGAGAAGCTCGTTGGTCGTCTCAAAGCTCACGAAGAGAGAATTCATGGGAGTCACTACAGAAAAACACATGTTGCCTAGTGTTCTTACCTAAGCCGAGTGCTATATCTCGGGCACTCGGCCTAGCCACGTGTAAGACGAGTGTCATACAAAAAAACTCTCGCTAACTGCCAGATCCTCGGCATAGCCAACTGTAAGCTGAGTCCTCCAGAAAAAACACTCGGTTTATAAAAGAAACTCGACGTATTCCGCAAAAAACACTCGGCTTACATCGGCGGCTTGGCAAAGTACCTGCCACGTGGCCATCCTCACCACACTGGACGGCCCCGTGATGGCAGCCGCTATAAGCCAAGTGTCCTCTAACTGTACACTCGGCTTATATACTCCCTTTCTTTTATTAAAATGCCAAACATGTTAGCCTAGTGCCCAATAGAAAACACTCGCCTTATTTTCGCATATTCTTCACGCCCACGTCCCCTTCATCTCCCCGTTATCAAGGTGCAACCCACGTGTAACCTAGCCCTCCTTCGTTAACCCCAACACCTTCCCGAGCTCGTCATCTCCCCGAGCTCGCCAGCGGCCGGCCTCTGTAACAACCCGAGAGTAATCCTCCAACCATTTCTCTGTTATTTTCCTTTTATTCATCATCATGTCATCATGCCATCATATGTATTGCATTAATTTGACATCATCATTTAATCACCACACCATTTCTCAAATTACAACCCAAATTAAAATTGCTATTATATTAATATTGGGTTCTATATCACCCTTGTTCCTTTTTGGTCGTGTGCACTGCGACTCACACCGAAACTTTGCACATATTGTTCTTTTGTCACAAGAGAGCTGCCATAAAATTTTGGGAACTTTACAGCAAGCCTAGCCGCCTCTCTTAATTCAAAACCCCATTTATTTCTTTAAATGAGATTATGTTCTAAAAAATATTGAATGGAGTCCAAATGGCATGAATTTGTTTGTGTTGTCTTATATTGCTACAGCAAGGCTATGTTAAAATTTCGCCTCATTTGGAGTTCGTTTGATACCCCGAACAGATAAATATGAAGGCGATATAGCCGGTTAAAGAAATTAATTATTTTGCATATAAAAGCCTACCAAAATGGGCAACCAAACTCCTCTCTCACCCCTCAACCCACTAACCCATCTATACACCTCAAAAACCTAGCCCAAATAGCCCCAGACCTCCTTCCTATAAAGGCAGGGCACCCCTTCCATTTTTGGCCAACCCTAGCTAATTCCCGTCATTTTCCGTGCTAGCCAATCCACTATCGCCACCTCACCCCTGCGCCGACAAACCCTAGCCACACAGCACAGCGCAGCCGCCATCCTAGCGGCCCTCGCACCGAGCCATCTCGGTCGTTCGTGGTAGATCCGACGGCCAGGAGCAGCAGCGCCAGCCAGCGCCCCACAGTAGCCCGCACGCGGCCCGCGCAGCCCAGGCGAGTCGCCCCTCCCTTGGCCTGGGGCGAGCCAGGCCAAGGCCCCATGCGCGCGCGTCATTGTCCTCCTCTCACGCCACCCCCGAGTGACCTCTGTGAGCCACCGCCGCCTGCTCGACTCCGCACACCACCGCCACAAGCAGGTACCCGCGTCGCACTCCTCTCCATCTCCATCTCTCTCGTGCCTCACGCCACCACTGCAGCACTTGCAGGAGTTCACCGCAGCCGCCTCGAGAAGTTCCGCCGCTGGAGCTTCCTCCTCAGCATAACCGCCGGCCAGGGAAAGGTTCCTCCACATCAGATCCCGGCTGATACAGCCTCCGCGCGTCGAGCCCAAGCTTTTTCATGCACAATCATGACCGCCGCCGCCGTTTGGACCCCTTCCAGTGAGGTCTGCCTGGCGTTAGCCCTCGACCGGCAGGCGGGCCGCATCTAAGCTTCCGGCCCACGAGGGCCAAGCACGAGGTGATCCGCAGCCCTGGTCTGCTTCCCCTCTCTCATGTGCTCGAGCCGTTAGGTATTTCCTATATTTTGTCCAATGCGAGATTTACTATGATACACCCACCTCCGTCTAGCCTGTTTAAACAGATTCGGCCCGAACTGCTTATTTAATTTCCAAGTCTTTATTATTTTCAGAAAAGTTCAAATATTAAAAAAATCATATAAAATCAACCGTGCATCGGATTTGAAAATGTTATATATGAATTTTGTCCAGAAAATTTCAAAGAACCCAGATTTCAACTCAGATTTCAGATCTAAGCACTTTGCATTTCAGTCCCTGAACAATTTTTCATTTAGGCCCCTAAAACTTGCATCCTTTATAACTTTTGCATACTTGCTCATAATTAATTAAGTTATATATGGAATTTGATCAGAAAAATATGATTAATCTGAATATATCATTCTAATGCATGAATTTGCAAATAACCCTTGCTAATAATTAATTGCACTCTAACAATAATTTGCACATGGAGAACACTTAGGAATTCCATCCCACTTGGAGTTCCCCTCCATTAATTTGAATTGATGGAATTGTAGGAGATATGCCCTAGAGGCAATAATAAGTGTTATTGTTTATCCCCAAGTTCATAATTATGTTTATGTTCCACGCTATAACTGCTATGGTTCTCGAGTCTGCAATAACCACGAGGCTCGGAGGGAAACTCATATGCACGTATGGAATAATAAACGGTAAACTTATTCCTAGTATGGCATCTAAGACTAGCTCAAGTGTTGCATGATGGTTCTGTTTTCCTGATCATGGGCATGACTATGCCGGCAACTTTGTGGGCACAATGTTAGGAGAACACTTGTGTTGAATCGACTCGATTGATGTTTATGCTATGAGATACATTCGTCATAAGTTAATGGTTAATAAAACAGAGAAGTTAATGTTTGCATAATTCCTTAGACCAAGAGAGTATCAAGTTTCTTCATGCTTGCTTCATGAACTTTGGGGTTTGTTAAACGTCATCCCTAAATGGCTGGCTATTACGGCGGCTTACGGGTTCATGGAAAAGTATGTCAATGGACTTGATAGCTCAAGATTGGGATTTGCTCCTCCGACGATGGAGAGATATCTCTAGGCCCTCTCGGTGTTACGGTATCCATAATCATCTGGCCAGACACATTGTGATTTGATCACGGGGATGCCCGAACACGGGAACGAGAAAAGAGAACAACACCGGTAACGAGGTAACTGGCATAGTGAACAAGTTGTTGATTCATGGGGATGCCGATAAATCTCACCTCGGGTATTTGTAACATATCGTGAAGCAACAGGAATAGCACACGGCAACTGGAGGTTCACTCGAATATTTATTCATGTGGGTATAGGGGTGAATATGGGTGTCCACGGCTCCGATGTTGATCATTGATCGGAAAGAGTTCCGGTCATGTCTATACTTCACCGAACCTATAGGGTCACACGCTTAAGGGTCATCTATCTGCTGAATACTAGACAGGGAGTCTGAGGGAAAGTCACCGGAAAAGTTTCGGAGACAACGGAAAAGTTCTGGAGAGAGAACACTGGAATAGTTTCGGTAAAACTAAAAAGATGTTTCAGGGTATACCATTAAGTCAAATTAGTTTTGGCACACGTCTGGAAATTCTTGGAGGGTGCCAGAATTGTTCTGGAAACTTCTGGGATTTTTTTGGAACAAAAACCGGAAATGTTCCGGAGCTGCCGGAACCGCTTTGTTTGCTTTTCGGAGATGAAAATCACTAATCCGGAATTGTTTTGGAACGCGTCCAAAATTATTTTTGTGGGTACTGGAAATGTTCTAAGACCTACAAAAATATTTTCAGATTTAACGGTCGAGGGAAAATGTTTTTGTGAATAGTGAAAGTGCGTTTTGGGTTACTTTTTGGAAAGCCACCTTTTTGGGCTTTTGCTCCAAAATATCTTGGGGATGACATGGATGGATGTGGCTGAAATTCAGCCCCTCCACCCCTCCTTCTCCTATAATTAGAGGTGGAAAGGCACTCTCCACACAGACTCTTTCTCAACATACACAAGCCAAGCATGATCTGGCCTTCTCTCTCCCTCCCCGCGAAATAGTTTCGTAGAGCCGAAAGGCTGTCTGGGTTTCAGTGGGAACTAGTTCTGGATGGCAAAGCCCTGCTAAATAGATGACACCGTATGTGTGCAACCCCGTAGAGAGGTCATAGTTTCGATCCTTTTTGCCCGAGGGGCTGTTCGAGAGTGCCTCCCGAAGGGCTGTCCGAGTGACCGTCCGTGTTTCGAGGGTCCTCCCGAAGGGCTGTCCGAGTGACAGTCCGAGTTTCGAGGGTCCTCCCGAAGGGTTGTCCGCGACACTGTCCGAGGGACTGTCCAACCACCTCCCGTAGGGCTGTCTGAGGGGCAGACGAGGGAGAACATCCTCGCGGTTAGGAGGTTGTAAATCCTAGCTGCGGGAATCTGCACCACCGATCATCATCGATTCTACTTCCGCTGCGCTACGAGTCGGTAATGAAAAGATCAAACCTTGTATGCAGTCTCCATAGTGATCCTGGGTGTGCTCGCAGTACCGGAATTTTTTTTTCTGCTGCGTTCCCCTACACTGGCATCAAGAGCCGTGCTATGTGTAGATGCAGGTTGCGATCTAGAATACATGAGATGTATGGGTGTTGCACAATATAATTTGCAGTAGATGAGTTCTATTGCTGAAAATTATTTGTGTGTGTAGCAGATGAAATCGGTTACCCGATGTTCTTGTTGCTTCCTTTGAATTTGCGTAGTCCTAATCTTGACAGCATTGTGGAATCTGACAAAGTTCTGGCAATCCATGATCCTTTCATGCTGCTCTTGAGTTTGTTGATTGACAGATCAACGAAGTGCTAACAGTTCTTTAGGTTCCACTTTAGTTAAAGAAAGATTGATGTTTCGCAAACGAAAGGGCAATGCAGATATGATTTGCACGGGGGTCATGCGTAAGACGAAGTTCAGTATGGGCTCGAGATTTTATTATCTCGTGTTTCATACACCCCGCAAAGTTAATCTAGCGACTTGAATAATCATGCTTAATGATAAAAGTTGGTAGCTGCGGTTTGGTTGAAACCTTAGAAGCCACGTAAAATAAATTTTTGCATAAACCGATTAGAGGCGTCTAAACTTGATTTTGCAGGATATGCATATGATGTGACATACCAGTGCTCATATTAATTTGATTTGTATGAGGTGACTATATAATGTAAATTAACATGACCTGCGTGTCATGATTCGGCATGATGGCTGGAGCCACGTGATTGTTATTTTCATGACCTTTTGTAATGCACTTATTTTATTAGCTATAGAGATAGCAATATTATCTGGTGCATCGACAAAATGGTGGCAAACTTCGCGAAGGTGAACACCGACGCGAATGCCGAAGACGAAGAAATGAAAGACTTCTCCGTTAAAAAGGGCTAATGACAAAGTGATAATGACATAAAAATTTATATTGTAAACCTATATTCAAAAAACCTATACGATTACTAGTTTACTATTCTATTCAAAAGACCATTCTACCTATGACATAAAAAACATATATGTAAATTAATCCACACTAAAATGTATAGCATGCTTGATTGTCAATACGTGGTCAACTTTTTTCTATGCAACTTTTTCCTATGCAACTTTTTTCTATAAGTATAAAAAACTAAAAAAACAGAAAATCTATGCAAATTCCACCGTTCATCTACATATACATATATACATACATACATTGTATAAAAAAATTAGTGAAAAAAAACTAAAACATACATATATATAGTGAAAAAATAATCATCTAAAACATCTAAACTAATTAATTTCTGCACATACATATAACTAATATACTAATTAATTCCTCAAATGTCAAAATTCCTCAACTTTTTTCTATACATATATATATACTAATATACCAACATGTATAGTGAAATTTTTTCTGTAGATACATATATACTAAATAATCATCTAAAGCAACTAAAACATCTAAATAAAACATCAAACATTCATGCATACATGTATAAAAAAACTAGTGAAAAAAAACAAGTAAAAATTCCTCAAATGTCAAAATTCCACAAAATTTCTATACATACATTATACTAATTAATTCCGGTTTGGAAAAGATACATGTGGTCAAATGTTTTCTATGCAAATTGCATACATACATACATATATTGTATACATACATCATACATTGTATTCATACATATATACATCATACACAACATCTAGTAAAAAAATCAATCTATGAATGAAAAAAAAAGATGAACAAATTGTGTGAGTGTGTGCGCGTGTGTGCACCTGCGGCACCGCAGCGGCTTCGATTGGAGGGAGGAGAGGGGGGAGAGGGGCTCACAGCGCGGCGAGGTCGAGGTGACGGCGACGGCGAGGTCGAGGAGGAGATCGAGGGGAGCGGCGTCGGATCGGAGAGGAGGCGCGGCGGCGTCGGCGACGACGAGGATGGACTCGGGGGCAGCCTGGCGGCGTCGATCGGCGCAGGCGGAGGCGCGGGCGACAGCGGCAGCCTGGCGTCGTCTGTTCGGCGTCAATGAAGAATGGGGAACAAAAATTTCATAAGTGCTGCTTATATAGGATGCACCTTTAGTCCTGGTTGGAGCCACCAACCGGGACTAAAGGGTAATTTTTGGCCAGGCCAAGCGGCGGGAAGCCAGGCCTTTAGTAGCGGTTGGTGACTCCAACCGCGACTAAAGGGGGGCCTACCAACCGCGACTAAAGGCTGGTGCTCGCGCATGCGTGGTGCAGGAAGTTTAGTCCCACCTCGCCCAGCGAAGAGCAGCCGCACTGGTTTATAAGCCCCTCCGCAGCTGCTCCTTCGAGCTCCTCTTTAAAGCAGGCCTTCTGGGCCTACCGCACCTGTGCTGCCCTGTGGGGCCTACTGGGCCTTGCGGGCCTGTGTCCTGGACAAACTAGAGGTTGGGTTTCTAGTCGTATGCAGGCCGTGGTGGCCCGGTAGGCGGGCTTTTTTTAATTTATTTATTTTTCAATTTTTTGTTTTCTGCTTTATTTATTTTCTTTTGTTTCTGAGTTGTTTTTTGATTTATTTAGAGTTTCTTTGTGAATCTTTTTGCTTTAGGTAAAACAAATTATAAACTTTCTGTTAGTGCCAGTAGTTTTCAAATTTGAATAGTTTAAATTTGAATTATTTGAAATTTGTGTGAATAACTTTACTTTAAAAATAGATTTTTCAGTGATTCTTTTTTCTGCTGTTTAATATTAGTGTGTTTTATCATTATATTCAATTTGGTAATTCTTAGGTTATTTAAGAAAATGAAATGCCTTTGTAACAGATGAGTTTTCGCCCGAAACCCTGATCCTTCGAAAGAGATTGTCCATTTTGTACATGAAGTGCATCCAGTTTTTGCCGTAACCCTCTCAAGTTTTTAGCACATGCTATGTGCGTGAAATGATGATACCATGCCAACTGTCAACCTTTTCAGAGTTCATTTGTAGTGCTTTTCAATTTCAGGGTCGTTAACCTAAAAAAAAGCAAATGCATGAAAAATAGCAAATGATGATACCATGCCAACTGTCTACCCAGAATGGTAATCTATTCGGCTAGGTGAACTAGGACGTGTGTCATGATATTGAAGAAGGATGGTGGGAACACCAACTCGAAACTGACAAGACATTGCACCAAATCATTCTCTAACCTTGGTATGATTTCTGGATCTATTACCTTCTGAGAGTTTGCATTGACGAATGCACATAGCTTCACAATGGCTAATCGAACGTTTTTCGGTAGAAGCCCCCTCAATGCAACCAGAAGAAGTTGCGTCATAATCACGTGGCAGTCATGAGACTTTAAGTTCTGCAACTTTTTCTCTGCTATATTTATTATTCGCATTATATTCGACGAGAAGCAAGACGGGACCTTCATACTGAGCACACATTCAAAGAAGATTTCCTTCTCTTCTTTGATAAGAGTGTAGCTGGCACGACCCTGATGTATGCCATCTTTTCCGTGCATACGTTGCTGGTCCTCCCGTGCCTCCAGTGTATCTTTTGTCTTTCCATACACGACCAAGAAGCCTAGCAGGTTCACGCAAAGATTCTTCATCACATGCATCACGTCGATTGCAGAGCGGACCTCTAGGTCTTTCCAATAGGGTATGTCCTAAAATATAGATTTCTTCTTCCACATGGGTGCGCGTCCGTCAGCGTCATTCGGAACAGATTGTCCGCCAGGACCCTTTCCAAAGATTACTTTTAAATCCTTGACCATATCAAGTACATCATCACCAGTACGGTGGCGAGGCTTCTTCCAGTGATCTGCCTCACTTTTGAAATGCTTTCCTTTCTTTCTTACGGGATGCCTGCTCAAAATAAATTGACGATGTCCCAGGTACACATTCTTCTTACATTTATCCAAATATATAATGTCGGTATCATCTAAATAGTGCGTGCATGCGCGGTATCCCTTGTTTGTCTATCCTGAAAGGTTACTGAGAGCTGGCCAATCATTGATGGTCACAAACAGCAACGCATGTAGGTAAAATTCCTCCTGTCCGTGCTCATCCCACGCACGTACACCTTTTTCATTCCACAGCTGTAAGAGTTCTTCAACTAATGGCCTTAGGTACACATCAATGTCGTTGCTGGGTTGCTTAGGGCCTTGGATGAGAACTGGCATCATAATGAACTTCCGCTTCATGCACAACCAAGGAGGAAGGTTATACATACATAGAGTCACAGGCCAGGTGCTATGATTGCTGCTCTGCTCCCCAAAAGGATTAATACCATCTGCGCTTAGACCAAACCATACGTTCCTTGCGTCATAGGCAAAATCTCGCCACTTTCTCTCGATTTTTCTACACTGCGACCCGTCAGCGGGTACTCTCAACTTCCCGTCTTTCTTACGGTCTTCTCTGTGCTATCGCATCAACTCGGCATGCTCTTTGTTTTGGAACAAACGTTTCAACCGTGGTATTATAGGACCATACCACATCACCTTGGCAGGAATCTTCTTCCTGGGGCGCTCGCCCTCAACATCACCAGGGTCATCGCGGCTGATCTTATAGCGCAATGCACCTCATACCGAGCATGCATTCAAATCCTCGTACTCACCGCGGTAGAGGATGCAGTCATTAGGGCATGCATGTATCTTCTGCACCTCTAATCCTAGAGGGCAGACAGCCTTCTTTGCTTTGTACGTACTGCCGGGTAATTTGTTGTCCTTTGGAAGCATCTTCTTTAACATTATCAGCAAATTTTCAAATCCCTTGTCAGATACACCATTCTCTGCCTTCCATTGCAGCAATTTCAGTGTGGTGCCCAGCTTTTTCTTGTCATCTTAGCAATTTGGGTACAACATTTTTTTGTGATCCTCTAACATGAGCTGCAACTTCAGCCTCTCCTTTTTACTTGTGCAGTTTCTCTTTGCATCGGCAATGGCCCGACCAAGATCATCAGCGGGCTCATCTGATGCCTCTTCTTCAGCTTCTTCCCGCATTGCCGGCTCAGCTTCTTCCCCCATTATTGTACCATCGTATTCAGGGAACCCATGGCCAGGATAGCTGTCGTCATCCTCTTCTTCTTCATTCTCTTCCATTAGGACCCCTCTTTCTCCGTGCTTGGTCCAACAGTTATAGCCGAACATGAAACAGGTGGACGTGAATGGTTCTTGAGTTAGAGTAATTTCGATCATTCTTACAGTCAGCACATGGACAACACATAAAACCATCCGCCCGCTTGTTTGCCTTAGCCGCAAGCAGAAAAGTATGCACGCCCTTAATGAACTGGGGAGAGCATCGGTCATCGTACATCCATTGCCGGCTCATCTTCATTACACAACACCGAAAAGACCAAATTAATACAAGTTCATACATAAAGTTCATACACACTTATTCTCATAAAAAAAATACACACTCTCTAGCTAAAGCATTTAAAAGCAACAACAAATGCGATCAAGATCGCAAGTAAGGTAACAATTGATCCAACAGCATAATGATACCAAGCCTCACTATCAATGGCATATTTTCTAATCTTTCTAATCTTCAAGTGCATTGCATCCATCTTGACCTTGTGATCATCGACGACATCTGCAACATACAACTCCTGTTTCATCTTCTCTTCTTCAATTATTTTCAATTTTTCTTTGAAATACTCATTTTCTTGTTCAACTAAATTTAACCTCTCGACAAGAGGGTCGGTTGGAATTTTCGGTTCACATACCTCCTAGATAAAAACATCTATGTCACGTTGGTCGGCATAATTGTCATAAACACGAAATGCAACAAATAGTTATAAAAGAGAATATATACCACATCCATATCATAAAACGGATGAGGGCCGATGGGGACGGATATCAAAACCATGCCACTATGTATAACAAACAACGTACGGGTAAGAAAATTATACAAGTAACTATCTAAATCACACAAACATGATTATCTTTTTTATAAAAAGGATAAGAACAAGAGGCTCACCAAGGTGGTGCCAGCGACGGGACGGTGCGGGCGATCGGCGGTGGTTACAACGGGGACGGGAAGGCACTAAGTAAACCACAGCTACATATGCAAACTAAGAAGTTAATTTGAGCTCAAATTGCATATAAATCAAATAAACTACCACATATAAATACTCCCAAACTAAAACCCACAAATCACTATACTTTTAGAGCATTGCAAGAGCTAATCTAGTAATGAGAGATGAAAGGGCAAAGTTGCTAACCTTTGTGAACACTTGGATGTATGGGGTGCCTTCAAATCTTGACAAATTTTGGCAAAAATGGAGGATGAGCTCGAGAGGAGAGGAAGAAAACAGAGAGGAGAGGAAAGGGGAAGAATAGAGAGCTCGCGGGCTGGACGAAGGGTTTATATAGGAGCATCTTTATTCCCAGTTCGTGACACAAACCGGGACTAAACATTAGCCTCTAGTCCCGGTTCGTGACACGAACCGAGACTAAAGGTGCTCGTGGGGCCCCATCCTAACACCAGCCTGCCACCAGCCCTTTAGTCCCGGTTCGTGTCATGAACCGGTACTAGAGGTTCAACACTAATCGGGACTAATGATGCCCGCACCCCTAGCCGTTGGAACCGGCACTAATGGTCACATTAGTGCCGGTCCGTTTCCAAACCGGGACTAATGTCCCTCACGTAAAGTAGTTTTTCTACTAGTGAAAATTTCGAAGTGGAATCACATTTGTGGAGGTGTGTATCTTTTTGGAGCATCGATTTTCTTTTTTTCCCCACAACTCCACAAATGCGATTCTATCCTGAAAATTTGCATGCATGTAGAAAAAACATCAATGTTTCTTCCCAAAAAAAATCAGAATTTTTTACTATTTTTTTGGATTTTTACTGTTCATCCGAGCTCCTGTGAGCTTGAACTCACATACTCCATGTCCAAAAAACATGAAATATTAGTCGATAAATGGGGATCCGCATTTGAAGATTGATAAATGATAAAAAGTAAGAATTGCTTCTCACTTCCAAAGATCAACTTGAAATTTAAGAAATACATTCGACATCCTTCAGATATAACACCTTTAATATAATTGTATTTAAGTTATTGTATGTTTCATATAAGATCATTCACTTTTCTAATTATTAATTAATCACGTGTTTTTAATGAAAGTGGGCAGGTGAAACTTTGAAGCAGTGTAGTTAAAACTATCTTATAAGTAATGTAGGTGAAACTTTGAAGAAAGATTTCCCATATTATCTTGTCATGTCAATTACTTCACTAAAATTCCATTTCCTATTATGTGACAGATGTACCTTGAATTTAAAAAATTAGTCACCCACAATTGTGTAAGTGAGCAACAACATAAATTTTTGTTAAAGTCGAATTTGGAGGCAATAGTAAATTTGGTAAGCGTTGACGTGGAGGTTGTTTGTGAGACTGAGGTTAACTGGCGATGACCCACTAGACACAAGAAAAGGGCATCCTATTTGAGGGATCCAGCATCAACATATGTTTTGTATGTCAATTAGGTGATGTCACGGTGTATATATCTTTGTGCCTAGGTGAAAAGATGGGATAGAAGGATACCAAAAAGAGCCAATCGGGGCGAAGAGAAATTCATGTAAAAAGTTTGACAAAAAGGTGGATAAGTAAAACAGGTGGATAAGTAAAATCAATATGCAAATATTGTTTTTCCTCAAAAAAATGCAAATACTATTAATTCCAATTGATTAAAAATAATATATATTTTTCCCAAAGATCGACTTAATTTAAGAAATGTGCGTCATCACATGCAAATAGAAATACATATTAGATTAGCCTATTTCAGTTTTTGTGTTTTATGTCTTAAATACTTCATGAATTTCTAATTATTAATTATTTGAATGTTGATTGACGTGAGCAAACCATTTTAAGAACTGAAAAATGTATGTATGTTTTCTGCCCCCATAATTAGGTTTTTGCATTGACTTATTGTTTGAAAATATCAGATGTAGGTCACAATACATGAGATCGTGATACAATTCTACGCAAACACTGCCCGCGCATTTGCGCGGGCCACTTTGCTAGTTACTTATGAAGGTGAATATGTCTCCTTGCAGGCTGTACAAGACAACACTTAAGACATGTGAACCAGTGTGTCTATTGGCCAACATGACAAACACTGCATGGTTATGGCATGCACGGCTTGGGCATCTCAATTTTCAGGCAATGAAGCAGATGTCTGAGAAGGAGATGGTGTATGGAATGCCCAAGATTGGACATCCAACGCAGGTATGTGCGGTGCGGTGTGCTTGGTTGCCAAACAAACAAGAAATTCATTTCCTGTTCAGGCAAGCTATAGAGCCAAGAAGATTCTGTACCTGGTACATGGAGACTTATGTGGCCCCATATCACCACCAGCACCAGCGGGTAATAAATATTTCTTATTAGTTGATGATTTCAACCGTGTGATGTGGGTCTACATGCTTAACTCAAAAGATGAAGCCTTTAGTGCTGTCAAGAAGTTTCAGTCTAGTGTGGAGAATGAATCCCAGCATAAGGTGAAGGTGTTTAGAACTGATCATGGAGGAGAGTTCCTTTCACATCAGTTCAATAATAACTGTGAAGAAGCCAAGATCCTTTGTCATCTCACAACACCATATACCCCACAACAGAATGGCGTTGTGGAACGAAGAAACCGAACTGTGGTGGTAATGGTGCGCAGCTTTCTCAAAAGCATGAAGCTACCGGCTAACCTATGTGGTGAGGTTGTAAGGCATGCTGTGTACATGCGCAACTTCTTACCAACAAAAGCTCTGACCGGAATCACTTTATATGAAGCATGGTCCGGGAAAAAGCCACATCTTGAACACCTAAGGGTGTTTGGGTGTGTAGCTCACATGAAGATTTCTGATCCAAATACAAAGAAGCTGGACGATCGAAGTAAACCAGTGGTACATCTTGGCGTGGAACCCGAGAGCAAAGCATATCGTCTCTACGATCCACATGCTGGTAAGTTACATGTCAATAGAGATGTTGTTTTTGAAGAAAATATCGCTCCTGATGGAAGAGCTAAGCCGCGTGAACATCAAGAGCAGCCACACTCGCCGCAGGTTGCAGCAGATGGCACTGCTGGAATACCTAGCTCACCAAGTGAGGCAGGTACAGGGGACACAAATGATGTTCCAGATACAGTGGATACAGTGATCAGCACACCTGCTAATGCTACTGCAATTGCTGGAACAAGTACTGACGTGTTCTCCCCCTGCAGGATGTTTATGCCGAAAATGGTTTTCGCCCCGCTTTATGTATAAAGCAACACAACCGAACCAATACAAGGTGATGAGAAGGTCCTCTTACAAAGCAGATCAAAGATAAAACAAGACTACAGGTGTAGCCCTACTGTATCCCAAAGCGACCTAGACTACTGACAAGAAATGGAACCGGGCCTCCTAGGTAAATCGCCGGACAATGATGCACCACTTATACCAATTTGTCGCCGGGGAGGGCCCCCTGCCCTCCCACTCCAGAGCGTGGAAGGCCGATCCTGCCTGCGGATAGCGAGGACCGCGAGTTGTGCCAACGAGGACCCGTGTAAAAGATTAGGAGGCAAGCGAGACCGCATCATGCTAGAGTCGAAGACGCTTCGAGACAGGAACCTGACTAGCCCGCTGATGTCGATGAGGCACGACTGGCTTGAATCTGGACTCCACAATGACGCCCTCAGGAGGGTGACAACACAATGCGTCGCCACCGGCGAGACCGAAGAGTGGTCAAGGGTTTTCACCCAGAGCCCTGGCGCTGGGAGTGGGACCACAACGACGCCCTCTAGAGGAACATGACACCCACGGGCATAGCTTCCGCTAGTGCCGGAGTGCAGAGCTTTTGCCCAGAGCCTCTCACTCAAGCCACACCAAGGAATCATGAGCACTAGCCCAACCCAAGGGTTGGCCTACCGCCACCAAACCTGACCTCCAGAGCACGATCTGGGAGCTGCCACTGCTGAAACACCACCAGCACCAGGACCACCCACTGCAACATCCCTCGCCGCCCACACGACCAAGGAACATAGCCACCACCGCCGCAAAGAAGCTTGCCGGAGAGCCAACAGACGGACCGCCGCCCAGGGCTACCGCCTCGGTGTCCAGGGCCCCAACCTCACCCTCGCACACCGACACCAACAACCAACTCACGCGCACACCACTCACCAGCGGCAGGACAGAAAGGCCTCTCCTTTCCAGTCCCACGGTGTTGGGGAACGCGACAGAAAACAAAAGGTTTCTGCACTACGAACATGCCCAAGATCAGTATGAAGATGCATACAAGGTTTTGATCAGATCATTACCGACTCGTAGGGCCATGGAAGTAGAGTCGATGAAGATCGTCGGTGTAGATCCCCGCAGCTAGGATTTTACAACCTCCCAATAGCGAGGATGTACTCCCTCGTCAGCTCCTCGGACGGTCCCTCAGACAGCCCTTCGGGAGGCCCCTGGACAGCCCCTCGGACGGTCTCTCGGACAGCCCTTTGGGAGGACCCTCGAACAACCCCTTGGGTAGAAGATCGAACCTATGACATCTCTACTGGGTTGCACACATACGGTGTCAGCTATCCGGCAGGGCTTTGCCGTCCAGAACTAGTTCCTACCGGAAGCCAGACAGCCTTTCGGCTCTATGAATTTATTTCATGTGAGGGAGAGAAGAAAGTCAGATAATGCATGGCATGTGTTTGAGAGAACTTGAATGTGTTGGAGAGCTCCTCTCCAGCTCTATTTATAGTGGAGGAGGGGGTGGTGGTGGCTGAAAATTTCAGCCAAAAAGCCACCCACCAAAGGTGGGGAAAAGCCCCACATGGGCGCTTTTCCACCCATGGCACCACACTTTTGCCCCCCTACATGGGGGGCCCCACCTCCCACCAAACACTCCCCCAAAAAAGGGGGATGTTGCTCTTCAAAAAAGCCACCAAAAGGGGGCTGCCCCCGAGGTGCCCCCAACAAAACAGCCCACGATTCGTGGGATCTTGTCCCCTCACGCTGGGACAAGATGTTTTCCGTGACCGATTCTCCCGGAAAAAATTTGGAAGGTCCTACAACATTTTCAGCACCCTCTAAAATTATTTCGGGGACATTCTGAAACATTTCCGGTATGATGGTTTTAATCCAAAACATTTTTGTTTTCTCCGAAACAATTCCAGTAGCTTCGAAACACTTCCGGTTTTCTCTCCAAAACTTTTCCGTCATCTCCGAAACATTTTCGGTGACTTTCTCTCAGACTCCCTGTCTAGTATTTAGCAGATGGATGACCCTTAAGCGTGTGACCCTATAGGTTTGGTGAAGTATAGACATGACCGGAACAGTGGACATCCATATTGACCCCTATACCCACACGAATAAATTTTCGAGTGAACCTGTAGTTGTCGTATGCCATTCCTGTTGCTTTGGGCAATGTTACAAAACCCGAGGTGAGATTTATCGGCATCTTCGTGAATCAACAACTTGTCCACTACGCCAGTTACCTCGTTATCGGTTTTGTTCTCTTTTCTTGTTCCCGCATTCCGGCATCCCTGTGATCAAATCACATTGTGTCTGGCCAGACGATGATGGATACCATAACACCGAGAGGGCCGCAAGAATATCTCTCCATCGTCGGAGGAGCAAATCCCAATCTTGAGCTATCAAGTTCGTTGTCATACTTTTCCGTGAACCCGTAAGCCGCTGTAATAGCCACCCTGTTACAGATGACGTTTAACAAACCGCAAAGTTCACGAAGCATGCAGAAAGGAACTCGATACTCTCATGATCTAAGGAATTATGCAAACGTTAATTTCCTCTATGTTATTAAACTTGTGACGGATGTATCTCATAGCATAACAACAATTTTGGGTCGATTCAACACAAGTGCTCTTCTAACACTTTTTCCTAAAAGTTTCCAACATAGTCATGCCCATGATCAGAAAAACAGAACCATCATGCAATACTTGAGCTAGTCTTAGAGGCACAACTTGGAATACATTTCACCGTTTATTATTCCACACGTGCACATGAGTTTCCCTCCGATCCTCATGGTTATTGCAGACTCGAGAATCATTGCAGCTATAGTATGGAATATAAACCTTAATTACAACTTGGAGATACAAAAGAACTATTATCATTGCCTCTCGGGCATATCTCCTACACATGGTACACATTGGACGAAGCCGCACCCTGCAATGGCGCCGCCACCACTTGTGGCGGAAACTCGCAATCCCAAATTGGTCTCCACCTCCTACAGAGACCATCTCTGGAAGATAAGCTGCCATCCCCAATGACCCCCACCCTGCACCGACCGTGCAAGGGCGGTCTCCCCGGCGGCCACGCCATCGATCGGGCGAGTGGGAGGAGGCGGTTATGACACCCCTGGCAACAAGCAAAACCTTCCAGGATGATGGGCCTCTACAAGCCGGAGATCCAAAAAACAGCACACCACCAGGACCCCGCACCGATGCGGCTGCATCCGGCGCCGCCGGTGGCCTAGATGGCCAGAAAACAGGCCCAGCCAGCCGGATCCGTGTGGTTGGTGAGGAAGAACGCTGGTCAGTGATGGGGGAAGGGGAAAGGACCTCGAGAAGGGATAGTGGAGAAGGAAGAAAGAGGGGAAAGGGAGCACAAGCCCCGCCATCGCCGTCCTCGGGGGTTGAGCGGGCTTTGCCGCTAGCTCTCTCAGGCGACAGCAAGGAGCAGGGAGGAGGGGAGGGGGTGGCGGTGGCAGGCTAGGGCGCCGCCTGAGTCGCCCCTAGGAGTGATGTGGGGGTTGCGCGTGTTCTGTCTAGAAACATCTGCAGGATGTTTATCCTGGCTTGATCGAGGTCAAACATGACTATTCTGGGTTATGCATTCTTGCAATGGAGGAACCAAAAAATTTCCAGGAGGCTAATAAGCACATTTTTTGGAGGTGTGCAATGGAAGAAGGGCTTAGTTCCATCGAGAGAAATGGAACTTGGGAGCTGGTTAATCTCCCTGCTGGCCAAAGACCCGTTGACTTAAATTGGATGTTTAAGTTGAAGAAGGATACTCAAGGTGTTGTGGTAAAGCACAAAGTACATCTGGTAGCAAAAGGTTATGTCTAAAAGCAAGGCATGGATTTTGACGAGGTTTTTGTACCAATTGCCCGACTTGAGACCGTGCGACTTATTATTTCCTTGGCAGCTCAAGAAGGATGGAAAGTGCATCATACGGACGTCAAGTTCGCCTTTCTCAATGGTGAATTAGAGGAAGAAGTATACGTGGTCCAGCCCCCCGGTTATATACAACAAGGCAATGAAGAGAAGGTGCTAAAGCATAAAAAGGCACTATATGGGCTTGGTCAAGCACAGAGCATGGTTTGTAAAATTTGACAAGAGCCTCATATCACTTGGTTTCAACAGAAGCCCTATGGAGCATGCTGTTTACAAGAGAAATGTTGATGGTAAAAGTCTCCTAATCAGTGTGTACGTGGATGACTTGATTATCACTGGGACAAGCACTGACGAGATTGCAAAATTCAAGATATGGATGAAGCAAATTATTCGGCATGAGTGATCTTGGTCTTTTAAGTTAGTACTTGTGAATTGAAGTACAACAAAAAAACTCAAGAGATGTTTTTGTCACAATCATCTTATGTAGTAAAAATCCTTGAGAAGTGCCGGATGGAAGATTGCAACCTGGCACAAACACCAATGGAGGCAAGGCTAAAGCGAAGTAAGTCAAGCAAAAGTCCCTCTGTTGACAAAACCGACTACCAAAGCGTACTCGGAAGCCTTCGATATTTGGTAAATACAAGACCAGGCATAGCCTATGCTGTTGGGATTGTGAGTCGCTACATGGAAGTATCAACCAAGGAGCATATGGCTGCAGTGAAGCACATCTTAAGGTATGTTCATGGTATAATTGATTTTGGATTTCGCTATGTTCATAAGGGCAAAGAAGAACCTTGCCTTGTTGGCTATAGTAACAATGACATGCCCGGAGATGTCGACGATCGGAAGAACACTTCCGGTACTGCATTCTTTCTTGGCCGAAATTCGGTGACTTGGTCATCACAAAAACTAAAGACAGTAGCACTATCGTCATATGAAGCAGCGAACATTGCAGCCACTGCCGCAGCTTGTCAAGGCATTTGCCTTGGACGCCTACTTGGTGAACTAGAAATGCAGACAAGTAAGAAGGTCACAATCAAGGTCGACAATAAATCGGCAATTCCACTATGCAAGAATTCGGTTTATCATGACAGAAGCAAGCATATCGACACAAGGTACCACTTCATACGAGAGTGCATAGAAAATGGAAAAATAGAGGTGGAGTATATTGCTACAAATAATCAACTGGCCGATATTCCTACAAAACCACTTGGAAGGCTCAAGTTCCTCGAGATGAGGGAACGCATCGGGGTACGAAATGTGAAGAAGTGCCAACAAGATTAGGGGGGTGAATGATGAGAATAATCTTGTTTGGCAGTGTGCCAGCAAGAATGAGAAACCAGGTATCCTTAGTGGACAAAATATCAAGCAATCATGTTGGCTGATATTTTAGTGCATCTACTACTTTAGAAAAGTACTAGTTAGAAAGAAGCTGCCTCTTCTCTTGTGAGCCGTATGAGGTACGTGTACCAGATAAAGTTAGATAAGGTTACAAGTGTGTTGGGCTGCATGTAGATATTTGCTTAAGAGTTACAGCTGTTGTCAACAAGCATTAGATAAGCTGTACACGTTGAAGCATGAGTTGTGGCATTAGGTGTACAGCAGCTAGTAACTTGTCAGTTGTGTTGTCACAAGCAAGTCGGAGGATTGCAAGTCCCTATATAACGGCATGACTACATCTTTGTAACATAAAGCTTTTGAGTAAAATAAGAAGAGCAGCTTTCATATGTACGTAAGTGTAAACACTACTGAAAACTTCATCAATCTAGCTCGTGAGAGCTAGTCAAGCTAGTAGTCTAGCCATTTAGCCAACATTCCTTGTACCTCCGGCCACAACAAGGAGCTCACCATGGAGAACTTCTTCTATGCAGCGTACGTCCTCGTCCTCGTCCTCGTCTCCTCTCTGTACATCCTCCGCCAATGTGGAATTGTTTCACAACTCACGCCACCTGGAACACTAGAGCGTAATGGTGTGTCCGAACGTCGTAATCGTCCTTTATTAGATATGATGCATTCTATGATGTCTCTTACCGATTTGCCGCTATCATTTTGGGGTTATGCATTAGAGACAGCTGCATTCACTTTAAACAGGACACCGTCTAAATCCGTTGAAACGACACCGTATGAATTATGGTTTGGCAAGAAACCTAAGCTATCATTATCTTAAAATTTGGGGATGCGACACTTATGTCAAAAGGCTACATCCTGATAAGTTCGAAGCCAAAGCAGAAAAATGCGTCTTCATAGGATACTCTAAAGAGACAATTCGGTATACCTTCTATGACAGATCCGATGGCAAGATCTTTGTTGCCAAGAATGTATCCTTTCTAGAGAAGGAGTTTCTCTCGAAAGAAGTGAGTGGGAGGAAGATAGAGCTCGATGAGGTTATTGAACCTTCTCTCGAATTGGAGAGTGGCGCAGCGCAGAAAGATGTTCCTGTGGTGCCTACACCAGCTAGAGAGGAAGCTAATGATGATAATCATGAAGCTTCGAACGAGGCTGCTACTAAGCTTTGTAGTTCGACCAGGACACGTACTTCTCCTAAATGGTACGGTGATCCTGTCATGGACATCATGTTGTTAGACAACGATGAACCTACGAACTATGAGGAAGCGATGATGAGCCCGGACTCCGAAAAATGGCTAGAGGCCATGAAATCTGAAATAGGATCCACGTACGAAAACCAAGTATGGACTTTGGTGGACTTACCCGACGACCGAAAGGCCGTTGTGAACAAATGGATCTTTAAGACGAAATTAGACGCTGATGGTCATGTCATTGTCCATAAAGCTCGACTTGTCACAAAAGGTTTCGAGCAAGTTCAAGGGGTTGACTATGATGAGACTTTCTCACCCATAGCGATGCTAAAGTCTGTTAGGATTATGTTAGCAATTGCTGCATTTTTCGATTATGAAATATGGCAGATGAACGTCAAAACTGCATTCCTTAATGGTTACATTAAGGAAGAGTTGTATATGATGCGACCCAAAGGTTTTGTCAATCCTAAGGATGTTAATAATGTATGCAAACTTAACCGATCCATTTATGGACTGAGGCAAGCATCCTAGAGTTGGAATCTTCGCTTTGATGAGGTGACCAAAGGGTTTGGATTTATCCAAACTTATGGAGAAGTTTGTATTTACAAGAAAGTGAGTGGGAGCTCTGTAGCATTTCTAATACTGTATGTGGATGACATATTATTTATTGAAAATGATGTAGAACTTCTTGAAAGCATAAAGGGTTATTTGAATAAGATTTTTCCAATGAAAGACCTCGGTGAAGCAGCTTACATATTGGGCATCAAGATCTATAGAGATAGATCAATACTTCTGATAGGACGCTCACAAAGTACATACCTTGTCAAAGTTTTGAAGAAGTTCAAAATGGACCAGTGAAAGAAGGTGTTCTTGACCATGTTGCAAGGTAAGAAGTTGAGTAAGACTCAATGTCCAGCTACGACAGAAGAAAGAGAACAGATGAAAGGCGTCCCCTCTGCCTCAGCCATAGGCTCTATCATGTATGCCATGCTGTGTACTAGACCTGATGTGTGCCTTGCCATTAGTTTGACTGGTAGGTACCAAAATGATCCAGGAGTGAAACACTGGATAGCGGTCAAAAATATCCTTAAGTACCTAAAGAGGATTAAGGAAATGTTTCTCGTTTATGGAGGTGATGAAGAGCTCGTCGTAATGGGTTACATCGATGCTAGCTTCGACACTGATCTAGATGACTTAAAGTCTCAATCCGGATGCGTATTTATTTTGAATGGTTGAGCAGTCAGATGGAGTAGCTCCAAGCAGAGTGTTGTAGCGGCATCTTCAACTGAAGAGGAATATGTAGCTGCTTCAGAAGTGGCGCAGGATGGAGTTTGGATGAAGTTCATATCCAAACTAGGTGTGGTTCCTAGTGCATTGGATCCCATGGCTATCTATTGTGACAACACTGGTGCCATAGCCATTGGCAAGGAGCCAAGGTCTCACAAGAAAACCAAGCATATCAAACACTGCTTTAACTCCATCCATGACTACGTCAAGGAAGGCGACATAGAGATTTGCAAAGTTTATACGGATCTGAATGTTGCAGACCCGTTGACTAAACCTCTTTCATGAGAAAAACATGATCAACACCAGAACTCCATGGGCGTTAGATTTGTAACAATGTAAACTAGATTGTTGACTCTAGTGCAAGTGGGAGATTGTTTGAAATATGCCCTAGAGGCAATAATAAAGTTGTTATTATCATATTTCCTTGTTCTTGATAAGTGTTTATTCTCCATGCTATAATTATATAAACAGGAAACTCAAATACATGTGTAGATACATAAACAAATACTATGTCCCTAGTAAGCCTCTACTAGACTTGCTCGTTGATTAAAGATGGTTAAGGTTTCCTAACCATGGACATGAGTGGTCATTTGATAACAACGTCATATCATTAGGAGAATGATGTGATGGATAGACCAAGCTTAGCATCTGATCGTGTCACTAAGTTTAAATTGATACAGCTTCCTTAATGTCAAGTATCTATTCCTTAGACCATGAGATCATGCCACTCCCAAGTACCGGAAGAATGCTTTGTGGGCATCAACCATCACTTCATAACTGGGTGATCATAAAGGTGCTCTTCAGGTATCTCGGAAGGTACTAGTTGGGTTACATGGATCAAGACTGGGATTTGTAACTCCATGTGACAGAGAGATATCTCTGGGCCCTCTCAGTAATACAACATCCTAAGTAGCTTGCAAGCATGTGACTAATGTGTTTGGTCATGGGGATATTGTATTATGGAACGAGTAAAGAGAACTTGCCGGTAACAAGATTGAACTAGGTATGGTGATAGCGATGATCGAATCTCGGGCAAGTAACATATCGCCAGACAAAGGGAATTATATACGGGATTATCTGAATCCTTGATATCATGGTTCAATTGATGAAATATATTCATGGAATATGTGGGAACCATTATGGGCATCCATGGTCCCTCTATTGGTTATTGATCGGAGAGGAGTCTTTATCATGTCCACATATTCTTGAACCCGTAGGGTCACACACTTAACGTTCGGTGTCGCTAGGGTTTGGTGAGATAATAAGATGGTGTTATCAAATTTTGATTCACAGTCTCGGATGGGATCCCGGACATCACGAGGAGCTTCAAAATGGTCCGAAGATAAAGAAAACATATATGGAAAGTATTTTCAGGGTTACCAGAAAAGTTTGGGATTTTTCGATATTGTACCGGGAAGGTTCTAGAGTGGGACCGACCTACGTGGAGGGACCCACATGGACATGGGTGGTGGGCCAAGGCACCACACCTCTGGTCCATGCTCACCAAGATCCCCCCATAAAAGGAGGGATCATGATCGGTGGGGAAGAAAGGAGGAGATTTCCTTCCCCCCTTTGGTGCGCAGCCCCTGGAGGCTTGGAGAAGGGGCCAAGCCTCCTCCCCCATGCCTCTAAATAGAGGAGGGAGGGACTGGCCATAGGACCTGACACCCCGGTTGCTGGCCGCCTCCCTCTCGTTCCATACATCCCTCATCCACGCAGTTCTTAGCGAAGCTCCGCCGGATTTCCACCATACTTCCGCCACCACACCGTCGTTCTGCCAAGATCGATCTCATCCACCTCTCCCCCTTGCTTGCTGGATCAAGAAGGAGGAGACGACATCAAGCTGCACGTGGGTGCAATTTGGAGGCATCGTTCGTGCGGTGCTATATCGGATTGATCTGACGAAAGTACGACTACATCACCCATGATCAATAGATCGTTAAACGCACATGTTCTACAAGGGTATGTAGACCTTTTCCCACTTGTTGCTAGCATATAGTAGATTGGATCTTGGGTTTATTCGTTCTCTCATAGAAATTTTTTTCCTTGCAACGAATCCCATCACGTTCGTGGTGGTAGTACCGGGGCTGTTAAGCCCGTGGGTGTGCCCACTGGTGCCGGCATCATAACCTATTGGAGCAAAATTTCTTGTGGCCCCCCATGAGTGGAGGCCTCCTCGGAGGTTGGCTGACTATCTCCGGTCTCCTCGGATGGGTACAACTCGTGCCGCAATTTTGCGCCCTTGGTTTCTGGGATCATGGGGAGCCCCTCGTAGTCATTGTCGTCGGGGATGGAGATCACCCCGTCGTCGCTGCTCTCCTCGTCTAAGAGCGAGATGAGATCGATCGTGTCGGTGCTGCAATCGGAGACGGAACCGTCGATGATGCAATCTTCCGGCGTGTGCATGATGTAGCAGTTGTCGCAAACCATTACGACATGGTGTGAGGCTGGGGCGGGATGGTGCACCCGTGGGAGATCGCCGCGGCATCCACCTCATGATGTCAGGACGCTGGGTGCCAGAGCCGCTGGTTCACCGTCGGCCTCTAAGTCGGATGTTGGCGGCAAGGGCGTCATGTAGCCCGACGCATCTAACCATCCATATTGGCCTCCTGACTGATCTGATTTGCAGGCGTGCGACGACCGTCTACTGGTACGTGGCTCCGGCGTTCTGGAGCCCGAACGGGCCCCATGGGCCGGCGGTGGGTGATACGTCCAATTTGCATCATGATTTCCTACTGTTATTTATTATGTTTTTTTATCATTATTGCACTTTATGGTACAATTCTTATGCCTTTTCTCTCTTAATTTGCAAGATTTACATGAATGCCGGCAGCTGGAATTCTGGATCTGAAATAGCCACATCAGAGATACCTATTCTACAGAGCTCCAATTGACCTGAAATTTAACGAAGATTATTATTGAATATATAAAAAATATTGGAGAAAAGAAATACCAGATGGGACCCACCAGTTGCCCACAAGGCAACAAGGCGCGGCCCCCCTGGGCGCGCCCTGATGCCTTGTGGGGCCCACACCTGGCCTATGGCCCCCTCCTTCTGCTATATGAAGCCATTTTCCCTAGAAAAAATGAGGAGAAGACTTTTGGGATGAAGCGCCGCCGTCTCGAGGCGGAACCTGGGCAGGAACTATTTTGCTCTCCGGCGGAGCGATTCCGCGAGGGATACTTCCATCTGAGAGGGGGAAATGAAAGCCATCGACATCCCCAACGATCCTCTCATCGTGGGAGGACCAATCTTCATCAACATCTTCACTAGCACCATCTTATCTCAAACCCTAGTTCATCTCTTGTATTCAATCTTTGTCTCAAAACCTCAGATTGGTACCTATGGGTTGCTAGTAGTGTTGATTACATCTTGTAGTTGATGCTAGTTGGTTTATTTGGTGGAAGATCATATGTTCAGATCCTTAATGCTATTCAATACCCCTCTGATCTTGAACATGAATATAATTTGTGAGTACTTACTTTTGTTCTTGAGGACATGGGAGAACTCTTGTCATAAGTAGTCATGTGAATTTGGTATTCGTTCGATATTTTGATGATACGTATGTTGTTGCTTCCTTTAGTGGTGCCGTGTGAACGTCGACTACATGGCACTTTAGCATCTTTGGGCCTAAGGGAAGGCATTGTGGAGTAGTAATTAGATGATGAGTTGCTAGAGTGACAGAAGCTTAAACCCTAGTTTATGCGCTATTCCGTAAGGGGCTGATTTGGATCCATATGTTTCATTCTATGGTTAGAGTTATCTTAATTCTTCTTTTGTAGTTGTGGATGCTTGCGAGAGGGGGTAATCATAAGTGGGGGGCTTATTCAAGTAAGAATAGCACCCAAGCACCAGTCCACCCACATATCAATTTATCAAAGTAGCGAACGCGAATCAAACAAACATGATGAAAGTGACTAGATGAAATTCGCATGTGTCCTCGAGAACGCTTTGCTTATTATACGAGTTCGTTCCGGCTTGTCCTTTGCTACAAAAAGGATTGGGCCACCTTTCTGCACTTTTTGTTACCGTTACTACTTGTTACTTGTTACGAATTATCTTGCTATCAAAATTATCTGTTACCGCTACTTTCAGTACTTCCAGTGAATACCTTGCTGAAAACCGCTTGTCATTTCCTTCTGCTCCTCGTTTGGTTCGACACTCTTACTTATTGAAAGGACTACGATTGATCCCCTATACTTTTGGGTCATCAAGACTCCTTTCTGGCGCCGTTGCCGGGGAGTGAAGCGCCTTTCGTGAGTGGAATGTGGTAAGGAAACATTTATATTATGTGCTGAAATTTATTATCACTTGTCACTATGGAAAGTAATCCTTTGAGGGGCTTGTTCGGGTTATCTTCACCTCAACCGAAAGCAATAAGAGTTGCTCCTCAACCTATTGAACCTACTGAAAATATTTATTATGAAATTCCTTCGAGTATGATAGTGAAACTGCTAGCTAATCCTTATGCAGGAGATGGAAAGGTGCATCCTGATATGCACTTGATCTATGTGGATGAAATTTGTTGATTGTTTAAGCTTGCAGGTTTATCCGGAGATGGAGTTAAGAAGAAAGTATTCCCTTTATCTTTGGAGGGAAAGGCATTGACATGGTATAGCCTATGTTATGATACTGAAATATGGGACTAAAACCGGTTGAAGCTGGAATTCCACCAGAGATTTTATCCTATGCATTTGGTTCATCGTGATCGGAATTATATATATAATTTTTGGCCTCGTGAAGGTGAAAGTATCGCTCAAGCTTGGGGGAGGCTTAAGTATATGTTGCACACATGCCCCAATCATGAGCTCTCAAGAGAAATAATTCTTCAAAACTTTTATGCTCAGCTTTCTCATAATGATCAATCCATGCTCGATACTTCTGTTGGTTCCTTTATGAAGAGAACTATTGAATCCAGATGGGATCTTCTTGAAAGAATTAAACGCAATTATGAAGATTGGGAAATCGATAAAGGTAATGAGTTAGGTATAAATCTTGAGTTTGATTGTGTTAAATCTTTTATGGAAACTGATGCTTTTCGTAAGTTTAGTACCAAATATGGACTTGACTCTGAGATAGTAGCTACCTTTTGTGAATCTTTTATTGCTCATGTTGAAATGGTTTAAATATCACCCACCTATTGAATTGAATGAAGAACCTATTAGTGTTAAAGAAGAAACAATTTTTTACCATGTTGACCTAGTTGTGCCTACTTCTTATATTGAGAAACCCCCTTTTCCTGTTAGGATTAAGGAACATGCTAAAGCCTCAACTGTGGTTAATAAGAGTAATATTAGAGCACCTAGACCTTCTGAACAAATTAAAGTTGAAACTAGTGTTGCAATGGTTAAAGATCATTTGGTTGATAACATTGATGGACATGTCATATATTTCTGTGATGAAGCAACTAGAATTGCAAAGCCGGACCCTAAAGATAAAAACAAACCTGTAGTTGGCATGCCTGTTATTTCTGTTAAAATTGGAGGTCATTGCTATCATGGTTTATATTATATTGGTGCTAGTGTGAGTGCTATTCCGTTTACTCTCTATCAAGAAGTCATGAAAGATATTGCCTCTGTTGACATTGAAGATATTGATGTTACTATTAACACTACTAGGGAAAAGCCTAGCAGTAGCGCTACAGCTAAAGTTTAGCAGCAGTAGCGTGTTTTGTCACGCGCAACTGCTATACCTACTTAGCAGTAGCGCTTTCCATACCAGCGCTACTGCTAAGTGCTTTAGTAGTAGCGTTTTCTTAGCGCTACTACTATATTTTCTCATATCTTTTTTTTACTACGTATTTGCGATGTTTTTGTACAGGTTTTATACAGTATTCTAATCATATCATAAACATGCAATATGCTCATCATATCATACACATATTAGTCTCATCATATCATCCAACACAAATTATGTCATCACATCATAATCACGATATAGCTATACAAGTTACATGACATGTCTCATCATACATAATGTAGTACTTCTTGAGGCGTCGGTTCGTATCCCTCTCTTGCACGCGTGAACCTAAACTAACTACTGGCTGTCACTCGAAAACCGGAAACCAGTACATCTGGGCCTGACACTCCAGCCACTTGTCGTATACTCCTGGTGTAGCACTTCTTCTCCATCGATGATCTTTGCACCTGTATCATCACATGAGTCAATGATATGCAACATATATAGTTGAGCAACAGAAAGGGACATACTTGGCAAAAATAGAAGCAACATATCATAAGCATAAATAACAAAGTTCATCATACCCAAAATGCCCTAACTAGAGTGATCTTCGCTAGTTGAGGAGGATGGTTTAATTACATCACAAATAAAGTTTCGTCGTGCATAACTCAAAGTTTCGTCATAGAGAAAGTATGGACTAAATGGACACACTGTCATATATCGTCAATCACTCCAACATGTCGTGCCATCCATCCAAGTCAGGAAGATAGTCCCCGAGCGCAGTGAAAGGCTTCAGGTCGAGACGCTGAGCGGCTACGCGTGTTCGAACGTCTTCCCGCGACATTTGCCCTTCTTCATAGAACATCCCTATTTTTTTGAGGACCTCCTTCATGATGATTTGGGCAAGTTCACGCTGGATGTGATAGAACTTAGCTCGGAGTCGATGATCCGGGATATCTCCTAGGTTCTTTTCCCATTGCAGAATATGGGCATCGCCGGATCTAGGTGACATGTGAAGGTTCTGCTGATCCCGTTTGTACTCCAGCATGTGGTGGACGACATAGAATCCATCGCTAAGAGTACCACTCGGTTGCTGGATACAGCAGAAGTTGGTCTTATGGCCGAAGGCGGGCGCGTGGTTCCTTGACTTCTTGAGCCTGATCTCTCCACCCCGTAGGCCGTAGGTAAAGATAGCATTGTCGAGAACAGACTTGATGTGGGTGTAATCCTTTTTCTTCATGTTCTTCGACGAGTCCAAGTAAAGAGCGTGGGAGAATCAGGGGTAAAGGATGATGAGGATGGCGCGCCCATCGCTGCGCAAAATAAGTACACCTCAAATTAGCCGGGTCTTTATCTGGATCGGTATATTTGATTTCATCCCGGCCCGGGAACAAGAATACCTGGTGCAGCTTAGTTTGGAGGGACTCCTTCATATCTGGTATCTTCTTTAGTTTCTCATCTTTGATGGTGGCAGTTGCCCGTAGGATGCAGCCTATTTGATTGCCGTAGTACGCGCACACTTCTGCAGGCTCTTTTGGCTCAAAATTGCCATCGTCCACCTCCGTGACCACCAGTCTAGTAATGATGAGCTGGTTTGGGCGCCGTTGGCTCTTTGGTTTCGGTTCTATACCGGCTTCGCCAATCTCGGTGCCGGTCTCGGAGCCGGTCTCGATGTCGATCTCAGTCTCGGATGTGACAGGTGTGCCCTGCAACAACCGCTGCTCATCAAGAAGGTTCAAATAGGCATCTGCCGCCGCGTAGATGTTGCAATCACCAGAACCCTATCCTTCATCGTTGCTAGCCATGTTTCCTACGATTAAATCTAGCCAATTAATTCTAGACCTAATAAAATGAATAATGACATAAAAAAAGGCCAATGTTTTGCAGGAATGTTGATTCATTCCCGTTGCGGCAAATTCCGGGCACTCGATATGTCCTAGTTTGTAGCACAAGTCATGCCGAAATTCACGGAAAATTTTGGCTAAATTTCGGCATGACCTTTCCTAAAAACTAGACAAATAGAGCGCCTGAAATTTGCCAGAACGGAACTGAATCGTCATTCCGGCAAAACATAGGCCACTCGGAATCATTCCCTACAAACAACAAAAGGCCACTTGGGCACAATCGAACCACTTCAATAAAAAGATATAACATGACCACTTCAATGAAAAGATATAATCAACAATAATGGAATATGCAAATGAACATCAATGACATATATCATATAACAACAATTATGTTTTTTGTTTATAGCTAAATGCCGTAGCTACTATTTTTTATTTTTAGCTAAATGCTTTTCTTTTTTGTTTAAAGCTAAAAGTCTAGGAAGGGATCATCTTTAAAATAAAACTTGCCTAAATTCTTTTCCTTGAAAAATAGTGGTCTTTTAAAAAATCAAAAACCTTTGCAAAATGACCTCACTAAACACTTCTCTGCATAAGACATAACCCAAATTCTGTTTTAGCTATTCCTCTCACGCACACACACACATTATTTTATCTAACCCGTCTCTGCCTAGGACAGAACCCAATTAAATTGCAAAGGAACTCCATTTTCTCTAACCCTTCTGACCTCACCAAAATTTCCATAGTCCAAATAATTCAAATTTCATTTGAATGAAATTTGGACCAGATTCAGGTCCATAGTCCAAATAATTTTTTCTCTAAACCCTACTTCCCTAACTAAATTTTTGCTCTAAACTAAATTTTTGCTCTAACCTAGCCAACCTAGTTAACCTAGCTTGTTAACCTAATGAACCTAATGAACCTAATTAACTTAGCTAGTTAACCTAGTTTACCTAGATAATTAACCTAATTAAACTAGTTAACCTAGCTAGTTCTCTGTCAAAGCCCTAATAAATTTTTGCACTAACCTAGATAATTAACCTAATTAAACTAGTTAGCCTAGCTAGCTAGTTCTCTGTCCAATGTTTGTGCTATGCATGAGAGAGAGAGGAGGGATGGGGGCTTACTGAGGATAGCTCCGGTGGTGGCGATGGAGGCAGTGGTGGCGAGGGAGGCAGGGGCGTCTCCAGTGACGGCGAGGGAGGTAGTGGTGCCGAGGGAGGCAGGGGCGTCGAGGGTGGCTCCGGTGGCGGCGAGGGCGGCTCCGCTGGCGTTGATGAGGCCGCGCGGCTCCGGTGGCGTTTGGGGCGGTTTCGGTGGCGTCGACGGCGCGCGGCTCTGGTGGCTCCGGGGGCGTCGACGTCGGCAGGAGACGGTAGTGAAGTGGGGCGATGGCGAAGTGGGGAGACGGTGGCGAAGTGGGGTGAGGGATTTGGGGGAGAAGTGGTGGCCGGGGAGGAGAGAAACCGTGCGGGGGTTAAGTCAAACGAAGCGGTAGCGCTTGTAGGCAAAAAGCGCTATAGCTAAGTTAGCTATACCGCTTGTTGCAAAACGCGCTACTGCTATAGCTATTTATTTTCCTTTTTCTTTTCTTTTTTCCTTTTCCCTTTCTATAGTGGGGGTCTACAAAACGCGCTGCTGCTATATTATCTATAGCGCCTGTTCTGAACAGACGCTACTGCTATGCCTTTCTCCTTTATTTTTCTTTTTCTTTTATTTTTCTTTAAATTTTCTTTTTTCCTTTCTCCTTTTTCTATTTCTTTCATTTTCATTTACTTTTCTATTTGTTTTTCATTTTATTTTATTTTCATTAGAAGTAGCGCTTTTCCTAGAAAACGCGCTGCTACAATAATCTTAGCGGTAGCGCGGTTTGCCCAAGATCGCTACTACTATTCATAGCCTACCGGCTTAGTAGTGGGAATTTTAGTAGTAGCGCTTTTCCCAGAAGAAGCGCTACTGCTACACCCGTATATGTAGCGCGGTTCATGTGCACACGCTACAGGTAAGTAGCAGTAGCTCTTTGTTTTAACAGGCGCTACTGGTAAGATTATGTGTATAAGGTTTTCCCTAGTAGTGTAAGCTTGCAAATAGAGAGACTATTGCACCACTTGGGATTGTTAGAGATGGTGAAGTCTTGTGTGGTAAGATCGAATACCCTACTGATTTTCTTGTTCTTGGATCACCACAAGATGATTTTTGTCCCATTATATTTGGTAAACCCTTCTTGAATACTGTTAATGCTAAGATTGATTGTACTGAAGAAATTTTTAGTGTTAAATTCGGTGAGATGTCTCATGAGTTTAATTTCTCTAAGTTTCGTAGACAACCTCATGATAAAGATGAAATTATTGGTCTTGCTTCTATTGATGTGCCTCCTACTGGTCCATTAGGACAATGTTTGCTTGAGCATGAGAATGACATGCATATGAATGAAAGAAATGAAATAGATGAATTGTTCTTTAAACAAGCACCTATTTTGAAACGTAATTTGCATGTTGAAACCTTGGGAGATCCACCTCCACCCAAGGGTGATCCTGTGTTTGTATTGAAGCAATTACCTGATACTCTTAAATATGCTTATCTTGATGAAAAGAAGATATATCTTGTTATTATTAGTGCTAACCTTAGCATGATGAAAAGAGATTACTTAAAACTCTGAGGAAGCACCGTGCCGCTATTGGATATAATCTTGATGATCTTAAGGGCATTAGTCCCACTTTATGTCAGCATAAAATTCGTATGGAGCCAGATGCTAAACCTGTTGTTGATCATCAAAGAAGTTTGAATCCTAGAATGAAGGATGTGGTAAGAACTGAAATATTAAAGCTTCTGGAAGCAGGTATAATTTATCCATAGCTGATAGTAGATGGGTAAGTCATGTTCATTGTGTTCCTAAGAAAGGAGGGATCACCGTTGTTCCTAATGATAAAAACAAACTCATCCCACAAAAAATTGTAACTGGTTATAGGATGGTAATTGATTTCAGGAAATTAAATAAACCTACTAGAAAAGATCATTACCCCTTGCCTTTTATTGATCAAATGTGAGAAAGATTGTCTAAGCATACACATTTTTGCTTCCTAGTTGGTTATTCTGGTTTCTCTCAAATACCTGTGTCACCTGAAGATCAAGAGAAAACCACCTTTACTTGTCCTTTTGGAACTTATGCTTATAGTCGTATGCCTTTTGGTTTATGTAATGCACCTGCTACCTTTCAAAGATGTATGGCTGCTATATTCTCTGATTTTTGTGAAAAGATTGTTGAGGTTTTCATGGATGATTTCTCCGTTTACGGAACTCCTTTTGATGATTGCTTGAGCAACCTTGATCGAGTTTAGCAGAGATGTGAAGAAACTAACCTTGTCTTGAATTGGGAGAAGTGCCACTTTATGGTGAATGAAGGTATAGTCCTTGGGCATAAAATTTCTGAAAGAGGTATTGAAGTTGATAAAGCTAAAGTTGATGCTATTTGAGAAAATGCCATGTTCGAAAGATATCAAAGGTATAAGAAGTTTCCTTGGTCATGCTGATATCCATAGAAGGTTTATAAAAGACTTCTCTAAGATTTCTAGACCTCTTACCAATCTCTTGCAAAAAGATGTTCCATTCATTTTTTATGATGATTGTGTAGAAGCCTTTGAAATACTTAAGAAAGCCTTTATTTCTGCACCTATTGTTCAACCACCTGATTGGAACCTACCCTTTGAAATTATGTGTGATGCTTGTGATTATGCTATTGGTGATGTTCTAGGACAAAGAGTTGATAAGAAATTAAATGTTATCCATTATGCTAGTAAAACTCTAGATAGTGCTCAAAGAAATTATGCTACTATTGAGAAAAAGTTTTTAGAAGTTGTGTTTGCATGTGATAAATTTAGATCTTACATTGTTGATTCCAAAGTTACTGTTCACACTGATCATGCTGCTATTAAATATCTTATGAAAAAGAAAGATGCTAAACCTAGACTTATTAGGTGGGTTCTTTTGCTACAAGAATTTGATTTGCATATTGTTGATAGAAAGGGAGCTGAGAATCCCGTAGCAGATAACTTATATAGAATGGAAAATGTTCTTGATGACCCACTTCCTATTAATGATGATTTTCCTGATGAACAATTAGTTGTGATAAATGCTTCTCGTAATACTCCTTGGTATGCAAATTATGCTAATTACATTGTTGCTAAATACATACCATCTAGCTTTACATACCAACAAAAGAAAAAGTGTTTCTTTGATTTAAGACATTACTTCTGGGATAACACACACTTATATAAAGGAGTAGATGGTATTATTAGACATTGTGTACCTGAGCACTAACAGGAACAAATCCTACGTAAGTGTCACTCCGAGGCATATGGAGGACACCATGCGGGAGACCGAACTGCACACAAGGTATTACAATTCGGTTTTTATTGGCCTACTCTTTTCAAGGATGCACGTAAGTTTGTCCTTTCTTGTGATGAATGTCAAAGAATTGGTAATGTTGGTAGACGTTAGGAAATGCCTAAAAATTATTCGCTTGTTATTGAACCTTTTGATGTTTGGGGTTTTGATTATATGGGACATTTTCCTAAATCCAATGGGTATACTTATATTTTAGTCGATGTTGATTACGTTGCTAAGTGGGTAGAAGCTATTCCAACTAGTAGTGCTGATCATAACACTTCTATTAAAATGCTTAAAGAAGTTATTTTCCCAAGGTTTGGAGTCCATAGATATTTAATGACTGATGGTGGTTCACATTTTATTCATGGTGTTTTTCGTAAGCTGCTTGCTAAATATGATGTTAACCATAGAATTGCATCTCCTTATCATCCTCAGTCTAGTGGTCAAGTTGAATTAACTAATAGAGAAATAAAATTGATTTTGCAAAAGACCGTTAATAGATCCAGAAAGAATTGGTCTAAGAAACTTAACGACGCATTATGGGCTTATAGAACTGCATATAAAAATCCTATAGGTATGTCTCCGTATAAAACGGTTTATGGAAAAGCATGTCATTTACCTCTTCAGTTAGAACATAAAGCTTATTGGGCAATTAAAGAACTTAACTATGATTTTAAACTTGCCGACGAGAAGAGGTTTTCTGATATTAGCTCTCTAGATGAATGGAGAACCCAAGTCTATGAAAATGCTAAGTTATTTAAAGAAAGAGTTAAAAGATGGCATGACAAAAGAATTCAAAAATGGGAATTCAAAGTAGGTGATCATGTTCTATTATACAATTCTCATTTAATATTTTTTGTAGGAAAACTTCTCTCTAAATGGGAGGGACCATATGTTATCGAAGAAGTTTATCGCTCCGGAGCCATCAAAATAAATAACTCCGAAGGCAATAATCCGAGAGTGGTGAATGGACAAAGAATTAAGCATTATATTTTAGGTACCCCCATTAATGTTGAACTAATATTATTGAAACAATTACACCGGAGGAACACATCAAAGAGTCCTTTCAGAACGCTCCAGAACCCTGAAAGGGGTAGGTATGTGATACGGTAAGTAGACCGACTTCAAAAATTCCATAAAAATTATTTTTGTCAGTTTTGGAATATTAGAAAAATTCCTTAAATAAGAAACAGCCGAGGGGATCCACTTGTCGTCCACAAGGCAACAAGGCGCGAACCCCCTGGGGCGCGTCGTGATGCCTTGTGGGCCCCACGTGTGCCTTCCCGACTCCGTTTTCTTCCCGTATGCTTGTTTTGCAAGATGAAAATTCTTTATATATACTCCCATATGTTTTGACCACCGTATCATAAGTTTCTCCTCTTTTCTTGTGTTGAGCTATTTTTCTGACAGATCTAGATCCCCATGGCTCCCCGAAGACTTCGCACCAAGCACCGGATTGTTCAACCTTCACCCAGCAAACGTCCTTTTAGCAAAGTATATTATGAGTGGTCGTACGGAGAGGAGGACACAACTATGGAGGAGGAACCCAGAAAGGTCACGGAGGACCGGATTCAAGGAGAAGAAGATCAAGCCATGCACAAGGAGAAGCCTACGGAAAAGGGAGATTTGTGGCAAACTCTTTATAATAAATTTCCCCCATCTGAAATTGATACACTAAAAGTTTTTGAAGCAATTTGTGCCCAAAATACTTCACTTACTCGTGAATTTATTGTGTTAGAAGAGCAGAATCATGCCCTTCGAAGGATCAATCATAATCTGGAGTACTTGCTAAAGTTGAAGGACAAGCCCACCATCACGACCATCACCGAAGAAAGAGACTTAAGTACACGGGTATGGGCACTCCTCTTGGCTTGTGGCAAGCTTGGGAGGCGCCCTGGTATCGTATCACCATCACTTTTTCATCATCATTATCTATCTTAGTTCGATCCTTAGTTATTTTGTGATTTAGAGGAATAAAATTTTAGTATGATTTAGTTTCGAGTACTTGCTTTGTGATCTATCTATGTTATCTTGTGTGAAAGTTATATAATAAAGAGTAGTTTGAGTTGAGTGTTTTGTTTTTGATGATCCAATCTTAGAAATAAAGAAAGAATAAAAATCAAATCATATGCTAATCCCATGGGGAGTGATGACTTCACATAAAAGAAGTATAATTGATAAAACTTGTTGGAAGTTGACAAACATAGCATTGGTCATTGTAGCAATTCATGAAAAAGTAATAAAGGAAGAGAGGTCTCACATATAAATACACTATCTTGGACATCTTTTATGCTTGTGAGCCCCCATCAAATATTCTATGTCAATTAGTTGACGTTGGACAAGGAAGACAGCATAATGGGTTATGTTTGCTTATATTCACATAGAAGTTATATTGTTTTGGATCCTCTAACATGTGGTGTTTGCCCCCTATCTTTTGCTAGCCAAACATCCGCACCAAGTAGAGATACTACTTGTGCATCAAAAAAACCCTTAAACCCAGTTTCATGCCATGAGCGTCCACCATATCTACCTATGGATTGAATAAGATCCTTCAAGTAAGTTGTCATAGGTGCAAAAGCAATAAAAATTGCTCCTAAATATGTATGAACTTTTATTGTAAAGGAAAATAAGCTTTGTACGATCTCGTGATGGTGGAGCAATAAAAGCGACAAACTGCATAATAAAGGTCGCTATCACAAGGGGCAATATAAAGTGACGTTCCTTTACATTAAGAGCTTGCACATCCAAAAACAAAAGCGCATGACAACCTCTGCTTCCCTCTGTGAAGGGCCTGTCTTTTACTTTATGTATATACTTTCATGCAAGAGTCAATAGTATTCTTCTCCATTTCATTTTTATTTTCTCTTTTGGCAAACATCATGTGGTGGGGATTGATCCATGCATATATATCCAGTTTAATGTAGATGACCATGAGTAATTATTGTTGACATTAACCTAGAGGTAAATACATTGGGCGGCAAAATTATAAGCCCCTATCTTTCTATGTGTTCGACTAAAACTTTTGCTCCATAAGTATGACGTGAGTGTCAGCAATCATAGAACACTAAATTATAGTTGAGTATGTGAACTTGCTAAACAAAGCTCTTATATAGAAAATTTCTGATAATATGATGAATTGCAATTGCTTCAGTGACTGAGATAATAGTTTATTAGTTTTCAATCTGGTTTATGGTTCATACTTTAACTTGTGGATGAATTGTCACTTTTTCATGAGAAGTTTTATGATGATATATTGCTGTTATAATAAAGATCATGATGGTCCACGTCCGTATTTTATTTTTATCAACATCTCTCTCTCTCTCTAAACATGTGGTCATGATTATCGATTTTGACTTTTCGCTTGAGGGCAAGCGAGGTCTAAGCTTGGGGGAGTTGATAGTCCAATTTGCATCATGATTTCCTACTGTTATTTATTATGATTTTGATCATTATTTCACTTTATGATACAATTCTTATGCCTTTTCTCTCTTAATTTGCAAGATTTACATGAAGGGGGAGAATGCCGACAGCTGGAATTCTGGACCTGAAATAGCCACATCAGAGATACCTATTCTACAGAGCTCCAATTGACCTGAAATTTCACGAAGACTATTATTGAATATATAAAAAATACTGGGGAAAAGAAATACCAGAGGGGACCCACCAGTTACCCACAAGGCAATAGGGCACGGCCCCCCTGGGCGCGCCCTGATGCCTTGTGGGGGCCACGCCTAGCCTCTGGCCCCCTCCTTCTGCCATATGAAGCCATTTGCCCTAGAAAAAATGAGGAGAAGACTTTTGGGACCAAGCGCTGCCGTCTCGAGGCGGAACCTGGGCAGGACCTATTTTTCACTCCGACGGAGCGATTCCGCTGGGGATACTTCCCTCCGGGAGGGGGAAATCGAAGCCATCGACATCACCAACGATCCTCTCATCGTGGGAGGACCAATATTCATCAACATCTTCACCAGCACCATCTCATCTCAAACCCTAGTTCATCTCTTGTATTCAATCTTTGTCTCAAAACCTCAGATTGATACCTGTGGGGTGCTAGTAGTGTTGATTACATCTTGTAGTTGATGCTAGTTGGCTTATTTGGTGGAAGATTATATGTTCAGATCCTTAATGCTATTCAATACCCCTCTGATCTTGAACATGAATATGATTTGTGAGTAGTTACTTTTGTTCTTGAGGACATGGGAGAACTCTTGTCATAAGTAGTCATGTGAATTTGGTATTCGTTCGATATTTTGATGATATGTATGTTGTTGCTTCCTTTAGTGGTGTCGTGTGAACATCAACTACCTGACACTTCACCATCTTTTGGCCTAAGGGAAGGCATTGTGGAGTAGTAATTAGATGATGGGTTGCTAGAGTGACCGAAGCTTAAACCCTAGTTTATGCGCTATTCCGTAAGGGGCTAATTTGGATCCATATATTTCATGCTATGGTTAGAGTTATCTTAATTCTTCTTTTGTAGTTGTGGATGCTTGCGAGAGGGGGTAATCATAAGTGGGAGGCTTGTTCAAGTAAGAACAACACCCAAGCACCGGTCCACCCACATATCAAATTATCAAAGTAGCGAACGCGAATCAAACAAACATGATGAAAGTGACTAGATGAAATTCCCATGTGTCCTCGAGAACGCTTCGCTTATTAATCGAGTTCGTTCCAGCTTGTCCTTTGCTACAAAAAGGATTGGGCCACCTTGCTGCACTTTTTGTTACCGTTACTACTTGTTACTTGTTATGAATTATCTTGCTATCAAAACTATATGTTACCACTACTTTCAGTACTTGCAGAGAACACCTTGCTGAAAACCGCTTGTCATTTCCTTCTGCTCCTCGTGGGTTCGACACTCTTACTTACTGAAAGGACTACGATTGATCTCCTATACTTGTGGGTCATCAGTGGGTGGCAAAGATGCCACCGTTGTTGGCAAAGGTGCCGACACGATCTGTTGGATCGACGGAAGGCACATGTAGAGGTCGTCATGGTTGTTGATGATGAAGGCCCCGACGGCGACGTAGATCATGCGAGCAGGGTGGCCGGTGGGTTGATGTTGATCCAGATCGCCCTGTCGGCGATGAAGATGAGGGAGCCAAAGGTAAGGCTCTCCCCAAGCGGGAGGCTGCCGGAGACCGGTCTCTAGCTGACGCAACCATGCCTGGTGCGCCAACTGACGGTGCTGAAAACCATCAGATCCCTCGGTAAACCATCAGATCCCTCGGTAGGGTACCTTGCGTAGCAGGAAGTCACCGATCGGAGGTCACATAGGGGTTTTACCAAGGTTCGGGCCTCCATGGTGGAGTAATACCCTACGTCTTGCGTGCTGTTGTTTATTGATGGTGGGTATACCTCGTGTGAGGGATTACAAAGAGATCTATGAGTCTACTGAGAGTTGCTTCGAGACTTGATGAAAATTTGAGGGTTTCACGTGGCGCGCGAACCGCTCTATTACCGCTCCAACTTTTTCAGGTGGGCCCAGCGCAAACAACGCCGACACTTTTTCTACCGCAAAGAAACGCTGACACATGATGCATCAGTAAAGAAACATATGCCAACACATTGTATGTCTAGAAATCTTTACACCTTGCTGACAGATAGAACGTCGACACTCTAGAGCAACCCTGACAATCGATGTGTCGGCGTTGTTATGGACAGATAATGTGTCGTTGATGTACAGTTATGCCAACAGATGTATGTCGTCATTGTAGTGTCGTGGTGTAGGGACGGTGGATCTGAAGTTCACTTCGGGGAAGATCGTGTACCTACGGAACGTGCAGCATGTCCTTAGTATGAACAAGAATCTAGTTGGCGGCTCCCTTCTATGTAGAGATGGGTTTAAGGTAGTTTTAAAGTCGAATAAAGTAATCGTGTTGAGATATAGACAATTTATAGGCAAAGGCTAGGAGTGCGGAGGCTTGTTCCGCTTTTCCCTTTTGGATTTTTGAAACAAGTCAGTAAATCAAATTTGTGCCAGTGTTAATGATGATGCAAATATTTGGCACTCTCATTTATGTCACATTAATTTTGGTTTAATGTCTCGGCTATCCAGTATGAGTTTAATTCTGAATTTCACTATTGCCAAAGGTTCTAAGTGCCATAGTTGTGTGCAATCGAACCAACCTCGGAAGCCTCACACGGCAGCCGAGGAGAGAAACTTGGCACCTCTAGAACTCATACATTCTGATCTATGTGAGATGAATGGTGTGTTGACAAAAGGTGAAAAGATATATTTCATGACGTTGATTGATGATGCGACTAGATTTTATTATGTTTATTTGTTGCAAACTAAAGATGAAGCTTTAGACTACTTTAAAATCTATAAGGCTGAAGTTGAAAATAAATTAGAGAGAAATATCAAGCATCTTAGGTCGGATCATGGTGGCGAATATTTTCCCAACATATTTGATGAATTCTGTGAGGAACACGGTATTATTCATTAGAGGACACCTCCCCATTCATCCCAATCAAATGGGGTTGCCGAGAGGAAAAACCGCATGTTAACTGAGTAGGTGAATACCTTGTTAGACACTGCCATTTTATCTAAGGCATGGTGGGAGGGGGGGCTTTGTTGACTTAATGTCATGTCATGAATAGAGTTCCAAACAAGAATAAAGAGAAGACCCCTTATGAGCAGTGGGTTGAGAGAAAACTATCACTTTCTTATTTGCGCACTTGGGGATGCTTGCCCAAAGTAAATATTCTAATCCCTAAGAAATGCAAACTCGGACCAAAGATAGTGGATTGTGTCTTTCTAGTTATGCTCAGCGGAGCATTGCATATTGATTTTTAGTGGTTAAATCCAAGGTACCTGATATGCATGTTGATACTATAATGAAATCTCATGATGCAATATTTCTTGAGAATATGTTGCCTATGAAAGATATGCACAGCATTGCTAGATTTTCTTCTGAGATAATTCTAGTACATCTGATGAGTATTTCGAACAACCACCAGAGGAAGTCCTTGAGAAGGAAAACAAGCAAGAGTCAGAGGATTACAAAATCCTTTGGTAACGATTTCATTGTATACCATGTGGATGACACTCCCAAGTCTATTGCAGGGGCATATGCATCCCCGGATGTAGATGATTGGAAAGAAACTGTCCATAATGAGATGGACTCAATTATTTCTAATGAAACTTTGGAGCTAACTGAATGACCCTATGGTTGTAAACCTGTGAGCTATAAGTGGGTGTTCAAAAAGAAGGTAAGGCCTGATGGTACTATTGAGAAGTACAAGGCGTGGCTTGTGGCTAAGGGCTACACTCAGAAAGAAGGTAAAGATTACTTTGACACCTATTCACCCATCGCTAGACTGGCCACCATTCAGGTGCTACTTTCTCTAGCTGCCTCTTATGGTCTTATTGTTCATCAAATGGATGTAAAGACAACTTTTCTAAATAGAGTGTCGGACGAGGAAATCTATATGGATAAGCCTGATGGGTTTGTGGTAAAGGGTGAAGAGAAAAAGATGTGCAAGTTGTTAAAATCTTTGTATGGTCTAAAACAGGCACCTAAGCAATGGCATGAGAAGTTTGGTAGAACTCTGGCGTCTGCAGGCTTTTTCATTAATGAGGCTGATAGGTGTGTTTACTATCACCATGGTGGGGGTGATGGTGTTATATTATGTTTGTATGTGGATGACATACTAATCTTTGGTACAAACATTGATGCGATCAATGAGGACAATTCTTTTCTATCAAAGTTCTTTGACATGAAAGATCTGGGAGAAGCTGATGTGATTCTAAACATCAAACTGATTAAGGATGAGAGTGGGATTACTCTAACACAATATCACTATGTTGAGAAGGTCTTGAGCCGGTTCGGCTTTATGGATAGCAAGCCTTCTCCAACACCTTAGGATCCCAGTGCGACACTCATTAAGAACAAGGAAGAAATGAGAGATCAATTGAGATACTCTCGAATTGTCGGTTCACTCATGTACTTAGCTAGCACAACAAGGCCAGATATCTCTTTTACTATGAGCAAACTGAGTAGATTCATGTCCAACCCAGGTGATGATCATTGGCATGCACTAGACAGGTCTTGCGCTATCTGAGAGGTACTATGAGTTATGGAATTCACTATTCAGGAGACCCTGCTGTGCTAGAATGATATAGTGATTCGATCTGGATTTCTGATGTTGATGTGCTCTATGCCACAAGTGGGTATGTATTTACTCATGGAGGTGGCGCAGTGTCATGGAGGTCTTGTAAATAGACCATGTTGATGAGGTCAACCATGAAATAAGAATGTACTGCTTTAGACACAGCCACTGCTGAGGCAGAATGGCTGCATGAACTCTTGATGGACTTGCCAGTGGTTGAAAAACCTGTATCGGCTATTCTTATGAATTGTGACAACCAAATAGTTATCGCTAAAGTGAACAATTCTAAGGATAATGCGAAGTCATCAAGACACGTGAAGAGACGTTTGAGGTCTGTCAGGAAGTTGAGAAACTCCAGAGTAATAACTGTTACGTATATTCAAAGAGACAAAAACATGGCAGCTCACTTTACAAAGGGACTATCACGAAATGTGATAGATAATGCATCGAGGGAGATGGGTACGACACTCATAGATGTTACACTATAGTAGTAACCCAACCTTTGTGATTGGAGGTCCCATGAATTAGGACATGGGAAGAATAAGATATTGGTTAACAGTGGAGAGTAACATGTAACCCTCTCTAGTTAAAGATGCAAAACTCTCAGAGCTATAAGGTAGGTTGGCAACATACCTTAATGTGGTTCTATTGGCTATGATTAGCAAAGATGCTATCCTACCGAGTAGTCTTGAAAGAACGCACTTATATGAGCCCCGACTGTAAACGTCACAGTCTATGAGACTTGGGTGATCTCTAGTAAGCTCACTAAGAGACCAGGGAGTACGACGTATATGCTCCAAACCGCAGGGTAGCCTACTGGCAGCCATGTACTGGTTAAGACTTTGAGTGAAACCTGTTCACACAAAACTTGCAATTCAAGGTCCATTATCAAATTGTGGATGGATGTATCTTAAAGTTCTTGGCAGAAGTTCAACTTAACAGTCTCTGCTGAAACACTGGTTTATTAAACAAGTAGTGAGAAAAGGCAAATCTCTAATTGGGTATTTGAGATTTGGTGGAGGATTGTTAGAAATAATGGGCTAGGTCCATGTACAATTTCTGAAATCTCAAATTGGCCCATGAATAAAATGGCATGTGGTGGCTCTAAAGTTTAGTCCCACCCCGGAAGTTGAGGAGGTGTGAGACCTCTTTATATAGTGGGTTCTCCCCACCACACTAAGTGACGTGTTGAGGAGAGAAAGAGAAGACCACACGCGCGCTCGCCTCGCCTCGCCTGGCTGGGCCAGGGCGGCGCGGGCATGCGTGCGCATGAATGGTCCACCGAAATCCAGTCTGTGGCCTTGTAGGGGCGCGGCTTCCTTTTGCCGTTTTATTTTTTGATGTCTTGGTAGACAAGTTGATCATTTACTTGTACGGTAAGTTCATGACTTGGAAGCGAAGTCGGTTTGAGATCATGATCATGACACGATACCGCCTTGGTCCTCCTATATACTGCTTACCGGCCGCGGCCAAAGACACATCAAAACACCTAGGGTTTTTACTCATCTCGCAACTTGCGGCATCACCATAGTCTACTCCATCCCGAACGCTGACGTGCACCGGCGCACGGGAGAGCAGGTCTCTGGGACCGTTCGTCATTGCGATCCTGCACGGGAGAGGACGAATTAGGTTTTTGGGAAGTGCTCTGCGCGACTGCTCAAGTTCGTCACCACGGGTCATCTTCCGTCCAAGTCAGGTGGTGCTACTCATAGTCGTCTTTAACGCTGTCTGCATCAGGTCGTCACCAACATCATCATCAACAACGTCGCTCCAGCAGCAGCTACGGCTACTAACGAACAGTACGTCCATCGTGATCTGTTCATGTCTCAAACTATGGTTGATGTTACATGTGCGATGTTGTTGTGCATGTTTTCCTATTCTTCTAGTAAGCTAGATTGTTGCATGCTACTTTCTGTTCTAGTCATGAATTATTTACTGGAATTAATCCCGAATTTGCCTAATATTCCAACAGGCCCCACATATGAAAGAGATGAGACCAATGAAGTCAACACATTAAAAACCGGTAGACATAAAGAAAAATGTTTTGTAGATTAAACCGTATGCCTGGCTGAGAATTCATTTTCATCGGTTAACGTGGGCTTCAACATTAGATCTCATATAGGTGTGTTTTTGCTAAAAAAATCACCCATAAAATTGCCACCCCATGATTAGTTTCCGTTACTTTTGGTGTTCTTTGTACTGCCATAATAGTTGATGAATAGATCGAAAGTTTTTTCCGTAAAAAAAAAGTGCCACTGTATTGTACGAAGTTATCTTATGCCAACTTCATAAAAATTTGGGTGGCAATTTTGAAAGCAAAAACATAATTTGTTGAAATATAGCAACATGGAGTTTAGTTTCACAGCTCTTGCCGAGACAAACCGAAAGTGAAGACAGATCCTAAGTCTGACTTATGATTTGAGAGATAAGATGTTTTGAAATTTCAAAATTTTAAGTCATCTTGATGACTATTTCGCCCTTACTACATGCATGCATATTTGTGACTAATATTGCGTTGTGCTGAATCCCTAATGAGTTGGCGTTTCGTGTTATTTGCGTCCTTTTTTTATTGATGGGAGGCTGCCGTTAATTAGCTGCCAACCCTAGGCGACACGGGCGAGATCGCGCCGCCGGCCCTTGGCCTCCTCTCCCCGATCCCTTCCTCCCGCCGTGAGTTCATGCCGGCGAAGCCCGGGCTATGGGCTGTGACGGCGGCGGCGGGGTCTTCTCCCTCGCGCGCGGTGGTGTCTTATCCTGGCGGTGGCGACATGGCCACTATGGTGATTCGGCGGCCTGGTATGGCAGGATCCCGGCGGATGATGTGGCGGCGGTGACAGCGGCGACACGGCCTTCCTGCGACGGAGGCGCCCCTGCGGCGATGGCCGGAATCTCGAATCGCGCCGGGCCCAGATGGGCTTAGGCGGGCCAGCAGATTTGGTGCGCGGCAGCAAGCTGGTGTGGCGGGCCTGACGAAGCCGGCTGCTCTGGCACCGTGGTGGTGTCGCGGTCGGTTAGGAGGCGGCAGCTGGATCCTTTTGGTCCGATCCCCGGCATAGAAGGCGGCGATTCATGCACAAGTAGCTGGATGGAGTTCTTCGAACAGATCGGGGTGAAAACCTGCTCTTAGCTAGATGCCAAGGCCAACAATGGCGGCTGTAACACCCCTGGGTAATGCACTATAGTAATCCCTCATCATTAAGCTAAGTCACCATGTTTTGCAAAGCTTAATCATATTGGATCAATATCTCATTTCAAATTCCTCTTTGAATTCAAATTCAAATCACAAGTGAATTTTGAAGTTGATCCAAAAATTCTAGAAAAATATTCATTATTTAGCAAATAATCCAAAACAGATGATGATATGAAAAACAACATCACCATGTTGCTAAAACGAGCAGTAGCCTTTAAACAGTGTTGCTCCAGCAATCTAAATTTGCAAATTCGAATTATGAAAAATGAAATCCACTGGCCTCTAAACTTTTTGGTGGCAGTGCCTAAAATTGCAAAGCATTTATTGGGCTTGGCCCCACATTTATCAAAAATGATTTGGTTGCTCAAATATTTTATTTTCTACCTCTGTTAATAAATAAAAAGGAAAATAGAAAAGAAAAACGGGAAAAGAAACTTACCTGGCACTGGGCCGCGACAGCCCAGCCCACCTACCTATCTTCTCCCAAACCTGCTTCCTGGCGCGTGTCGCAGCGCCATGGACGCCGCTCGCCTCCACCGCCTGCTGCCTGCCACGGCGCCGGGACAGTTGGCCCCGATAAGGACGCTGCGCTCGAGCCCTTCCCCCTGGCCGCGCATCACTCTCCCCCTCTCCTTCCCCCTCGCGCACGCGCTCACCTCTTCCTCTTTGCCCGAACGCGCCGCCGCCCCACCTCCGACCAACTCGCGGCCACCGGCCCCCATTCGACCTCCCGCGCTGCCCGAGAGGACCGCCGGCGTCCGCCCGTTCGCCTGGTGCCCTCCGTTGGCGCAGGGACCCTCTGCATCACCGGATCCCCTCGTCCCCTCCCGCCTCGGCCACCGTCGATCGCCGGTGACCCCGACCTTCCCCTACGCTCCAGATCACCCAAGGGCATGTCTTGCGCCACTCGGTGAGCCCTCCCCGCCTCTCACTGGTCCTCTCTCGAGCCGCTCTACCCTCCCCTAGCTAGCTCGCCACCAAACCAAACTCCGGCCGCCGCGGGACCTCGTCGTCTGGCCAGTTCCGGCCATTCCCAAGACCGCACACTAGCCCAGTCGGATGCGGCACTCGTGCCCATTCGAACGAGCCCGAAAACGGCCGTTTTAGTGCACCGTAGAGAGAACCCGAGGCCACCCGACTTGCGCCGCCATGCACGATCTCGCCGGAGCTCCCTCCGGCGCCGGCGCTGAGCTGGCAAGACGCGGGCCCCACCCAGAGTCGATGCCATGTGGGCCCCTGGTCGTGGTTGACCGGGTTGACCGCGGTCAGCGGGATGACGTGGCGCTACAGCCACTGACCAGTGGGCCCGTCCCATTTAATTAAGTTAATTAACCCGATTTTAACTACAACCTAATCTAATCAGTTAATTAGTCACTGACATAGGGCCCCACCTAGCTAATTAACACTAGTGCAGAATCGGGCTATTGTCCCGGTTCGTAAGGACCTTTAGTCCCGGTTCTGCAACCGGCACTAAAGGGTGGGGACTAAAGTTCCCCACCCCCTTTAGTCCCAGTTCAACACGAACCGGGACCAAAGGCCCACCACGTGGCATGAGCCCGCGCCGGGGGCTGGGAGACCTTTAGTGCCGGTTGGTAACACCAACCGGTACTAAAAGGTTTAGGGGTTTATGGGTTTTTGATTTATTTTTCGTTTTAGTTTTGTGTTTTGCAATTAATTCTTTTTCATTTCAAACATATTTTACGCTACTACATATTGTACACGTTATGCATATATATAAATAGAATTTCTCGTAGAACCGATCATATATATATCATCGAATTTCTCGCACGACCATTCACATACATATATATATATATATATATATATATATATATACAATTTGGTATATGCAATTTCTCCTACAATTTGCAGATCATTACATGGAGGCATTAGTTCGATCTAGCTAGGTATGGTGTAATGGTATTCTCCTTTGGGATCTATGACCTGGTCGAGCAAAAATCCCGCTATTTCCTCTTGAATCGCTCGTATGTGATTCTCTGGTAGGAGCATATCCTGCATGTCCCTCATCTTTAAAGAAGGAGATCAATATGCATGTATTAGTTGTGTGTGTATATATTAGATAATGATGTAAAAATTGTGAATAGTGTTCTAGCAAACGTACCCATCGGTTTCTATCATCTTTGCTCCTTTCGGACGCCATCATGCGAATGTTCTCGCAAAGGTAATATGCACACAAATTAGTCCCGACTCCTGCTTCAGGGCATTTACTAGAATAGAATTCAATCAGATAATAATTAATCAAGCATGATAATGGTATTGAAACTAGAATTAAAGAGATGTTAGCTAGCTAGTACTACTTAATTAATTACCTTGGGTCGCACCCATGTCAGCTGTTGTTTCCATTGGCATTTAACCTTTTTGATGAACTTTTCCCAAGCCCTGCCCGCCGGCAAATAAAATGAATAAAGGAGTTATTAATTAGTTGATATCAGGAAACGAACTAAAGAGGCCGACATAGTGCGATAATTATTGAAATTACCTGTCGACCATCCCCCGCACGATTGAGTATACATTAGCATTTTTAAGTAGTGAGTCCAGTACTTGAACTTTTCCCTTGTCAACTTCAATGATTAACAAGATCCAGTGGAAACTGCATGCGCACACGTTTGTATTACAAGACAACTAGTAAGCAAAAACAGAATTTGTAGTACAAGACAGTGTCACTCACCCGAAGTTGTAAGGAAGTAGTATTTCTGGTTGGGTATTTAGTAGCACCAAGAACTCTAGCAAGGTGTTCTCTGTGTATGGTCGATCATATTCACGTGACCATGTCTCTTCATTAATGGTATTTGGGCCAATGAACCCAATGCCCTAGCGTCCAGCTTTTTTCATTTCATAGATCTTCATTCTACATAATACCATAGAAAAGAATATAGTGAGGATAATTACAGTTAATGAACGAGCACTACAACTAGCTAGAGACTTAACTTACAGAAAGAAATCACTTACAGACATTAGCAACTGATGATAGATTTGTCGAGTGCGTCTTGATTGAATAACTGAAACAGTTCTTGAAAGTCAACCCACAGAGCTTTTTCATGGAAGTAATGCTCTTCTTTGACTTGCACCATGAGGGACTCTTTATCGGTAGTCTTGGCTTCTCTCATGTACCATTGATGCAATTCATACATTCTCGTTGATAGACGCTTGATCTCCTCAGGCTTGACCATAGGTTCGCCGCGGACATATTTCCGTTTTAGTTCCTCCTCTTTAAACGTTTCCATGGGCTCGATCTCTAGGAGTTGTTCTATAGTGACACCGGCCTCTTCAGCCATCCTTCTATGATCGTCGGTTATTACCAGCTGATCGGCGCCAGTACTCACATGTGTTTGTACAATGAGCGGCGGGATCGATTGCACCACCTGTTCTCCCAGCTGGGGAACAATTTTCCCGCTTTCTTTGGCAGCTGCTTGGCTCGAGCTCGAGCTCAACTCCTTTTTTTTGTGCTTCATATGACTTCCTGATTTGGCGCTCATAGTCTGAGTCAATATGCTTGGGAGCTGGTGGTTGAGCAATATGAATAAAGTGGTTAATGGCATGCTTAGCTACTTTCTCCTCTGGAGGCGGGGGCGGTTTTGGTCCAAAATGGGCCTCCACTTGGGCTTGCACTTCGATCTCGTTTTCCTCGTTAGTCAGGTGTTAAGGCAACCTCAGAAGAGGCTTGAGGCTTGGATCAAATTTGTATTTCTTGCCTCCTCTTGTATCGCTAGCCGCCGTAGCTGCGGCGCCTCTCTTCCGCTGTTGCTTAGGCGGCGAAGCCCGCTGAGGCGGCGGAGACGGCTGACGCGGTGCCTGACTTGGAGGAGGAGTCGGCTGATGTGGTTCCGGACTTGGAGGAGGAGGAGGAGGCTGACGCGATGCCGGACTTGGAGGAGGAGTCGGCTGACGCGGTGCCGGACTTGGAGGAGGAGGAGTGGGCTGACACGGTGGCGGACTTGGAGGAGGAGGATTCTGCTGACGCGGTGGCGAACTTGGAGGAGCGGGAGTATGCTGAGGCGGCGGCGGACTTGGAGGAGGAGCCGGCTGACGCGATGTCCGTGGCCTTGGAAAGACGATGCTGTCCTTTCTCCATAGAATGATACGATGTACGGCCTCTCCCAGTGTGCGCACGTCGTCACCTCCAGGAATGTCAAGCTCTAGCCCCGAATATTGTGCCACCACTTCATCAACCATGACACGAGCATAGCCAGCTGGAATCAGATTGCAATGGAAGGTTGCTTCAGGGGGATTTGTATAAGCAATGCTGTCCGCCACCTTCATGGATATGTTCTTCATTTTAAAGTGTGGCTCACAAGTTGTCGTATCTATGATATCATCCAGAGGATATCTATCCAGCTGTGCATCATCGCCCGGGGCAGAACCCACGCTGCTTCTCGGCATGGATGGGACGGTGCTATCTAATGCTGGATCCTCTAGCTGCTGCTGCTGCTGAGACCCCCTTTCCTGGCTAAGTGAGTCGATCTGCTATTGCTGCCACTGGAACGCGAGTGCCAACTCCGCGTGTGAAGGCGGTCTGCTTCCTGCTTCATCTCCTCCTCCTCCAGCTTCCTCTTCTGCTCCTCCTGCTGCTTCTTTCTCGCACGGCTTCTGTAGTCGGTGTTCCAGTCCGCAAACCCCTCAAACCATGGAACAACGCCTTTGCCTCGTGTTCTTCCCAGGTGTTCAGGATACTTCAGGGCACGCGTAAGCTCGTCGTTCTCTCTGTTGGGCTTGAACGCCCCCGTTCGAGCCTCTTCTATTGCAGCAAGTAAACGCACATCGGCTCCTTTAACACTTGCCCTCTCCAAACCTCGCCTGTGTTTGGGTCCAACGTCCTCCCATGCACATAGAAAAAAGTATTGGACCTGGGGGGCCAGCTCAATGTAACTGGAGTGACCCCTGCATCCATCATCTCTTGCTCAGCGAGATCCTACTTAGGCCGAGCCACCTCGTAGCCACCTGGCCCCAGCTTATGGTGCCACTCCTTTTTCGCGGCATTAATCTTTTTTATTCTCGACCATTCCTGAGCTACTTCCGATTCTTTGAATTTCATGAAAGCGTCCTAGTGAGCTCTTGCCTTCTCCAATGTTCCCTTGAATTCTGGAGTCTTCTTTCCAGCATTGACGTACGCGGCCCATATACTTTTCTTGTGGTTGTTGAATGCTATCGCCATCTTCCTAAGAGCAGCACTCTTGACTTTCTCCACGTCTGCATCTGTGAAATGATCTGGTAGGGTGAAATGTGACATGAGAGATTCCCAAAGCCGATCTTTTGCTCTTTGGTTGACAAAAGTTACATCTGGAAGTTCCTTTGCTGGCTTTTTCCATTCTTGAATGGAGATCAGGATTTGGCCCTTGACAATAACTCTGCATTGACGAATGAACTTGTTTGCATTCTTCTTAGGTTCGCGTGGTTCGCCATTAGGTTTAATGGCATCGATGTTGTACTTTACGCCATCCTTCAACTTTTTGGCCGGGCCTCGAACTGTCCTGCTGCTTGTAGAAGATTTGCTCGATCCGGAGGGCTAAAAGAAGAAAGATTGATTCGTTAATATATATACAAATCAATTAAAACATGTGATGATCACCAGATGCCTGCTTATATAAATATACCTCACCGGTCTTTGTTATTTCAAGAACAACATTTCCTTCGTCATCGAAGGTCTGGAATTCATCTATTCATTCATCCTCATCAAATATCATACCCTCACCGGTAGGGTTCACATATTGCGAGCCGTCATCTTCTTCATTCCCATCTAGGCTCGAGGAGCGGATGATGTCGAACAGGGCCTCTTCTCCTTCTCTGCCGGTATTGTCCATAGCTTTTATATAACTAATCCAAAAGAAAGATAAAATAATTGTTGGGGAACGTAGCATGCAATTTCAAAAAAATTCTACGCTCACGAAAGATCTATCTAGGAGATGCATAGCAACGAGAGGGGAGAGTGTGTCCACGTACCCTCATAGACCGAAAGTGGAAGCATTAGCTTAACGACGTTGATGTAGTCGAACGTCTTTGCGATCCAACCGATCAAGCACCGAACGTACGGCACCTCCGAGTTCTGCACACGTTCAGCTCGATGACGTCCTTCGAGCTCTTGATCTAGTAGAGTGTCGAGGAAGTAGATGAGTTCCGTCAGCACGACGGCGTGGCGACGGTGATGTTGAAGTTACCGGCGCAGGGCTTCGCCTAAGCACTACGACGATATGACCGAGGTGGTAATCTGTGGAGGGGGGCACAACACACGGCTAAGAGAATAACTGATGTGTCTTTGGGGTGCCCCTGCCAACGTATATAAAGTAGGGGAGGAGGAGGTGGCCGGCCAGGGAGGGGCACGCCAAGGAGGGGGAGTCCTACTAGGACTCCACTCCTAGTAGGATTCGCCCCCCCCCCTTCTTCCCAACGGAGAGGGAAAAGGGAAAGGGGGAAGAGGGAGAAGGAAAGGACGGGCCGCACCCCCCACCCCTTGTGCAATTCGGATTGGGCAGGGGGGAGGCGCGCGCCACCTTGTGGCCTTCCTCCCTCTCTCCACTATGGCCCAATAAGGCCCATTAAGTTTCCCGGGGGGTTCCGGTAACATCCCGGTACGCCGAAAAATTCCGGAACCATTCCGGTGTCCGTATATAACCTTCCAATATATCAATCTTTACCTCTCGACCATTTCGAGACTCCTAGTCATGTCCGTGATCTTATCCGGGACTCCGAACAACATTCGGTCACCAAAACACATAACTCATATAATACATATCATCATCAAACGTTAAGCGTGCGGACCCTATGGGTTCGAGAACTATGTAGACATGACCGAGACACCTCTCCGGTCAATAACCAATAGCGGAACCTGGATGCTCATATTGGCTCCCACATATTCTACGAAGATCTTTATCGGTCAAACCGCATAACAACATACGTTATTCCCTTTGTCATCGGTATGTTACTTGCCCGAGATTCGATCGTCGGTATCATCATACCTAGTTCAATCTCGTTACCGGAAAGTCTCTTTACTCATTCCGTAATGTATCATCCCGTAACTAACTCATTAGTCATATTGCTTGCAAGGCTTATAGTGATGAGCATTACCGAGAGGGCCCAGAGATACCTCTCCGATACTCGGAGTGACAAATCCTAATCTCGATCTATGCCAACCCAAAAAACACCTTTGGAGACACCTGTAGACCACCTTTATAATCACCCAGTTACGTTGTGACGTTTGATAGCACACAAGGTGTTCCTCTGGTATTCGGGAGTTGCATAATCTCATAGTCAGAGGAACATGTATAAGTCATGAAGAAAGCAATAGCAATAAAACTTAACGATCATTATGCTAAGCTAACGGATGGGTCTCGTCCATCACATCATTCTCCTAATGATGTGATCCAGTTGATCAAATGACAACACATGTCTATGGTCAGGAAACTTAACCATCTTTGATTAATGAGCTAGTCAAGTAGAGGCATACTAGGGACACTTTGTTTTGTCTATGTATTCACACATGTATCAAGTTTTTGGTTAATACAATTCTAGCATGAATAATAAACATTTATCATGATATAAGGAAATATAAATAACAACTTTATTATTGCCTCTAGGGCATATTTCCTTCGGTCTCCCACTTGCACTAGAGTCAATAATCTAGATTACATTGTAATGATTCTAACACCCATGGAGTCTTGGTGCTGATCATGTTTTGCTCGTGGAAGAGGCTTAGTCAACGGGTCTGCAACATTTAGATCCGTATGTATTTTGCAAATATCTATGTCTCCCTCCTTGACTTGGTCGCGGATGGAGTTGAAGCATCTCTTGATGTGTTTGGTTCTTTTGTGAAATCAGGATTCCTTCACTAAGGCAATTGCTCCAGTATTGTCACAAAAGATTTTCGTTGGACCCGATGCACTAGGTATTACACCTAGATCGGATATGAACTCCTTCATCCAGACTCCTTCATTCGCTGCTTCCGAAGCAGCTATGTACTCCGCTTCACACGTAGATCCCGCCACGACGCTTTGCTTGGAACTGCACCTACTGACAGCTCCACCGCTCAATATAAATACATATCCGGTTTGTGACTTAGAGTCATCCGGATCAGTGTCAAAGCTAGCATCAACGTAACCATTTACGACGAGCTCTTTGCTACCTCCATAAATGAGAAACATATCCTTAGTCCTTTTCGGGTATTTCAGGATGTTCTTGACCGCTATCCAGTGATCCACTCCTGGATTACTTTGGTACCTCCCAGCTAAACTTATAGCAAGGCACACATCAGGTCTGGTACACAGCATTGCATACATGATAGAACCTATGGCTGAGGCATAGGGAATGACTTTCATTTTCTCTCTATCTTCTGCAGTGGTCGGGCATTGAGTCTTACTCAACTTCACACCTTGTAATACAGGCAAGAACCCTTTCTTTGACTGATCCATTTTAAACTTCTTCAAAACTTTATCAAGGTATGTGCTTTGTGAAAGTCCAATTAAGCGTCTTGATCTATCTCTATAGATCTTGATACCCAATATATAAGCAGCTTCACCGAGGTCTTTCATTGAAAAACTCTTATTCAACTATCCTTTTATGCTATCCAGAAATTCTATATCGTTTCCAATAAATAATATGTCATCCACATATAATATTAGAAACGCTACAGAGCTCCCACTCACCATATGCTTTGATCACTTCATCAAAGCGTATATTCCAACTCTGAGATGCTTGCACCAGTCCATAAATGGATCGCTGGAGCTTGCACACTTTGTTAGCACCTTTAGGATTGACAAAACCTTCTGGTTGCATCATATACAATTCTTCTTTAAGAAATCCATTAAGGAATGCAGTTTTGACGTCCATTTGCCAGATTTCATAATCATAAAATGCGGCAATCGCTAACATGATTCGGACAGACTTAAGCATCGCTACGGGTGAGAAGGTCTCATCGTAGTAAACTCCTAGAACTTGTCGAAAACCTTTCGCAACAAGTCGAGCTTTGTAGATAGTAACATCACCATCAGTGTCAGTCTTCCTCTTGAAAATCCATTTATTCTCTATGGCTTGCCGATCATCAGGCAAGTCAACCAAAGTCCATGCTTTGTTCTCATACATGGATCCCATCTCAGATTTCATGGCCTCAAGCCATTTCGCAGAATCTGGGCTCATCATCGCTTCCTCATAGTTCGTAGGTTCGTCATGGTCTAGTAACATGACTTCCAGAACAGGATTACCGTACCACTCTGGTGCGGAACGTACTCTGGTTGACCTACGAGGTTCGGTAGTAACTTGATCTGAAGTTTCATGATCATCATCATTAACTTCCTCACTAATTGGCGTAGGCATCACTGGAACTGATTTCTGCGATGAACTACTTTCCAATTCAAGAGAAGGTACAACTACCTCATCAAGTTCTACTTTCCTCCCACTCACTTCTTTCGAGAGAAACTCCTTCTCTAGAAAGGATCCATTCTTAGCAACAAATATTTTGCCTTCGGATCTGTGATACAAGGTGTACCCAACAGTTTCCTTTGGGTATCCTATGAAGACGCACTTCTCCGATTTGGGTTCGAGCTTATCAGGCTGAAGCTTTTTCACATAAGCATCGCAACCCCAAACTTTAAGAAATGACAGCTTAGGTTTCTTGCCAAACCATAGTTCATATGGTGTCGTCTCAACAGATTTAGATGGTGCCCTATTTAATGTGAATGCAGCTGTCTCTAATGCATAACCCCAAAACGATAGTGGTAAATCGGTAAGAGACATCATAGATCGCACCATATCTAATAAAGTACGATTATGACGTTCGGACACACCATTACGCTGTGGTGTTCCGGGTGGCTTGAGTTGCGAAACTATTCTACATTGTTTTAAATGAAGACCAAACTCGTAACTCAAATATTCGCCTCCGCGATCAGATCGTAAAAACTTTATTTTCTTGTTATGATGATTTTCCACTTCACTCTGAAATTCTTTGAACTTTTCAAATGTTTCAGACTTGTGTTTCATTAAGTAGATATACCCATATCTGCTCAAATCATCTGTCAAGGTTAGAAAATAACGATACCCACCGCGAGCCTCAACACTCATCGGACCGCATACATCGGTATGTATTATTTCCAATAAGTCTGTAGCTCGCTCCATTGTTTCGGAGAATGGAGTCTTAGTCATCTTGCCCATGAGGCAAGGTTCGCAAGCATCAAATGATTCATAATCAAGTGATTCCAAAAGTCCATCAGCATGGAGTTTCTTCATGCGCTTTACACCAATATGACCTAAACGGCAGTGCCACAAATATGTTGCACTTTCATTATCAACTTTGCATCTTTTGGCATCAATATTATGAATATGTGTATCACCACGATCGAGATTCAACAAAAATAGTCCACTCTTCAAGGGTGCATGACCATAAAAGATATTACTCATATAAATAGAACAACCATTATTGTCTGATTTAAATGAATAACCATCTCGCATCAAACAAGATCCAGATATAATGTTCATGCTCAACGCTGGCACCAAATAACAATTATTCAGATCTAAAACTAATCCCGAAGGTAGATGTAGAGGCAGCGTGCCGACGGCGATCACATCGACCTTGGAACCATAACCGATGCGCATTGTCACCTCGTCCTTAGCCAATCTTCGTTTGATCCGTAGCCCCTGTTTCGAGTTGCAAATATGAGCAACAGAACAAGTATCAAATACCCAGTCGCTACTACGAGCATTAGTAAGGTACACATCAATAACATGTATATCAAATATACCTTTGTTCACTTTGCCATCCTTCTTATCCGCCAAATACTTGGGGCAGTTCCGTTTCCAGTGACCAGTCCCTTTGTAGTAGAAGCACTCAGTTTCGGGCTTGGGTCCAGACTTGGGATTCTTTCTGGTAGTGGCAACTTGCTTGCCATTCTTCTTGAATTTCCCTTTCTTTCCCTTGCCCTTCTTGAAACTAGTGGTCTTGTTAACCATCAACACTTGATGCTCCTTCTTGATTTCTACCTCCGCAGCTTTGAGCATAGCGAAGAGCTCGGGAATTGTTTTATTCATCCCTTCCATATTATAGTTCATCACGAAGCCTTTGTAGCTTGGTGGCAGTGATTGAAGAACTCTGTCAATAACACTATCATCCGGAAGATTAACTCCCAGCTGAGTCAAGTAGTTATGGTACCCAGACATTCTGAGTATGTGTTCACTGACAGAACTGTTCTCCTCCATCTTGCAGCTATAGAACTTGTTGGAGACTTCATATCTCTCAACTCGGGCATTTGCTTGAAATATTAACTTCAACTCCTGGAACATCTCATATGCTCCATGACATTCAAAACGTCTTTGAAGTCCCGATTCTAAGCCATAGAGCATGGCACAATGAACTATAGAGTAGTCATCAAACAGCGTTTGCCAGACGTTCAAAGCATCTACATTAGCGGGAGCGGGCTTGTCACCTAGTGGTGCATCAAGGACATAATTCTTCTGTGCAGCAATGAGGATAATCCTCAAGTTACGGACCCAGTCCATGTAGTTGCTACCAACATCTTTCAACTTAGCTTTCTCTAGGAACGAATTAAAATTCAAGGGAACGGTAGCACGGGCCATTGATCTACAACAACATAGATATGCAAAAAAAACTATCAGGACTAAGTTCATGATAAATTAAAGTTCAATTAATCATATTACTTAAGAACTCCCACTTAGATAGACATCCCTCTAGTTATCTAAATGATCACGTGATCCATATCAACTAAACCATGTCCGATCATCACGTGAGATGGAGTAGTTTTCAATGGTCAACATCTCTATGTTGATCATATCTACTATATGATTCATGTTCGACCTTTCGGTCTCCGTGTTCTGAGGCCATATCTGCATATGCTACGCTCGTCAAGTTTAACCCGAATATTCCGCACGTGCAAAACTGTCTTGCACCCGTTGTATGTGAACGTAGAGCTTATCACACCCGATCATCACGTGGTGTCTCGGCATGACGAACTGTCGCAACGGTGCATACTCAGGGAGAACACTTATACCATGAAATTTTTAGTGAGGGATCATCTTATAATGCTACCGTCGTACTAAGCAAAATAAAATGCATAAAGATAAACATCACATGCAATCAAAATATGTGACATGATATGGCCATCATCATCTTGTCCCTTTGATCTCCATCTCCAAAGCACCGTCATGATTCCCATTGTCACCGGCTTGACACCTTGATCTCCATCGTAGCGTCATTGTCATCTCGCCAACTATTGCTTCTACTACTATCGCTACCGCATAGTGATAAAGTAAAACAATTACATGGCGTTTGCATTGCGTACAATAAAGCGACAACCATAAGGCTCCTGCCAGTTGCCGATAACTTTTACAAAACATGATCATCTCATACAATAACATGTATCACATCATGTCTTGACCATATCACATCACAACATGCCCTGCAAAAACAAGTTAGACGTCCTCTACTTTGTTGTTGCAAGTTTTACGTGGCTGCTATGGGCTTCTAGTAAGAACCGTTCTTACCAACGCATCAAAACCACAATGATTTTTCGTCAAGTGTGCTGTTTTAACCTTCAATAAGGACCGGTCATAGTCAAACTCGATTCAACTAAAGTTGGAGAAACAGACACCCGCCAGCCACCTGTGTGCAAAGCACGTCGGTAGAACCAGTCTCATGAACGCGGCCATGTAATGTCGGTTCGGGCCGCTTCATCCAACAATACCGCCGAATCAAAGTAAGATGTTGGTGGTAAGCAGTATGACTATTATCGCCCACAACTCTTTGTGTTATACTTGTGCATTTCATATACGCATAGACCTGGCTCTCATACCACTGTTGGGGAACGTAGCATGCAATTTCAAAAAAAATTCTACGCTCACGCAAGATCTATCTAGGAGATGCATAGCAACAAGAGGGGAGAGTGTGTCCACGTACCCTCGTAGACCGAAAGCAGAAGTGTTAGCTTAACGCGGTTGATGTAGTCAAACATCTTCGCGATCCAACCGATCAAGCACCGAACGTACGGCACCTCCGAGTTCTGCACACGTTCAGCTCAATGACGTCCCTCGAACTCTTGATCCAGTAGAGCGTCGAGGAAGTAGATGATTTCCGTCAGCACGACAGCGTGGCGACGGTGATGATGGAGTTACCGGCACAGGGCTTTGCCTAAGCACTACGACGATATGACCGAGGTGGTAATCTATGGAGGGGGGCACCGCACACGGCTAAGAGAATAACTGATGTGTCTTTGGGGTGCCCCCTGCCCACGTATATAAAGGAGGGGAGGAGGAGGTGGCCGGCAGGGAGGGACGCGCCAAGGGAGGGGGATTCCTACTAGGACTGCACTCCTAGTAGGATTCGGCCCCCACCCCTTCCTTCCAACGGAGAGGGGAAAGGGAAAGGGGGAAGAGGGAGAAGGAAAGGAGGGGCCGCGCCCCCCACCCCTTGTCCAATTCGGATTGGGCAGGGGGAGGCGCGCGCCACCTTGTGGCCTTCCTCCCTCCCTCCACTATGGCCCAATAAGGGCCATTAACTTTCCCGGGGGGTTCCGGTAACCTCCCAGTACTCCGAAAAATTCTCGAATCTTTCCGAAACCATTCCAGTGTCCGTATATAACCTTCCAATATATCAATCCTTACCTCTCGACCATTTCGAGACTCCTCATCATGTCCGTGATCTCATCCGGGACTCCGAACAACCTTCGGCCACCAAAACACATAACTCATATAATACATATCGTCATCGAACGTTAAGCGTGCGGACCCTACTGGTTCGAGAACTATGTAGACATGACCAAGACACCTCTCCGGTCAATAACCAATAGCGGAACCTGGATGCTCATATTGGCTCCCACATATTCTACGAAGATCTTTATTGGTCAAACCGCATAACAACATACGTTATTCCCTTTGTCATCGGTATGTTACTTGCCCGAGATTCGATCGTCGGTATCATCATACCTAGTTCAATGTCGTTACCGGCAAGTCTCTTTACTCGTTCCATAATGTATCATACCGTAACTAACTCATTAGTCATATTGCTTGCAAGGCTTATAGTGATGAGCATTACCGAGAGGGCCCAGAGATACCTCTCCGATACTCGGAGTGAAAAATCCTAATCTCGATCTATGCCAACCCAACAAACACCTTTGGAGACACCTGTAGAGCATCTTTATAATCACCTAGTTACGTTGTGATGTTTGATAGCACACAAGGTGTTCCTCCGGTATTCGGGAGTTGCATAATCTCATAGTCAGAGGAACATGTATAAGTCATGAAGAAAGAAATAGCAATAAAACATAACGATCATTATGCTAAGCTAACGGATGGGTCTCGTCCATCACATCATTCTCCTAATGATGTGATCCCGTTCATCAAATGACAACACATGTCTATGGTCAGGAAACTTAACCATCTTTGATTAACGAGCTAGTCAAGTAGAGGCATACTAGGGACACTTTGTTTTGTCTATGTATTCACACATGTACCAAGTTTCCTGTTAATACAATTCTAGCATGAATAATAAACATTTATCATGATATAAGGAAATATAAATAACAACTTTATTATTGCCTCTAGGGCATATTTCCTTCAATAATTTAGTATTCAAATTAGAATGCATGCATGCAATCAATAAGGAAAAACTGAATCATAGTAGATAATATGCATCTCGAATAATCCAGCTAATTGATATGCACCATCGAATATAATCTCGAATACATCGTCTCGAATATTATCGAATAATTATAATCTCGAATACATCACTAGCTAATTCAGATCGAATACTATCGAATAATCTAGTTCACTCGCGGTGGACACCCAACGAGAAGGAACCATCACAGGATCATAGCTCGGGTGAGATCCCTGAAGAACCTGCTAGGTATTGGAGAACCTGACGTCCAATGCAACCATGTAGCAACGGACATGCTCATCCTCCTCCCTAACATGGTGACGTACCACCTCCGCGGGGGACGCCAGCATCCGCACCGAATGTGGCCCACGCGCCCGCCACCAAAGAAGCTCCGGGTCGACGACGGGACCCGGGTTCCTCGCCAAGATGCGCGCCCCTGAAGGTAGCACCTCCCAGTGCCAGCCCGGCGGAGCCCAGTCCCGGACATGGCGCCTCTGAAGCAGGACATCGTAGCGAACGGGTCGACGACGAGGATGCGGGCCGGGCATCATTGACGTCGAGAACAAATTCTATGCAAATGTAACATTTTTTAAATGTTTGGATTGTGATTTCTTAATATACGAGGAAAACCTTTAGTCCCTGGCTAGGAACAGGATTCAGAATCATAACGGATTCTCTTAACCTTTAAGAGATTTAACAAAATGGCGCCATTCTGGATGTGCAGAAAATGGTCCATATTTTTCTTGATCTCATCTAACCTACTATATGTCACGTTGTCTAGCGTCAAAGGATTCAAGAAAACTATGGCTTCATCATTAGCCGGAAGTAACAGGCGCATGATGGTACGAAGCTCTCCAAATTGTTTTGGAACGGAGTCCTGTATAGGATAATTAGCTTTTTGGTATGAAGTTCGGCAAGAGCCTTCCGAATATCGCTATTTGGAAGGCCTTTGCTGAAATTCGTACCAAAAAGCGAATTATCCTATCAGGAACTCCGTTCCAAAACAACTTTGGAGAGCTTCATACCATCATGCGCCTGTTACTTCCGGCTAATGATGAAGCCATAGATTTCTTCAATACTTTGACAGACAACGTGACATATAGAAGAATATATATATATATGAGATCAGAAAAAAAAATGGATCAACTTGTGCACATCCATAATGGGGGCATTCTTGTTAAATCCCTTATCAAAGGACTAAGAGAATCTATTGTACTATACATATATATACTAATTAATTGCAAATACATAATAAACTTTTGCAAATACAACATTAAAATATGCAACTTTTGCAAATACTAATTGCTATACATTGGATCAAATGTCAAAATTCCTCAACTTTTTCTATATACATTGTATTCATACCTATATATATACTAATTTATATACAGATTGGATCAAAATGTAAAAATTCCTCAACTGTCAAAATTCCTTAACTTTTTTCTGTATACATCTAATCATCTAGTGAAAAAAATGTCAAAATTGTTGCATCTATGTCAAAATTCCTCTCAAATGTCAAAATTCTTGCATCTATACATATTGGTTCAAAAACTTTTTTCTATACATCAAAATTGCATCTAATCATCTATACATCTAATCATCTAATCATCTAGTGTCTGTGTGTGTATGTTCATGCATATATATTTGTGTGTGTGTGGGCTCGGGGAGGGGCCAGCGGCCGCCATGGCGGCACAGGGGGCGAGGGAGAGGGGGGAGCTCACAGCGGGGCGACGGGGCGACGGCGAGGCGAGTCGGGTCGGGGGCGGCGACGGCATCGGCGGCGCGGAGACGAGCTCGGGGCCGGAGGAGAGGGCGTGGGCGGCGTCGAGCCGGGCTCGAGGAGGAGCGGGCGCGGGCGGCGTCGGGGATCGGCGCGAGGAGGTTTGGGCGGCCGGCGGCAGGGGCGGCGATGAGCTCTGGCGTCGGGGAGGCGAGACGGCGGCGGCGATGTCGAAGCAGAGGTCGAAGAAAGCAGAGAAGAAACTGAAAATTTTGAAGTGCTCTATATATATGCGGGGACCTTTAGTCCCGGTTGGAGGCACCAACCGGGACTAAAGGTCAATTTTGGCCAGGCCAAGCGACGGGAAGCTCAGTCCTTTAGTCGCGGTTGGTGGCTCCAATCGGGACTAAAGTGGGGCCTTTAGTCGTGGTTGGAGCCACCAACCGCGACTAAAGGCATGTGCTTCCCGTGTCTAATGTTTAGTCCCACCTCGCTAGTTGAGAGGAGCTCGCACCGGTTTATAAGCCCCGCCGCGGCTACCGTGTCGACCTCCTCTCTAAGCAGACCTTTGTGGGCCTATTGAAATTGTGCTGCCCTGTTGGGCCTACTGGCCCGTACGGGCCTGCATCCTGGCCCAACTAGAGGTTGGGTTTCTAGTCGTATGCAGGCCGTGCCGGCCCAGTAGGCGGGCTTTTTTATTTTCTACTTTAATTATTTTATTTTGTTTCTGAATTGTTTTTTGCTTTTCTTTTAGAGTTTCTTTGTGAATCTTTTTGCCTCAGGTACAAAAAATTATAAAGTTTCTTTTAGTGCTTGTAGTTTTCGAATTTGGATAGTTTAAATTTGAATTATTTGAATTTTGTGTGAATCACTAGTTTGTGAATAACTTTACTTTAAAAATAGATTTTTCAGTGATTCTTTTTTCCACTGTTTATTATTAGTGTGTTTTACCATTATATTCAATTTGGTAATTCTTAGGTTATTTTAAAAAATACCTTTGTAACAGATGGGTTTTCGTCCGAAACCCTGATATATACTTCGAAAGAGATTGTCCATTTTGTACACGAAGTGCATCCAGTTTTTTCCATAACCCTCTCAGCTTTTTAGCACATACTATGTGGGTGAAATGATGATACCATGCCAACTTTCAATCTTTTCAGAGTTCATTTTGTAGTGCTTTTCAATTTCAGGGTCGTTTAGCTCAAAAAAATCAGTAAATGCATGAAAATAGCAAATGAATTCAGAAAGGGTTGAAAATTGATGATGTGGCTTTGAATGGTGCATACTGAACTCACAAAAAGTCTGGAGTTAAAATAAGTTTAAAAAATGAAATGTCTTTGTAACAGATGAGTTTTCATCCGAAACCCTGATACTTCGAAAGAGATTGTCCATTTTGTACACGAAGTGCATCCAGTTTCTGCCGTAACCCTCTCAACTTTTTAGCGCATGCTACGTGGGTGAAATGAAGATACCATGCCAACTTTCAACCTTTTCAGAGTTCATTTTGTAGTGCTTTTCAATTTCATGGTCGTTTAGCTCAAAAAAATCAGTAAATACATGAAAAATAGCAAATGAAGTGAGAAAGGGTTGAAAATTGATGACATGGCTTTGAATGGTGCATACTGAATGCAAAAAGTCTGGAGTTGAAATAAGTTTAAAAAAAGAAATGCCTTTGTAATAGATGAGTTTTCGTCCGAAACCCTGATACTTCGAAAGAGATTGTCCATTTTGTACAAGAAGTGCATCCAGTTTCTGCCGTAACCCTCTCAACTTTTTAGCACATGCTATGTGGGTGAAATGATGATACCATGCCAATTTTCAACCTTTACAGAGTTCATTTTGTAGTGCTTTTCAATTTTAGGGTCGTTTAGCTCAAAAAAATCAGTAAATACATGAAAAATAGCAAATGAAGTCAGAAAGGGTAGAAAATTGATGATGTGGCTTGGAATGGTGCATACTGAATGCACAAAAATTCTGGAGTTGAAATAAGTTTAAAAAATGAAATGCCTTTGTAACAGATGAGTTTTCGTCCAAAACCCTGATACTTCGAAAGAGATTGCCCATTTTGTACACGAAGTGCATCCAGTTTCTGCCGTAACCATCTCAACTTTTTAGCTCATGCTATGTGGGCGAAATGATGATACCATGCGAACTTTCAACCTTTTCAGAGTTCATTTTGTAGTGCTTTTCAATTTCAGAGTCATTTAGCTCAAAAAATTCAGTATATACATGAAAAATAGCAAATGAAGTCAGAAAGGGTTGAAAATTGATGACGTGGCTTTGAATGGTGCATACTAAACGCACAAAAAGTCTGGAGTTGAAATAAGTTTAAGAAAATGAAATGCCTTTGTAACAGATGAGTTTTCGTCTGAAACCATGATACTTCGAAAGAGATTGTCCATTTTGTACACGAAGTGCATCCAGTTTCTGCCGTAACCCTCTCAACTCTTTAGCACATGCTATGTGGGTGAAATGATGATACCATGCCAAGTTTCAACCTTTTCAGAGTTCATTTTGTAGTGCTTTTCAATTTCAGGGTCGTTTAGCTCAAAAAAATCCGTAAATACATGAAAAATAGCAATTGAAGTCAGAAAGGGTTGAAATTGATGACGTGGTTTTGAATGGTGCATACTGAATGCACAAAAAGTCTGGAGTTGAAATAAAAAATATGAAATGCCTTTGTAACAGAAGAGTTCTCGTCCGAAACCCTGATACTTCGAAAGAGATTGTCCATTTTGTACACGAAGTGCATCCAATTTCTGTCGTAACCATCTCAACTTTTTAGCGCATGCTATGTGGGTGAAATGATGATACCATGCCAACTTTCATCCTTTTCAGAGTTCATTTTGTAGTGCTTTTCAATTTCAGGGTCGTTTAGCTAAAAAAATCAGTAAATACATGAAAAATAGCAAATGAAGTCAGATAGGGTTGAAAATTGATGACGTGGCTTTGAATGGTGCATACTGAACTCACAAAATGTCTGGAGTTGAAATAAGTAAAAAAAATAAATGCCTTTGTAACAGATGAGTTTTCGTCCGAAACCCTGATATTTCGAAAGAGATTGTACATTTTGTACACGAAGTGCATCCAGTTTCTGCCGTAAACCTCTCAACTTTTTAGCACATGCTATGTGGGTGAAATTATGGTACCATGCCAACTTTCAACCATTTCAGAGTTCATTTTGTAGTGCTTTTCAATTTCAGGGTCTTTTAGCTCAAAATAATCAGTAAATACATGAAAAATAGCAAATGAAATCAGAAAGGGTAGAAAATTAATGACGTGGCTTTGAATGGTGCATACTGAATGCACAAAAATTCTGGAGTTGAAATAAGTTTAAAAAATGAAATGCCTTTGTAACAGATGAGTTTTCGTCCAAAACCCTGATACTTCGCAAGAGATTGTCCATTTTGCACACAAAGTGCATCCAGTTTCTGCCGTAACCATCTCAACTTTTTAGCGCATGCTATGTGGGTGAAATGATCATACCATCCCAACTTTCAAACTTTTCAGAGTTCATTTTGTAGTGCTTTTCAATTTGAGGATCGTTTAGCTCAAAAAAATCAGTATATACATGAAAAATAGCAAATGAAGTCAAAAAGGGTTGAAAATTGATGACGTGGCTTTGAATGGTGCATACTGAAAGCACAAAAAGTCAGGAGTTGAAATAAGTTTAAAAAAATGAAATGCCTTTGTAACAGATGAGTTTTCGTCCAAAACACTGATACTTCGAAAGAGTTTGTCCATTTTGTACACGAAGTGCATCCAGTTTCTGCCGTAACCATCTCAACTTTTTACCACATGCTATGTGGGTGAAATGATGATACCATGCCAACTTTCAAACTTTTCAGAGTTGGTAGTGCTTTTCAATTGGGTTAGTTTGCCAAAAATCAGTATATACATGAAAAATAGCAAATGAGTCAGAAAGGGTTGAAATTGATGCGTGGCTTTGAATGGTGCATACTGACTGCACAAAAGTCTGGAGTTGAAATAAGTTTAAGAAATGAAATGCCTTGTAAACAGATGAGTTTTCGTCCGAAACCCTAATACTTGGAAAGAGATTGTCCATTTTGTACACGAAGTGCATCCAGTTTCTGCCGTAACCCTCTCACCTTTTTAGCAGTTGCTATGTGGGTGAAATTATGATACCATGCCAACTTTCAACCTTTTCAGAGTTCATTTTGTAGTGTTTTTCAATTTCTGGGTCGTTTAGCTCAAAAACATCAGTAAATACATGAAAAATAGCAAATGATGTCAGAAAGGGTTGAAAATTGATGATGTGGCTTTGAATGGTGCATACTAAATGCACAAAAAGTCTGGAGTTGAAATAAGTTTAAAAAAATGAAATGCCTTCGTAACAGATGAGTTTTCATCCAAAACCCGGATACTTCGAAAGAGAATGTCCATTTTGTACATGAAGTGCATCCAGTTTCTGTCGTAACCATCTCAACTTTTTAGCGCATGCTATGTGGGTGAAATGATGATACCATGCCATCTTTCAACCTTTTCAGAGTTCATTTTGTAGTGCTTTTCAATTTCAGGGTCGTTTAGCTCAAAAAAATCTGTATATACATGAAAAATAGCAAATTAAGTCAGAAAGGGTTGAAAATTGATGACGTGGCTTTGAATTGTGCATACTGAACGCACAAAAAGTCTGGAGTTGAAATAAGTTTTAGAAAATGAAATGCCTTTGTAACAGATGAGTTTTCGTCCGAAAACCTGATACTTCGAAAGAGATTGTCCATTTTGTACACGAAGTGCTTCCAGTTTCTGCCGTAACCCTCTCAACTTTTTAGCACATGCTATGTGGGTGAAATGATGATACCAGGCCAACTTTCAACCTTTTCAGAGTTCATTTTGTAGTGCTTTTCAATTTCAGGGTCGTTTATTTAAAAAAAATCAGTAAATACATGAAAAATAGCAAATGAAGTTAGAAAGGGTAGAAAATTGATGATGTGGCTTTGAATGGTGCATACTGAATGCACAAAAAGTCTGGAGTTGAAATAAGTTTAAAAAATGAAATGGCTTTGTAACAGATGAGTTTTCGTCCAAAACCCTGATACTTCGAAAGAGATTGCCCATTTTGTACACGAAGTGCATCCAATTTCTGCCGTAACCATCTCAACTTTTTAGCTCATGCTATGTGGGTGAAATGATGATACCATGCGAACTTTCAACCTTTTCAGAGTTCATTTTGTAGTGTTTTTCAATTTCAGAGTCGTTTAGCTCAAAAAAAATCAGTATATACATGAAAAATAGCAAATGAAGTCAGAAAGGGTTGAAAATTGATGACGTGGCTTTGAATGGTGCATACTAAATGCACAAAAAGTCTGGAGTTGAAATAAGTTTAAGAAAATGAAATGCCTTTGTAACAGAAGAGTTCTCGTCCGAAACCCTGATACTTCGAAAGAGATTGTCCATTTTGTACACGAAGTGCATCCAGTTTCTGCCGTAACCCTCTCAACTCTTTAGCACATGCTATGTGGGTGAAATGATGATACCATGCCAAGTTTCAACCTTTTCAGAGTTCATTTTGTAGTGCTTTTCAATTTCAGGGTCGTTTAGCTCAAAAAAATCTGGAAATACATGAAAAATAGCAATTGAAGTCAGAAAGGGTTGAAATTGATGACGTGGCTTTGAATGGTGCATACTGAATGCACAAAAAGTCTGGAGTTGAAATAAGTTTAAAAATATGAAATGCCTTTGTAATAGATGAGTTTTCGTCCGAAACCTTGATACTTCGAAAGAGATTGTCCATTTTGTACACGAAGTGCAACCAATTTCTGTCGTAACCATCTCAACTTTTTAGCGCATGCTATGTGGGTGAAATGATGATACCATGCCAACTTTCAACCTTTTCAGAGTTCATTTTGTAGTGCTTTTCAATTTCAGGGTCGTTTAGCTAAAAAAAACAGTAAATACATGAAAAATAGCAAATGAAGTCAGATAGGGTTGAAAATTGATGACGTGGCTTTGAATGGTGCAACTGAACGCACAAAAGTCTGGAGTTGAAATAAGTTAAAAAAAGAAATGCCTTTGTAACAGATGAGTTTGTCCGACCCTGATATTCGAAGAGATTGTCATTTTGTACACGAAGTGCATCCAGTTTCTGCCGTAACCCCTCAACTTTTTAGCACATGCTATGTGGGTGAAAGTATGATACCATGCCAATTTCAACCTTCAGAGTTCATTTTGTAGTGCTTCAATTTCAGGTCGTTTAGCTCAAAAAATCAGTAAATACATGAAAAATAGCAAATGAATCAGAAAGGGTAGAAAATTATGACGTGGCTTTGAATGGTGCATACTGAATGCACAAAAATTCTGGAGTTGAAATAAGTTTAAAAAAATGAAAAGCCTGTAACAGATGAGTTTTGTCCAAAACCTTACTTCGAAGAGATTGTCCATTTTGACACAAGTGCATCCAGTTTTCTGCCGTAACCATCTCAACTTTAGCGTATGCTGGGGGTGAAATTATCATACCATCCCAACTTTCAAATTTTCAGAGTTCATTTTGTAGTGCTTTCAATTGAGGATCGTTGATCAAAAAAACAGTAAATACATGAAAAATAGCAAATGAAGTCAGATAGGGTTGAAAATTGATGACGTGGCTTTGAATGGTGCACACTGAACGCACAAAATGTCTGGAGTTGAAATAAGTAAAAAAAAGAAATGCCTTTGTAACAGATGAGTTTTCGTCCGTAACCCTGATATTTCGAAAGAGATTGTCCATTTTGTACACGAAGTGCATCCAGTTTCTGCCGTAACCCTCTCAACTTTTTAGCACATGCTATGTGGGTGAAATTATGATACCATGCCAAGTTTCAACCATTTCAGAGTTCATTTTGTAGTGCTTATCAATTTCAGGATCGTTTAGCTCAACAAAATCAGTAAATACATGAAAAATAGGAAATGAAATCAGAAAGGGTAGAAAATTAATGACGTGGCTTTGAATGGTGCATACTGAATGCACAAAAATTCTGGAGTTGAAATAAGTTTAAAAAAATGAAATGCCTTTGTAACAGATGAGTTTTCGTCCAAAACCTTGATACTTCGCAAGAGATTGTCCATTTTGCACACAAAGTGCATCCAGTTTCTGCCGTAACCATCTCAACTTTTTAGCGTATGCTATGTGGGTGAAATTATCATACCATCCCAACTTTCAAACTTTTCAGAGTTCATTTTGTAGTGCTTTTCAATTTGAGGATCGTTTGCTCAAAAAAATCAGTATATACATGAAAAATAGCAAATGAAGTCAAAAAGGGTTGAAAATTGATGACGTGGCTTTGAATGGTGCATACTGCACGCACAAAAAGTCTGGAATTGAAATAAGTTTAAAAAAATGAAATGCCTTTGTAATAGATGAGTTTTCGTCCAAAACACTGATACTTCGAAAGAGATTGTCCATTTTGTACACGAAGTGCATCCAGTTTCTGCCGTAACCATCTCAACTTTTTACCGCATGCTATGTGGGTGAAATGATGATACCATGCCCACTTTCAAACTTTTCAGAGTTCATTTTGTAGTGCTTTTCAATTTCAGGGTAGTTTAGCTCAAAAAAATCAGTATATACATGAAAAATAGCAAATGAAGTCAGAAAGGGTTGAAAATTGATGACGTGGCTTTGAATGGTGCATACTGAATGCACAAAAAGTCTGGAGTTGAAATAAGTTTAAGAAAATGAAATGCCTTTGTAACAGATGAGTTTTCGTCCGAAACCCTGATACTTCGAAAGAGATTGTCCATTTTGTACACGAAGTGCATCCAGTTTCTGCCGTAACCCTCTCAACTTTTTAGCACATGCTATGTGGGTGAAATGATGATACCATGCCAACTTTGAACCTTTCAGAGTTCATTTTGTAGTGCTTTTCAACTTCAGGGTCGTTTAGCTCAAAAAAATCAGTAAATACATGAAAAATAGCAAATGAAGTCAGAAAGGGTTGAAAATTGATGACGTGGCTTTGAATGGTGCATACTGAATGCACAAAAAGTCTAGAGTTGAAATAAGTTTAAAAAAATGAAATGCCTTTGTAACAGATGAGTTTTCGTCCGAAACCCTAATACTTGGAAAGAGATTGTCCATTTTATACACGAAGTGCATCCAGTTTCTGTCGTAACCCTTCAACTTTTTAGCAGTTGCTATGTGGGTGAAATTATGATACCATGCCAACTTTCAACCTTTTTAGAGTTCATTTTGTAGTGCTTTTCAATTTTTGGGTCGTTTAGATCAAGAAAATCAGTAAATTCATGAAAAATAGCAAATGATGTCAGAAAGTATTGAAAATTGATGATGTGGCTTTGAATGGTGCATACTAAATGCACAAAAAGTCTGGAGTTGAAATAAGTTTAAAAAAATGAAATGCCTTCGTAACAGATGAGTTTTCATCCAAAACCCTGATACTTCGAAAGAGATTGTCCATTTTGTATATGAAGTGCATCCAGTTTCTGCCGTAACCATCTCAACTTTTTAGCGCATGCTATGTGGGTGAAATGATGATACCATGCCAGCTTTCAACCTTTTCAGAGTTCATTTTGTAGTGCTTTTCAATTTCAGGGTCGTTTAGCTCAAAAAAGTCTGTATATACATGAAAAATAGCAAATTAAGTCAGAAAGTGTTGAAAATTAATGACGTGGCTTTGAATGGTGCATACTGAACGCACAAAAAGTCTGGAGTTGAAATAAGTTTAAGAAAATTAAATGCCTTTGTAATAGATGAGTTTTCGTCCGAAACCCTGATACTTCGAAAGAGATTGTCCATTTTGTATACGAAGTGCTTCCAGTTTCTGCCGTAACCCTCTCAACTTTTTAGCACATGCTATGTAGGTGAAATGATGATACCAGGCCAACTTTCAACCTTTTCAGAGTTCATTTTGTAGTGCTTTTCAATTTCCGGGTCGTTTAGATCAAGAAAATCAGTAAATTCATGAAAAATAGCAAATAAAGTCAGAAACGGTTGAAAATTGATGATGTGGCTTTGAATGGTGCATACTGAATGCACAAAAAGTCTGGAGTTGAAATAAGTTAGAAAAAATGAAATGCCTTTGTAACAGATGAGTTTTCGTCCGAAACCCTGATACTTCGTAAGAGATTGTCCATTTTGTACATGAAGTGCATCCAGTTTCTGCTGTAACGATCTCAACTTTTTAGCGCATGCTATGTGGGTGAAATGATGATACCATGCCAACTTTCAACGTTTTCAGAGTTCATTTTGTAGTGCTTTTCAATTTCAGGGTCGTTTATTTAAAAAAAATCAGTAAATACATGAAAAATAGTAAATGAAGTCAGATTGGGTTGAAAATTGATGACGTGGCTTTGAATGGTGCATAATGAAGGCACAAAAAGTCTGGAGTTGAAATAAGTTTAAAAAAATGAAATTTCTTTATAACAGATGAGTTTTTGTTCGAAACCCTGATACTTCGAAAGAGATTGTCCATTTTGTACACGAAGTGCATCCAGTTTCTGCCGTAACCCTCTCAACTTTTTAGCACATGCTATGTGGGTGACATGATGATACCATGCCAACTTTCAACCTTTTCAGAGTTGATTTTGTAGTGCTTTTCAATTTCAGGGTCGTTTAGCTAAAAAAATCAGTAAATGCATGAAAAATAGCAAATGAAGTCAGAAAGGGTTGAAAATTGATGATGTTTGTCCGAAGCACATAAGTACATGTTTCAAATGCCTAAACACATAAGCACCCTAACTATTACAAAGATTCCCTCCGGTTTGTCCAAAGTGGGACTTTCCAGATATATATGTCCGGAAACTCACTAGAGAAGAAAGTGATGACAGTGAAGCCGGTCACATCCCAGAGTGGGAACTTTGGGTGTAAAACTTTCTCTTCGCGTGTGTCCCTTTGCGCCGTAACCATGGACAACCTTCATCATTTAACTGGATGCTCGGGTCAATATTCACTGTGAAGGGAGCAATTTCATGAAACTTTTCATAATCTTCTGACAGGTCTGTCTTGTCATCCACTCCCACGATGTTTCTTTTCCCTGAAAGAACTATGTGGCACTTTGGCTCATCGTATGATGTATTCGTTTCCTTATCTTTTCTTTTTCTCGGCTTGGTAGACATGTCCTTCACATAGAAAACCTGCGCCACATCATTGGCTAGGACGAATGGTTCATCCGCGTACGCAAGATTGTTGAGATCCACTGTTGTCATTCCGTACTGCGGGTCTTCCGTTACCCTGCCTCGTGTGAGATTGGCCCATTTGCACCGAAACAAAGGGACCTTCAAACCACGTCCATAGTCAAGTTCCCATATCTCCTCTATGTAACCATAATATGTGTCCTTTCCCCTCTTGGTTGATGCATATAAGAGGACACCACTGTTTTGGTTGGTGCTCTTTTTATCTTGGGCGATCGTGTAAAATGTATTCCCATTTATCTCGTACCCTTTGAAAGTCATTATATTAGAAGGTGGTAACTGGGACAGCACGTACATGTCATCTTCAACAGCGTCGTCATGCATGGCACGTGTCTGCAACCAACCGGCGAAAGTCCCCGTTTGTTCATGTGTAATCTAGTCGTCAAACTGCTCCGGGTGTTTGGAGCGTAGAATATTCTTGTGTTCCTCGATATACGGAGCCACCAAGGCAGAATTTTGTAGAACTGTGTAGTGTGCTTGAGTGAGAGAATGCCCGTCCATACATATTATTGCTTTCAGTCCTAGCGTGCCATTTCCACCCAATCTGCCCTTATGCCGCGATTCAGGAACACCAATTTGCTTAAGGTCAAGAATAAAGTCAACACAAAACTTAATAACCTCCTCATTTTCATGGCCCTTGGAGATGCTTCCTTTTGGCCTAGCACGGTTATGAACATATTTCTTTAAGACTCCCATGAACCTCTCAAAGGGGAACATATTGTGTAGAAATACAGGACCCAGAACGGCAATCTCTTCACATAGGTGAACTAAGACATGCGTCATGATATTGAAGAAGGATGGTGGGAACATCTACTCGAAACTGATAAGACATTGCACCAAATCATTCTCTAACCTTGGTATGATTTCTGGATCGATTACCTTCTAAGAGATTGCATTGAGGAATGCACATAGCTTCACAATGGCTAATCGAACGTTTTTCGGTAGAAGCCCCCTCAATGCAACCGGAAGCAGTTGCGTCATAATCACGTGGCAATCATGAGACTTTAGGTTCTGGAACTTTTTCTCTGCCATATTTATTATTCCCTTTATATTCGACGCGAAGCCAGACGGGACCTTCATACTGAGCAGGCATTCAAAAAAGATTTCCTTCTCTTCTTTGGTAAGAGCGTAGCTGGCATGACCCTGATGTATGCCGTCTTTTCCGTGCATACGTTGCTGGTCCTCCCGTGCCTCCGGTGTATCTTTTTTCTTCCCATACACTCCCAAGAAGCCAAGCAGGGTCACTCAAAGATTCTTCGTCACGTGCATCACATCGATTGCAGAGCGGACCTCTAGGTCTTTCCAATAGGGTAGGTCCCAAAATATAGATTTCTTCTTCCACATGGGTGCGCGTCCGTCAGCGTCACTCAGAACAGATTGTCCGCTAGGACCCTTTCCAAAGATTACCTTTAAATCCTTGACCATATCATGTACATCATCACCAGTACGGTGGCGAGGCTTCGTCCGATGATCTGCCTTACCTTTGAAATGCTTGCCTTTCTTTCTTACGGGATGCCTGCTCGGAAGAAATCGATGATGTCCCAGGTACACATTCTTCTTACAATTATCCAAATATATACTGTCGGTATCATCCAAACAGTGTGTGCATGCGCGGTATCCCTTGTTGGTCTATCCTGAAAGGTTACTGAGAGAAGGCCAATCATTGATGGTCACAAACAGCAACGCATGTAGGTCAAATTCCTCCTGTCCGTGTTCATCCCACGCACGTACACCTTTTTCATTCCACAACTGTAAGAGTTCTTCAACTAATGACCTTAGGTACACATCAATGTCGTTGCCGGGTTGCTTAGGGCCTTGGATGAGCACTGGCATCATAATGTACTTCCGCTTCATGCAGAACCAAGGAGGAAGGTTATACATACATAGAGTCACAGGCTAGGTGCTATGATTGCTGCTCTGCTCCCCAAAAGGATTAATGCCATCTGCGCTTAAACCAAACTATACGTTCCTTGCATCATCTGCAAAGTCCCTCCACTTCCTCTCGATTTTTCTCCACTGTGACCCGTCAGCGGGTACTCTCAACTTCCCGTCTTTCTTACGGTCTTCTTTGTGCCATCGCATCAACTTGGCATGCTCTTTGTTATGGAACAAATGTTTCAACCGTGGTATTATAGGAGCATACCACATCACCTTGGCAGGAATCTTCTTCCTGGGGCGCTCACCCTCGACATCACCAGGGTCATCGCGGCTGATCTTATAGCGCAATGCACCGCATACCGGGCATGCATTCAAATCCACGTACTCACCGCGGTAGAGGATGCAGTCATTATCGCATGCATGTATCTTCTGCACCTCTAGTCCTAGAGGGCAGACAACCTTCTTTGCTTCGTACGTATTGTCAGGTAATTCGTTTTCCTTTGGAAGCATCTTCTTTAACATTATCAGCAACTTTCCAAATCCCTTGTCAGATACACCATTCTCTGCCTGCCATTGCAGCAATTCCAGTGTGGTGCCCAGCTTTTTCTTGTCAGCTTCGCAATTTGGGTACAACGATTTCTTGTGATCCTCTAACATGTGCTGCAACTTCAACCTCTCCTTTCACTTGCGCAGTTTCTCTTTGCATCGGCAATGGCCCGACCAAGATCATCAGCGGGCTCATCTGATGCCTCTTCTTCAGCTTCTTCCCGCATTGCCGGCTCAGCTTCTTCCCCCATTGTTGTATCGTATTCAGGGAACCCATGGCCAGGATAGTTGTCGTCGTCCTCTTCTTCTTCATTGTCTTCCATCATAACCCCTCTTTCTCCGTGCTTGGTCCAAACATTATAGTGGGGCATGAAACCGGACTCAAACAGGTGGACGTGAATGGTTCTTGACTTAGAGAAATTCTGATCATTCTTACAGCCAGCACATGGACAAGACATAAAACCATCCGCCCGCTTGTTTGCCTCTGCCGCAAGCAGAAAAGTACGCACGCCATTACGAACTGGGGAGAGCATCGGTCATCGTACATCCATTGCCGGCTCATCTTCACTACACAGCACTGAAAAGACCAAATTAATACAAGTTCATGCATAAAGTTCATACACACTTATTCTCATAAAACAACATACAAACTCTCTAGCTAAAGCATTTAAATGCAACAACAAATGCGATCAAGATCGCAACTAAGGTAACAATTGATCCAACAGCATAATGATACCAAGCCTCACTATCAATGGCATATTTTCTAATCTTTCTAATCTTCAAGCGCATTTTCTCCATCTTGATCTTGTGATCATCGACGACATCGGCAACATACAACTCCAGTTTCATCTTCTCTTATTCAATTCTTTTCAATTTTTCTTTCAAATACTCGTTTTCCTTTTTCAACTAAATTTAACCTCTCGACAAGAGTGTCGGTTGGAATTTCCGGTTCACATACCTCCTAGATAAAAATATCTATGTCAACTTGATGGGCATAATTTTTCATAAACATGAAATGCAACAAATAGTTATAAAAGAGAATATACCACATCCGAATCATAAACCGGACGAGGGCCGATGGGGATGGATATCAAAACCATGACACTATGTATAACAAACAATGTACGGGTAAGAAAATTATACAAGTAACTATATATCTAAATCACACAAACATGAACTTTTTTATATAAAAAATTTAAGAACAAGAGGCTCACCAAGGTGGTGCCGGCGACGGGACGGTGCGGGCGATCGACGGTGGTCGTTAGACGGGGATGGGAAGGCACTAAGTAAACCACACCTACATATGCAAATTAAGAGTTAATTTGAGCTCAAATTGCATGTAAATCAAATAAACTACCACATATAATTACACCCAAACTAAAACCCACAAATCACTATACTTATAGAGCATTGCAAGAGCTAATCTAGCAATGAGAGATGAAAGGACAAAGTTGCTAACCTTTGTGATTGCTTGGATGGATGGGGGGCCTTCAAATCTTGACAAATTTTGGCAAAAATGAAGGATGAGCTCGAGCAATGGGGAAGAATAGAGGAGAGGAAGGAATGAAAGGGGAAAACAGAGAGAAATGGGCTCAGGCTCGATGAAGGGTTTATATAGAGGCATCTTTAGTCCTGGTTGGTTATACTAACCGAGACTAAAGGTGCATCTCTAGTCCCGGTTCGTGCCACGAACCGGGACTAAAGGGGTTAGTGGGGCCCCAGCCTGACACCAGCCTGCCACCACCTCTTTAGTCCCGGTTCATGGCACGAACCGGTACTAGAGGTTCAACACGAACCGGGGCTAATGAGTGCCGCCTGCCTAGCCATTGGAACCATCACTAATGGTCACATTAGTGCCGGTCCGTAATTAAACCGGGACTAATGATGTGAACATTAGGTCGTTTTTCTACTAGTGTAACCCTGTTAGATAGTTAGTTAACCCGCTATCTATGACAGGTGGGTCCCGCGGGTCAGACCAGCCATTTGACTGGATGATGTCATGCTGATGCAATGCTGACGCAATAATCCTTTTTCTGTTATTTTCAAATTAGATTTAAATTCTAGAATTTCAGAAAAGGTTTAAAACTTGCAAAATTCATAGAAAAATAATCGTAACTCGGATCGAAAAACTTTATACATGAAAGTTGCTCAGAAAAATCCCATGAATCTGATCATGTAATCTGTTTTCATGTCGGGACCCTCTACATAGGTGAACCCACAACTTTTTGCCTATTTCCGGTAGATGAATAGTGCATACATAACGGTTAATAATTCCAACTTAAACCCTAAAAATGACTAAAATGACTTAGAGATGTTTTTAGGCAACCCTGCACTGCATTCTAACATGTCATGCTCTGTGTTGCATTTGTCTGCCTTTATTTATTGTTTCTTCCCCCTCTTCTATTCCGATAGCCCCCGAGACCGACGCAGCTCAGGAGACCGACGACACCTCTGACGATCCCTCTTTCTCAGCAGAGCTTCCATGCAAGCAAAACCCCCTTGATCATTTCAATATCACCCATTCCTTTCTTCCTCGTGCTTGCATTAGAAATTGCTACTGTTGTCCGATACTACCTATTCTGATGCATAGACTGCTTTTCTAACCTGCTATTGTTACCTTACATGTTGTCCTAAACTGCTTAGAATAGGTTGGATAGCAAATCCATCTGTGTCCCCTCTTCCTTGTTCTAGTTGCCCCTCTATAGTTCTGTGCCCCGATCATTGTGATCGATCGGGCTGAGACCAGCACATCACCGACACATCCCTTTAGTTGCCCGACTCCGCAGAGTTAATATCGAGTGACGAGGGTGATACCTCCTAATCCACTTCAGACGATATCTCTGTGACGTAGCTAGTCGGATGTGAGTTGTCGAGGGTGATTCCTCTTACTCCACCTCCGATGATACGTTGTTGGCAACACCTCAAGTGTGAATTCATCGAGGGTGATTCCTCCAAGTTCACCTTGACGATTACATCGGGAAGGAATCCAACGAGGGTGATTCCTCAGGTTCCCCTTGATCTGATAGACATACGGTTACTTGGACTTACTACTGATACTGGATACAGTCGGGTTGACCCCGAGGGGTACCCGCGAGAGTGATGTGCAGCCGAGTTGACCGTGAGGGTACCCGCGAGATTTCCACGAGGCACGGCTGGGCATTCTGAGCCCTTGCCGTAAGTCCTCGAGACGGGGCGATGGGACCACATGATCGTGAGCACTGATCGTCACCGCGAGCTCCAAAGGCATTAACGGGTTAGGATATGTGATCTGAGTAGGACTCTGGCCTTTTTGTACTAACCACCACGCGGGAATAGTATGGGCACTCGGCGTCGTACGTATCAGCCGAAGCTCTTCAGACGTCAGCAGTTGAGCGGCGCGCGCCGGGTTGGACTGGTTAAAGCCTGCGCTTGTATTAAGCGGGCTAGGTCTGCTCACCGGCCGCATTCGCAACACGCAGGAGTGCAAAGGGCGATGGGCCCAATACCCCTGAGTGCTTAGGATGTAGACCGGCATGCTGGCCTCTCTGTTGAGCCTAGGTAGGGCTACGGCATGTCGATCAGCCGAGGCCGGGCATGGACCGAGTAAGTGTGTACGGCCAGAGTTTATCGAGCGTGTTGGGTAAGAAGGTGCACCCCTGCAGGGAAGTTAATCTATTCGAATAGCCATGTCCATGGTAACAGGACACTCGAAAAATATCCCGATCTACTACAACTAGAACTGGGTTGAATATATTCGCTCCGGGATCACTTTCTCGCATGCAGACGAGGAAGGATCTCTGGGCGTGGTTACTTGTACATGATGATACTACTATACTTATGTACTAATCTACACTCTTCTAATGCTGCAAGTTGCTAGTATTCGATAGGCTAGGACTTCTCCCCTACTGTGGCATTTCTGCAGTCAAGTCCACATATACAGACTTCCTTTGATAATGTTGCATAACTAGACTAGTTCTGATGTAAGTCTTGCTGAGTACTTTGGATGAGTACTCATGGTTGCTTTGCTTCCCCTTTTTCCCCATACCCGATTGCTGCGACCAGATGACGGATCCCAGGAGGCTGCTACCCCCATCGACGACTACTACTACCAGGGTGGAGCCTACTACGACGTGGAGATTCCCGACGACCAGGAGTAGTTTAGGAGGCTCCCAGGCAGGAGGCCTTGCCTCTTTCGATCATAGCCGTTGATTGTTTTTCGCCTTCTTAAGGCAGCCTTGTCTTACTTTTAAGTCTGTACTCAGACTCTGATGCTTCCGCTGATGCTTGTATAACTTGAGCTTATGTATTCGAGCCCTCGAGGCCCCTGACTTGTAATATAAAGCTTGTATGTCTTTTATTTGTGTTTAGAGTTATATTGTGATATCTTCCCAAGAGTCCTTAGGCTTGATCGTGTGCATTTGCGTGTATGATTAGTGCACGATTGAGTCGGGGGCGTCACAGCGGCGATCTTCGGTGTCGTTCCCTTCTTGGAGGCATCGTCGTGGAGAAGTTCTAGACCACTATCTGCTACCTCCGGGGGAAATCCTAGATCAGTAGATCCGAAGACGGCGGCGCTTTTATGTCATTTCCCCCTTGGGGGCGTTGCTACTAGTAGTCTGCGTTGGTATTTCCCCGAAGAGGAGAGGATGATGCAGTACAGTAGAGATAAGTATTTCCCTCAGTTAAGAACCAAGGTTATCAATCCAGTAGGAGAACCAAGCAAAATTCTGTTAAGCGCACCTGCACACAGAAAAGCAAACACTTGCACCCAACGCAAATAAGAGGGTTGTCAATCCCCTTACTGGTTACTTGCAAGGATTAAATCTGATAGAGATAAATTGATATACTAAAATACTAATTAAAATAAAAGTAAATAAATTTCAGCAAGGTATTTTTAGGTTTTTTATATGATTAAGATAGACCCGGGGGCCATAGTTTTCACTAGAGGCTTCTCTCTTGAGCGCATAAACATACGGTGGGTAAACAAATTACTGTTGGGCAATTGACAGAATAGCAAATAATTATGACGGATTCATGGCAATGATCATGTGTATATAGGCATCACGTCCGAGACAAGTAGACCGACTCCTGCCTGCATCTACTACTATTACTCCACCCATCGACCGCTACCCAGCATGCATCTAGGGTATTAAGTATGAAACAGAGTAACGCCTTAAGCAAGATGACATGATGTAGAGAAGCAAATTCAAGCAATATGAATAAACCCCATCTTTTTATCCTTAATGGAAACAATACAAATACGTGTCATGTCCCCTTCTGTCACTGGGATTGAGCACCGCAAGATTGAACCCATCACAAAGCACCTCTCCCATTGCAAGATAAATCAATCTAGTAGGCCAAACTAAACCGATAGATCAGAGAGAAATACAAAGCTATAACAATCATGCATAAAATAGTTCAGAGAAGACTCAAATATTTCTCATGAATAATCTGATCATAAACTCACAATTCATCGGATCTCAACAAACACACCGCAAAAGAAGATTACATCGGATAGAACTCCAAGAACATCGAGGAGAACATTGTATTGAAGATCAAAGAGAGAAGAAGCCATCTAGCTACTAGCTATGGACCCGTAGGTCTATGGTAAACTACTCACACATCATCGGAAGGGCAGTAAGGTTGATGTAGAAGCTCTTCGTGATCGATTCCCCCTCCGGCAGAGTACCGGAAAAGGCCTCCATATGGGATAGCGGAAGAACAGAGGCTTGCGGCGGCGGAAAAGTTTTTTTCTTCTAGCTCTCTGGGGTTTCCCAATATTTGTGAATTTATAGAAGTGGAATTAGCTCAAACGGAGTCACGTGGGCCCCACAAGGCAGCACGCCCCCCTCCCCCCGGGGGCGCGCCCTGGTGCCTTGTGAAGCCTCCGTGAGGCTTCTGGCCTCCTCCCGAAGCTTCCAGTGTTTCTTTTATCGAGAAAAAAATCTCCAAAAAGTTTCTTGGCATTTGGACTTCATTTGGTATTGTTTCTCTGAAAAGCCAAAAACAAGCAGAAAACAGCAACTGGCACTGGGTACTAGGTTAATAGGTTAGTCCCAAAAAAAAGATATAAAATTGCATATAAGTGCATATAAAAACATGCAAGATTGATACTATAATAGCATGGAACAATAAAAAATAATAGATACGTTGGAGACGTATCAGGCGTCGATCTTGGAGGTGTGCACGGGCTCGAGGGACCAGTGGACCGCATCTTTGGTGGAGCGGTGCTTCATCCTACACATTGATGGCGACGGATCTCGACGGCGTGGCGCAGTGCAGATTCGGCGTCCGATGTGCGAGGATGGACTCGCGCAGGAGGACGATGTTGTCTGGCGTCGTGGTGGCGTCGATAGCAGAGAGGTCTGGCACGGTCGATGCGTCAGTTTCTGCTCTGAAGATGGATCGATGGAAGACGATGGTGTCGGGCCTTGAAGGGTGCGCATGTGGTGCCCACTGTGAGAGCACCAGACCGGTGTGTGACCCAGTCCCGGTGTGGCTAGGTTGGGGCATCCGGCTTTAGATGTTAGAGTTTGGTGTGATGTCTATTTGGTATTAGGCTCAGACATTCGGCACTCCTTCATCAAAGGGATAGGAGTAGCAACAGGTGTTGCCAGGATGGTGGTTTCAGACGTACTGATGTATAACTCTGTAAGGTCTTTATGAATAATTAATAAAATGGCTGTTTGCATCGTCCAGATGCAGAGGCCGGAGGTACACCCTCCTTTTCAAAAAAAAAAAGTTAGCCGGTGCTTTTGGTAGGTGGTAATCTATGATCATTTTCCCCTGAAAAAATAAAATAAAAAAGTCTACGATCATTTTGGTAGTTTGTTAATCTGGCTCTCGGCTTACTGACACGGGGTGCTACGTGAGAAGTGACTTTTGCAGCGATTGTGAGTCAATGACTCTGCTTCGTGCTTTCCCTCCTTCCTTTCATTTGTTCCTTGCCACCCGCGTTTCCTCTTTTCCATCACTTTTCCGGTTGGCTGGTAAAAAATGGGATGCCTCATCCACCGTAGCCACCAAGCAATCCGAGATCAGGCTACAAATATATACAGCGCCCATCACCTGAGAAGGAAGCTGAGGTGCCCTTGGTAGTGTACCTCGTTAATTTTGTCCTGTACTTCTGTTTTCGTTTGGATGCTTCTTGATAATGTTTGCAACTAATATTTTGTACCTTATATACTCCCCTTTTTTCAAAAAATTATATACTCTCTTTTGATCCAGCCAATGAAACTTTTGCTTGGTATATTTTTTTTTATCTGCATTGCGCTATCACTTATTGCTTGGCATAGTACCCCATGCTGAGATTCTTCAACCAACAGTGTAGCTCGTTAATTACCAAATGGCGCTGAGCTAGCGGCGGTTCGTTTCTGGTTTATTTTTCTCGCTCTTTTTGGTCTCTTATTTATTTTGGCTTTTATGCACTTTGGAAAATACATGCTCCATGCTGCTTTGCTTCATGCACGGTTCTCAAACTTTGGTTTGATTTGGATTTTGGAGGTAGACCGCGGCCTACCTTCTTATCTTATATTAAAAAAAAATTGCCGCGGTGCTTATTTTTCTTCGCTTCTGTAGTTGTCTCGTGTCTATGATGAGTTGCAACAACTATTGTCGACGTCGACTGATAAATACCTTCATGATAATAATCGCAATATCTGAGATTACGCAACACTCCAGTAGTACCTTAATTTCTTTTCTGTTAGATCAAGGGTGGCCGTCCCATGGTTTTGTGTTGGAATGTGCTTGTTGAGTTGTTGTTTTTTTTAGGGAGTGCATAGAAAGTGTGGTTGAGTGTGCATTGCATTGCTTGATAAGTGACTTGATGGTCTAGTTGAGTAGTTGTAGACCATTTTGTTTTGTTGTGTGCAGGTTGTGATGAGTGATGCATCCGATGCAATGAGGACGTCCGAGGCTAGCCATAGGGAGGTGCCGAGGTTCGGGACTATTCTCAGGACTAGGCATTATGGAGCCGAGTGTGAGCAAGCCGGACCAGGATAGGCGCCAGACGTTGGCCAATGCTCCACTGTGGCCGCGAGATCCACATAAGTTGAGCACGCTGGGGAAGTCGGCGCGGATGTTGGTGTTAGCGGTGGATTCACCATTGGGGCGAGCAGGGGCCGCCGCCCTGGGTTGCCGTCTCCGGAGCTGGGTACCCGGCTCGCCTATCTATCTTTCTTCCTTCTGGTTTAAGTGTCATTGTTTTTCTCGCTTAAACTAAGGAAACAAGCAGAAGTACCCTTGTTTTTCTGGCGCAAATAAGGTTTGCCCACGGTTCTAGTGTCATTATTTTCCCTGCGCAAATAAGATTCTCTTGTGATTCTTCTGGCAAGAAACAAGCAGGAATACAATACGATGGGACGGAACGTTATTTGCACCATAAAATGCATGGTGCCTCAACATTGTAAACTTTAGGGTCATGAATCGGTGCCTCCTGGCGATGTGGTTGGAGGTCGTCAGGAAGCAATACCCCAGACAATTAGGTGGTCAGGTTTTGGCCGGTGGGTCTGAATTGTTATTTTTTGAGAAATAAAGTATAGACACGGACGCTCACAAACACATACGTACACTCACCTCTGTGAACGCACGCACGCCTTGAAAGGTTAGTTGCGAGGCAAGTGCATCCACCTGCTTTTGGCCAAATCATGCGTGGGGTGTTACACCCCCTTTCTAGCTCATTCCCTGTCCTCTTCCGCGTGGAGGACATGAATATTCTTGTCCATGATTCTTGGCGTGACGACACAAGGGCACCAATCTTTAGGAGGTCGTTTGGGCCTATCGAGCTAGCTTTGTGGGAGTTTTTTTTTTTGAGAAAGCACACGTGTATTAGATCAAAAGTCCAACACAGTACAGCATGCATACACTACTCTCGAACCCTGGAGAACAGCTGTCCCGCACAAATGCACAAATAACCCCAGCAAACAGAAAATTACAGAGAAGTCCTCCTGGATCCTTGCTTGTACAGTGCTCCTTCTTCAATCTCGACCTCATGTCCGCCATGCCTCTTTTGTTCTTCTCCCTAGCAGCAGCAGAGGGAAACGAAACCGCGTACGCCATCGCCATCATCGGCTTTGAGCACCGCACTAGTACCCGTCCCCGGGGGGTCAAATCGGTTCCAGCACATCGGTGGGGAAAAAATCCCTGGCACCACAGGCGGCTCCTCCATCGTGTCACAGCACAGAAAAAGGAGCAAGAGAAACCACGAACGGATCCGACGCCGGGGAAGATGAATGAGCAACGCCAGCCTAAGACCACAACCAGCTCCTGGACAGCTCCTTCCCGGACAACGCCGGCAACACATAGCCGGCCCGCTCCTGTACAGACAAAGCCTCAGACACTTCCCGTCGGTGACGGAGCTCGCACCGACGCAGCGGAGATGAAGCGCGAGGACAAAACTCCAAAACGTCGCCGCCGCAGCCGCCTCGCAGGCAACACCCAAGAGATACACCACCACGGGCTCCTCGGCGCCGCTCAAGAGACCGCCGAGATGGGGTTGGAACCCTGGAACATTATTAGGCCTCGCCGCCGCCACCCACATCCGAACGCTGGCGCTCCACACCTTACTTCTACCCGTATCTACACGCCAGAACAGAGGATCGAGGTCTCCCCCACCTCCTGCCGCCGCAGCGGACGGCGAAGGGGAGGAGAACCTTCGACCTCGCCGGCGGAAGAAGGGAGAAGATCGGAGAAACTTCCTTTCGCCTCTCAGGGGAACTGTAGAGAGAGGGGAAAGGGTAAAAGTCGTAAGTAGCTTTGTGGGAGTTGTTGCAAAGTACCTTAGTCGACTCGATCCCCCTATTGGGGACAGACAAGTACTCGATCAAATCCCTCTATGAAGCCTTACATCAGAGTATGAACATCTTTGAGGCAACTGGTATCTGGAAAGCATTGGTGCCTCTCAAGATTAGGGTCTTCTTGTGGAAATTAGCCAAGGGCTATATCCCAAGTGGTGACAAGATTCAGAAGTGTCATGGGCCAGGATATGGCCTTTGTGTCCTTTATGGCTCCCAGAGAACCAGGAGCACATATTCTTCTCTGCATTATGGCTCAGCTCGTGTGGGGTTGCATTATAAACATGCTAGGGTGCACGTGGGCACCTTCTTGTTTTTGCAGACTCCCATACCATTATTCAGGGGATCTTGGGGCAAATCCACTGCATTATTTGGATGGCATTTGCGGCAGACGGGGCCTTGCCTAGCATTAGGAATAAAGCTCTTATTGAGGAATGAATTGCAGAAAACCACCACATTAGCGCGTAGGTTTGCAGAAAACACTGGTTTACGAATTTGGGACAAAAAACACTGATTTTCGGTATAATCTTTCGCAGAAACCACTGATCAGTTGCTTTAGGCATTTTAATCACGATTATGACGCGTGGGGCTCGCAATTGATGACGTGGCGTAACGGTTCGCAACTGACGACGTGGACTGGTATTTTCGCAAAGAAACCCTCCCTTAAAACAATAAATCCCCCACCCCAATCCAATCGGCATCGGGATCGGAGGCCGCCGCCGCCAAACTGCATCGCCAGGCCGCTGTGCTCGCCACCTCCTTTCTGCTGGGCATGGCACCGGAGCAAGAAACAGCAGTGCGGCCGCGAGCAGCGACTGCGGCACGCCGCACTGGCGCAAGCAGCAGCGGGAGGCGCAGATTATTGGTCAAGCAGCGGCGGCGGCGAGCAGCGGCGGCGGCGAGCAGCGGCGGTGCGGCCGCGAGCAGTACGAGCAACGGCGGGGGCGCGGCCGCGAGCAGTACGAGCAACGGCGAGGGCGCGGCCGTGAGCAGCGGCGACGGGCGGCCTCGAGCAGTACGAGCAGCGGCGGGGGCGCGGCCGCGAGCAGCAGCGGCGGGACGCAGCAGCAGTGCGGCCGCGAGCAGTGCTAGAGGCGGTGGCGGCGTGCAACAACGGCGGGCGGCGGCACGCAGCGGCGGCGAGTTGATCCGGGGAGTTGAGCTCGCAGCGGCCCAAGAGCTCCAACGAGGTGAGCTCGCATCAGTGCACGCCTGTGCCGGTGCCCTCTGCTCCCGCTGGCAGCCTAAAATCCATAGATGGGGAAGATTGCTTTTTGTTTTTTGCTTGAAGGTTGTCCCTGTAAAATTAAAATCCATAGATGGGGAAGATTGCTTTTTGTTTTTTGCTTGAAGGTTGTCCCTGTAAAATTACATGAACTGTTTTGTAAATATGAAAAACCCCTCATCTAACATCTTCTATTGTGAACCGTTACGCCACGTTAACAATTGAGAGCCCCACATGTCATAATCGTGGTTAAAATACCTAAAGCAACTGATCAGTGTTTTCTGCAAAAGATTAGACAGAAAATTAGTGTTTTTTGTCCCAAATTCGTAAACCAGTGTTTTCTGCAAACCTACGCGCTAATGTGGTGGTTTTCTGCAATTCACCCTCTTATTGAGGGTGTGTTCATTAGGCATCCAGCTGACTGTTGGTGCCAGCAGCCCCTAGCTCTCTCTCACTCACGGACAGAGGTAGGAGAAAGGAGACACACTGGACATGAGGATTTTTCCGGCCGGCGCACGAACGCCGCCGTGGGCGCACGCATGCCCCAATCTTTTCTTTGTATTCTCAGGCTACATGCTCGGCAACTTTGTACATCAACGACCAGTACACAGGAGTTTTATACTGGGCAGAGCACAGGTGCACGCACGCACGTTCTCCACCTCGCTCACGACTCACACACACGATGCCCAGCTCGCACGATCTGCTCGCTTTGGCGCGCACGACGCGGCCAACATCTACAGATCACAACGACTCCCGCTACCCTCGCCAACGACTCGGACGCGGCCACACACGCACGCCACAACGCACACACGTCACGGTTTATTGGCTAACATTTTCCCCCTTAAACCGTGACCTACAGAAGAGTCGGCTCGTCGTCGACGTTCGGCGCTATGGCCGCCGCTACGGCCTCCACCACACTTGACGCTGCACTCCGCCATGATCAGCATGCCCTCAGCTCACGCCCATGCCGCGCACTGACGCAGGTAACGCGGCAGCTCGAGCAGCTCGATCTGGTCAACGTCTTCTTCCTCGGCGATCGTCGCCGCGCTCCACACGCCTCCAGCTCACGCCCATGCCACGCACTGACGCAGGCAACGTGGCCAGCCCGGCGCGCCCAAGACGCGGTCCTCGACGCCTCGCTCCGCACTGCATTCGCCACGCCCCGCACTCCCCGGCCGGCGCACCCGTCGCGCTTGGACGCGAACGACGCGGCCGTCTCCAGTGCGGCGGCGCGGTCACCTCCTCGGCGATCGACCCCGTGCTCCACACGCCCCCAGCTCGCGGCCTTGATCACGCACCAACGCGATCAACGCGGGCGATCCAGCGTGCCCAGGAGCTCGGTCTTCTCCTCGCCGAGCCACGCCGCGCCACCGCAGCCTCTGCGCCACCACGCAGGTCCGCCGCGGTCGCCGCGCTCTCGCATGCACGGCATCACCGTGCTCCACTCCACGGCCTCGGATGAGGCTCTGATACCACTTGTTGGTGCCAGCAGGCCCTAGCTCTCTCTCTCTCTCGCACTCACGAACAGAGGTAGGAGAAAGGAGACACACTGGACACGAGGATTTTTCCGGCCGGCGCATGAACGCCGCCGTGGGCGCACGCACGCCCCAATCTTTTCTTTGTATTCTCAGGCTACATGCTCGGCAACTTCGTACATCAACGATCAGTACACAGGAGTTTTATACTGGGCAGAGCACAGGTGCACGCACGCACGTTCTCCACCTCGCTCACGACTCACACACACGATGCCCAGCTCGCACGATCTGCTCGCTCTGGCGCGCACGACACGGCCAACATCTACAGATCACAACGACTCCCACTACCCTCGCCAACGACTCGGACGCGGCCACACACGCACGCCACAACGCACACACATCACGGTTGCACCTCATTGCCCTCTTCCGCGTGCAGGCTTCCACCCTTCGGGAGGTGACCTCGACGGATGACTAGTGACGCCTTTGTCTTCTTCAGGCCGTCTACGTGTATCTTCCATCTTGGATAGTGCAGAGTCTTGAATGTGCTTCCATACTTTGGAGATCTTGTTGCTGGTCTTCCCTAAGCTATTGCGTACCTTGGACCTTGTCCTTTTCATTTTAGCTTGTTTGAACCTCATAAGTGATTTATTCTTAAATTGATGTGATAGCCTTGTTTCTAAAAAAACTCTCTCTATCATCGCTACTTCTCTCTGATCCATGCTCTGTTATGTACCCATTTTACATCCCAATCACCATGATGCAGAGACCGTGAGTTTTCCCCTTCTACAATTGTCAATGTCGTGTTGTTGAGAAGGAAAATGTACTAGAATATATAAGGAGGGGTTATGACATGAAAAATCGAAACATTGTGAAAACAACAAAGAAACTGGGATTAGGCTCAGCATGTTCTGTGTCCTAACTTAGACAGCAAAGAAGGATATGCTTAACGTAAGCTCTCCTGCTCGGCATAACCATCCAAAACCACTCACTAATCGGAAAACCCTCAGCCTCTCATCAATGGAATGTAAAAGCTTTGCCCTGCCCTGCCCTGCCACATTGTTATTGTTATTCCTGAGTCCTGACCATCCTTGTCGACATCAACTCTAAGCATTCATTCCTAGGTGGATGCGTTAAGTAGCAGCGGAAAACACGCGCTGCCCCCCAAACCGTGCTGCTCCAGTCCAGCATCCTGACCAACTCATCGCCAGATCTGAAGCCACCGGATAGAAAAATCAACAACGGAAATATCAACTCCAGTGACCTCTTTTGGCTTCACTTATCACCAGAGCAACAGGCAACCCAGCATCCCTTTCCAGCTGCGTTGTGCATGTATGTATCGAATACACTGATGGTGCTGCAACGGATACTACTATAGTACTACTAACGAAACCTGGGAACTCCATTCAACTCCATGACGTGCTAGCTTCAGGAGGTGCAAAGCCACAAACAGATTTGTAAACCTCGGGAGTTGTGAAATTGTACTCAGTGTGGAGAACAAACAATCAAACATAGTCAGGGATTAAACATGCCCAAGTCCTTGATGATTTATCAGGAGTGAGTAATTAATACATCTTCCCTACGAGTTAAGTTGCCGATGATGTGTCAAACCTCAGCTTTTTCCCTGGGCTGTGCTGCTGATACTGCTTTGCCTGTCATTCATGAGTACGTAGTCCATCCTCTGCTTCCTTAGCAGTCAACTTCCAAGGGTACTGTGTACTTCATCATCTTCAACCTTAACAGGCAACTGCCAAGGGTAGTAAGAGGGTGTACTACAAAGATTCAGTCATAAGATAAGCTCCTCCTGATAATGACCTGACTTCAAAGATTCAGTCATAAGATAAGCTCCTCCTAATATTGACCTGACTTCAAAGATTCAGTCATAAGTTGCAGAACTGTTCTGTGATTCGGAGTACTATGATGGTCTTAGAATTATTTTTGATTGTCAGGGGCAGGATGATGCTTTTCTTGCGAAAGAGAAAAATGAAACAAGTTTGTGGGGAGAATATGTCGGTTACTAGCTCTGCTTCAGTGTTTTAGACTTTTGTTAACTAGCAGCTTCTGAAGGTTTAAACCGAACCTCTTAGTTACTATGTTTGATCATACTCTGGAATCTGTTGATCTCAGAACAGCCAGAGAATGGAAAGAACAGTGGTGGCGTTATTTGGGATCATTTCACCCATCAGCCATGTTAGTTAGGGTGGGTTGTTAATTTGAACCTGAATTGCTGCTTGTTTAAACACCAGGTTGGTCAGTCAGGCTCTTTAATTTCTCTTACAGTCATAAGTTTGTGAATTGTCAAGTCTCGGAAGCAGTCTTGAAATCTATTGCTCCACAAAAATATGTTATGACTACTCTCACAGCAGCCTTTTTTGGTTTCTCAGTTCCTGTGCTACCCACGTGGACAGATTAAGTTATTTTTTCAGGCTTCAGTTAGTACAGTAACAAGTAGCATATGAGTTGTAACTGCAATGTAATAAAAAAATGGTGCTCTGTACTGTAAATCTTGGGAGTTACATACCACTACATGTCAGAACTGTGGTACTGTATAAACTTTAGTAATGTATCTACCAATACTATAGGCACAATCCTAACTGGACGTATAATAGTATACAGGAGTGTATACACACACACACACACACACACACAGAGAGAGAGAGTCTAGCGAATAATATTCACCGTGACATGCTTAGTATGCTCCGCTACCTCCCTCTTCACCTCTTCCTTCACATTTGAATAACCAGGTAACCGAATTTCCTTGAGGCTTTTGAGGGCTGCCAGCCCGGAGAATGCATCCAGATCTGAGCAACATCCAACTTGTAGCAGCTCGAGCTTAGGGATTGCGCCTTCTTCAAACAACACCGACTGGAGGTCCTGTAATCCATCGAGCTCCAGCACCACGAGGTTCGCGAAAGATGACCTCTGGAAATGGAGCTGTTTCCCCGTGAACGATTTGGTGGAAACCCAAGGGCTTGTATGGCATCATCATCTTGCTTCAATCTGCTAAACGTTAGTACTAACTTGGAGAGATTCTGAAGCTTATGGATCCATTCTATTGCATTGACTATCTTACCATCCAGAGTGAGGCTCTCAAGGCTGCTTGGTGGCAACAAACCCTCACCCAAAAAACCATCTAACTTATCCCCCTCTCCCTAGTTGTTCCCTTCTTTAACTGACAAAGATTGAAATTGATTGTGACCAGCAATGGCAGACCATAACTCCTTACTTTTTCCACAGCTGATACCAGCAACTCGAAGCTTACGCAGCTGAGTAAGCTCTCCGAGCTCTTTTATAGTGGCATTTCTGTTCCTCCCACAAACATCAACAACACCTAGTATATGAAGGGCATTTAATTTACCAAACCCTCTAGGAAGGACAACATTTTCTGAACGCTCCTTAGAGAAGCGGCATAGATTCAATAAATCATGCCTGTTCATACAAGCATCTAAAACTTGTGGTTTCAAGAAAAGACCATCTCCACGAAGGTGTTCTAGCTTCCGAAGGTTGGTGATTGCTGTTGGCAACTCATCTATAGATGTATCTCTAACGTCCAGTGTTTCAAGGCGCCTCAAATTCCCCAAAGAATTAGGCAGGCAAGTAATGTACAGACATCCTCGAAGAGAAAGGTACCTGAGGTGAAGGAGCTGCCTGATTTGATCAAGATGATGATCCCTTAACTCCAGTGTGTCTTCTAAGTCAAGCATTCGGAGGAACCTCATATTATCGGAGATGAAAAACGATCTCCACTCCCCGAACACGGTCAGTGACTGTATGTGTGACAGGTCTAACATGCTCTGCAACACATCTTTATCCCTTTTCCAGTTGCTGCCTATGACAAGATGACGTATTGCACCTTGCATGTCGCTCAGACAACATCCTTCCTCCAGCGTGAAAACAAGATTTTCCTCCCTAGCCTTTGAGATGCATATTTCATGTATCATATCACGAAGTTGGCAAGAATTGTTTTTCTGACTGTACTGGTCTATCCCGTCCCCTGGCAGGATCATACTCCTATCCAAGAGCACATCAAAGTACCCGCAACAAAGTTCAACTGTAGGCATGCCATGCATATCTCTTGAATAACCCTCTACAATCCACCACCTCACCAAGCGACCCCACCTAATTTTGTGGTCTTCTGGAAATATGGACATGTATAAGAAAGCAGACTCAAGATGGTATGGCAAGCCATGGTAGCTCCTCATAAGGATTGTCTTTATTGTCCTAAGTTTAGGATTTATCTCCAATTCAGTGTTAATACCATCACTCATCTTCCTCCATTCAATAGCAGTTTTTGGCTTAGTGGCTAGAAACCCGCCGATAGTCGATATGGCAAGGGGAAGCCCATTACATTTCTGCAGGATAAGTCTTGCTTGCTCCATCATAGCTGGAAATAAATTATTATTTTCAATATTGTTCTTGAATACCTGCACAGATATAATTTGACAAAGTTAACTATTTGGACTAAAGATTTACTGTTACTAAATTAAGAATATGAAATAGTATGAACTTGTTTGTCCTAGCTTCAGCTTGTGGTTTCTAGAATTCTCTCCTCCTTGGATTTATCATTTTATTGGAATTTTGAAAGGATGTCAACTTGAAATTCTCTGCATATGGAGAATTCACTAAGAATTGGAGTTTTCTTGTATCCTCGGTGTGCACTAAACAATGTAATCCTAGAGACCCCTACAATTCAAATGTGCACTTCGGAGTATGATTGCGATAATTCAAATATGCACCCTGGAGCATGTGGAGGATAGAACTAATTTATGTAATTTAAATAAATTCTGAAAAATATGAATTTTTTTTGCATGTGAAATGGAAAATATTTTTGAGATAGAAAGTTTGCTACTTTAGCCCTCGAAATTTCAATGCATACTTACTTACTAAGCCTTTTATCCCAAACAAGTTGGGGTAGGCTAGATATGAAACCCTTTCACGAGGACTTCCCAGGGGGTCACCCATCCTAGTACTACTCTCGCCCAAATGGGTTTCTATGCATAATCCTCTTAATAACTTGATGTCACGTTGGTAATTTTACTTTCATGACAAGATTCACTCCAAACAATAAGGGCAAAAATAAGGCGTTTTTATTTTCATGACAAGACATACTCCAAAGTCCAAACAAACAAGTATAACTCCTTGGGTATGGTGAGAACATTAGACGCTGCAACCGCCTCAAGGAGGGAAAACGTTTACAATAATGTTTCACCTACCTAATTACAATCTGAGTGAAAATCTTTGTTTGCATTACTATGGTATGTGGGAAAAAAGTTCTATTATTCTTCAAATTTGCTTGCACATGACACAAACTACAATTTTTTTATGGAACTCCTTTTTTTCTAGAAAACACAATGCTTTAGGGCGTGTTCTGAAACTCTCTAGCTTCTCAAAACTCCACAAATCCAGCTTCTCGAGCTAGCTTCTCACTTCACCTGGCAATTCCGACGCGTTCGGCTCGCTTGGCAGCTTCTCCCAGCAAATGTTACAGTAGCATCACCATGACTGCCATAGGGAAGAAGCAAAGGCGAGCTCACCTTGGGTTGGGCAGAGGGGCGAGGGCGAGGAAGCTGGCTGGGTGACATGGTGAGCACCGGCATCAATGGCGTCAAGGTGGGTGTCTCCTGCCGGTGGGGTTGCTGCTCCTGGCTGGTGGCGGGGGAAGTGCTTCTTCGGGATGGGATCCGGTGGGAACAGGGCTGGAATAGTCGGATCTACCGGCCGAGAGGCTCGCCGGCCGGCGAAGGGGTGGAATCGGGCGCGGCGGCGGCGACCGGCTGCGCGGGGTAGGTTACGAGCGGAAGAAATGTCGAGGGAGAGATGGGTTGCTGCGTACTGATTTGGGGAACGGGCGTCAGGGATGAGCCATCCAAATCGTTTTTTGTGACTTGGCGGTGGCATCCCCTTGTAATTGTGCTGAACTCCTCGCTTCTCCTTTTCCTGAAGCTGGGCAAAAGCTGGTTCGACATTTTGCACTGGTGGAATGCAGCGCTTCGCGAAGCTCACTCCGTGGAGCTCAGCCGTTCGGTCCGGCTCCGCGCGTGGAGTTGGAGAAGCGCGGAGCGGGAGGCAGGCCCTTAGTCTCGTTGCATTGATAAAAAGAAACAATTTGCAAGAGTAAGACTACGACATTATAAACAAACACCAACAAAAAGGGTAGCAGCTGATAACCGCTACACACTCATTACAATCCGAACTTTCTCTCTACACACTCATTACAATCCGCTACACACTCGTTACAAACCGCCACACGACGGACAGAATATTGTTGACCAAGTACACACACTTTTTCTCTCCTGTATTGTGTACTTTTCTTTTGGAACACAGACGCTAGAAGCGTTCGGCTTTAAATTAATAAAGCCACCAGGCCACCGTCACAATAGCTCATAAGTTTTACAAACCAAAAGTAACCAAACATGAAAGTACGAAGAGGCGTCAAGGAGCCAGGGTTACAACAAGCTAAAACAACATAGTCCACACCCCTATCCTTCGACTACCTCTCAACCAAAATGAGAGACCATCTACGGAGGCTGACGCGCGGACGCGCGGTCGTCAAAGTGCTTCTAATATTCTCCATGGCCTTCGACATCTGCTTAGCATCGCGGTGCTTCCCCAACGGTGTCTACATCTGTAAGAAGAGATGGCATTTAAAGATAACATCAGCGGGGTGTGCAGGGAACTTCTTTTCAATCGTCATTTTGTTCCTAATAGTCCACAAAGCCCACAATAGCGCCCGTACGCATCTCCAAACAATACGACCACTTGTTCCTTTCTGGGTTTGAACTATCTGAAGCAAATCGGATCCCGACGCCGGGCTCCAATTTTGATGAAACACTTCCCTCACCGCACTCCACGCAAATCTAGCTAGCGCACACTGAAAAAAGACATGGTTCGCATCCTCGTGATTCCCACACACGATACACGATCCATTGGAAGGGCCGTTCCGTTTGGCTACATTGTCCGCCGTTGGGAGGCGGTTATTGAACATTTGCCATAGGAAGATTTTTATCTTGAGTGGAATCCCTGCCTTCCACAACCCTCTGGCAATATCCAAGGTGTTGCCTTCCGCCATCTTGGCGTATAAGGACTTCATCGAGAATTTACTTGAGGCTGTCAAGCCCCACGAGACCGCATCAGCTCCCAAGCTAAGCGGCTCTGGCCCAATTTTAGCCAACAACTCATTCCACCTCCCCAATTCGTTAGCTGTCAGGGGGCGTTTGAAATAGATGGCTGGTGGCGACGATCTAAGGGCCTCCCCAACCAAAACATTAGTGTCCGTCACTAGTTGGTAGAGGGTGGGGAAAACCTGCCACAACAGCCTGGAGTCGATCCAGCTATCAAGCCAGAACCGCGTGGACAATCCGTTAGGTACTTCAAACTGGGCTCCCACAGAAAAGGCTGGTCGAACCGCCTGGATCCCATTCCAGAACGTCGAACCTTTGCGTTTGGCTTTGAATAAATTTCCATCCGGGAAGTATTTAGCCCTAAGGATGTCAGCCTAGAGCCCTGACTCTTTTTGGGCAAGCCGCCACCACCACTTTGTTAGGAGGGCCACATTCATCAACTTAGAGTTGATGATCCCCAAACCGCCGAACTTTTTAGGTCTACAAACGGCCGCCCACCTAACTAGGTGGTATTTTTTTTGGTTCCAGTTCCTTCCCAAAAGAACTTGGAGCGAGGCGAGTCAATCTTTGCGTGAACCCCATCCGCTAAGAGAAACATACCCATGGTGAAGAGGGGCAAGGAAGATAGACTAGTATTTGTTAGGATTAATCTCGCCGCCGAGGACATGAACCTCCCTCTCCACGGGCTCACCCGATTAGCCACCTTGCCGTATAACGGCTCCCATTCCGTAATCGACAATTTCCGGTGGGATATCGGTAATCCGAGATACTTAATTGGGAAGCCCCCAAGCTTACAATTAAGTAGATTGGCCGCATGCCTACTTTCCTGCTGACTCATCCCAATGGTTATAACCTCGCTCTTGAAGAAATTTATTTTCAAACCGGAAAGGAGTTCGAAAGTTATAAGCAGCAGCTTGATCGTCGCGATACTATGCAGGTCCGGCTCGAAAAGGAGCATCGTGTCGTCGGCATATTGCAAGTGCGTGACCCCACCGGGGATAAGGTGGGCCATGACACCTTTGATGTGACCAGCCGCCCTGGCTTTGTCGATCATTGCCGAGAAGGCATCCGGCACGAAATTGAAAATCAGTGGCGAGCCGGGGTCCCCTTGTCGGAGTCCCCTTTTGTTGCGGAAAAATTTCCCCATTTCCCCATTAATTGTGACCGCTGTTTGCCCACATGTAATGAGATGCATGATCCGGTGCACAAAACCCGCCTCAAAACCCTTTTTGAGGAAGACTTCCCGAATAAACTCCCAGTTTACTCGATTGTAGGCTTTTTCAAAGTCTAACTTAAGCAGGATCCCTTTCCCCTTAGTACGTTTAAGCTCGTGCACAATCTCTCCTAACGCAATGGGGCCTTTGCTCCTGTATTCTATGAAACATACATAGAGTTCGGATTGTGACGCTCCACCAAACGAATGACGACCTTAATGCCTTCCACACACACACACCCTATGACATAGCCCAGCCGAAAACTGTCATAGTGAGACAGAATATAGCTCTGTAAAGAAGGGCAGAGCTACGCCGCCCCAACTTGGGAGAAGTATCATTTGAAAAAAAGATGTTGAGAGAAGATGGCGGCCCATCAACAACAGTGAATCGCCACCTCACACCTTTGACAGATGTGCAACCGCCACACCGAGGTGTATCCTCCTCCTGCCAAGTAGGACAAATAGGGTGTGACCCACAAAATGAGGAGGAAGCCCTGGCAGGCCCAAGACGAGCACACAAGAAAGAAAGATCGTCGTGAACATATTGAACCATCAACCTCAGCCGGCAACTGTCGGTATAATAAAAACCGGGGTACCCCGAGTACGCAGATTACGGGCCCGCCCCAAAGGCCATGTCAGCATATCAGAGGAAATTACACGCCGTGAAATTTACTACCACATCCAGAAGGAGTTAATCCAGCAAGGCCACACGTGGCGGCATGCAGATCTTTGTCAAGACTTACCCCCAATAAAAACTGCACTAGATAAACACCGCTCAAAAACATCTTCAGTGACGACTGGCACGAAGTGCTCGTGTCCCGAGCACCCGTACACGCGAACACGTGTCAACGGCCGCGGGCACGGCCACAACCCCGGCCACGCATTTAATGCGGATGCAGGCTACGGTGCGTAGCCTACCACATGCCTATGTATTTTAGGCCTTCATAATTACGGTTTACAGGCGGTTCCCGCGCCTCGGAACGATAAGGTGACAGCGGCGGCACATAACCCCTTTTAGACTAAGGGACAGCGGTGCCTCCCGTCCCATCAGGACTGACGCTGACAACTAGGACCTGAGGGTCCATGCACTGTCGACGCATTCAGACAACTAGTCGACAGCACGTGCATTCACACGGGCTAGTCCATAATTTACTTACTTATTTAAAAATACTACATAATGTATTATTAATATAATTAAATTTCCATGTTATAGAAGCAACTCTCAACATTATTGTAAAAGTACTTTTCCGGCAATAAAGTAAAAAAGAAATAATACTTCACCAAAGTCGATTTGGCAATGAAGTTTCTATGAAAAGATCATGCTATAATATTATTCGTGCCAACAGACCTGTGATTCAAATTCTTGAGTGATTAAAGAGTTATGAGATATCACCGTCGACAATAATTAGGTTTTTTAGGGAGAGAGAGTAGACGGTGGAAACACTTGTCGAATAATATGAGAGAATTTTTTTTATGTTTGCATGAGTTACTATGTGTTGGGCCCATGTAATGGATAAGGACTAATATAATTGTATCATGTATTAGCAAAATTTATATTGAACTAACATTCTGTATAATTCTGAAACTTTGGACGTTGCTAATCATAGTAGTTGCTTATCAGCTTGCGTACCTTTTTTGTATGACTTAAACTTTGGAATACACTAATATACACAGATTCGGAAAAACTTATCAAATATCTCTACTTCTAAAATTCATTTATATAATTGGATTGCATTGCCAAGAAAGAATTGTACCTCTGTAGACATAATAGTCAATCGACAATATGAACACGACACCATATTTTACACACAAAATACATCTCAAAATCATACATGATTAAATATATATTTTGTGAGATATTTTATGAAAACCTACAAATCATGGGAGGTAGATCATCAGTCCACAATATGATTACTGTCACCATATGTCACACACCAAAATGTTCATCCAAATGTGTTCTAATATGATTGCAATTTAACCCAAATTATGACATAGAAAAATGAAAAACTATTAGTACACATTTGCACGAAGTGGGTATCTCTATCCACTTAGCACCATCTGCGTGATCAATCTTACTGAAATTACCAAAAGTATGTGGAAGAAAGCTGGTTATCTATACTAAACACCAGAAGATTGCAATCTTCGTAGATGAATTTCAAGAAATCTATAAGCCAGAAACACAGGAGATCATTATCATATCAGAAATGCTTTGACCCATAGGACATCTTTTAAATATATGGTAGCAGTACAGTGGGCTACTAAACGGGTCAAATCCATAGCAAAAATCCATAATAAGTATATGGTAGTTGTACTCGATCCCTTTACTTCATGTTGTGCTAATTAATTAAATATAACTATCTAAAGTTGTATCTTGTGGAATCTACGGCTCATCATTAAATCACATGTCTTAAATACTGTTTCAAAACAAATGGATGTACAAATCCTGGTGAACATAGTTCCTCCGAGTGTTTTTTTCGCTGGCTGTAAACAAACAAAGACATATGATACCATAAATCCATGGTAGCAGTTTTCCATTTACGTTTCGTGTGCTAATTAAACAAATATAGCTATCATTAGTTGGAACACGTACATGTTCAAACATATCACCATCTTGTGGAGAGCAAAGGCATACATAACAATATGGCATTACCTCCAATCGTTTGTTCCCTGTTCTATAATGGTTTGACACCAACCCCTCTATTAGAAAAGAAAAGTTACTTAATGTCAACAATAACTTCTGAAATATAATTACGGATTACAGTCCTTCTTTAAGTATTTTCATGTCCAACATAAATAGTCAATACATTTTATTGGTGCTTCTAGATCAGTACGTACCATTTAATTGCTATGTCACAGAATTGAATATTCTCCTCGGACATCAACTCATCTCTGGTAGTAAAATAAATTGTTTGCTATCGCGGGGATTTCATCAGGCATCTAATAAAAAAATTAGAAAATATATAGCCTGAGAACACAACAATAGTTAGTTAGCAGATGCTTCTCGGTAATATCATACAGGTAACTTATAACACTGCAAGATTATCAAAAAAATTGAATGCTGCAAGATGGAAATGTTGATCACCGTTCCAGCTATAAGGATATCCGTGACACAACAAATTAAGACACCACAATGATCTGATCTGGAGGCTATGCATATTACGTAATCTAAGATCCGGATACAACAATTAATGTGGCCACTACCAAAAGAATGAACTGAGACGGCATGTCACCTTGTACTCGTGGCAACGTGGATCACCACCAAGCATTTTATTAGCCCAGGATCAAGTTGCGCTGTTGATTGAGGAAACGATCGGCCTGGACATGAGCTGATGCCAACATAGGAAAGTTAAGGCTTGACTCGACAACGGCGAGTTAGGGAGATGTTGCTGAGGAGACCAAGCGAGGACAGGAGGGCTGCAGCATGCATGTACAGTGATCCCTGATTTCGTCCATAGAGGAGACAAATTTGCACATCCAAACTGAGGAGGAACAGTTACCTGAGTTACATGCCAATAACATCACTGTACTTGGAAGATAGACGCCATATATACGTGCTTTCTTTCTTCTTCTCTATCCTACAAAATTATACTTGGTCGCAATGGCCCGCGGCAGGTGGCGTCCACACCAAGAAAAGCTGGAGAAGGAGGTCAGATGGGAGTACCGTAGAGATTTCGGCCCATGGCCTGCGGCAGGACCTCAAGTAGGGCTGCTTCTGGAGGTCCTGACGGAGGCTCGATCAGGTGGTCGATCAAGGGAACGGCAACGTAGGAGATCGGAAGGGAAGAGCGACCCCATGGCGATCCTGGCAGAGGCTCGATCAGGTGGTCGATGGATGGAACAATAGCGTAGGAGATCGGAAGAGGAACAGCGATATGGAATCTGTACGTGGGAAGAGCTATATGGACTGTGTACGTGGGTTTATTTTGTGATAATTCTGTACGTGGGTTGTCAGGAGGGTATCGGCTAGTTTCTTTCTTGCGAAATCATATGAATTGATTTTGTAACGTGGTTTGTGTAGAAGGGTATCTATGATTATTTTTTTTCTTAAGTTCAATTTAAATAAGTCATAAAGATTAAACGGTTAAGATAATTTCAATGATGTGGATTAACATGGGTTAATCTACACGGTTATAACTCGGACCCACCAGATCAACGGTTCTTAATTTCTAATTAACGTGGAAATTTCTTGGGGTGCCTAATTAGTATAGGTATAGATAGATAGATAGATAGATAGATAGCCAAAATAAGCGTTCAAGCCATGCTGCCCCAACGACATGGCATAAGTTTCTCCACAATCCGCTCCATTGCCACGTGAAAGCTGCAACGCCGACACACCATGGACACCACCGTGCATCTGCTATCTAGACGATGCCCCGTATATCAAGTGAGCTCACATGGGCACAACAACATGCCTGTTTCCACCCTGGTCTCCGGCCGAATCTATGGCAACATAACCAGCATACTCCCGATATAATCCACAAATATGCCACCCGAATCTAAGGCAACATCACCAGCATACTCCCGATATAGTCAACAAACATGCCATCACATGGCAATCGTATGGCCCACCACGCCACTGAGGCCCCAACACGCAGCACAGCAGGAGGCACCACTTGCAATATCCAAGACAGCATCCCAGTCACATGAACCCACCATGGCGCCTGCCCAGAATTCAGCAGGCTGGCGCAAATAGAATATTTTCCAAGATTTAATGGTGAACTTTTTCCTGGATCTAATATTTCGGTATGTACAAGAATATTAGAGTTCAAACTTTTTTCTTCAAAGAAGACATCAGCTTTTATACTTCTAAATTCTGAATTGAGATAAATGTCAAGCTTACGAATATAATCTCACATAAGGCAAAACTAATTAGCATGAACCAAGACACATATGTAACATAGTTCCTTCTTTATGAAGAGGTCAAGTGCAGCATCATCTTTCAGACCATCAAGACAGTACATGTTCTTGTCTTCTTTTGAACAATGTTTGGCAACATTTTTTTTCTCTTGTTGTGACTATGATCCTTCCAGCATTATGTAAATACTGTTTGACCAAATCTGATTCAAAAGTGGATGATATATCATCAAAAACTGTGAGATATATGCAAAGTGCCACTCCCACAGGCCACAGGTTACCAAAACGAACTGAATCTTGTAACAGCAGACAATGATCTGTGTTTGTTCGGACTTGCATAGCTACCCTAGCTACATACCTTGGACAGCAAAGAAGGTTCTTACGTTTAACTCTGAACTGAAATCTGTACGATTCTGCACCGATAACAGATGGCTCCTAATGAATTTACTCTTCCATTGTTTGTTGCTGCTGTCCTTTTTTGGCTTCAGTTAGCAGAGCAACAGCCAAGCTGGCAGCATCCATTTCCAGCTGCAGTGTTTTTGTATTGTACACTCTGATGGCACTGCAACAGGAAGAAGGGAATAGTACTAACAAACCTGAGGAACTGCATTCGACTTGATGATCCGAGTTCCAAAAATAAGAAACGCCTATGCAAAGTCACAGATTTGTAAACCTGGGTCTGGGTGTTACCACCAGAGAAAGATCGAGTCGTCAAATTAAACTCAGTGCCGTGTGGAGAACAAACATACATACATGTATCTTTTTCTCAGGGATTAACATCTTCAAGTCCTTGATGCTTTATCAGGAGTTGTTAGAGTAATAATTAATACACTTCCTAAGGCTAAGTTGCTGACGATGTGTCAAACCTCAGCTTTTTCTCTCAGGGCTGTGCTGCTGATAGTGCCTGTCATACATGTGTAATCCATCCCCTTCCTCCTTAACAGGCAGTTGCCATGGGAAGTGAGAGGGTGTACTAGAAAGATTCAGTTGCTCCTCCTGATAATGACTTTTTTTTAAAAGGGAGGATTACCCCCGGCCTCTGCATCGAGCGATGCACACAACCATTTTATTATATTATTCAACAAAACCCAACAAAACAAATACATGTATCAACCCAAAGCCACATTCCTTGCAACCACTGTCGCTACACCTACAAACTTGATGATGTGCCCTAACCTCGCATCAACACACAACAACTATTCCGGTGGCCTCACCAAGCCGCCCGCCAGCAAGCCGAGAGCACCAACCAGTCTAGCTAGAATCTCTGCGCGCACCGCAAGCTCACGCTCTAGAATCAGCCGCCGCCATCTTCCGTCGTGCCACCTTCAGGAGCGATCAAAGCATTCACGTCGCCAGGCCATTCAACCGTCGACGTCACCACGATGCTAGACAATGCCACCATCGTGCGCGTGTACATCAACATGCGACCGTCAACGAGACTCCACTGCGCCACGCTGCCGAGACCCGTCGTTGTCCTTGCGGTAGATGCAATACCGCTCCTCCTCTTGTCCACTCCAGTCAACACCTGCTCCAAAACGATGCCCCCGGAAGGGAAAACGACACCGAAGGCGCCGTCATCGTCAGATCTGGGAGACCCGGATCTAGGGTTTCCCCGAAACATCCCGAGCATGGTGACGCAACCTGCAACGACGATGCCTCGACAAGGAAACAACGTCAGAGACGTCGTCATTGTCCGCCATGACCAAAGTCAGCATGATTTTCACCGGCAGTCGCGCCTCAGGAGCTGGCGGCGGGGTCGTGGGCTGCTGGTGGCGGCTTGGAGGGTTGTGGGCGGCGGCGGTGCACGCCGTGAGGAGCTCGGCTTGTCAGGCTGTGACGACCCCCACCTCCCTGCTTCTCTGGCGTCTTCATCCTCGACCTCCGCACATATTTGGATGGCTGGAGCCAGATCCGGCCATCCCAAGGGCCAGCGGCGCCTGTGTCATCGGTGGCGAGCGGCTTTGTCTTCGGTGGTCGGGGCATCTGGCTTCCATGGTTCACTACGGTTGGATGCCTGATGCGTAGGGCTCATCTCCCTAGGGGGTAGTGGCCGTGGCCAGGGGGCAGCGGCCGTCTCCTCGTCCTCGCTCGGTGGCTAGAGTGCCACCAAAATGGCCATCCGTGCTCTTGCTATAGGGTGGAGGCAGATGGGGAAGGGTGCTCTTGGCCAGATCTGGTCTCCTTGACTGATTTGGGTTTGCTGGTCACCGCCGCAGATGGGGGTGGTGCCGGCGTGGTGTGCGCCTTCGTCCTTAGTGTGCCGGGGGCCGTGATAGACGGGGCCTTTCCATCCCTCCGTCGATGAGTGAGAAGCTTGTGGATTGGTGCCAGGGTGCGGAGTCGAGGTTGGGAACTTGGATGCTGAGGCGGCGTCCCCGGGTGTGCGTCAGTTCAACTTTTCAGCAGGCGTCTTGGCGGTGGTGATGGTGGCATATTTGGGTCATGTGGGCGGCAGAGGATGTAGCACTTGGTTATCCTGGTGTTGATGGTGCCTCGATAGTGGCCGCTCACAGATCTTGCCATAGAGGTCTTGTTTGGTGGCGGCATGTCTTCCCTCGGGTGGGCGGGCGCTCGGGGTCCCTCGGTGTGGCGCGTGTGAGAAGATTCAGGCGAAAGCCTTGTGCTCCGGCGCCAGCGGCGGCGATGCCCGTGGGTGTCGCATCCCTCTTGGGGGCGACGCTGTGGTACCTCTCATAGAGCCAGGGCTCCGGGTGAAAATTCTTGACCGTCTTCTCGGTCTCGACGGCGGCGACGTTTTGCATTGTCTCCCTCTTTGGTGCGTCATCATGGAGCCCAGGGTTCCCTCGGTGCCCCGTGTCTCCATTGGCGGGCTTGTTTGGGTCCTGGCACGAAGTTACCTCGGCTCTGGTGTGGGTGGTCACTTTTGCCTCCTTATCTCTTACACGGGCCCTTGTTGGCGGCCCTCGTGATCCTCATGTCCGCAAGCAGGCTTGGGCTCCATGATCCGGAGTGGGAGGGCAGGGGCCCTCTCCGGCAGCACTTTGGTATGAGCGGCGCAACGAGGCCTCGCGGTTTCCCTTGGTGGCGTGGCTTCTTCCTTGTTTGTAGTCTAGGGGGCCTTGTGTTAGGGTGTGGACTCTCCTCTATTCATTTTTTTTTACTTTGATCCGCTTCGTAAGAGGATATCCTCATCACCTTGTCTGTTTGGCTGTGTTGCTTTATATATAAAGCTGGGCGGAAGTCTTTTTGGTAAAAAACTAAGCCTAAACACACACCCCCCTCCCCCCCGCCTAAGCAAAGAAAGGTATTACTGCACAAGTGCAAATGCTACCAAGTAGTGGTCTAATAAACAAAACAATTATATAGACAACAAAAAAATTCAAATACAAAACCTTTTTACACTACAAAACTATATAGATGACAAAAACATATTTCCGAAACCCTTAAAACGAAAACATATAACAAACCCTTTAGAGATGACACAAACTTCTATCCTTATCCATGGTAGTGCCTCGTAAAGAAAGATGGGGGTTCATGGTTAAATTGGGATATGCTTGTAGACGGATCCCCATGGGAAATTTGACGATGGAAAAAAAAATCTAGTTCATCTTTGTTGAAACGTAGGCGCAATGTTCTAGCCAAACCACCATCTTTAGCTCAATTTTTTTCATATATACCGTAGGAATCAATCATTCTCGTGTATATAAATTAAACAACAATAAATGCATATGTAGTATTGTAAAACTAGTTGTCTAATATCTCACCGGTCTGACATGGTGTGTATGGAAAAGACATGCGTATTTCATGGTGACTTTCAGTGGAGAAGCACCCCAGGTCTTCAATCTTGGAGCAATCAAAATTATAGGCCACTACTCTTTTAGAGGGTGTATGGAAGAAGACGACCTCTTCGTTAGGATGAAATCCAAGCAGAGAAATAGCATATATAAAGGGGGTATATCCACTATCTTGTGGTTTACAGTAGTCAAAACTCCAATCAAATTCCTCATCCATCGGTGATTTTCGCATGCCATCTTGATCATCGTCGACATTACCATATTGAAAGGTCCAGGGCCTATTATCATATTTCCATGGAAAGTCTGCCAATAGAGGTTTAAGGTTGATGTCACGCTTCAACATCCACTTTGCTTGACAACATGATTCATCAAGGAACCAAACTTGGAGCCCGTAGCCATCATATCCATAACGTAACCCATCAAATCCATACAGCAAGCTACAATAAACTCCTTTCTCTGATTTTCCTATATAAAAGTTATCAAAAAAATCCTGCATTACAACCTTTTGGCAGGTCAATCACTTGGTACGTGCCATTTGACAAGTTTATTCTGCAAAAATCAAGCAATTGCTCTATTAGTGGTACATCAAACACATAAGCAAATTATGTTTATAGCTTAATAAGGTGCGAGTTAACCGGTCGTACCTCATAAGAAATTCATGCTGACACACGTAAAGAGATCCCTGCCAGTATGCCGCATAACATTGGGTCGTTTGCATTGTCTGTAACATATGGCGAATCTTCCCTGCAGCCTCGCCTTCCCAAAGGAATGTCTTGTCCTCCCACTGCTTTGTCCTCGATAAATAGACTTGGAAAACAAATTTCGACGGTCGCCATTCTCGTTCTTGGATTTCACGACACGCCAAATGGATGTCATCTGGGGAGGGATACCAAGGAACATACTTGATCGAAAAGACCTCATAGTCTGGCGACACAGTCGGGTCAAAGATAAGATAGTGATGATGATTGTCCATGCCCGACTCCAAATACCAATCGGCGTCCTCCATGCCAGGCGTGAACATGGGCGGAGGAGGAGGCAAGTACGCCCACTGTCGTGTGGCAGGATTAAGCACCCTCGTCTCCTCATAGCCAAGCAGGAGGAGACCATTGCAGTGTTGCACAGTCGTCAGACATTCGGCGTTGTTGGTGTCCAGGTAGTCGAAGGGGGCAATGGTCGGGGAAGAAACGGGTGAGAAGTATTTGTGGATGCCCGAGTCGTCGCTGTGCATGACGGTGAAGATGCCGGCCAGCGAGAGAGGAAGGAGGTCCGTGCGCAGTAGGCGGTGGGCGTCGACGACGTCGCGCCATGCCTTGCATACGCAGCGGGACGCGGCGATGCGCCGCGGTGATCCGAGGCGGCGGAGGACGTCGGCGAGCGCGTCATGCGGTAGAAGCCGCGTCAGATCCTCCATGGACGGTGTCGCCGTCATGATCGCTATTGGCGTGATGTGTTTGCGTTCCAGGAGCGTATGGCGATCGATCTGCCTAATTGCCTCCGCACCTGTCCAGTATATAAGATAGGTACGCACGTACTTGACCCACTCCGAGTCTCCGATTCAGTTATGAACTTCCGTTATTCAATCAAAATCACCACACGATCAAATTGAAGACGACTTATAACAAATGACGTCCGGAAACTGCGCTGCCTCTCCAAAGGCGATTCGCCGGCGATCGCGCCTGGAGTCCGATCCTGCCGCGCCGTCGGCTCTCCGCGTGTCACCAATTCACCGTGAGAGAGAGAGAGAGAGAGAAAGAGAGAGTGCCACCAGATTACCTCGATCATGGAAAGCGTGTCACCAATTCACCGCGAAGAGGACTACTGAGTGATACGGAAGATTCATGGAAAGCGTGATCCGCTTATAGTGAAACAGGTGTGCTTGGAAGGAAGATTGGATCCTGATGGGATTGAGTAAAAGAGACCTGCATTTCTGTTTTTTTTTCTCTGACCGGAACACCCAAACTTTATTCCTGCATCAAAACGACTAGAGAATTAGTTGATGTTTAGGTTGATAATATGAAGAACAAATATTAAAAATTTATATTACTTACTTCCTCCGTTCCTTTATGTAAGGTGTATTATTTCCGGCACGATGACTAAGGCACATAATTATACACATGTTAGGATGAAATTAACCTTGGCAAAATCATTGATTAGTACTCTATAGACTAGTCACAATGGGTAATAACTTAGACTAGTAACATGCATATGTTACTAGTCTATTTTACTACCTCTATAGTGAGGAGTAACATATATGTGGTGCCTTGCAACACTTTATTTATTAGGATGAAATTAACATATATGTGGTGTCTTGATATGTGTGATGTTACAGTAACTAGCTATGTTACCACATGCCTCTCTTTCCTCATTAATTACTCGCAACATCATCTGTTTTGCCTAGAGATGTGTGATGTTACCATTTATGTTACTCCCATTGTGGGTAGTCTTAGGCAAGGAAACTAAGAGAGCGAACCAACTTGTGGTTGGATGGTTAGAGGGATTGTGGTATCCCTAGCCCACCAGAGTTCAAATCCTGGTGCTCGAATTTATTCCAGGATTTTTTTCTGGATTTCCTGTGATGCGCATTCAGTGGGAGGAGACGTTCCCGTCGACGACGAGGTGCCTACGGTGACTTCGTAAATTTCAAGATGATATGCCGGCTTAGTCTTTCGGAGGTGCTCATAGGGGTAGGGTGTGCATGTGTGCGTTCATAGGGTTGAGTGTATGCGCGTGTATATGAGCGCTTTGTGTCTGTACTGATGTTAAAAAAAAGGAAACTAAGAGATAAACACAATCAGGAGAGAGATACTTTTCTTTTTCTCTTTACAAGAAGAGATGCATGCAATCACGGGAGAGATACTCTCTTTTTTAAGGTCTAACGACGGAATTAAGAGAAATTAGAAGAAATGCATCTTACATTGTGAAATTTTATCAAAAAATAAATACACCTTATATAAAGGAACGGAGGAAGTATTATATTTGATTATGTTGTAACAATATTTTTAACGGATCCTAAAAAAACAATATTTTTAACGAGAAAACTAACTTACTGTCGACTGGAGGTTAGCGACAGGTCCGAACAACCCCTTCGTCGTTCGATCCGGATCTTGCGCGCGCTCGTCTTCCCTCTCTCCCGATATTCCGGCCTCAGTTTCCGATACTATCGGTATTAATTAGCGTTTTCCTTTGAAACCGCACCTCCCGCACTCTTATTGCTCCGATCCTACCGCGAATTTTTCTCCCACCCAAAATCCCGCAACAATTAATGCTGGATTAATTAGCCAACTAATAAGCATGCATGGGTTCTAAAAAAAAGCATGCATGCCACACGTTTTGTACGGGATTAAAGTATATATCGGTCTTGAGCCACTGCACGACACATTTAACGCAACCAACAAAGCATGTGCACGCTCCGTCTTTTATGGGGTTAATGCCTCGTTTAGTGGCTATGACTTGAGCCATGCTTTTAGTGCTAAAATTAATGCTTGATTAAAGGAGAAAAATATAGGTACTTCATGGGATTTGATCCTTGGTCGTTGGATTAGTACATTTTCACAACAACCGTCTATTCTATATCTAGTTGTTGTGTAAACGAAAGGGAATTTTCATAGTTGACTTTTGGTTTCTATATTACCATTGTAGAAAAAAAAACCACGTATGCAGTGCTATTAGAGTGGAACATAATTCAACTTGCATGGCTATGATGGTGTCGCCGCAAAACGCCTCGATGGTGCTGACGGACAATGTTAATACGATGGGGTCAATGTGTAGTTAGCATGGTGATTTACACATCGCACATCTGATAACTTACGTACAACCATTGTGATAACTTTGACGGGGGTGGGGGGAGGGGGTTGTTGAAAACATACCCCTAATAATTTCTGTGTGAAGAACATGGTAATTTCTGCACCACACACATGATAACTTGCATACAAACAATGCGAGAGCTTTGGCGGGGAAGGGGGTTGTTGTAATACACTGCCAATAACTCCTGGATGAATAACATGGTAATTTACGCACCACAAACCTGATAACTTATGTGCAACACGTTGATAACTTTTAACCCGGCAAAATAAAGTTGAAGAAATATGTCCCCGGTAATTTTTTGGCAAATACATGTTAATTTACGCATCGCATATCTGATAATTTACATACAAACACGGTGATACCTTAGACCCAGTAACTCATGTGTAAATAACATGGTAATATATGCACAACTGAGTTGATAACTTACTTACTCTAGATGTGATAACTTTTGACCGGGAGGGGGGGGGGGGGGGGGGGGGGCTATTGAAAAACACCCATCGACAAATCATGTGTAAATAGCATGGAATATACACACAAAAGAGCTGATAACTTAGTTAGCCCAGGCCTGATAACTTTTTGACTGAAAAAAGTTATCGAAACATACCAACATGAGATCTAGTTTTGAAGGTCTCGCCGCAACAAATTTCTTATGTGAAAATGATTCTTGTATCGGAGCGACTGTTTGAGTTACAAAACATTTCATATTTTATGAAATTCGGTGGAATCCTCCCTGACAGTAGTATTTTTCGTCCTATAGGGCATGCGTGAATGTGCATGTGGGGAGACAGTTGAAGAAATCATTATCTTACGCCTCGGTAATTTCTGTGTAGACAACACGATAACTTATGCTCACAACTAGCATGGTAACTTGAGTAGCACATCGTAATTGTTAATCCGAAAAAAGTCATCGAAATATATTAACATGGGATCCAGTTTCGAAGATCTCGTCGCGATGAAAATTTTATGTGGAAACAGTTTTTCGATTAGAGCGACGATTTGAGCTACAAAAATATTTTGAAGTTTTAAAATAGAGAGAGTCTAGAATGACAACAACATTTTGTCAGTGCATGCATGCATGTGCACGTGGGGAGAAAGGTTGGAAGACCTTTTTTTCATGCCCGATAATTTATATGAAAATGCTTGGTAACTTATGACGTGATAATTTACGTAGCACATGTCTAGTAACTTCTTACCCGAAATAAAAAGTCATTGGAACATACCAACATGGGATCTAGTTTTGAAGGTCTTGTCATCACATGGTAATAGGCACAACATAGCTGATAACTGACTTAGCCGAAGCGTGGTAATTTTTTTACCAGGGAAAAAGTTGTTGACCCCCCCCCCCACCCACCCACACACACACACACCCGGTAAATCATGTGTACTGCCATGGTAATATACGCACAACAGTGTTGATAACTTACTTAGCCCAGACATGGTAACTATTTTTGACTTGGGGGGGGGGGGAGTTGTTGAAAAATAGCATGATAAATTCTGTATAAAAAGCATGGTAACATACACACAATAGAGTTGATAACTCACACACAAACACTACGATAACTATGACCCGGGGTGGGTTGTTTGAAAACGTACCCCCAATAACTACCATGTAAATAGCATGGTACTATACGTACTGTATACATGATAACGCATGCAAAAACACCGCGTAACTTTGACCCGAGGGTGAGGGGAGGTGAGGAAGTTGTTTGAAACCATATGCTCTCCACATAAGAGCATATCCAGCCGCGCCCCCAACAGGCCCTCCCCAGGCGTTTTTTCCGCGCCGGCGCCCAAAAATCGGCCCAGCCGCGCCCCCAGGAGCCCCTTTTTCGCCGGTTGGGGCCGAAACTGGCGCCGGCGGATCCAGGCCGAACCCGGCACGCTAAGGGGCGCCCGGGGGCGCCGGGGCGAGCGGATTTGGCGCGAAAGAGCCACGGGCCCGCCGAGTCAGCGACACGCGCCTCATCTTCCCCCAGAACGCCTCGGTTTCCCGCGGGGAATCAATGGCAAGGCTGCCGCCGGTCAGCCTTGCCATTGATTCCTCATCACGGGCGGCGCGGCGAGGCCTCCCCTCCGGCCACGCGTACACACGGCGCGACGGGGCTATAAAAACCAGCGCCTCCCCCTCGCCGCTGGCCACACCAGCCCAAGCCCAAACCAGCCGCCGAGCTCTGCCTTCCTCCCCGTCCGCCGGCGTTCCTCCCCTTCCCTTCCCTCTCAGCGATGGCCGAACGCTTCCCCGACGACGCGGCGGCGGCCAACGGCTTCGGCCGCCGCTCGCTCCACGAGTGGGAGGCGTAACTCTTGTTCGAGGCCAACATCCCGGTGCCGCCGGACATGCGCGCCGGGCCGACGGGGTGGAGGCTCAGCAACGGGGGAGTTCCCATCCCCTCGGAGAACGACGTCGACGCGCGCCCCGCCATATTCGCCGCCGAGGTGGACCGCGTGCGGGCGTCCCTGACGGAGGAGCAGCGCGCCCTCCCCCAGTACGCCGCCGACAACCACGCCTCGTGGGCGGCGTACTTCCAGCGCCGGCAGGCGCAGCGGCTGGCGTCCACCAACGGGGCGCCGAGGGTGGGCGGCGTCAAAAATAGCGATGGGCGCCGCGTATGGTGGGGCGCCCCCGGCCGCACGCTCCACGGGGTGCTCGAACACCTCGAGGGCGGCAACAACCCGCCGCTTGCATACCCTGCAGCGGCGGCCGCCCCGGTCCCCTGCCGGAGCGCAGGGCAATGGATGCCCAGGAGGTTCGGCTCCTCCTCGTCTTCCTCCTCTCAGTCCTCCTCCCGCTCATCCTCCCATTCATCCTCCCATTCCGCCGGCTCGCCGGCGCTGTTCGGCGTGAAGGCCAAGCCCGCCGCGGAGACGCCGCTCGGCCGGCGCACCCGCAGTGCCGGCATCGTCATCAACGAGGGCGGCAGGCGCGCCTCCTCCTCGACTCCTCCGCGCTACGTCAAGCCAAAGACGGAGCCGGGGCTCCCCATCGTGAAGATGGAGCCCGGGCTCGCCGGCGGCGTCAAGGAGGAGGAGCTCGATGACGCGGCGGCCCTCAAATGGGCGCGTGAAGACTGGGCACGCACGGAGCTGGAGCGCCAGTGCCTCGCCTACGCGCGGTTCGAAGCTCGGCGTCGTGGCCGGGACGAGAGAGGCATCGTCGTCCTCGACGACAGCGACGACGACGCGCCGCCGCCACCGGTCTGCCAGGGCGACGCTGGGCAGGGGTTCAGCAGGGGCGGCCGCGTCAAGAAGGACAAGGCCGCCGACGACGACGAGGATGGCGGCGACGTCGGCGACTTCGCCCCGCTCATCGACTTCTTCGCCCTTAGTTGGGTTTTTTTAATAACTTATGCAACGTCGAACATGTCGAATATATGTCAAGTTTGCCGAATTTTAGCAGAACGTTTTGTCCAATTTGCCGAACTTTGCCCAATTCCGTTTTTTTTAAAAACCCCGCGTCTGGGGGCGACCCTGGGGCGAGCGGCTGGGAACCCGCTCGCCCCCACGCCGAGTTTAGCGCCGGCTCGCCCCCAGGCGGCGATTTTACGCGCCCCCTGGGGGGCCAACGGCTGGAGATGCTCTAACTTCTGTGTAAATAGCAAGGTGATATACACACCGTAGACTTGATAACTCACGTATAAACATTGTGGTAACTTTTGACCGCGGGGGATGAAGTTGTTTGAAAACATACCCTCGATAACTTACGTGTAAATAATGTGGTAATATACGAAGCGCGGGCGTGATAACTCCCGCACAAACACCGCGGTAACTTTATCCTGGTAAAAAAAAGTTGTTGAAAACGTACCACGATAACTCATGTGTAAATAACATGATAATATACACACATCGAAGTTGATAACTTACTGAGCCCAGGACGGTAACTATTTGCATGAAAAAAGTCATCAGAACATATCAAATGGGATCTAGTTTCGTAGGTCTCACCGTGACGGATTTTTTATGTGACAACATTTTTTTGATCTGATCGACGGTTTGAGATATAAAACATTTTGAAAATTTGAAACAGGGAAAAATCTAGGATGACATTAGATTTCCTATCTCCCTCTAATGCATGCACGCATGTGCATGTGAAGAGAAGGTTAAATGAACCATTTTCATCCCCAGTAATTTTCTGTGTAAACAACATGATAATTTATGTACCACAACCATGATAACTTACGTTGCATAGGCGTGGTAACTTTTTAACTAAAAAATAAAGTCGTCGGAACATATTAACATGGGATCTAGTTTTGAAGGTCTCGTCACGACGAATCTTTTATGTGAAAACGGTTTTTCAATCGGACCGAAGGTTTGAGCTACAAAACATTTTGAAATTTATTTTTAGATGAAATCTTTGCTGACATCAGCTTTTTTGTTTTTTCTGCATGCAGCTATTGTCCAAACAGTCTACATGCGCGCGAAGGAAATCTACCTGTGCGTGAATGCATGCGTGATTAAAGAGTGATTGGAGAAGGTTGTGCGGATCTGTTACTTAACTTCCGAACAGTTGGAAGTTAGCATTGTCCTATTTTTAAATATAAGTAGAATAAATAGTAAACATTTTTTCATGCATGATTGAATGTTGTGGTGGATCTTTTCCTATGCATGATTGCATGTTGAGGTGAACCTTTTTCCAATTCATAGTTGTATGGTGAGGTGGCTTGCTTGTATGTTGATATAAATAAATTAATGAGGATGACTCTCTTAGATATATATGGCGACCAGCAGGAACTAAATCTAAAGAATTCTTAGCTACGTTGTGGGCATCCACATTTGATTCTCGACATTCATAATTGAAAGAAATATCACTATTAGTTGCAAGCAACTTGCTAATCTCCGCAATGATCATAGTGTTTGCTCCTTGGGTGCCTCCAGAAATATCCTTCACCACTGTCGATGAATCACGTGTAATGATCACGTCTTAATACATCTCGTGTGTCAGCAGCACGCCTACTACGTTTACAACACCTAAGCCACGGGCAGCAAGGGAGAGACGGATCAACCCACGCATCAGCGGCCCCAAGTGGGTGACCGCCCCAAGGCCCACCAAGAAGAGCGCAACCTAGCTAAGATAGATGGGTTTCTAGGGCGTGGCAATGTTCCGCCTGCAGCGGATCCTATCGTAGCATCACCTACAGGGAGCCGCTACTGGGCCGACCCAGTGACCGCACCTGCTGATGTCACCCATGATTTTTTCTTTTTCCTTCACAATTTTGTTTTTTTTTCTGATTTATTTTTATATTTCGAAATGTTATGTGTGTATATAAACACAAAAAACACTTTGCATAAAAATTTATAATACTTTAAACATGCATTTGAAAAATGTTAAACATGTAAAGAAAAATGTTAAACATGTGTATGAAAAATGCTTGTGAAATTCAAAAAAAGTCACATGTTTAAAAAATGTATGTGCGATTTAAAAAATGTTTATACAATGTAAGGAATGTTTTCGTAATTTAGAAAATCTCACAGGTATCAAAAATGTTTTTTGAACATTTTCAAAAATTTGGTATACAATGTAAAATTAAAATGTTTGTATAATATAAAAAATCTACGTTACCATTAAAAAATGTTGTTGACATTTTAAAGAGAAATTTCCGGCGACTGAGAAAATGTTCTTGACATTTAATTATTTTTTATTAAATGTAAAAAATCCATAGGTTAAGAAAATTATGTGACATTTAAAAAAATTCATGTATTTCTGAAAAATGCCCGTGAAAAATTAAGACATTTCCAAAATTTTGTATACAATATAAAAAATAAAATGTTTGAGTAATGCAAATATATTTCGTACCATTTAAAAATGGATGTGACATTTTAAAGAAAAAGTTCGGCGATTCAGAAAAATATTCGTGACGTTTAAAAAATGTTTATATAATGTAAAAAAATCCATAGGTAAAAAACTTGTGTGTGACATTTTAAAGAAATATTCATGTATTTCTGAAGCATGTCCATGAACACTTTTAGAATGTTTATACAATGTAAAAAAGAATGTTATGTGGGACATTAGCACGACGACTTCTCGATTGTCTACTATAATAACTTTTTCCAAGCTCCCGTGAGGGATGGCCGATGAAGGCGGCGCACCTTCGACTTGTACTAGTGATTGCAGTGGTCGCTAGGTGGATTAGATACCTGAATATTTCATTTTGTTATTTACGATGTTCTTTGTATTGCCATGACAAATGATGAATAGATCGAAAGTTTTTCTCTCAAGAAACATGAACCCATAGGTTTAGCACTTTACTCTAAATGTTTGCATCAATCTTTGATCTGGCAAATATAGCACAAAATGCATGTGTTCATTGGAAACTATATGTCATGATATATCTAAATAATCTTTGTGTCATGATATTTGTATGCCGCCGAAATTGCTCTTACAGTGCATAATATGAAATGTAAAAGTAGTTAAAGATACTTAGACACATATACGTCAATTCTTCCAGTGTTGTATAATTAGCTGAAGCTATACAGTTCAATATTTTTTTCTAAATCAAAGGATATTATATGATCATTTACACAGAAACAATTTTGGTAGTACTTAATCACTTAAAATTATGTCTTATTGTTTTCTTTGGACATAATTGTTGCATTTAATTAGAGAAAGTATTATTGATTATGATTTCTTTTATTATAATCATAATAAAAAAATATTACTCCCTCCTATCCATATTACTTTTCGCTCAAATGGATGTATCTTGACAGATTTCACCTTGCTAGCGGGTTCAAATGATATTTCCATAATCTTTTGATGTGCTCGAAGATCCGTGCTGATAGGTGTAGGAATGCTCATCTACCTTGCCAGTGCATACATTCTATTAAATCTCGGTTAACCGACTAAGTCACGTAAATCTTATTCACACTAAACAGATAAAACATCACTAGGGTTGAACCCAAATATAAATGATATTGATGGATTATGGATGGGCTTAGGCCCATATAAGACAATAATCCCTGATTAATCTCTAAGTGCCACTGTCCGAGACGTTGGACCGTGGGCTGTTTGCGGACTCGGTCATGGGCTTGAGCCCAGGCGCATCAACCTGACGGCCTATATAAGAAGGCGTTGGCCAATGGAGTGAACCCTAACTCAGTTCACTCACTCCCTCTCGCACAACCCAAGCCGTCATCTACTGTTCCTCTCACTGTGCTGCTTCCGGCGATCCCATCCCGACGACCACGTGCACGGTTGGTCGGGAGAGCAGGTGCCTCCGGAACCCTGTCGTTCGAGATCCTGCCCGCGAGAACGGCAATAAGGTTTTTGGGGAGCGTCTCGACGCGACTGCTCCCGATCTGTCCCCGTTTCCGTCCGCCTCTGCTTCCACTACTTCCCCTGCATCGACCCCATGGCTGACGATGAAGCCGCCAAGAAGAAGGCCTCGGTCGATGCCGATGCCGAGGCTGCCGCTGCCGCCACCGCGTTGGCCTGGCCAATCGGAGGGTATGACTCGTTCATCCCCTATTTGCTCGTACTTGTGTTGGCCGTATATATGTTTGTTCATAGATGTTTCGGTTCTATGTACTGTTCGTGCTCACATGCTTATGTTTCGGTATGAGATGCATACCATATTTGCCATGCTTATCATTTACTCGTGGATTAGATTAGTCAAAAAAGTGCTAATATTTCCAACAATCCAAAAACCTTATTTTAGGCACTTTTCGACTCATGGCTTCACCGCTACACTGAAACCGGAAAAGTTTACCAGGACGCATTTTAAGCGTTGGCAGACGAGGACTACCTTGTGGCTCACAGCAATGAACATGTTCTGGGTTGGTGGTGTGTCTCCCACGGTAATGATTGCTCCTGAACAGGAGAATGCGTTTAGGGAGGCAACCACCATCTTTGTGGGAGCCGTTCTTACTGTGATCGGAGACAAGCTAGTTGACGCATATCTTCATATGCGCGTTGCCAAGAATTTATGGGATGAGCTCGAAGCAAAATTCGGCGCAACCGATGCTGGAAGCGAGTTGTATGCTATGGAGCAGTTCCATGATTACAAAATGGTTGATAACCGTTCTGTATTGGACCAGGCCCATAAGATACAATGCATCGCTAAGGAGCTGGAGCTCCTGAAGTGTGAGTTACCGGACAAGTTTGTCGCGGGTTGCATTATTGCAAAACTCCCTCCTGGATGGAGGAACTTTGCTACTTCTCTCAAGCACTTGAGACGTGAATTCTCTGTTGAGGATGTCATCGGTCATCTAAGTGTTGAGCAGAACTCGAGAGCAAAGGACTCACACGTGAAAGGTGCAGAGGGTTCTTCTAGCGCCAATATGGTGCAGAAGAATTCCGACAAGTTCAAGGGAAAAAACTTTATCCAGCAGAATACTACCTTTAAGAAGAAGGGTAAGAAGAAAGACAAAAGGAGAGATGGCTGCTTTACTTGTGGTTCAGAGGAACACTGGGCAAACAAGTGCCCAAACAAGTACAAGAAGCCAGGACAGGACTCTAAGTCTGTCAATGTCACTCTGAGCAACAATGATGTGTCATCTAGGTATGGTAATCTATTTACCGTACTTTCAGTTTGTCAGTCCACCGATTGGTGGGTTGACACTGGGGCCGATATTCATGTGTGTGCTGATGTGTCTTCGTTTTCTTCTTACCAGGTCGCACGAGATTGTTCCGTCCTGATGGGGAATAGATCGCATGCTTCTGTTCATGGTGTTGGCATGATAGATCTGAAGTTTACTTCAGAAAAGATCGTGCAACTGAAGAACGTGAAGCATGTCCCCGCCATCAAGAAGAATCTCGTTAGTGGTTCCCTTCTATGTAAAGAAGGGTTTAAGTTAGTATTTGAGTCCAACAAAGTAGTCGTATCTCGGTATGGACTATTTGTTGGAAAAGGATATGATTGTGGTGGTTTGTTCCGCCTTTCCCTGGAGGATTTTTGTAATAAAGTCGTGAACCAAATTCATTCTAATGTGAACGAATCTGAGGTTTGGCATTCACGTCTTTGTCACATAAATTTCGGTTGTATGACGCGGCTGGCTAAGATGGATCTAATTCCGAGTTTCACATTAGCCGAAGGCTGTAGGTGCCATGCGTGTGTGCAAGCAAAACAACCTCGTAAGTCTCACAAGCCTGCGAAGGAGAGACACCTGGCATCATTAGAGCTCATACATTCAGATCTATGTGAGATGAATGGTGTGTTGACTAAAGGTGGAAAGAAATACTTCATGCCTTTAATTGATGATTCCACTAGATTCTGTTATGTGTATTTGTTAAATACAAAGGATGAGGCTCTACACTACTTTAAAATCTATAAGGCTAAAGTTGAGAACCAACTTGAGAAGAAAATAAAACGAGTACGGTCTGATCGTGGTGGAGAGTACTTTTCTAGTGAGTTCGATTTATTCTCTGTAGAACATGGTATTATTCATGAGAGGACGCCTCCCTATTCACCACAGTCAAACGGGGTTGCCGAACGGAAAAACCGCACTCTAACAAATTTGGTTAACGCCATGTTAGATACATCAGGTTTATCCAAGGCATGGTGGGGGGAGGCTGTATTGACATCATGTCATGTCCTGAATAAAGTTCATGCGAAGAATAATGAGACTACTCCCTATGAGCAATGGGAAAAGAAAAGAACTACACTCTCTTACTTGCGCACTTGGGGCTGTTTAGCGAAAGTCAATGTGCCGATCCCCAAAAAGCGTAAGCTTGGACCAAAGACTGTGGACTGCGTTAATTTGGGCTACGCTAAGAATAGCGTTGGCTATAGATTTCTAGTAGTGAAATCTGATGTACCTGACCAGAAGGTTGGTACAATTATAGAGTCTAAGGATGCTACATTCTTTGAGGATATTTTCCCCATGAGAGATATGCAAAGCACTTCTAGACTGGAATCTAATGAGACTCCTGAACCTGCCATTCCGATGGAATACTATGAACACAAAAGTGATGAAAGTTCCACGGAGGATGACGAGGAAGCTCCTGTTAGGAGCAAGAGACAAAGGATTGCAAAGTCTTTTGGTGATGATTTCCTCGTGTACCTCGTGGATGATGACACTCCCAGTTCCATTTCAGAAGCCTATGCATCTCCGGATGCTGACTACTAGAAGGATGCGGTCCGTAGCCAGATGGATTCCATCATGGCTAACAGAACATGGGAGATCATTGATCGTCCTTATGGTTGCCAACCATTGGGATGTAAGTGGGTGTTCAAGAGGAAGCTTAGGCTCGATGGTACTGTTGAGAAGTACAAGGCTAGGCTTGTGGCCAAGGGTTATACTCAAAAAGAAGAAGAGGATTTCTTAGATACTTACTCACTTGTGACTAGACTGACAACCATTTGAGTGTTACTCACATTGGCTGCCTCGCATGGTCTTCTCATTCATCAAATGGACGTTAAGACGGCTTTCCTCAACGGGGAGCTAGACAAGGAAATTTACATGCAACAGTCAGATGGCTTTGTAGTAAATGGCCAGGAAAGAAAGGTGTGCAAGCTAGTGAAATCTTTGTATGGCCTGAAACAAGTGCCTAAGCAATGGCATGAGAAGTTTAATACAACTTTGACATCTGCTAGCTTTGTTGTTAATGAAGCTGACAAATGTGTATACTATCGCTATGGTGGGGGCGAAGGAGTAATACTGTGTCTGTATGTCGATGACATACTAATATTTGGGACCCACCTCAAAGTTGTTGAGGAGGTCAAGGCTTTTCTATCTCATAACTTTGAGATGAAAGACCTAGGCGTGGCTGATGTTATCTTGAACATCAAGCTACTGAGAAATACTGAGGGTGGAATTACACTTTTGCAATCCAACTATGTTGAGAAGATTTTGAGCCGTTTTGGATATTCGGACTGCAAACCTTCTGCAACACCATATGATCCTAGCGTGCGGATTCAAAATTTGAAGGCACGGCTGTAGATCAATTGAGATATTCTCAAGTGGTTGGTTCACTGATGTACCTAGCTTGTGCTACTCATCCTGACATCTCATTTGCTGTGTGCAAACTGAGCCGGTTTGTTTTCAATCCGGGAGATGTGCATTGGCATGCTGTTGAGCGAGTGATGCGTTATTTGCAAGGTACTGTGAACTATGGAATTCACTATTCTAGGTACTCGACGGTACTTGAGGGGTATAGTGATTCGAATTGGATGTCTGATGCTGATGAGATGAAAGCCACAAGTGGGTATTGAAGGAAATATGCCCTAGAGGCAATAATAACGTTGTTATTTTATATTTCCTTATTCATGATAAAGGTTTATTATTCATGCTAGAATTGTATTGATCAGAAACCTAAATACATGTGTGAATATATAAACAAACACCGTGTCACCAGTGAGCCTCTACTAGACTAGCTCGTTGATCAAAGATGGTTAAGGTTTCCTAACCATAGACATGTGTTGTCATTTGATAACGGGATCACATCATTAGGAGAATGATGTGATGGACAAGACCCATCCGTTTGCTTAGCATAATGATCGTTCAGTTTTATTGCTATTGCTTTCTTCATGTCAAATGCATATTCCTTCGACTATGAGATTATGCAACTCCCGGATACCGGAGGAATGCCTTGTGTGCTATCAAATGTCACAACGTAACTGGGTGATTATAAAGATGCTCTGCAGGTATCTCCAAAGGTGTTTGTTGAGTTCGCATAGATCGAGATTAGGATTTGTCACTCCGAGTATCGGAGAGGTATCTCTGGGTCTCGGTAATGCACATCATAAGAAGCCTTGCAAGCAAAGTGACTAATGAGTTAGTTGCAGGATGATGTATTACGGAACGAGTAAAGAGACTTGCCGGTAATGAGATTGAACTAGGTATGTAGATACCGATGAACGAATCTCGGGCAAGTAACATACCGATAGACAAAGGGAATAACGTATGTTGTCATAACGGTTCGACCGATAAAGATCTTCATAGAATATGTAGGAGCCAATATGAGCATCCAAGTTCTGCTATTGTTTATTGACTGGAGAGGTGTCTTGGTCATGTCTACATAGTTCTCGAACTCGTAGGGTCCGCACGCTTAACGTTCGATGACGATATTGTATTATATGAGTTATGTGATTTGGTGATCGAATGTTTTTCGGAGTCCTGGATGAGATTACAGACATGACGAGGAGTCTCGAAATGGTCGAGAGGTAAAGATTGATATATAGGACGATAGTATTCGGACACCGGAAGTGTTCCGGAGTGTATCGGGTATTTATCGGAGTACCGGAGGGGTTACCGGAAACCCTGGGGGAGGTATGTGGGCCATATGGGCCATAAGAGGGGAGCACACCAGCCCACAAAGGGTGGCGCCCCCCCCCCTCCTTGGCATGTGGCCGAATTGGAGAAGAAAAAGGGGGTTTCGCCCCCCTTCCTCCCCCTTCCTTTCTTCTCCAGTGGAAAAAACGAAAGGTGGGCGCCACTTGGGGAAACCCCAAGTAGGATTCGGATCCTACTTGGGGAAACCCCAAGTAGGATTCAGATCCTACTTGGGGCGCCCTCTGGCTGCCTCTCCTCCCCTCCCACCTATATATATGTGGGAAGGGGGGCGCCTAGAAGAGAGAACATCAATTGTTAGCCGTGTGCGGCGCCCCCCTCCATAGTTTACACCCCCGGTCATATTCTCGCGGTGCTTAGGCAAAGCCCTGCGTAGATCACATCACCATCACCGTCACCACGCCGTCGTGCTAACGGAACTCATCTACTACCTCGACGGCTTGCTGGATCAAGAAGGCGAGGGATGTCACTGAGCTGAACATGTGCAGAACTCGAAGGTGCCATACATTCGGTACTCGATCGGTGGAGCGCGAAGAAAGTTCGACTACATCAACCGCGTTGTGAAACGCTTCTGCTTTCGGTCTACGAGGGTACGTAGACACACTCTCCCCCTCGTTGCTATGCATCTCCATGGATAGATCATTGCGTGTGCGTAGAATTTTTTTTGTTTTCCATGCAACGATTCCCAGCAGTGGCACCCGAGCCAGGTCTATGCGTAGATGATATGCACGAGTAGAACATAAAGAGGTGTGGGCGGTGATAGTCATACTGCTTACCACCAACATCTTATTTTGATTCGGCGGTATTGTGGGATGAAGCGGCCCGGACCAACCTTACATGTCCACGCACATGAGACCGGTTCCACCGACACACATGCAACTAGTTTTGCATAAAGGTGGCTGGCGGGTGTCTGTTTCTGCTACTTTAGGTGAATCAAATTTGACTATGGCCAGTCCTTGAAGAAGGTTAAAACAGCAAACTTGCTGAATCACCATTGTGGTTTGGATGCGTAGGTAAGAACGGTTCTTGCTAGAAGCCCGTAGCAGCCACGTAAAACTTGCAACAACAAAGTAGAGGACGTCTAACTTGTTTTTGTTGGGCATATTGTGATGTGATATGGTCAAGACATGATGTGATAAACGTTATTGTACGAGATGATCATGTTTTGTAAGATATCCGACAACCGGCAGGAGCCTTATGGTTGTCTCTTTATTGTATGAAATGCAAACGCCATGTAATTGCTTTACTTTATCACTATGTGTTAGCGATAGTCGTAGAAGCAATAGTTGGCGAGACGACCATGACTATGATGGAGATCAAGGTGTCGAGCCGGTGACGATGGAGATCATGACGATGCTTTGGAGATGGAGATCAAAAGCACGAGATGATGATGGCCATATCATGTCACATATTTTGATTGCATGTGATGTTTATCTTTTTTGCATCTTATTTTGCTTAGTACGGCGGTAGCATTATAAGATGACCCCTTAACTAAAATTTCAAGGTATAAGTGTTCTCCCTGAGTATGCACCGTTGCGACAGTTCGTCATGTTGAGACACCACGTGATGATCGGGTGTGATAGACTCTACGTTCACATACAACGGGTGCAAGACAGTTTTGCACATGCGGAATACTCGGGTTAAACTTGATGAGCCTGGCATGTATAGACATGGCCTCGGACCACTGGAGACCGAAAGGTCAAACGTGAATCATATAGTAGATATGATCAACATAGAGATGTTCACCATTGATGACTACCCCATCTCACGTGATGATCAGACATGGGCTAGTTGATTTGGATCACGTATCACTTAGATGGCTTGAGGGATGTCTATTTAAGTGGGAGTTCTTAAGTAATTTGATTAATTGAACTTAATTCACCATGAACTTAGTCCTGGTAGTATTTGCAAATTATATTGTAGATCAATAGCTCGCGATGTAGCTCTCCGTTTATTTTTTATATGTTCCTAGAGAAAAATAAGTTGAAAGATGATAGTAGCAATGATGCGGACTGGGTCTGTGATCTAAGGATTATCCTCATTGCTGCACAGAAGAACTATGTCCTTGATGCACCGCTAGGTGACAGACCTATTGCAGGAGTACATGCAGATGTTATGAACGTTTGGCAAGCTCGATATGATGACTACTTAATAGTTTAGTGCGCCATGCTTTACGGCTTAGAATCGGGACTTCAAAAACGTTTTGAACACCACGGAGCATATGAGATGTTCCAAGAGCTGAAATTGGTATTTCAGACTCATGCCCATGTCGAGAGGTATGAGACCTCTGACAAGTACTTTGCCTACAAGATGGAGGAGAATAGCTCAGCCAGTGAGCATGTGCTCAGAATGTCTGGGTACTACAATCACTTGAATCAAGTGGGAGTTAATCTTCCAGATAAGATAGTGATTGACAGAATTCTCTAGTCACTATCACCAAGCTACTAGAACTTCGTGATGAACTGTAATATGCAAGGGATGACGAAAACGATTCCCAAGCTCTTCACGATGCTGGAATCAGCGAAGGTAGAAATCAAGAAAGAGCATCAAGTGTTGATGGTTAACAAGACCACTAGTTTCAAGAAAAAGGGCAAAGGGAAAGAAAGGGAACTTCAAAAAGAATGTCAAGCAAGTTTCCACTCCCGTGAAGAAGCCCAAAGCTGGACCCAAGCCTGAAACTGAGTGCTTCTACTGCAAAGGAAATGGTCACTGGAAGCGGAACTGCCCCAAATACTTGGCGGATAAGAAGGATGGCAAAGTGAACAAAGGTATATTTGATATACATGTTATTGATGTGTACTTTACTAGTATTCATAGTAGCCCCTGGGTATTTGATACCGGTTTAGTTGCTAAGATTAGTAACTCAAAACAGGAGTTACAAAATGAATAGAGACTAGTTGAGGGCGAGGTGACGATGTGTGTTGGAAGTGATTCCAAGGTTGATAAGATCACCATCGCATACTCCCTCTACCTTCGGGATTAGTGTTGAACCTCAATAAATGTTATTTAGTGTTTGCGTTGAGCATGAATATGATTAGATCATGTTTATTGCAATACGGTTATTCATTTAAGTTAGAGAATAATTGTTGTTCTGTTTACATGAATAAAACCCTCTATGGTCATACACACAATGTGAATGGTTTATTGAACCTCGATTGTAGTGATACACATATTCATAATATTGATGCCAAAAGATGCAATTTTGATAATGATAGTGCAACATACTTGTGGCACTGCCATTTAGGTCATATTGGTGTAAAGCGCATGAAGAAACTTGATGCAGATGGACTTTTGGAGTCACTTGATTATAAATCATTTGATACTTGCGAACCATGCCTCATGGGCAAGATGACTAAAACTCTGTTCTCTGGGACAATGGACCGAGCTAATGACTTGTTGGAAAGAATACATACCGATGTATGTGGTCCGATGAGTATTGAAGCACGCGGCGGGTATCGTTATTTTCTGACCTTCATAGATGATTTAACTAGATATGGTATGTCTACCTAATGAAACACAAGTCTGAAACATTTGAAAAGTTCAAAGAATTTCAGAGTGAAGTGGAGAATCATCGTACCAAGAAAATAAAGTTTCTACCATTTGATCGCGCAGGCGAATATTTGAGTTACGAGTTTGGCCTTCATTTAAAACAATGTGGAATAGTAAACTCACGCCACCTGGAACACCACAGGGTAATGGTGTGTTCGAACGTCGTGACCGTACTTTATTAGATATGGTGCGATCTATGATGTCTCTTACCGATTTACCACTATCGTTTTGGGGTTATGCATTAGAGACAGATGCATTCACGTTAAATAGGGCACCTTCTAAATCCGTTGAGACGACACCGTATGAACTTTGGTTTTGCAAGAAACCTAAGCTGTCATTTCTTAAAGTTTGGGGTTACGACACTTATGTCAAAAGGCTTCAGCCTGATAAGCTCGAACCCAAATCGGAGAAGTGCATCTTCATAGGATACCCTAAGGAAACAATTGGGTACACCTTCTACCACAGATCCGAAGGCAAGATTTTTGTTGCCAAGAATGGAACCTTTCTAGAGAAGGAGTTTCTCTCGAAAGAAGTGAGTGGGAGGAAAGTAGAACTTGATGAGGTAATTGTACCTTCTCTCAAATTGGAAAGTAGCACATCAGAGAAATTTGTTCCTGTGATGCCTACACCAACTAGAGAGGAAGCTAATGATGATGATCATGAAACTTCAGATCAAGTTACTACTGGACATCGTAGGTCGAACAGAGCACGTTCCGCACCAGAGTGGTACGGTAATCCTGTCCTGGAAGTCATGTTACTAGACCATGGCGAACCTACGAACTATGAAGAAGCTATGATGAGCCCAGATTCTGATAGATGGCTTGAGGCCATGAAATCTGAGATAGGATCCATGTATGAGAACAAAGTGTCGACTTTGGTGGACTTGCCCGATGATCGGCGAGCCATTGAGAATAAATGGATCTTCAAGAAGAAGACTGACGCTGATGGTAATGTCACCATCTACAAAGCTTGACTTGTTGCGAAAGGTTTTTGACAAGTTCAAGGAGTTGACTATGATGAGACCTTCTCACCTGTAGCGATGCTTAAGTCAGTCCGAATCATGTTAGCAATTGCCGCATTTTATAATTATAAAATCTGGCAAATGGACGTCAAAACTGTATTCCTTAATGGATTTCCTAAAGAAGAGTTGTATATGATGCAACCAGAAGGTTTTGTCGATCCTAAAGGTGCTAACAAAGTGTGCAAGCTCCAGCGATCCATCTATGTACTGGTGCAAGCATCTCGGAGTTGGAATATACGCTTTGATGAGGTGATCAAAGCATATGGTTTTATACAGACTTATGGTGAAGCCTGTATTTACAAGAAAGTGAGTGGGATCTCTGTAGCATTTCTGATATTATATGTGGATGACATATTGTTGATCGGAAATGATATAGAATTTCTGGATAGCATAAAAGGATACTTGAATAAGAATTTTTCAATGAAAGACCTCGGTAAAGCTGCTTATATATTAGGCATCAAGATCTATATGGATAGATCGAGACGCTTAATAGGACTTTCACAAAGCACATACCTTGATAAAGTTTTGAAGAAGTTCAAAATGGATCAGTCAAAGAAAGGGTTCGTGCCTGTGCTACAAGGTGTGAAGTTGAGTCAGACTCAAAGCCCAACCACTACAGAAGATAGAGACAGAATGAAAGTCATTCCCTATGCCTCAGTCATAGGTTCTATAAAGTATGCCATGCTATGTGCCAGACCTGTTGTGTCCCTTGCCATGAGTTTGGCAAGGGGGTACAATAGTGATCCAGGAGTAGATCACTGGACAGCGGTCAAAATTATCCTTAGGTACCTAAAGAGGACTAAGGAAATATTTCTCGGTTATGGAGGTGATAAAGAGTTCGTCGTAAAGAGTTACGTCGATGCAAGCTTTGACACCGATCCGGATGACTCCGAGTCTCAATCTGGATACATATTGATAGTGGGAGCAATTAGCTAGGGTAGCACCATGCAGAGCATTGTAGACATAGAAATTTGCAAATATACATACGGATCTGAATGTGACAGACCCGTTGACTAAACTTCTCTCACAAGCAAGACATGATCACACCTTAGTACTCTTTGGGTGTTAATCACATGGCGATGTGAACTAGATTATTGACTCTAGTAAACCCTTTGGGTGTTGGCCACATGGCGATGTGAACTATGGATGATAATCACATGATGATGTGAACTATTGGTGTTAAATCACATGGCGATGTCAACTAGATTATTGACTCTAGTGCAAGTGGGAGACTGAAGGAAATATGCCCTAGAGGCAATAATAAAGTTGTTATTTTATATTTTCTTATTCATGATAAAGGTTTATTTTTCATGCTAGAATTGTATTGATCAAAAACCTAAATACATGTGTGAATATATAAACAAACACCGTGTCCCTAGTGAGCCTCTACCAGACTAGCTCGTTGATCAAAGATGGTTAAGGTTTCCTAACCATAGACATGTGTTGTCATTTGATAATGGGATCACATCATTAGGAGAATGATGTGATGGACAAGACCCATCCGTTAGCTTAGCATAATGATCGTTCAGTTTTATTCCTATTGCTTTCTTCATGTCAAATGCATATTCCTTCGACCATGAGATTATGCAACTCCCGGATACCGGAGGAATGCCTTGTGTGCTATCAAATGTCACAACGTAACTGGGTGATTATAAATATGCTCTACAGGTATCTCCGAAGATGTTTGTTGAGTTGGCATAGATCGAGATTAGGATTTGTCACTCCGAGTATCAGAGAGGTATCTCTGGGCCCTCTCGGTAATGCACATCATAAGAAGCCTTGCAAGCAAAGTGACTAATGAGTTAGTTGCAGGATGATGTATTACGGAACGACTAAATAGACTTGCCGGTAATGAGATTGAACTAGGTATGTAGATACTGACGATCGAATGTCGGGCAAGTAACATACCGATAGACAAAGGGAATAACGTATGTTGTCATAACGGTTCGACCGATAAAGTTCTTCGTAGAATATGTAGGAGCCAATATGAGCAACCAGGTTCCGCTATTGGTTATTGACCGAAGAGGTGTCTCGGTCATGTCTACATAGTTCTCGAACCCGTAGAGGGTCCGCACGCTTAACGTTCGATGACGATATTGTATTATATGAGTTGTGTGATTTGGTGACCGAATGTTGTTCGGAGTCCTGGATGAGATCACAGACATGACGAGGAGTCTTGAAATGGTTGAGAGGTAAAGATTGATATATAGGATGATACTATTCGGACACCGAAAGTGTTTTGGAGTGTATCGGGTATTTATCAGAGTACCGGAGGGGTTACCGGAAACCCTGGGGGAGTAATATGGGCCATAAGAGGGGAGCACACCAGCCCACAAGGGGTGGCGCCCCCCCCCTTGGCATGTGGCCGAATTGGAGAAGGAAAAAGGGGGTTCCGGCCCCCCCCCCTTCCTTTCTCTCTTCCCCCTTCCTTTCTTCTACGGTTGAAAAAGGAAAGGGGGCGCCACTTGGGGAAACCCCAAGTAGGATTCGGATCCTACTTGGGGCGCCCCCTGGCTGCCTCTCCTTCCCTCCCACCTATATATATGTGGGGAGGGGGGCGCCTATAAGACAGAACATCAATTGTTAGCCGTGTGCGGCGCCCCCTCCACAGTTTACACCCCCGGTCATATTCTCGCGGTGCTTAGGCGAAGCCCTGCATGGATCACATCACCATCACTGTCACCACGCCGTCATGCTGACGGAACTCATCTACTACCTCGACATCTTGCTGGATCAAGAAGGCGAGGGACGTTACCGAGCTGAACGTGTGCAGAACTCGGAGGTGACGTACGTTCGGTACTCGATCGGTGGAGCGCGAAGAAAGTTCGACTACATCAACTGCGTTGTGAAATGCTTCCGCTTTTGGTCTATGAGGGTACGTAGACACACTCTCCCCCTCGTTGCTATGCATCTCCATCGATAGATCATTGCGTGTGCGTAGAATTTTTTTTGTTTTCCATGCAACGATTCCCAACAGATATGTCTTCACACTTGGTGGTGGTGCTGTTTCCTGGAAGTCTTGCAAGCAGACAATCTTAACGAGATAGACTATGGAAGCTTAATGCACAGCATTAGACACATCATGCGTCAAAGCAGAATGGCTTCGAGAGCTTTTGATGGATTTGCCAGTGGTTGATAAACCAGTCCTGGCTGTCCTCATAAACTGTGACAATCAAACTATGATTGCCAAGGCTAAGAGTTCAAAGGACGATATGAAATCCACAAAGCACAGAAGAAGAAGATTGAAATCTGTCAGAAAATCAAGAAACTCCGAAGTGATAGCGTTGGATTATATCCAGACGGCTAAGAATCTGGCAGACCGTTTTACGAAAGGGCTATCACAGATTGTGATAGAAAATGCATCGAGGGAGATGGGTATGAGACCCACAGAAGTTGCCATGGGGGTAACCCAACCTATGTGATGGGAGATCCCGTGAATTAGGACCTGGGAAAACAATCCAGCGGTCAACTGAGGAGAGTATCCTTAATTAACCCACTCCATTGGAGATGCAATAATACTCTCAATTCTGTTAGGCAGGCTGACTTTTGTCTTAATGTGTTCCAAAGCTTATGTAAGCAAGATGCTAACCTACAGAGCATTCTTTGGAGGAACACACCTATGTGAGCCCGACTGCTGGTCATGGTCTATGAGATTGGGAGATCTCTAGGAAGATCATGAGAAGGTACGGAGTATGACTAATAAGCTCCACCCGTGGGGTTTAGCCTTCGGCATTCACGTATCAGCTGACAATAGGAGAAACTTCTGCACGCCAAATTGACAATTCAAGGCATAGTCCATTGTTCAGTTGTGAAGAAGTCTAATCCTATTGCTCTAGGTGGAAGTTCAACTTAACAGTCACCACTGAAAATTCTAGTATATCAAACATTGTTTGGAACAGTTGCCAAAGTTATGTGCCTCGAGATCTGGTGGGGGGTTGATGGATTATGGATGGGCTTAAGCCCATATAAGACAATAATCCTTGGTTAATCTCTAAGGCCCATTAATGTGTACGGCAAGTGGTGGGAAGTGTGGGAAGTTTAGTACCATACTGCTACAGTAAGAAGAGTGAGACCTCTTTATAAGGGCTGCTCCACCACTTGCTATTGGGAGCTTGGGAATAGGAGTTGTACACGCGCACTCCTCCTCCTCCACTGGCCGCCTCACCTCGCCATGCCTCGCCTCGTCACGACGCGCGTGTGCGCCACGGGTTGCGGGTTGCGGGAATGAGCTGAGCTGAAGCTTATTTTTGCCGGTCAGAAATGGTTAATTAATCTCGAATTAATTGACGAGTCACTTACGGAAGTGCCACTGTCCGAGACGTTGGACCGTGGGCTGTTCGCGGACTCGGTCGTGGGCCTGAGCCCAGGCCCATCAACCTGACGGCCTATATAAGAAGGCGCTGGCCAGTGGAGTGAACCCTAACTCAGTTCACTCACTCCCTCTCGCACAACCCTAGCCGTCATCTACTGTTCCTCTCACTGTGCTGCTTTCGGTGATCCCATCCCGACAACCACGTGCACGGTTGGTTGGGAGAGCAGGTGCCTTCGGAACCCTGTCATTCGAGATCCTGCCGGGGAGAACAGCAATAATGTTTTTGGGGAGCGTCTCGACGCGACTGCTCCCGATCCGTCCCCATCTCCGTCCGCCTCTACTTCCACTACTTTCATGGAAATATACCCTAGAGGCAATAATAAAATGGTTATTATTATATTTCCTAAATCATGATAAAGGTTTATTATTCATGCTAGAATTGTATTGACCGAAAACTTAAATACATGTGTGGATACATAAACAAATACCGTGTCCCTAGTGAGCCTCTACTAGACTAGCTCGTTGATCATATATGGTTAAGGTTTCCTAACCATGGACATGAGTTGTCATTTGATAACGGGATCACATCATTAGGAGAATGATGTGGTGGACAAGACCCATCCGTTAGCTCAGCATAATGATCGTTCCGTTTTATTGCTATTGCTTTCTTCATGTCAAATACATATTCCTTCGACTATGAGATTATGCAACTCCCGGATACCGGAAGAATACCTTGTGTGCTATCAAACGTCACAACGTAACTGGGTGATCATAAAGATGCTCTACAGGTATCTCCGAAGGTGTTTGTTGAGTTGGCATAGATCGAGATTAGGATTTGTCACTCCGAGTATCGGAGAGGTATCTCTGGGCCCTATCGGTAATACACACATAAGCTTGCAACCAAACGACTAAGGAGTTAGTCACGAGGTGATGTATTACGGAACTAGTAAAGAGACTTGCCGGTAACAAGATTGAACTAGGTATGAAGATACCGACGATCGAATCTCGGGCAAGTAACATACCGATAGACAAAGGGAATTACGTATGTTGTCATAACGGTTCGACAGATAAAGATCTTCGTAGAATGTGTCAGAGCCAATATGAGCATCCAGGTTCCCTATTTGTTATTGACTGGAGATGTGTGTCTGTCATGTCTACATAGTTCTCGAACCCGTAGGGTCCGCACGCTTAACGTTCGATGCCGATATTGTATTATATGAGTTATGTGATTTGGTGACTGAATGTTGTTCGGAGTCGCGGATGATATCACGGACATGACGAGGAGTCTCGAAATGGTCGAGAGGTAAAGATTGATATATAGGACGATAGTATTCGGACACCGGAAGTGTTCCAGAGGGTACCGGGTACATATCGGGTTACCGGAAGGGGTTTCGGGCACCCCCGGCAAAAGATATGGGCCTAATGGGCCAAGAGGGGAAACGCACCAGCCACCAGGGGCTGGTGCGCCCCCCATATGGGCCGAACCAGAGGAGAAGGAAAGAGGGGAAGGGAGAAGGCAAGGGGAGGAATTTGGCCTCCCCCTTCCTTCCCTCCTCCCTCCTCTTTCCTCACCCCTCCGGCAAATAAGGAAGGGGGGCGCCGGCCATACGAAGGCCCCAAGTAGGATTCGGCCTACTTGGGCGCCTCCTTGGCTGCCTCCCCTCTCCCTCCCACCTATATATATGTGGGGGGGGGGGGGCTAGCACATAGAACATCAATTGTTAGCCGTGTGCGCCGCCCCCCTCCACCATTTACTCCCACAGTCATATCTTCGTAGTGCTTAGGCGAAGCCCTGCGCGGATCACTTCACCATCACCGTCACCACGCCGTCGTGCTGACGAAACTCATCTACTACCTCAACACCTTGCTGGATCAGGAAGGTGAGGGCCATCACTGAGCTGAACGTGTGCAGAACTCGGAGGTGTCGTACGTTCGGTACTCGATCGGTGGAGCACGAAGAAAGTTCGACTACATCAACCGCGTTGTGAAATGCTTCCGCTTACGGTCTACGAGGGTACGTAGACACACTCTCCCCCTCGTTGCTATGCATCTCCATGGATATATCATTGCGTGTGCGTAGATTTTTTTTTGTTTTCCATGCAACGTTTCCCAACTGTGGCATCATGAGCCAGGTCTATGCGTAGATGATATGCACGAGTAGAACACAAAGAGTTGTGGGCAGTGATAGTCATACTGCTTACCACCAACGTCTTATTTTGATTCGACGGTATTGTGGGATGAAGCGGCCCGGACCAACCTTACATGTCCACGCAGATGAGACCGGTTCCACCGACAGACATGCAATTAGTTTTGCATAAAGGTGGCTGGCGGGTGTCTGTTTCTCCTACTTTAGTTGAATTGAATTTGACTGCGGCCGGTCCTTGAAGAATGTTAAAACAGCAAACTTGACGAAACACAGTTGTGGTTTGATGTGTAGGTAAGAACGGTTCTTGCTAGAAGCCCATAGCAGCCACGTAAAACTTGCAACAACAAAGTAGAGGACATCTAACTTGTTTTTGTAGGGCATATTGTGATGTGATATGGTCAAGACATGATTTGATATACGTTATTGTATGAGATGATCATGTTTTGTAAAAGTTATCGGCAACCGGCAGGAGCCTTATGGTTGTCTCTTTATTGTATGAAATGCAAACGCCATGTAATTGCTTTACTTTATCACTATGCATTAGCGATAGTTGTAGAAGCAATAGTTGGCGAGACGACCACGATGCAACGATGGAGATCAAGGTGTCGAGCCGGTGACGATGGAGATCATGACGATGCTTTGGAGATGGAGATCAAAAGCTCAAGATGATGATGGCCATATCATGTCACATATTTTGATTGCATGTGATGTTTATCTTTTATGCATCTTATTTTGCTTAGTACGGCGGGAGCATTATAAGATGATCCCTTCACTAAATTTCAAGGTAAAAGTGTTCTCCCTGAGTATGCACCATTGCTACAGTTCGTCGTGTTGAGACACCACGTGATGATTGGGTGTGATAGACACTACGTTCACATGCAACGGGTGTAAGACAGATTTACACATGCAAAATACTTGGGTTAAACTTGACGAGCCTAGCATGTACAGACATGGCCTCGGAACACTGGAGATCGAAAGATCGAACGTGAATCATATAGTAGATATGATCAACATAGAGATGTTCACCATTGATGACTACCCCATCTCACGTGATGATCGGACATGGGTTAGTTGATTTGGATCATGTAACACTTAGACAACTTGAGGGATGTTGATTTAAGTGGGAGTTCATTAGTAATTTGATTAATTTAACTTAATTTATCTTGAACTTAGTGTTGATAGTATTTGCAAATCTATGTTGTAGATCAATAGCTCGCGATGTAGCTCCCCTATTTTTTGATATGTTCCTAGAGAAAAATAAGTTGAAACATGATAGTAGCAATGATGCGGACTAGGTCCGTGATCTGAGGATTAATTATCCTCATTGCTGCACAGAAGAATTATGTCCTTGATACACCGCTAGGTGACAGACCTGTTGCAGGAGCAGATGCAGACGTTATGAACGTTTGGCAAGCTCGATATGATGACTACTTGATAGTTTAGTGCGCCATGCTTTACGGCTTAGAACTGGGACTTCAAAAACATTTTGAATGCCATGGAGCATATGAGATGTTCCAAGAGCTGAAATTGGTATTTCAGACTCATGCCCATGTTGAGAGGTATGAGACCTCCAACAAGTTCTATAGCTGCAAGATGGACGAGAACAGTTCTGTCAGTGAACACATACTCAAAATGTCTGGGTATCATAATCACTTGACTCAACTGGGAGTTAATCTTCCAGATGATAGTGTTATTGACAGAGTTCTTCAATCACTGCCACCAAGCTACAAAGGCTTCGTGATGAAATATAATATGCAAGGGATGGAAAAGACAATTCCCGAGCTCTTCGCAATGCTCAAAGCTGCGGAGGTAGAAATCAAGAAGGAGCATCAAGTGTTGATGGTTAACAAGACCACTAGTTTCAAGAAAAAAGGGCAAGGGAAAGAGAGGGAACTTCAAGAAGAATGGCAAGCAAGTTGCCGCTCCCATGAAGAAACCCAAAGCTAGACCCAAGCCTGAAACTGAGTGCTTCTACTGCAAATGAAATGGTCACTGGAAGGGGAACTGCCCCAAATACTTGGCGGATAAGAAGGATGTCAAAGTGAACAAAGGTATATTTGATATACATGTTATTGATGTGTACTTTACTAGTGTTCATACTAGCCCCTGGGTATTTGATATCGGTTCAGTTGCTAAGGTTAGTAACTCGAAACAGGAGTTGCAAAATGAACAGAGACTAGTTAAGGGCGAGGTGACGATGTGTGTTGGAAGTGATTCCAAGGTTGATGAGATCACCATCGCACACTCTCTCTACCTTCGAGATTAGTGTTGGACCTAAATAAATGTTATTTGGTGTTTGCATTGAGCATGAATATGACTGGATCATGTTTATTGCGAGACGGTTATTCATTTAAGTCAGAGAATAATTTTTGTTCTGTTTAAATGAATAAAACCTTCTATGGTCATACACCCAATGTGAATGGTTTATTGAATCTCAATCGTAGTGATACACATATTCATAATATTGATGCCAAAAGATGCAAAGTTGATAATGATAGTGCAACATATTTGTGGCACTGCCGTTTAGGTCATATTGGTGTAAAGCGCATGAAGAAACTCCATGCAGATGGACTTTTGGAATCACTTGATTATGAATAATTTGATACTTGGGAACCATGCCTCATGGGCAAGATGACTAAAACTCCGTTCTCCGGAACAATGGAGCGAGCAAATGACTTATTGGAAATAATACATACCGATGTATGCGGTCCAATGAGTGTTGAGGCACGCGGCGGGTATCATTATTTTCTGACCTTCACAGATGATTTGAGCATATATGGGTATATCTACTTAATGAAACACAAGTCTGAAACATTTGAAAAGTTCAAAGAATTTCAGAGTGAAGTAGAGAACCATCGTAACAAGAAAATAAAGTTTCTACGATCTGATCGCAAAGGTGAATATTTGAGTTACGAATTTGGCCTTCATTTAAAACAATGTGGAATAGTTTCACAACTCACGCCACCTGGAACACCACAGCATAATGGTGTGTCCGAACGCCGTAACCGTACTTTATTAGATATGGTGCGATCTATGATGTCTCTTACCGATTTACCACTATCGTTTTGGGGTTATGCATTAGAGACAGCCACATTCACGTAAAATAGGGCACCGTCTAAATCCGTTGAGACGACACCGTATGAACTATGGTTTGGCAAGAAACCTAAGCTGTCATTTCTTAAAAGTTTGGGGATGCGACGCTTATGTCAAAAGGCTTCAGCCTGATAAGCTCGAACCCAAAGCGGAGAAGCGCGTCTTCATAGGATACCCGAAAGAAACTATTAGGTATACCTTCAACCACAGATCCAAAGGCAAGATCTTTTTTGCTAAGAATGGGTCCTTTCTAGAGAAGGAGTTTCTCTCGAAAGAAGTGAGTGGGAGCAAAGTAGAACTTGATGAGGTAATTGTACCTTCTCTCGAATTGGAGAGTAGCACATCACAGAAAACCGTTCCCGTGATGCCTACACCAACTAGAGAAGAAGCTAATGATGATGATCATGAAACTTCAGATCAAGTTACTACTGGACCTCGTAGGTCGAACAGAGCACGTTCCGCGCCAAAGTGGTACGGTAATCCTGTTCTGGAAGTCATGTTACTAGACCATGATGAACCTACGAACTATGAAGAAGCTATGATGAGCCCAGATTCCGATAAATTGCTTGAGGCCATGAAATCTGAGATAGGATCCATGTATGAGAACAAAGTGTGGACTTTGGTGGACTTGCCTGATGATCGGCGAGCCATAGAGAATAAATGGATCTTCAACAAGAAGACTGACGCTGATGGTAATGTTACTGTCTACAAAGCTCGACTTGTCGCAAAAGGTTTTTGACAAGTTCAAGGAGTTGACTACGATGAGACTTTCTCACCCGTAGCGATGCTTAAGTCTGTCCGAATCATGTTAGCAATTGCCGCATTTTATGATTATGAAATCTGGCAAATGGACGTCAGAACTGCATTCCTTAATGGATTTCTTAAAGAAGAGTTGTATATGATGCAACCAGAAGGTTTTGTCGATCATAAAGGTGCTAACAAAGTGTGCAAGCTCCAGCGATCCATCTATGGACTGGTGCAAGCATCTTGTAGTTGGAATATACGCTTTGATGAGGTGATCAAAGCATATGGTTTTATACAGACTTTCGGAGAAGCCTATATTTACAAGAAAGTGAGTGGGAGCTCTGTAGCATTTCTAATATTATATGTGGATGACATATTGTTGATTGGAAATGATGTAGAATTTCTGGATAGCATAAAAAGATACTTGAATAAAAGTTTTTCAATGAAAGACCTCGGTGAAGCTGCTTATATATTGGGCATCAAGATCTACAGAGATAGATCAAGACGCTTAATAGGACTTTCACAAAGCACATACCTTGACAAAGTTCTGAAGAAGTTCAAAATGAATCAGTCAAAGAAAGGGTTCTTGCCTGTGTTGCAAGGTGTGAAATTGAGTCAGACTCAATGCCCGACCACTGCAAAAGATAGAGAGAAAATGAAAGTCATTCCCTATGCCTCAGCCATAGGTTCTATCATGTATGCCATGCTGGGTACCAGACCTATTGTGTACCTTGCCGTGAGTTTGGCAAGGGGGTACAATAGTGATCCAGGAGTAGATTACTGAACAGCGGTCAAAATTATCCTTAGAGGACTAAGGAAATATTTCTCGGTTATGGAGGTGATAAAGAATTCGTCGTAAAGGGTTACGTCGATGCAAGCTTTGACACCGATTCAGATGACTATGAGTCTCAATCTAGATACATATTGAAAGTGGGAGTGATACGTCTCCAACGTATCTATAATTTATGAAGTATTCATGCTGTTATATTATCATTCTTGGATGTGTTACAATCATTTTATAGCAACTTTATAACATTTTTTGGGACTAACCTATTGACCCAGTGCCCAGTGCCAGTTGCTGTTTTTTTGCTTGTTTTTTACTTCACAGGAAATCAATATCAAACGGAGTCCAAACACCGCGAAACTTTTTGTGGATTTTTTATGGACCAGAAGACATCCAATGGGCCAGAGCAGCACCTGGGGGGTGCCCCGACGGGGGCACAACCCACCAGGGCGTGCCTGGGGGCCCAGGCGCGCCCAGGTGGGTTGTGCCTACCTCGGTGGCCTCCCGTACCCCTTCTTTACCCTATAAATGGCCAAATATTCCAAAACCCTCGGGGGTAACCCTAGATCAGATGTTTTGCCGCCGCAAGCCTCTGTAGCCACGAGAAACCAATCTAGACCCCGTTCCGGCACTCCGCCGGCGGGGGAAATCATCACCGGTGGCCATCTTCATCATCCCGGCGGCCACCATGATGAGGAGGGAGTAGGCCACCCTCGGGGCTCAGGGTTTGTACCAGTAGCTATGTGTTTAATCTCTCTCTCTTTCTCTCGTGTTCTTGAGATGTCATGATCTTGATGTATCGCGGGCTTTGTTAATATAGTCAAATCATATGGTGTTTTCCCCTCTATATCTTGTTGTGATGAATTGAGTTTTCCCTTTGAGATTTTGTTTTATCGGATTGACTACTTTTATGGATATGAGAGCACTTGATATATGTCTTGCAAATGAATACTCGTGGTGAAAATGGGGTATCACATTGGTTCACTTGATGTATGTTTTGGCACTCAACTCATGGATTCCCGAGGTGACATTGGGGCAATCTATGCATAGGGATTGATGCACGTTCTTGTCTTTGTTTCTCCGGTAGAAATCTTGGGGCACTCTTTGAGGTTCTTTGTGTTGGATTGAGTATCATGAATATGAAATTATTTGGTGTTATTTTAGTAGGAACTCTTGGATAGATCGATCAGAAAGAATAGCTTCAAGGTGGTTTCATACCCTACAAACGATTTCTTCTTATGTTCTCCGCTAGATAGGAACTTTGGAGTGATTCTTCATCGCACTTTGAGGGTTGGTTATATGATCCAATTATATTAGCATTGTTGAGAGATTGCACTAGCGAAAGTACGGACCCTAGGCCTTGTTTTCAAGCATTGCAATACCGTCTGTGCTCCGTTTTATCAATTGCTACCTTTATGTTTTTTTATTGTTCTTATTGCAAAAATCAATATCTACTATCCATATTACACTTGTATCACCATCTCTTCGCCGAACTAGTGCACCTATACAAATTACCATTGTATTTAGTGTGTTGGGGACACAAGAGACTTTTTATTATTTGGTTGCAGGGTTGTTTGAGAGAGACCATCTTCATCCTATGCCTCCCACAGATTGATAAACCTTAGGTCATCCACTTGAGGGAAAATTGCTACTGTCCTGCAAAACTCTGCGCTTGGAGGCCCAACACGTGTCTACAAGAATAAAAGTTGCATAGTAGACATCAAGCTCTTTTCTGGTGCCGTTGCCGGGGAGGTTAGGTAAGCGGCTCTCACACCCCGTCAACGAAGCTCTTTTCTGGCACCGTTGCCGGGGAGGTGAGTGCATGAAGGTATATCTTTAGATCTTGCAATCGAATCTTTTAGTTTCTTGTTTTATCACTAGTTTGGTCTATAAAAGAAAACTACAAAGAAAATGGAATTGAGGTTGCATCATATTGTTCATCTCTATAATGTCTTCCGTGAAAATGATGGAAAGGAAAATTGTGCTCAATTGATAGAAGAAGAATTCTATAAAATGTTTGGCATAAATGATGAGCATGATTGCAATGTTGTTGGTATGAATTCTTTGAATATTCATGACGCTAATGATATGCAAAGTCATAAGCTTGGGGATGCTATATTTGATGAAGATGATATTTTTTGTCCCCTAAGATTTGATGTGCAAATTTGTTATAATGATTGCATGCCTCCTATTTATGATGATAATATTGATGAAAGTGGATTTGGAGATGTCATGACTTTATTTAGTGATGAATCTACTATTTTGGAGGAGGTTTCAATTGATTATGATGAGAACAAAGTTGCTATTTATGATGATTATGGTGATGACATGTATGCTATAAAGAATAATCATAACCATGAAACTTGTCATCATGATTTTTATTTTCAATTGGATTATGCAAATCAAATATCTCATGATAGTTATTTTATTGAGTTTGCTCACACTACTATGAATGAGAATAAATTTGCTTATGTGGAGAATAATAAAATTTCTATGCTTGTGAATCATGAAAAGAATGCTTTATGTGATAGCTATATTGTTGAATTCATTCATGATGCTACTGGAAATTATTATAAGAGAGTAACATGTGCTTGTAGGTATTACAATAATTTCAAGTTTCCTCTCTATATGTTGAAAGTTTTGAAGTTGCACTTGTCTTGCCTTCCTGTGCTAGTTGATTTTTGTTCCCATAAATTGTTTACTCACAAAATCCCTATGCATAGGAAGTGGGTTAGACTTAAATGTGCTAGTCATATGCTTCATGATGCTCTCTTTATGTTTCAATCCTTATCTTTTATGCAAGCATCATTGAAATCATCATGCCTAGCTAAAAGGCATTAAAGAAAAGCGATTGTTGGGAGACAACCCAACACTTTTACCTACTGTTTTTGTATGTTCACATGATTATGCTACTGTAGTAATCATGTTTTATATCTTTTGTTTCAATAAAGTGCCAGGTGAAGCCTTTGGGATAGTGTGGATGTTAGTTGACTTGATTCTGTGCAAAAACAGAAACTTTTGCGTCCAATGCAGAAATTCCAATATTTTACTGGAACGTGGAAAAATTCTGAAATTTTTATAGTTGATGGGTATACAAATTACGTTGTCCCATTTTTTCAGAATTTTTGGAGTTACAGAAGTATGACCTTAATTCAGATCTTTACATACTGTTCGGTTTTTGACAGATTCTGTTTTCAATGCATAGTTTGCTTGTTTTCTAGTTTCTATGGCTTATATTGCTCAATATAAATTGTGGAAATGATAAGGTACAGTAGGCATTGTGTGATAAAAATTATGAATCTTGTCTTTGACAGTACCAAAGTGAATGATTTATCTTCATCATAATAACCTATCTCACGAAGTTCCATTAAGTTTTGTGTGATTGAAGTTTTCATGTTTTGGGTGAGATATCGATATGAGGGGAATAAGGAGTGACAATTCCCTAAGCTTGGGGATGCCCAAGGCACCCCAAGGTAATATTCAAGGAAGATCCAAGCAACTAAGCTTGGGGACGCCCCGGAAGGCATCCCCTCTTTCGTCTCCGACATTATCGGTAACCTCACTTGGAGCTATGATTTTATTCGTCACATGATATGTGTTTTGCTTGGAGCATCATTTTATTTTATTTGTATTTGCTTGCTGAAATTATAATAATGTTTTGCATCTTTCATTTCAATAAAAATGTCAAGGATAGCCTTTACCATGCTTATTTTGCAAGTCTATTTGTTGCTGTTTCAAAACAGAAAGTTTGTCGCTGTTGCAAAAATTCCCAAGAAAAGTCAGAATGTGATAAAATGTTGAATTTTTTTGCACAATAAGATCTTATAAATTTTCTATAGTGTGTTAAATTTTCAGAATTTTTTGAGTTCAATAAGTATGGATACTTCTTCATCCATTACAGACTGTCCTGTTTTGGCAGATTGCTGTTATGTTTTCATTGTTTGCATATGTTTGCTTGTTTAATGATTCTATTTGAGGATAGGAGTATTAAATATGCAGAGGTATTTAGTATGCAATGTTGAATAATAATTTTATTAATTTTCTACAGTAGAGAATGATAAGGTTTTGCATTGATTTATACTAACTTATCTCACGAGTTCTTGTTGAGTTTTGTGTGAATGAAGTTTTTAAGATTTAGGAAACCGTGATATAAAAGGAATTAAGGAGACACAAAAGCTCAAGCTTGGGGATGCCCAAGGCATCCCAAGTTAATAATCCAAGAAGTTAGTATCGGTTGAGCCTAAGTTTTTGCTTCTTCACATGAGTTGTGCTATTCTTGGAATGTCATTTTATTTTGCTTTGCTTGCTGTTTTAATAAAATACTTAGATCTGAAAAAATGTAAATAAGAGAGTGTCCTCAATTAGCTACCCCTTTACTCAACTACTCGCTTGATCTTCACTTATATCTTTTTGGAGTAACTTGTCATTTACTCTTGTGCTTCACTTTTATCCAATGAGTAAATTGTTGAATGAATTGAATATCATGAAGTTAAAATTATATCATGCCTAGTAGTGGCTTCATATTGGGTTTAGAAAGTGAAATCTTTTGAAGCTTGACAATCACAATATTGGTCATACAAGCAATTCATGAATGATTACTATAAGGAAGAGAACTTTCACATGCAAATACACTATCTTGGAAATATTTTGTGATTGTGAGCCCCCATCAAAATATTATATGCCAAAATTGTTGACGTTGGACAAGGAAGACAACATAATAGTTTATGTTTGTTCAAATTCACATAGAAGTTATATTGTCATAGATCCTTCAACATGTGGTGCTTGCCCCCCATCCTTGCTAGCCAAAAATTCCGCATCAAGTAGAGATACTACTTGTGCATCCAAAAACCCTTAAACCCAAATCTTATTTTCAAGAGTCCACCATACCTACCTAAGGATTAAGCAAGATCCCTCAAGTAAGTTGTCATCGGTGCAATAAGGCAATAAAAATTGCTTCTAACAGTGTTAGATCATTTAGTGTAAGAGAAAATTGAGCGTTGTACGAACTTGTGATGGCAAAGAATAAAAGTGACAGACTGCATAATAAAGGTTGCTATCATAAGGGGCAATATAACGTGATGTTCTTTTGCACTAAGGGATTGAGCATACAAACAAAAAGCGCATGGCAACCTCTGCTTCCCTCTGCGAAGGGCATACCTTTTACTTTTATGTATTTACTTTCATGCAAGAGTCAAAGTTTTTCTCTCTATTCCTTTTTATTTTTCTCTTTTGGCAAGCATCATGTGGTGAGGAAAGATCTAGGCACATATATCCAGTTGGATATGGGTAGCATGAGTTATTATTGTTGACATCACCCTTGAGGTGAATACGTTGGGAGGCCAAATTATAAGCCCCTATCTTTCTATGTGTCCGGTTGAAACGTTTTGCTCATGTGTATGCGGTGAGTGTTAGCAATCATAGAAGACTATATGATGGTTGAGTATGTGGACCTCTTACTTAGACTTTGTTGAATAAGTTGAATTGCAATTGCTTGGTGACTGAGAACATAGGTTGTTGAGTTTCAAGAGAATTCATTGTTTGAACCTTAACATGTGAATTGGTTGCTACTTTAACGTGAGAAGTTTTATAAGAAAGAATGGATGTTATGATGCTAGGAAAAGTGATTGAAATTGTTATTGATCAAACTTGTGCACTTTGCTGGCATTCACACTTTATAAATTATTTCTTTTATCATTTACCTACTCGAGGACGAGTAGGAATTAAGCTTGGGGATGCTGATACGTCTCCAACGTATCTATAATTTATGAAGTATTCATGATGTTGTATTATCATTCTTGGATGTATTACAATCATTTTATAGCAACTTTATATCATTTTTTGGGACTAACCTATTGACCCAGTGCCCAGTGCCAGTTGCTGTTTTTTGCTTGTTTTTTACATCACAGGAAATCAATATCAAACGGAGTCCAAACACTGCGAAACTTTTTGTGGATTTTTTATGGACCAGAAGACATCCAATGGGCCAGAGCAGCACCTGGGGGGTGCCCCGAGGGGGGCACAACCCACCAGGGCGCGCCTGGGGGCCCAGGCGCGCCCAAGTGGGTTGTGCCCACCTCGGTGGCGTCCCGTACCCCTTCTTTACCCTATAAATTGCCAAATATTCCAAAACCCTCGGGGGTAACCCTATGTAACACCCCCTTGTAATAAGCTCTGTGACACTCTGTTAATCTTGCCAAGTCAGATCATTTGCAGTGCTTGAACATAGTGGTTAACCAAAGCAAATCAACTCCATTCTGAAAATCAACTCAAATTCAAAAGTGAAATGTGAAGTTGATTAAACACTGTTGGGAAAATGTTCATTAAATGGCAAATAATCCATGAACATTTATAAAACCATCATCAAAATAATTGGAGTTGGACAAGTGACTCAAACAAGATGAAACAGCACCAAAACAGCAATATTAAATCCATTTAAAATCTTTTCAAATTCAAACAAACTCCAAATCTGCCCAAACCAATTTTTGGTGAAAGATAATATTGCATTGTAATATTGGGGACAACTCTCATACTTTACAAAAATGCACACATGGCCTAGGTATTATCAAATCAGAAAGAAATAAAGAAAACAGGATGAGGAAAATGGAAGAGGCCTCTGCAGTTTAATCTGGCTGGGCCTGAGTGCACAGTGCACTCAGCCCAGCCCAGCTGGCCAGCCCACCGCAGCCTTCCTCCTCCTCGCGCGCGCTGTCGCACGCCTGCGTCGACACGGCGCCGATCGCCGCACGTCGCCCATCCACCGACGCAGGCGCGAGGATAAGATCCCCCGAGCCCTCCCTGGCTCAAACCCTAGCCCCACTAGTCCCCTCGCCCTCGCGCTCGCTCTCTCCCTTCCTCTCGGCCGTTTCCCCCACCACCGAGCGCCACCGTCGCCGCTCCTCCGTCATCAGCGTGTCCACCGGCGTTCTCTCCCTGCTACGGACGGTCCAGGAGCTTGCTCTGCCTCTGCTGCTTTGACTGGAAGGAACAGATTGGACCGGGGAGGAGCACATCGACCGGATCGACTCCGCCAACGCCCCGGTCACCGAACCTCGCCGGCGTCGATCCACTGCACTGCGGCTACTAAACCGTCACCGGCTTTTCTTAGCCACCCAGTGAGCTCCACCTCGTCTTTCCCCTCTTCGATCCGCACCTCTCTGTCGCCGTAGTGGCCGCACTCGAGGAGCCCGAGCTCCGTGCCGCCGGCGAGCTCACCGCCGTAGCCACACGCGTCGTCAAGCCTAGCTGAGCACGGTATCGTGCTCAGCACGCCCGTAGGAGCCCGGCGAACCCTCTAGCTCGCTCTGCCGTGCACCGTTGTGCCATATCCGTTCGGTCCCGCACTCCGGCGGCCGCCCCGTCGCTCGCCGCCGTTGTTCCAGACCGTTTCTGGTAGCGCCGCCGCCCTAGATGGATGCGGCTCGGTGTGCCCGTTCGAACGAGCCCGAGCACGCGCGCAATGGCCCTCTGTAGAGCAGATCCGAGCTCGCCGGAGCTTTCGGACGCGTCCGGCGTTCGCCAGCGCGTCTCCGGCGCCGGTCGCCGACGTGGCTGCCACGTGGGTCACCCTGGCTCACTGACCAGTGGGTCCAGGGGCCCAGTTGACCGCGCTGACCGGTCAACGAGCTGACGTGGCCGTGACAGTGTCGCTGACACGAGGGCCCCATCGCCCAGTTAATTAACCGAAATGATTTTTGTAAATAGAAATAAACTAGATATCCTAATTAGTCTATGACAGGCGGGTCCAGTAGCTTAATTAGCTAATTAGTTTAAATTTAACACTATTTAACACTAACAGAGGCTGACATGTGGGTCCCACTGGACCCACATGTCAGGTTTGACCCTGGTCAGACGCTGTTGACTTGCTGACGTCAGCATTACATCATGCTGACGTCATAATACATTTTTTGTAAATAAAATTAATTCCAGAAATTCAAATAATCTTTAAAAATCCATATCTTTTAAACCGTAGCTCAGATCGAAAAACTTAAAACATGAAAGTTGCTCAGAACGACGAGACGAGTCTGATCGTGCTGTCTATTTCTTTGTCGGAACCCCCTACGTAGAAGAACTCGTAACTCCGGACCCGTATCCGGCAGATGAATATTGCACACACTTCGGTAAATAAATCCCAGATTAATTCTAAAAATAACTAAAATGACTTAGATGCATATTTAGGCAACCCTGCACTGCATCATAGCATAGCACGCACTGTGTTGCATTTGTTTGCATTATGTTTACTTGTTTCTTCCCCCTCTTCTCTCTCGAATAGACCCCGACATTGTCGTAGCTCCCGAGGCAGACACAGCTCAGGAGTACGACTACGTCCCCGACGACACCACCGACGACCTTGCCCTTGCCCCAGAGCAAATAGGCAAGCACCCCCATTTTGAGCATGCCTATATCGCCTATTCTCTTCTCTCTTATGCTTGCATTAGAACTGCTACTGCTACTGTTTTCCTATATCTGCTACATAGCCTGTTTATTGTAACATGCCTTGCTACCTTTCTGGTTATCCCAGACTATTTAGTATAGACCGGGTAGAGACCTGACTGAGACCCCCACTTGATCCAGACTGCCCCGCTGGATATCAGAAGACCCGATCATCGGGATTGAAGACCAGACCCTGGCACCACACATCACTTCCCCCTTAGTTGCCGACACTACTGGGTTACCGTTGAGTGCCAAGGGTGATACCTTGTCAGCACTTCTGATGATTACCTTGTAGGTTAGTTAAACGGTCGTGGTAAGCGAGGGTGATTCCTCCTACACCACCCCCGATAACAGCATCATCGTGCAACTTCTCAAGTGTGGACCTCGAGGGTGATTCCTCCTTCGTTCACCTTGACTTTAACATCAGGTGGAATTCCGTCGAGGGTGATTCTTCAGGGTTCCCTTGGTGTCAGACACACAGATACTATTGTTGATGCGACTTCCACTAAATCATGTTACTAAAGACAGGTCGGCCCTGAGGGGTACCCGCGCGAGCTTTATGCGAAGTGAGGTGTATTCGGGTGTACCTGAAGGGTACCCGAGAGTTGAACACGAGGCGTGGCCGGGCATTCCTCGCCCTTGCCGCAAGTCCTCGAGACGGGGCGACGGGGTCACATCGATCGTGAGTCTCTGCTCGTTTCCGCGCGATCCTAAACCACTAAGCGGTTTGGATATTTGATCCGAGGGGCCTCTGGCCCGATAGCACTAATCATCACGTGGGCATAGTATGGGCGTTCTGCGTCGTATACTTCAGCCGGAGCTTAATAGACGTCAGCGACTGAGCGGCACACGCTGGGTTGGACTGGGAACGCAACCGCACTTGTATAAGGGGTTGCTAGGTCTGCTCACCGACGGTGCACGTAACGTGCAGGAATTCCCGGGGCGATGGCCCAAGACCCCTGGGGGCATAGGTTAGTCCGGCGTGCTGACCTCTCTGTTAAGTATTCGGTCGAGATGCGGCGTATCGTTTGGCTGAGGGCGGGCATGACCCAGAAAAGTGTGTCCGGCCGGAGTTAAGCGAGCGTGGTGGGTAACTTGGTGCACCCCTGCAGGGAAGAAACTTCTATCGATAGCCTGTCCTACGGTAACGGACACTCGGAGTTGTATCCCGATCGGTACAACTAGAACATGAGATGAGAACTGGATAGTACGGCTCTGGGATTGCTTTCTCGTGGGGAGTTGAGAAAGGATCTCAGGTCGAGGTTGGTGTTACTACTACTACTTTACATTATGTTCATCTGCTCTCTTCTAATGCTGCAAGACTGCTGAAGATTGTTGAAGATGCTAGTCTTCGATAGGACTAGGTTTTCCCCTTCTATTCTGGCATTTCTGCAGCCCAGTCCAGATATACAGCCATTCCTTTGACAATGTTGCATATGTAGTGTAGATCCTTGCTTGCTGAGTACTTCGGATGAGTACTCACGTTTGCTTTACTTTATTTTTCCCCCTTATCCCATTTGATGCCACCAGACGACGGAGCCCCTGAGCCAGACGCCCCAGTCGACGACCACTACTACTACCCGCCTGGCAAGTACTACTACTACGTGGAGCCGTCCGACGACCAGGAGTAGGATCGGAGGGTCCAGGGCAGGTGGCCTACGCCTTTCGATCGTAGTATTTTATTTTACCCCGCCTCTGTGAAGGCTTATCTCTCTCTCTGTAATATATCTGTACTCAGATATCTGATGCTTCCGCTGACGCTTGTATGCCATCGAGCTATGTATTCGAGCCCCCGAGGCCCTGGCTTGTAATATAAAGCTTGTATGACTTTATTTATGTTTTAGAGTTGTGTTGTGATATCTTCAAGTGAGTCCTTAGGCTTGATCGTGCGCATTTGCGTGTATGATTAGTGCACGATTAAGCCGGGGTCGTCACAGGTTGGTATCAGAGCCGACCGCCTCTAGGAATCCCCCTTTCCAATTCCTTGGCCGAAGTTGAGTCTAGTGGTCCAAAACTGTTTTACTAACTTGGCTGTGTGGCTTATGGCCCCACGTCGCCAACTGGGAGGTATTAGAATCTTTTACTCCTCGATCTTTACTCTGGGACTCTGATCTCTCTTCTATTCGGGTTAAACGATTTTACTAACACTGACACTTAGGATTTCGTAATTCCTATCCTCTCGGAGAGCTGGATATCTGTGCAATTTCCCTGTCATTGATCTGATTAGTCTGATAATCATTTTCCTTTCCATTGTTTTGTTTAACCTTTCCTTCTGAGATCGGTTTTATTTCTCATTGTCTTACGACAACCCTGAACTTCTCTGTTTCAGATGGATCGTCTGTTTCCACCGTGGCCTACGACCCAGCTTGTGCTTCGCACTTGGGCTCGTGATGCCCCTGGGTTTCCAGCTGTTCTGATCGCCCTCCTGACTAGACTGGGTTACCGCTGGTATCCCGAGTACATGGTCTATGAGGTTTACCGCGAGTTCAACCAGGAGCAGTACTATGCTGATGTTCGTATCTACGATCAGCAAAATGACTCAGACACGGAGCTACACCTTTTCCACGGTATAGGCGTGACGATTGAGATGGCAGTACATGATGCCGCCTACTCTGCTGTCGCACGACTCCGAGGAGAGCATAATGCTAGCTTGGATGATTCTGTGTTCCGGTACATTCCGTATGCACCTGTTGGAGATGCTACTGGATACTACACAGCTATCTGTGCCCCGTACGAGTCTCGACGCTACGACCCGCAGATTCTGATTCAGTGCACTCAGGCTCTGGATCGCACTGTTCGGGCTCTTGCTATCGAGTTGTTCGCCACTCGAGCATGCTACTACGAGGCTATGACACAGTTGCTACCGGCTGTTCGTGCAGGGATACATCCGGAGTATATTCTTTACCGACGCAGGACAGAGATGCCGCCAGGTATTGATTGGCCTGCAGTGGGAGGTCACACGCCTGCACGTGGACCTCTTCTTACAGTTCGAGACCGGGTTCTGCATCAGAGTGCACATGGAGCACAGGATCCTGCCGCGACGAACATTCGTCGTCCGCACTTGCAGTTACCCCGTTTCAGTGGTTTTCTCCGACGTTGATGTAGCCTTTGCTATGTCGCGTTGTGTACTTCCTTACCGTGTGCCTGCGTGCCACCTAGTGTGTCTAGTTTTTCAATTTATGCCGTTATGCTACCCGATTGTAACCGACTGTGTATGGATCTGTATGTCTTAAGTGACTACTTTAAGCATCTATTGCACTATTTCAATAATGTCGAGTTACATCATGTTGTTGCTAAGCACTTGCATAAGCTATTGCTGAAATACCCCTGTTGAATTAGCAGGATGGCTGACAACAACCCGCCACCGCCACCACCACCTGATTACATGGCAGCGATGATGCAACAGTTTGAACTCAACCGCCAGTTTATGACGGGAATTATACAGCAATTTCCTCATCCTGATGCTAATCAGCAGCCACCTTCCATCACCTTGCCAGAGTTTATGAGGCTCAGTCCATCGTTTTTCCGCAACACAGTCAACCCACTAGATGCAGATGACCGGCTGCGTGACATCTCCCATGAGATGGAGTCTGCTGGTGTCGCCCAGGCCAATTATGTCACTTTTGTGACTTATCTTCTGAAGGGTCCCGCATCTCAATGGTGGGCCACTCACCGACAGACCCTACCACCTGGTACTGTCGTTACTTGTGCAGAGTTCAAGGTTGCTTTCCGTGCCCGCTACATTCCTCTAGCTGTCATAGCTAGGAAGAAGGCCGAGTTCCGTAGTCTGGTTCAAGGCAACAAGACTGTGGAAGTCTATCAGCGCGAGTTTCTTGACTTGTCTCGCTACGCTGAGGAAGACATTCCTACTGATGAACGAAGGCAGGAGAAGTTTCATGAAGGACTGCATCATGATATCCAGTTGGCTCTGCTTGTCCAAGACTTTCCTGATTTCGCCACCTTGGTGAATAAGGCTATCATGGTTGAAACTGGACTGAAGAAGCATAAAGAAGTGTCCAGACGCACCCGAGAAGCGGGCTCATCTTTGGGCTCGTCTTCCCAGAAGCGACGCATCTGGTTCCCTCAAGGCATGTTCCGTTCAACAGCTCCTTCGAACAGGCCCTCTTATGCTGCACCACGTCTGCCCCCTCCACCACCGAGACAGCCTCTGCCAGCTCCAGCGCCTCGAGCTCCAGCACCCCATCCTGACAGTGGACTATGCTTCAAGTGTGGCAAGCCAGGTCACCGTGCTAGAGATTGTTCTCAGAATCAGAATCAACTGGCCCTTCCCTCTGCTGGCCGTGGTATTCCTCAACAACGCAACTATAATGCCAGACCTCCTTATGGTCGTGGGCAATACTACCACGTCAACATGTCTGAGGCTCCGAATCAACCAGATACCATGATGGGTACACTTCTCGTAAATTCAGTACCAGCATCTGTTTTATTTGATTCAGGAGCATCGCATTCATTCATGTCAGATAAATTTGCACTCATGCATGAAGTTAAATGTGAAATGCTACCTCAAAAGATTCGAGTAAACACTCCCGCGGGACACTGTCACACTTCCTTGGTTAGCCCCGATGTCGTGATTAACATCGAAAGGTTGGAGTTCCGTGCGACTCCCATTATTCTCAACTCTTCCGATGTTGATCTTATTCTGGGAATGGATTGGTTGAAGGCTCACTACGCCTCAATCAATTGTGCTACAAAAGTTGTCCACCTCCTACACCCATCGAATGAGATAGTGAATTATCAAGCTCATCTCACTCAAAACGCTGAGGCTCAAATTTATGCCTTAAATGCATTGAATGCTTCTCCACTTGATGGGATCGAGAACATCCCAGTTGTCTGCGACTTCCCGGATGTTTTTCCAGAAGAACTTCCAGGAATACCCCCTGCTAGAGCTGTCGAGTTCGTCATCAACTTGAAGCCTGGCACCACTCCTATTGCGAAGCATCCCTACAAGATGCCTCCGCACCATCTTATCGAGCTTAAGGAAGAAATTGATAAATCCTTAAGGAAGGGTTTCATTCGCCCTAGTTCCTTTGCTTGGGGAGCACCTTCTCTCTTTGTTAAGAAGAAGGATGGAACTAACCGTTTGGTCCAAGATTATCGTCCCATCAACCAGGCAACTATTCATAATAAATATCCGCTTCCCCGGATCAACAAATTATATGATCAACTCGCAGGATCTTCGGTGTTTTCTAAACTCGACTTGAGGTTGGGTTATCACCAGATCCGTGTCCGCGAAGAGGATATTCCGAAGACTGCATTCGTTACTCGTTATGGCTCATATGAGTACACCGTCATGTCTTTTGGCTTGACCAATGCCCCAGCTACGTTCTCTCGCCTAATGAATTATATATTCATGGATTACCTCGACAAATTCGTCGTGGTATATCTGGATGATATTCTGGTGTATTCAAAGAATAAAGAAGAACTTGCTGAGCATCTTCGCCTTGTTCTAGAGCGACTTCGAGAGCACAAGTTATATGCCAAGTACTCTAAGTGTGAATTCTGGCTTTCTGAGGTAACCTACCTTGGACATGTCATTTCCAAGGATGGTATCGCAGTTAACCCGGAGCGCGTTCAGGCTATTCTTGACTGGACCCCTCCGAAGAACGTCAAGCAAGTGAGAAGTTTTCTCGGGCTTGCACGTTATTGTCATTGTTTCATCAAAAATTTCTCCAAGATTGCCAAGCCCCTGACTGATCTGCTTCACAAAGGCGTTAAGTTTGAGTGGACTGACAAATGTCAGGAAAGCTTTCAGACCCTCAAGGACAAGTTGACATCTGCTCCAGTGCTTGCTCCTCCAGACTCTCGTAAAGACTTTGTTATCTTCTGCGACGCCTCTCGTCAAGGTTTAGGCTGTGTCCTAATGCAAGAGCGAAGAGTGATTGCTTATGCTTCGTGACAATTGCGTCCACATGAAGAGAATTACCCAGTACATGACCTCGAACTTGCTGCTGTGATTTATGCTTTGAAGCAATGGCGTCATTACCTCCTTGGTAATCGGTGTGAGATTTACACCGATCATCAAAGCTTGAAGTACTTATTCACTCAACCGGAACTTAATCTTCGTCAGCAGCGATGGTTGGAAACAATCACAGATTATGATTGTGGTATTTCCTACACCCCTGGCAAAGCTAATGTGATGGCTGATGCCTTGAGCCGTAAGTCATATTGCAGTAACCTCATGGTAAAGCAAGCTCAACCCCAGCTATATGAAGAATTGCGCAAGCTGAATCTCTGCATCGTCCCGCAAGGTTCTCTTAATAACCTTGTGATACAGCCAGATCTTGAGAAAGATGTCAAGGTTGCACAATCTAAAGATGCTGAAATTGGTCAGATGAAAAGGGAGATTCACCTTGAAAAATACAGGGATTTCTCGATTGCTGAAGACGGAACCTTGTATTTCAGAGACCGCATTGTAGTACCTCGCTTCGAGCTGATGACTGACAAAGTCATGAAGGAGGCCCATGATACACCACTGTCTATCCATCCAGGTAGTACCAAGATGTATCGTGACCTTCGACAAAGGTACTGGTGGTCTAGAATGAAGCAGGATATCGCTCAGTACGTTGCTGAATGTGATGTGTGCCGTCGCGTTAAAGCAGAACATCAGAAGCCTGCTGGAATTCTTCAACCACTTCCTATTCATCTATGGAAATGGGATAAGGTTCAAATGGATCTCATTACTGGTCTTCCCAAGTCTCAAAAGGGTCACGATGCCATTCTTGTCGTCGTCGACCAACTCTCCAAGGTTGCACACTTTCTACCTGTCAAGGAGACCATTACTGCTAGTCAGTTAGCAGAATTGTATATCTCCAGAATTGTTTCACTCCACGGTATTCCGAAGGAGATTAGTTCGGACCGTGGCAGTTTGTTCACTTCCAAATTCTAGGAAAGTTTCCAACAAGCTATGGGAACTCACATTACCTAGAGTTCAGCTTATCATCCTCAGTCACAAGGCCAAGTTGAGCGCGTTAATCAAGTGCTTGAAGACATGCTTCGCACTTGTGTTATATCCTTCGGTAAGAAATGGGAGGAATCTCTCCTGTATGCCGAGTTCTCTTATAACAACAGCTATCAAGCCAGCTTGAAAATGGCCCTCTTCGAAGTTCTCTATGGTCGTAAATGTTGAACCCCTCTGAATTGGTCAGAAACTAGGGAACGACCTCTTGTTGGACCGGACATTATTCAACATGCTGAAGAACAAGTCAGAATTGTCCGCGAAAATCTCAAGGCGGCTAAAGACCACCAGAAGAGCAATTATGATCGCAAGCGATGGGGTGTAATCTATCAACCAGGTGATCAAGCTTATCTTCGAGTCACTCCTATGAAGGGCACCCGTCGTTTCGGGATCAAGGGCAAGCTAGCTCCTCGCTATATTGTTCCTTTCCGCATCGTGGCTAAACGTGGACAGGTGGCATATAAATTGGAGTTGCCACCGTGATTCTCTCATATCCATGATGTCTTCCACGTGTCGCAACTTCGTAAATGCTTCAAGGAATCTGCGCACCGCGCAGTGGATCACGAGATGCTCGAGCTCCAAGATGATCTATCTTATAAGGAGCATCCGATCCGCATCCTTGATGAAGCTGAACGTCAAACCCGTCAGAAGACAACCAAGTTCCTGAAAGTGCAGTGGTCGAATCATACTGAAGATGAAGCCACTTGGGAACGCGAGGATCATCTTCGGGAAGAATATCCCGGACTCTTTCCTTCTACCTCCTAAATTCTCGGGATGAGAATTTCTTTTAGAGGAGGAGAATTTGTAACACCCCCTTGTAATAAGCTCTGTGACACTCTGTTAATCTTGCCAAGTCAGATCATTTGCAGTGCTTAAACATAGTGGTTAACCAAAGCAAATCAACTCCATTCTGAAAATCAACTCAAATTCAAAAGTGAAATGTGAAGTTGATTAAACACTGTTGGGAAAATGTTCATTAAATGGCAAATAATCCATGAACATTTATAAAACCATCATCAAAATAATTGGAGTTGGACAAGTGACTCAAACAAGATGAAACAGCACCAAAACAGCAATATTAAATCCATTTAAAATCTTTTCAAATTCAAACAAACTCCAAATCTGCCCAAACCAATTTTAGGTGAAAGATAATATTGCATTGTAATATTGGGGACAACTCTCATACTTTACAAAAATGCACACATGGCCTAGCTATTATCAAATCAGAAAGAAATAAAGAAAACAGGATGAAGAAAATGGAAGAGGCCTCTGTAGTTTAATCTGGCTGGGCCTGAGTGCATAGTGCACTCAGCCCAGCCCAGCTGGCCAGCCCACCGCAGCCTTCCTCCTCCTCGCGCGCGCTGTCGCGCGCCCGCGTCGACACGGCGCCGATCTCCGCGCGTCGCCCATCCGCCGACGTCGGCGCGAGGATAAGATCCCCCGAGCCCTCCCTGGCTCAAACCCTAGCCCCACTAGTCCCCTCGCCCTCGCACTCGCTCTCTCCCTTCCTCTCGGCCGTTTCCCCCACCACCGAGCGCCACCGTCGCCGCTCCTCCGTCGTCAGCGTGTCCACCGGCGTTCTCTCCCTGCTACGGCCGGTCCAAGAGCTTGCTCTGCCTCTGCTGCTTCGACTGGAAGGAACAGATCGGACCGGGGAAGAGCACATCGACCGGATCGACTCCGCCAACGCTCCGGTCACCGAACCTCGCCGGCGTCGATCCACTGCACTGCGGCTACTAAACCGTCACCGGCTTTTCTTAGCCACCCGGTGAGATCCACCTCGTCTTTCCCCTCTTCGATCCGCACCTCTCTGTAGCCATAGTGGCCGCACTCGAGGAGCCCGAGCTCCGTGCCGCCGGCGAGCTCACCGCCGTAGCCACACGCGTCGTCAAGCCTAGCTGAGCACGGTATCGTGCTCAGCACGCCCGTAGGAGCCCGGCGAACCCTCTAGCTTGCTCTGTCGTGCACCGTTGTGCCGTATCCGTTCGGTCCCGCACTCTGGCGACCGCCCCATCGCTCGCCACCGTTGTTCCAGACCGTTTCCGGCAGCGCCGCCGCCCTAGATGGATGCGGCTCGGTGTGCCCGTTCGAACGAGCCCGAGCACGCGCGCAATGGCCCTCTGTAGAGCAGATCCGAGCTCGCCGGAGCTTTCGGACGCGTCCGGCGTTCGCCGGCGCGTCTCCGGCGCCGGTCGCCAACGTGGCTGCCACGTGGGTCACCCTGGCTCACTGACCAGTGGGTCCAGGGGCCCAGTTGACCGCGCTGACCGGTCAACGAGCTGACATGGCCGTGACCGTGTCGCTGACACGAGGGCCCCACCGCCCAGTTAATTAACCGAAATGATTTTTGTAAATAGAAATAAACTAGATATCCTAATTAGTCTATGACAGGCGGGTCCAGTAGCTTAATTAGCTAATTAGTTTAAATTTAACACTGTTTAACACTAACAGAGGCTGACATGTGGGTCCCACTGGACCCACATGTCAGGTTTGACCCTGGTCAGACGCCGTTGACTTGCTGACGTCAGCATTACATCATGCTGACGTCATAATACATTTTCTGTAAATAAAATTAATTCCAGAAATTCAAATAATCTTTAAAAATCCATATCTTTTAAACCGTAGCTCAGATCGAAAAACTTAAAACATGAAAGTTGCTCAGAACGACGAGACGAGTCTGATCGTGCCGTCTGTTTCTTTGTCGGAACCCCCTACGTAGAAGAACTCGTAACTCCGGACCCGTATCCGGCAGATGAATAGTGCACACACTTCGGTAAATAAATCCCAGATTAATTCTAAAAATAACTAAAATGACTTAGATGCATATTTAGGCAACCCTGCACTGCAGCATAGCATAGCACGCACTGTGTTGCATTTGTTTGCATTATGTTTACCTGTTTCTTCCCCCTCTTCTCTTTTGAATAGACCCCGACGTTGATGTAGCTCCCGAGGCAGACGCAGCTCAGGAGTACGACTACGTCCCCGACGACACCACCGACGACCTTGCCCTTGCCCCAGAGCAAACATGCAAGCACCCCCATTTTGAGCATGCCTATATCGCCTATTCTCTTCTCTCTTATGCTTGCATTAGAACTGCTACTGCTACTGTTTTCCTATATCTGCTGCATAGCCTGTTTATTGTAACCTGCCTTGCTACCTTTCTGGTTATCCCAGACTGTTTAGTATAGACCGGGTAGAGACCTGACTGAGACCCCCACTTGATCCCGACTGCCCCGCTGGATATCAGAAGACCCGATCATCGGGATTGAAGACCAGACCCTGGCACCGCACATCACTTCCCTCTTAGTTGCCGACACTACTGGGTTACCGTTGAGTGCCGAGGGTGATACCTCGTCAGCACTTCTGATGATAACCTTGTAGGTTAGTTAAACGGTCGTGGTAAGCGAGGGTGATTCCTCCTACACCACCCCCCGATAACAGCGTCGTCGTGCAACTTCTCAAGTGTGGACCTCGAGGGTGATTCCTCCTTCGTTCACCTTGACTTTAACATCAGGTGGAATTCCGTCGAGGGTGATTCCTCAGGGTTCCCTTGGTGTCAGACACACAGATACTATTGTTGATGCGACTTGCACTAAATCATGTTACTAAAGACGGGTCGGCCCTGAGGGGTACCCGCGCGAGCTTTATGCGAAGTGAGGTGTATTCGGGTGTACCTGAAGCGTACCCGAGAGTTGAACACGAGGCGTGGCCGGGCATTCCTCGCCCTTGCCGCAAGTCCTCGAGACGGGGCGACGGGTTCACATCGATCGTGAGTCTCTGCTTGTTTCCGCGCGATCCTAAACCACTAAACGGTTTGGATATTTGATCCGAGGGGCCTCTGGCCCAATAGCACTAACCATCATGTAGGCATAGTATGGGCGTTCTGCGTCGTATACTTTAGCCGGAGCTTAATAGATGTCAGCGACTGAGCGGCACACGCTGGGTTGGACTGGGAACGCAACCGCACTTGTATAAGGGGTTGCTAGGTCTGCTCACCGGCGGTGCACGTAACGTGCAGGAGTTCCCGGGGCGATGGCCCAAGACCCATGGGGGCATAGGTTAGTCCGGCATGCTGACCTCTCTGTTAAGTATTCGGTCGGGTTGCGGCGTATCGTTTGGCCGAGGGCGGGCATGACCCAAAAAAGTGTGTCCGGCCGGAGTTAAGCGAGCGTGGTGGGTAACTTGGTGCACCCCTGCAGGGAAGAAACTTCTATCGATAGCCTGTCCTACGGTAACAGACACTCGGAGTTGTATCCCGATCGGTACAACTAGAACATGAGATGAGAACTGGATAGTACGGCTCTGGGATTGCTTTCTCGTGGGGAGTCGAGAAAGGATCTCAGGTCGAGGTTGATGTTACTACTACTACTTTACATTATGTTCATCTGCTCTCTTCTAATGCTGCAAGACTGCTGAAGATTGTTGAAGATGCTAGTCTTCGATAGGACTAGGTTTTCCTCTTCTATTCTGGCATTTCTGCAGCCCAGTCCACATATACAGCCATTCCTTTAACAAAGTTGCATATGTAGTGTAGATCCTTGCTTGCTGAGTACTTCGGATGAGTACTCACGTTTGCTTTACTTTCTTTTTCCCCCCTTATCCCATTTGATGCCACCAGATGACGGAGCCCCTGAGCCAGACGCCCCAGTCGATGACCACTACTACTAGCCGCCTGGCGAGTACTACTACTATGAGGAGCCGTCCGACGACCAGGAGTAGGATCGGAGGGTCCAGGGCAGGAGGCCTACGCCTTTCGATCGTAGTATTTTATTTTACCCTGCCTCTGTGAAGGCTTATCTCTCTCTCTGTAATATATCTGTACTCAGATATTTGATGCTTCCGCTGACGCTTGTATGCCATCGAGCTATGTATTCGAGCCCCCGAGGCCCTGGCTTGTAATATAAAGCTTGTATGACTTTATTTATGTTTTAGAGTTGTGTTGTGATATCTTCAAGTGAGTCCTTAGGCTTGATCGTGCGCATTTGCGTGTATGATTAGTGCACGATTAAGCCGGGGTCGTCACACCCTAGATCAGACGTTCCGCCACGGCAAGCCTCTGTAGCCACAAGAAACCAATCTAGACCCCATTCCGGCACTCCGCCGGAGGGGGAAATCATCATCGGTGGCCATCTTCCTCATCCCGACGGCCACCATGATGAGGAGGGAGTAGTCCACCCTCGGGGCTGAGGGTTTGTACCAGTAGCTATGTGTTTAATCTCTCTCTCTCTCTCTCTCTCTCTCTCGTGTTCTTGAGATGTCACGATCTTAATGTATCGCGGGCTTTATTAATATAGTCGGATCATATGGTGTTTTCCCCTCTCTATCTTGTTGTGATGAATTGAGTTTTCCCTTTGAGATTTCGTTTTATCGGATTGAATACTTTTATGGATTTGAGAGCACTTGATATATGTCTTGCAAATGAATACTCGTGGTGACAATGGGGTATCATATTGATTCACTTGATGTATGTTTTGGCACTCAACTAGCGGATTCCCGAGGTGACATTGGGGTAATCGATGCTTAGGGGTTGATGAACGTTCTTGTCTTTGTTACTCCGGTAGAAATCTTGGGGCACTCTTTGAGGTTCTTTGTGTTGGGTTGAGTATTATGAATCTGAAATTATTTGATGTTATTTTAGTACGAACTCTTGGATAGATCGATCGGAAAGAATAGCTTCAAGGTGGTTTCGTACCCTACAAACGATTTCTTCTTATGTTCTCCGCTAGATAGGAACTTTGGAGTAATTCTTCATCGCACTTTGAGGGTTGGTTATATGATCCAATTATATTAGCATTGTTGAGAGATTGCACTAGCGAAAGTACGGACCCTAGGCCTTGTTTTCAAGCATTGCAATACCGTTTGTGCTCCGTTTTATCAATTGCTACCTTGCTGTTTTTTTATTGTTCTTATTACAAAAATCAATATCTACTATCCATATTACACTTGTATCACCATCTCTTCGCCGAACTAGTGCAGCTATACAAATTACCATTGTATTTGGTGTGTTGGGGACACAAGAAACTTTTTATTATTTGGTTGCAGGGTTGTTTGAGAGAGACCATCTTCATCCTACGTCTCCCACGGATTGATAAACCTTAGGTCATCCACTTGAGAGGAAATTGCTACTGTCCTACAAAACTCTGCGCTTGGAGGCCCAACACGTGTCTACAAGAATAAAAGTTGCGTAGTAGACATCAGGGAGCAATTAGCTAAACTAGCTCCATGCAGAGCATTGTAGACATAGAATTTAGAAAATACGTACGGATCTGAATATGACAGACCCGTTGACTAAACTTCTCTCAGAAGCAAAACGTGATCACACCTTAGTACTCTTTGGGTGTTAATCACATGGCGATGTGAACTAGATTATTGACTCTAGTAAACTCTTTGGGTGTTGGTCACATGGCGATGTGAACTATGGGTGTTAATCACATGACGATGTGAACTAGATTATTGACTCTAGTGCAAGTGGGAGACTGATGGAAATATGCCCTAGAGGCAATAATAAAATGGTTATTATTATATTTCCTAAATCATGATAAAGGTTTATTATTCATGCTAGAATTGTATTGACCGGAAACTTAAATACATGTGTGGATACATAAACAAATATCGTGTCCCTAGTGAGCCTCTACTAGACTAGCTTGTTGATCAAAGATGGTTATGGTTTCCTAACCATGGACATGAGTTGTCATTTGATAACGGGATCACATCATTAGGAGAATGATGTGATGGACAAGACCCATCCGTTAGCTTAGCATAATGATCGTTCAGTTTTATTGCTATTGCTTTCTTCATGTCAAATACATATTCCTTCGACTATGAGATTATGCAACTCCCGGATACCGGAGGAATACCTTGTGTGCTATCAAACATCACAACGTAACTGGGTGATCATAAAGATGCTCTACAGGTATCTCCGAAGGTGTTTGTTGAGTTGGCATAGATCGAGATTAGGATTTGTCACTCCGAGTATCGGAGAGGTATCTCTAGGCCCTCTCGGTAATACACATCATAAGCTTGCAACTAAACGACTAAGGAGTTAGTCATGAGGTGATGTATTACGGAACGAGTAAAGAGACTTGCCGGTAACGAGATTGAACTAGGTATGAAGATACCGACGATCGAATCTCGGGCAAGTAACATACCGATAGACAAAGGGAATTACGTATGTTGTCATAACGGTTCGACCGATAAAGATCTTCGTAGAATATGTAGGAGCCAATATGAGCATCCAAGTTCCGCTATTGGTTATTGACCGGAGATGTGTCTCGGTCATGTCTACATAGTTCTCGAACCCGTAGGGTCCGCACGCTTAACGTTCGATGCCGATATTGCATTATATGAGTTATGTGATTTGGTGACCGAATGTTGTTTGGAGTCCCGGATGAGATCACGGACATGACGAGGAGTCTCTAAATGGTCGAGAGGTAAAGATTGATATATAGGACGATAGTATTCGGAAACCGGAAGTGCTCCGGAGGGTACCGGGTACATATCGGGTCATCGGAAGGGGTTCCGGGCACCCCCGGCAAAAGATATGGGCCTAATGGGCCAAGAGGGGAAACGCACCAGCCACCAGGGGCTGGTGCGCCCCCCATATGGGCCGAACCAGAGGAGAAGGAAAGAGGGGAAGGGAGAAGGAAAGGGGAGGAATTCGGCCTCCCCTTCCTTCCCTCCTCCCTCCTCTTTCCTTCCCCCTCCGGCAGATAAGGAAGGGGGGGGGCGCCGGCCATAGGAAGGCCCCAAGTAGGATTCGGCCTACTTGGGCGCCTCCTTGGCTGCCTCCCCTCTCCCTCCCACCTATATATATGTGGGAGGGCGCCCCTAGCACATAGAACATCAATTGTTAGCCGTGTGCGGCGCCCCCTCCACCGTTTACTCCCACGGTCATATCTTTGTAGTGCTTAGGCGAAGCCCTGCGCGGATCACTTCACCATCACCGTCACCACGCCGTCATGCTGACGGAACTCATCTAGTACCTCGACACCTCGCTGGATCAAGAAGGTGAGGGACGTCACCGAGCTGAATGTGTACAGAACTCGGAGGTGCCGTACGTTCGGTACTCGATCGGTGGAGCACGAAGAAAGTTCGACTACATCAACCGCGTTGTGAAACGCTTCCGCTTACGGTCTACAAGGGTACGTAGACACACTCTCCCCCTCGTTGCTATGCATCTCCATGCATAGATCTTTGCGTGTGCGTAGAAATTTTTTGTTTTTCATGCAGCGTTTCCCAACATACTTCCCCTGCATCGACCCCATGGCTGACGATGAAGCCGCGAAGAAGAAGGCCTCGGTCAATGCCGAGGCTGCCATTGCCGCCGCCGCGTTGGCCTGGCCAACCGGAGGGTATGACTCGTTCATCCCCTATTTGCTCGTACTTGTGCTGGCCGTATATATGCTGTTCATAGATGTTTCGGTTCTATGTACTGTACGTGCTCACATGCTTAGGTTTTGGTATGAGATGCATACCGTATTTGCCATGCTTATCATTTACTCGTGGATTAGATTAGTCGGAAAAGTGCTAATATTTCCAACATGATATAGGTACATATCTTCTCTTATGTAATCTACTCTTCTAAAGGAGAAGCGATACGCTGATAACAAAATCAGCTTGGTACTTTGTGATTTCCATGACAGCTTGGTGTGTTTAAGTTGTGTGGCTTTAAATCAGTGGAATTAACTCGCTTCTCACTTGCACTGAAACTTTGAGATCGCATTCTTGAGCGCACTGCTCTCACTTTATGGACACTGTAACCTAAAGATTGAACACCGGTTATGTTTTATTTATTTATTCAAGAGGAATGACATACATGCAAATTTTATTTGCTCAAGAGGAACACACATGAAAAATTAATAACAGGTTGCATCTGAGTGCCCGAGTTACCAACAAGAAACAGAAACTATATGCAAAAAGCTCTCATTAAAGTGAGCTTGTTTATTCACAAAAGAGCCCTTGAACTATTTTTGCACAAAAGAAAGCCCACCTACCGTGGGAGCTAGGATGACAGATAACAATTTCCAAACTATCCACTTGTTCACTTCGTCTATCCATATTATCCATAATTGTCTTCCTAATCCTCTGCTCTATATCTATGCTATGATAAAAACACCCATAAAACAAACAGAGTACAAGAGACGATATAAAACATTAGAGCAAGAAACAAAAGAGAGGTGGGAAGGCATGAGATAGAGATGTGCTTGGGTTAACATGCTAATATGTTGTCATCGTCTCACTAGAGTAGTGACTTGACATGCCAATTTGTTGCGTGCACTGTCTCTGATGGTTGTTCCTCGCCCCTGCATTTTCGACATAAATCTTCCGCCGATGTTGGGTCGGGATGGGTTTTCACTCGTCAGAGATAGTCTATAGCAGTACATTCTAGTTTAAATTTTATCTTTCACGAATCCTATTTTCACCGGATGTACAACATCATTTACAACGGTTTGAATCGATCATTTCGTGATCTGTCGATGTGCTCGAAGATCTGTGCTAATGCGTGTAGGAATGCTCATGCACCCGGCTAATGCATATATTCTGGTTGAGTGAGTCACATAAACCATAATCACACTCCCCAGATAAAATATCACTCGGTTGAACCCAAATATAAATGACATAACTGCATATTTTTCTCTTCTATAATCTATTATTATAAAGGAGAAAAAGTGATGCGCTGATAACAAAACGAGGAAATGGACAAAAGTTTGATTAAACCGTTTTCTTTCATAGACCACGACTAAGTACAAAACCATGAGCAATGCACCATGGTTTTTCCTTCTCGCCGACCAATGTGCGAAGAACATGAACTGCCTAAACATGCCCTTAGTCCAAGATGGTACTTTAGTTGAGCTACTGGTTGCTTGAAAACTCCCCCATCAGACATAAAGTGTATGGGAAGGAAACATATATGTGGTCTCGAGGTTCCACAGGTAAGCAGCCCAAGTCTTCCATCTTGGAGCTGTCGAACTGATAGGCCACTACTCTTTTGAATGGTTTATGTAAGAAGACAGTCTCTTCGTTGGGATGGAATCCAAGTAGGGAACGTATGTTATAACACTGTTCTGGGGAAGTATCACTGTGTTCCCCGGAAAATTCTGCTAGAAGAGGGTCAAGGTTGATGTCGCACTTTGACCTCCAGTTTATCTGATCACACATTTCGTCGAGGTACCAAATCCGAAGTCTGAGGCCACCATGACCATCAAGTAGAGCACAGTACACGCCATTCTCTGATTTTCCTAGATGCTGCTTCGTGGTATACATTCCACAAAAACCTTCCGGCAGCTCAATCACCTGGTATTTATCGTTTGACAAGGCCATTCTGCAAAAGAGGAGCCACTCTCCAAGTTACACCAACAAACGGTTACCTCAAATCGTAACCAAAATAAGGTGCTACGGTGCTTAAATGTCAAGTAGCCATGAGAAAATACCTCAGGATGAAACCATTATGATGAACGTACAGTGCCCCTCGCCAGTATGCAACATAGCATTGTGGGCATGGGAAATCATCAAACATATAGCCGATGGTCGCCGTGGCTTCCCCTTGGCGAATAAAAGGCCTCTCCTCCCACCGCTTTGTCCCCGACGAGAAGACAAGCAAGATGAACGTCGATGGCGGCCATTCTCTTTCTGTTACATGATTGTCCATGTAATTCTCCTGGCTAGGCGATATGGCAGGATCAAACACGAGGTACTGGTTGTGGCAGTGCATGACTTTTTCAATGTAATAATAGAAGACATTGTTAAATTGTGATCCAAATTATACCGTGTTGGACTAGACGTAGTACAACCAGTGTGGGCCTTTGCATTGACGTCGACGCGTACGAGTACAACTCGTTTACTTGTCCTCCAAGAACTCCTATATGTTGCCCCTCATATATACTCCATGTAGTCGTACCTAAGACGGCATGTCGTCTCGTGCTTGTAATACTCCTCCTCATAGTGATTGCGCCTTCATGCGTCCGTGGTTTTTTCCCGCAAGGGTTTCCACATAAAAATCCGTGTGCTCTCGTGTCTCGTTTATTCTCGTTTTATCTAACAAGTGATATACAGAGCCAAGTTTCAGATACGAGATTTGAGACGAGAGATTAGGGTTACGCGCGCCGCCGTGCGCGTCTGGACGATCCGTCGAATCCGACTGGAAATTGATTTCTGCTACTGCAGCCGCACGTAGCCGAGTCTGATCCGAGTTCCGCTGCTGCTTCTGAGGATAAAGCAAGGCGACAGAAGAATCCGCAGCAGCGCACGCATCAATCCGCCAAGTCGCCGTCCATCAGTAGTACACACGCCCGAGAATCAAGGCCTGGTTGATCTGCTAGTAGCCTAGCTACTTTTCACGTGAAGTCATCACGTCAACTCCTTTTGCTCTTCGGTTGCTACATCCACCCGAAGCTACCAGGTCCTATTTATCCTACTATCCGTTTGATCTGCATATTAAATTCTATCAAGAATTTTTCTACCGGCTTATACTACTTTGTGCACAAATTTTATCAACTCATGGCATCTATGAAGTACAATCTTCCGCCGCTGGACCGTGACACAAGGTTTACCCTATGGCAAGTCAAGATGCGAGCGTTGTTGGCACAGGGCGACTATGATAAAGCACTGGATAGTTTTGGGAAGAATCGGATTCAGGACTGGACTGATGCGGAGAAAAGAATAGATCGTAAGGCTTTGTCACAAATTCAACTCCATTTACATAATAATATTTTGCAGGAAGTTTTCAGCGAGAAAACTGCCGCCGCTCTATGGTTAAAGCTGGAAGGGATTTGCATGACAAAAGATCTCACCAGCAAGATGCACAGGTTACCCGAGGGAGGTAATGTTTTGAATCATATTTCAGAATTTAAAGAGATCATATCTGATCTAGCTGCAATGGAGGTTAAGTATGAAGAGGAAGATACTGCTTTAATGTTACTTTGTTCACTGCCAAGTTCTTATACCAATTTTAGAGACACCATATTATACAGTCATGATACTCTCACACTTAATGAAGTTTATGAAGCTTTGAACTCTAAGGAGAAGATGAAATTAATGGTGCCTCATGATGGTTTGGGTTCATCCCAAGCCGAGGGATTATCTGTTCGTGGCAGGACAAAGGAGAAGAACTCACATAATGGAAACAGAGGCAAAAGTAAGAACGGCCACAGGGGCCGGTCGCAATCCAGAGACAAGAAATATTGCAGATATTGCAAGAGAGATGGGCATGACATCTCTGAGTGTTTCAAGTTGCAGAATAAAGAAAAGAGGAAAGGTAACAAACCAGTTGAAAATTCTGCTAATGTTGCTCGTGATGATAGTTCCCATGATGCTCTTGTTGTTATTGCTGGATGTGCTGAGACCAATGATGAGTGGGTACTTGACACTGCATGCACTTTTCATATGTGCCCGCATAGAGATTGGTTTACTACTTTTGATTCTACAACTACTGCTGGTTCCGTTTTGGGTGTTGATAATTCACCATGCAAGATTGAAGGCATAGGTTCTGTTCGAATCAAGATGTTTGATGGCACAATTAGAACTTTGACAGATGTTCGGTATATTCCGAAGATGAAGAGAAATCTTATCTCTGTTAGTGCCCTTGATGCAAATGGGTACAAGTATTCAGGTGGAGATAGTGTTTTGAAGGTTACCAAAGGTTCCCTTATTGTGATGAAAGGTGACTTAAGTTCGACCAATGGTCTTTATTACCTTCGAGGTTCTACCGTTTCAGGTAACGCTACTCTAGTTATTTCAAAGAATTCTGATTGTGATGCTGCTAACCTTTGGCATATGCGTCTTGGATATATGAGTGAACTTGGTTTGGCAGAGTTAAATAAGAGAGGTCTTATTGATGGATATAAACCTGGCAAATTGAAATTTTGTGAGCATTGTATCTTCGGCAAACACAAGAGGGTGAAGTTCAACACTTCGACTCATACAACCGAAGGTATTCTTGATTATGTTCATTCTGATTTATGGGGACCATCTCGCAGAAAGTCACTAGGTGGTGCTAGTTACATGCTGACAATTATTGATGATTATTCGAGAAAAGTTTGGCCTTATTTCTTGAAGGATAAATATGAAGCATTCTCAGCATTTAAGGAGTGGAAGATTATGATTCAGAGGCAAACTGAAAGGAAGGTAAAAATACTTTGCACTGATAATGGTATGAAATTCTGTTCTAAGCAATTTAAGAATTATTGCAAGTCTAAAGGCATTGCCAGACACTACACCGTTCCTTATACTCCTTAATAAAACGGTGTTGCTGAGCGTATGAACAGGGCCTAATATTTTTACTGATGCGGCTTGGAAAGATGCTCCTGCTCGTTATAATTCCTTTTCAGGTGCTAAGAGCAAAGCGGGTCTTGGAGTATTCATGCAATGGCGTAACAATGTTAACAAGCGTGCCATCTTCATTAAGGCCACTTCTATGGCAGAGTCTCCCCTGCAGGCTGAGGCGCAAGCGCTCGAGTTGGCAGCACAGGTTGTGCAAGCACTACAAGTACAGGAGCCAAATCTCTTAACAGATAATCAAGTCCTTGCAGAGGCGGCGGCAAGAAGAAATCCAGTAAAATTCCCAGGGCATTGGACGATAAGACCTCATCTTCACCAGTTTGTTCAGGTCACTCATGGAACTGATGCTAGAATTTTCAAGATTGGAAGAGAGAGTAACAAGATTGCTCACAAGCAGGCTCATGATGCTTATCATCTCTTTGATGTTGGTTCCTGTCTATACACTTGCTTAGGTCTGCGGCATGATGTTTCTAAATGCCCTGTTAAAGCTGTTCTCAGCTCTCTTAATGTGCAGTCTTGCACATTCGATGTTGGTGTCCTGTATTTGATGTTGAAATAAAGTTTTTAGTTGCCAAAAAAAAAAAGATCCGTGAACCTGCAAGATGTCGCCTATGCACTACCCCAAACTGACCTTTTCCTGATGGCCAAAACCCTTCAAGAATGTGCTGTTTTCGTCAGGAACGAGGTAGTACCGTCAGGCATCCGCCGTCAGCAACATCATGTCAGGAACGCCCATTATTCCTGAAGGTAGCCTTCAGGAAAGACATTTGCGACGGCGTTTCCTGACGGACGACCCGGACCTCTCAAACCCCACATCCTGACGGCCTGCCGTCACGAATCGCCGTCAGGAAGCATCCCCTGCTCCTGACAGCTACAAGCGTGCCTTCATGAATAAGTGTCACATATCAGTGCCGGCTGAGTTTGTCAGGAATGAATGTACATGGCCGTGAGGAATCATCTACAGACCCTACAAAAAATAATTAAAATCAGTACAAAAATATATACAAAAAATTAGATACTTTCATATCATACACAAACAACAAAGGTCACACAAACAATTTTCAAATAACATCCAATTCATAGTTCACAACATATATCCATTATATTGAATATTAGTGTTCACACATTCGGATTCAACTCATGTTTCATAGCAGCTCAACTTACCAGGAGTTGTCACAAGGTCCAAAAGACACAAACTACCACTTGATTCTTCAAGCTCAACTAAAGAGGAGAGTACCTTCTCACCATGTCCAAAAGACACATACTACTAATTAATTCCTGAAGCTTAACTTAACAGAACTTTGTCACTAGGTCCAAAAGACACATACTGCTAGCCACATGCACCCTTGTTTAATATAACCACTGATTATTCTAGTGGCATTCCTAGATGTGTTGGAGTACCATGCTCATTCAGATGAGTAGCATGTGCATGGTCTTCGGCACGAACAGGATCTGTCAACGAAGCACCACCATCCTCTTGGGCTTCAGAAATTGAATTCATCTACATAAAACTAATGTGGCAGATTCAATGAGCAATGGGGTAAGTTAAAACCGCGATATACACAAACTAGAAATGAACAAGGAAGCAAATGTGGCAGATTTCATTGAACAAGGAAGCAAATGTGGCAGATTTCAATGAATAAAGGAAATGAAGTTGCACATTATATAGTAAGATAGACACAGGATTAATTGGTTATATGTGATGCATCTTCTGCCTATTCAACATATGTAGTTACCCAATCAAGCACTTTGACAAAAGTTGGACAAAAAAATACAGTAGAATATAACATCACAGATTTTTAATGAGATTCATGACATAGCAAAAGTTCACACAAGCAGAGTTAATGGCAGCAGGTTTACGCATAGCTCCACACACAGATCCATGACAACAAGTTCACATGAATAAGTTTAGAAACCAAAAGAAAACTCCAGATCATGACACATGGACGATGTTATCCACCAAGCAAGTGAAGATTTATTTCTTAAAGCCAACTGTAGGTCTGCACATATGAAGAGGTAACAGGAAAACATGGTTTATATTAGTGTTCAGGTGTACATACCGGATCACCAGTACTATCATCCACCAACTCATCATGAAAGGCGAGAAGATCTTCAGGTATTTCCCATCCCATTTTGTCATACACATTCTATATTGGAACAAATGGTCAAGTTTATGTGTGAAACATCAACAAGATCTAAAACACGATCAAAGCAAATGTGTAAAAGAAGAACAATACCTGCACATGTTTGCTCAGAATGAAATCATTCTTGCAGCGCTTTTCCAATTGAACATTTCTCCTCGATAAATCTTGGTACGACATGGAGTTTGATGGCCTTATATCCTTCTCTTTAGCTTTTGCAAAAACCACCGCCTTCTTTATAGTGCCATTACACATTGCTAGTCGTCCATGGGGCATGCCACCACCAGAGGAGTACACAATTTCTGGATCCAGATCATGTTCCTCCCAATTTTCTGGATGTGCAACTTTAACAGCTTTTATGTAGTCATCCTGAAACAATAAAGAAGTCACAATATTTTTGATATTAATTTCAGATTGACAAGTATTGTAGTTCTTAGGATATAGAAAATGTGAATGAACTTACAACACGCTCTTGGGCCTTAACATTGTTCATGGGGCCACTTTCTCCGGTCTCGGTACAGTTGGTAACTCCTGCCTTCATGCACTTGTATGTGTTCATGTTTGTTGCTGCTGCAGGCCCGTACTCCTCTCCCTGCATAAGAGAAGAAGCTCTTTTAACAAACTACCCATACACACTAGTCACATGAAACCGAATGCTACTTACCAAATCAATTTTGGTCTGAACAAATGATCTTGACCCACCCTTGTTTTGTGCAATACTTTCTGACTTGAAGCGTGACTGTTGGCCAAGCTCCCTTAGCCCCTTGTATTCTGAGGAGCACCAATAGTCACATATGCTTTCCCACACTTCATCATCAGTGCACCAATAGAGTTGAGCTTGCATATATTCGCTTTTAGCAAGTTGTTTGGTACATGCATCATGATCTTTCATGGGCTGCTGAAGAATAGTTCGATAATACAATTTTACGGATTCCTTACGGGCTTGGTACCACATCTGCCTAAATTGTCTCCTTGCTGCATTCTCGAGAACATTATCAGCTTCTATTCTTTGGGCAGGGCCATCATCAGCTAGTTTGTATATACTCTACACAGAGAAAAAATACAAGTGGTTTGTGGTTAATATTGTTTCAATACTTAAAAACTGAGGTGCCAACTTCATACTAAAAAAAGAACTGCATCTACCATGAATGATTCAATGCTTTAATTAGTACTTACCCAAAACTGTAACATGAAACAGTGTGCGGCTGCTTGCCCAATATTCTCCCCTTCGGTAATTTTGTTAATGTAATAATCTTCCCATGAAGATGCATGCCGCTTGATTTCCAAACCTTCCTTATTCTTCTCCTTAATAATAGAAGGGTATTCACATTTGAGAAGAGCAGTAATCTGGCCACCTATCCCCTTATCTCCAGTGAAGTGATCATCACCTGCAGGTTTAATTGCAATGCGAACGCCATTTGGTGGATTTTTAAGCTGGGAGCGTGTCCTCCCCTTTCTTTTCTTAGCTGTTGTACCATTATCATTGTTGTTGGAGGGACTCGCATTGTTGTTCTCTTGTGGCTCATCACTTGGCGGATGAGGTTGTAAGGCTGGTCTTTTACGACGGTGGCGAAGGCCTGTCATATCCTGCAATATTTGAAAACAAAATTATAAGTACTGATAAACACTAAATTTAGATACATAGAAAATTTATCACAAGTGAAAGCATATTAAAATAGCAAAATCAGCATCATTCAAGTACAAGATGTAATTGCAAAATGAAAAGCAAAAGGTAACACGATAGACATATATGAAAACTAAATTGCAATCTTAAATAGAAATAGTTATTAGTACAACAAATATTTTTCTTAGCATTCAGATAAACTCTTCATTTTCTTTCTCTTGGTCCTTCTATCTTGCTCTTTTTTAGCTTCTTCCTCTTGCCATTCAACAATTCTGTTATTGCACGATTTGGAATATTTAACAGTTAATGATGTAATATGGCAATGAAACAATTACATAAACAAACTAAGACATGTGGAAGAGTGGACATTGTACCTGTCAATGGACCTCGGAGCTATTGAAGTGATAGGCCATTATTCTGTTGAAGGGTGTATGGAGGAAGACGATCTCTTCATTCGGATGAAACCCAAGTAGAGAATATTTGATGCGACTCTGCTTTGACCTATCTTTGGTACTACTGGCACCATCATTGTCAAAAACCAAATCCTCCCCCGTTAGTGCTTTGCTCCTATCATCTTCATCGCACTTTAAGATCCAGTTTATCGGATCATCTGTTTCGTCGCTATCGCACTTTAAGATCCAGTTTATCTGATCGCCTGTTTCGTCGAGGTACCAAATCCTAAGCCCGAGGGCATCGAGTAGTGCACAGTATACACCATTCTTCGATTTTCCAAAATAATGTCCCATATGATATTTTTGAAAACCTTCCGGGGGCTTAATTACTTCGTATTTGTGTTTTGCCAAGTTTATTCTGCAAAACGTAGACAACCATCAACGTTAGACTAATAACTTGCTACATCAAAACGACAAAAAATAAGGTGGTGTTTAAGATGCGAGTAACCACGTACCTCATGAACAAGTCATGCTGGTTGAAGTAAAGTGATTCCTGCCAGTATGCGGCAAACTGATAGTCAGATCCGTGAACCTGCAACATGTCGCCTATGGTCCCCGCGGCCTCCCCTTCACGAACAAAAGGCCTCTCCTCCCACTGATTTGTCTTCGATGAATAGACAAGCAGGACAAAGGTCGACGGTGGCCATTCCCTCTCTTGTATGTGAAGGTCCACCAAATGGCCGCTATCAGGCCACGGAATAAAGGGAACATACTTGACTAAGAAGACCTCATAGTGCGGTGAGACCATAGGATTAAACAGGAGGTATTGGTCATGGCAGTCCATGTAAACATCTACATCATCCATGTCCTCCATGCCCGGCGTGCACATGGGCGGATGAGTAGGCAGGTGCGTCCATTGTTGCGTGGCGGGGTTAAGCACCCATGCCTCTTCCGGTTCATTGTCGTTATCGTCGGCGACGAGTAGAAGGAGGCCATTGCAGTGTTGCCTAATTACTAAGTATTCAATGGTGTCGCGGGTATCCAAGTAGTCGAAGGGGGCGATGTGCGCAGCTGGCGCAGCGACTGAGAAGTGCCTCGGGAGCGTCTCGCCGTTGAGGTGGAAGATTATGCCGGTAAGTGAGTGCGGCAAGAGGTCCGCGAGGAGTCGCTGGGTGTCAACCACGGTGCGCCATGCCTTGCAGACGCAGCGGGACGCGGCAAGGCTGCACACCGAAGTCTTTTGGAGGCAGCGGAGGACGTCGGCGAGAACGTCGTGAGGCAGCCGCTGCGTCAGGTCCTCCATGGTCGATGCTTGACAACTTGGCCACCAGTGTACTGTTCCAGCCGTTGAGCCACCACAGCTGCAGGGTATAACCCTATATTGTCATACATCTGTTGAACTTTCCAATTCTGCATCTTCTGCAACTCTGCATTTTTCTTATAACTTGGTTGATGCAATGAGATGGTTGACTCATAATGTGGGGGGCACCCTGCGGTTAGCTGTGTTAGAGAGCTTTGTCAATTTTGTCTCTTTATTTTGCTTGTTCAACTCAGTCAATTGTTCTGCTTATATAAAATTATAAATATAATACCTTATGACTAATGTCACAACAATCCCGATGCTGCGCTATATCTGGGTTATGTATTCTTCCTTTTTGTGTGGAAACAATATGTCTATGTGGTGGTTGGTACTGGCTGCCGCTTGTAGGAGATATAACCTCATTTCTTGTTGAATCTGAAGCCATACTGGGCACTGGCTCCACTTTTTCCCTAGGGCTGATGGTGCAAGTTGTGAGTGGTTTGAGTTTTTTTTTCTGGGGAGTCGGGGGTAGGGGTGTAAATTAAATGAATCAATAGTCGAGGGATGAAAAGTAGTCTTCTTCCTAGATAGGTCATTAACTACTGTGGTACAGTTAAGGATGGGATGTATACTCTGAACATGTTTATGCAATCTCACCACATGCAGTATAATACGAATGTATTACTTTCTTCAAATGGTCCTACACTTGGGCTGGGAGAGCTACCTAGTGATGGGCGATCGTGGGTTATTTAATCTGGTAGTCGCTTGTTTATCGCAACTGACCGCTCGTTTTCGTCGAAGCTCATGGACTTTGGTCACTAAGTCACTACTTCTCTACTAGCTGGGTCTCTGTTTTCCTTGGTCCCATCGGCAGCAGCCGGGTTTCATTGTGTCGTGTGTTTTGGGGCTCGACTTCGTTTCCAACACGGCCCTTCCTCTTTTTCACATAGGCTTTTTGTCCATTGTGCCGTGGATCTGCCGTGAGGCACATTGTTTGGGTTGGTAGGAGCGTCGTTTTGTGCACCCTGCAGTGCCAAAAGACATACACTGTTGTTGGGCTCTTATCCAATAGGTCCATGGTTTTCGAGTCGCGTGACTAGTCACGACTAGTCGAGTCGACGAGTTGCAAAAAAATGTCGACTCAACTTAGTGTCGACTCGAGTCGCGTGTCGAGCGACTCGGATGAGTTGCGTCTCGAAAACCATGAATAGGTCATATCCCCGGTGTCCAAGTTGCGTTGGTGTTTAGGTTACCTTATTTACCTTTGCTTTTCTGCACAACCCTCTCCTTTTTTGTCATGCATCAGCAATGCTTCGGGTCGATGGAGAGCTGCTCCGTACTTTTCTTTCCCCCCCTACTCTTCTCTGATTAAGCTGCCTAGTGCCTGCCGCTGGGCCATAGCCACTGTTGGTCCTGCACGGCAGCCGGGTGTTCCTTTCCACAGTAAGAACCAAGCGGGTGGTCAAAGCCTACACCTCATTATGAATAATAATGCTGCCCCTCTCTTCTCAACTCTGTGCTCTGTCCTTTCCTTCATGTCGTGACGGAAAGGGGCTCATGGCGTGTAACCATCGGTTTCAGCCCCTTTCATTGAGATCAAGGCAACAACAACCACATCCACAATGATGGACGATGGTGAAGAGCCAAGCCCATATATCCATCTAAATATTTTCCTGTTTTGTGCAGCAATCTTTTGTTCATAAATGCCACCCATTTATAGTTTTGCTATTAAAAGAATGAAACCGACTTGCTACTTTAGTTATGACTGCATTTTAGATAAAGACCTTAATATGGTGTCCGATGTTGTCCTGTGATTGCTATGGTAGTGCACAGGGACCCACGCATTCTTAGTGTGTCCAAGACTATCCGCAGTAAAATTGTTAAAGTTTCAGCCATGATGTGCGACAGAATGTTTTTTTTCTTATTCAATTTAGGAGAGATGTTTTACTCAGGTAGCTAGAAATCTGAAGTTCTTGTTAGTTTGTCGGTTAGCGGCACATATCAAAATTGGTTACATTGCGGAATGAAAATAGAAATCAGAATTGGGTTCAGTACAAATCTTTATTTTCTTTCTGCTTGATGCAGGTGATCACGTGATTCAGTTGACCAATAGGTTTTCTTCAGCAACCAGGTATATACTTTTCAAATTGTTTCCTTCGTATGTTTAAGCCAGGCGTAATATGCATCACCATGAATCATATGAAACTTCATCAATTGCAGTCATATGTTGATGATTTGACATGATACAGAGTTTTAAATTCATCTCCTATATATGAAGACAACAACAACAAAGCCTTTAGTCGCAAACAAGTTGGGGTAGGCTAGAGCTGAAACCCATAAGAATCTCACAACCAACTCATGGTTGTGGCACATGGATAGCAAGCTTCCACGCACCCCTGTCCATGGGTAGTTCTCTGGTGATACTCCAGTCCTTCAGATCTCTCTTTACAAACTCCTCTCATGTCAAGTTCGGTCTACCCCGACCTCTCTTAACATTATCAGCAAGCTTTAGCCGTTAGCTATGCACTGGAGAAAAAAAAATCAATAGTTGAATGTAAGTAAAACAATCCCAGTATGTTTTGATTCACATGACCAGCGGTTCCAAATTTCATCTAACTGCAATCTCAAAGCTACTAAAATTCTGTTTTCATTTGGATTTTGTTTTGTTATCAACACTTGATCATACTAGTTGAATCAGAGAACAGGGGGCAGGTAAGCACTAGGTGGTAAGAAAACTATGTGAGTAGGGAGGGAGGCACTATCACGGACATTCTAATTTAGATTTTTCCAGTCCTCACGGTTATCATCATCTCTTTGCAAATTTTACAAAAATTAGTGTTCTGTCATGGTCATTTGACAGAATGAATAGAAAAACAAGTGTAGGCTGGTACAAGTGGAACTTCCGAATTACCACCTTGCTTTCAACGTAATAGTTTGTTTCTTCGTTTTCTATTTGTATGACAGCAATATATATATCAGTAAAAATGAAAGAATGTTTGTGAGTCAGTTTCAGTCTTTTAGGTGAATATCTCCTGTAAACTGAGTCAGTGGGCTATGAAAATTTTGTACTCACTGTAAGGTTTGTTGGTTTCAATATTAGTTTTTATGTTCTCCCCCAGAATACTATCTAGAAAATTACTAATATGAACACACTTGCTAATGTCCATGCCTGTAATTCTGGTTGGAAGATTAAATTCGGTTAGCCAAGTTTCTTTGTATGGATTTCTATCAGTTTAATTTCTATACAATATAATGTTTTCAGAATTTTAGCCGACTTGCTCTAAGAATATGAAACACAAAGAATTATCTCCTCTGATTGGATAAGCTAGCTAACTTATTTATTTCCCCATTGTTTTATTGATTTAGTCTCCATCAGATGTTTTGAAAACCATGCTTGTATTATATTTTTATTTGATTAACTGCACTCCATCATAATACTGTTACCTACTGTGATGAAGTATGACCCCTATTGTTTGCTTTTAGCTCACAATTGGCCATTTGTGACTAACAATTACTATGTGCCTATGATTTGTTATATCCGTTTTTACATTCATGTCGTTTTTTTGGACATAATTAAGTCAAAGCATTTTTTCTGTTTCCTCGAAACCAGTTTCTTCAGATTTACTTGTTTTTTTTCATGTATCTTGTGATACAAGCAAGAACTCTTATCTACATGATTTTAGATTTCTTGTAGGCAGGGTTGATGTTGAATCCTTGGTTGGTTGGCATGCCAAGGATATGGAACCCATGACTGGTCCTGCAAGCATTTGAGATCTTGTGAGTTGATGAAGGTGAGCGCATGTTAGCTAAATAAGGCATGTGTCCCGAAATGTCTTGATGAATATACATATCTGGAAAGTTACCTTATTTTCTAATCCCACATGCTGCTAGAAAGTTGCTCTATTTTCATGATGGTTCCCTCCGTTGTAATTCTTCCAAATTTTGTTGTGCCTATGTGCTCAACTGATATTTAAGTCTAATTTTTTTACTGTGCATTTTTTTTTTCTAGGTGCCGGTACAATCTAACCTTTGGGTATTGAAAACTCTCTAGCCGGAGTGGGCAGCTAGCCCTAGATGGTGTGATGGAGAAGAATTACACGGAAGGCCATCATCACCAAATGAAAGGGTCGAAGCTATCAGGTTTTTTTCCTTGAGAGGGTTGGAGGTATCAGGTTGGTAATAAGGAACAATCTATGAATTTTATTGCAGGCTCTTGCAAATGTTATCCACAGACGATGTAAAGCGCAGACGATCTGCCGAGAATTATCAATGATCAGAGATCGAGGACGTCCAAGGGAAATGTTTGTTGCTGCTTTTGGTCTAGTTTAACACCAGCCTTTTGTTTTTTACTAGTATGTATGTAGTACTCTTAAAAAAATCTTTGTAACTGTAATACTCTTGATGATGAATGAGAAGGAGAGGTCTTGCTGTTACACAAAAGTAAACTGAAAGCTTAAATCAGGGAAATATCCAATTTTCTCCATGATGGAAGTCAGTCATGCCATTTTTTCCTTTCTAAATCAGCAACAACTGTGTGAATAGCAACTGCGATATGAAAAATACTGAAATGGTGCATGTGAAGCGTCTGCTATCGTTGTGGGATGAAGGGACTATTTATTATAAAATCAAATTATTCCTAAGGCAACTACAAAATCAGTACAGTTACTAAGCTCCCAGGAAATGCTGGCTCCTGGTGCAACGCGGCTGGTGAAAGGTGTGTGGGTCCTGCCTGTAAGTTGGACAGGCCGTTAGGTCCACTCGCAGGGGGTCGTGGCCCTTGGCCCCTTGCCTCTCCCGTGCATCTTCTAGGCCTGCCGCCGCCACGATCCATGCTCCCTCGCTCACAGAGGAAAGGCCACGGCAGAGGGGAGGTAGAGGAGGAGCGGGGCTCGCGGATGAGGAAGGGGCCTCGGTGGCGCGGATTCGCGGCGAAGGAGTAAGTCCGTGGCGCTGGAGCGTGCGCCGGAGCCGAGAGGGCGCGGCGGCGGCGGCGGAAGAGGTTGGGATCCTGGACGAGGGCGGCGCGGCGTCCCGCTGGTCCCGGTGGCGGGAGGGGCGGTGCACGTCGCCGCTATTATAGGGTAACCTTCCCCTCTCTCCCCATCTGATTTCAGTGTCATGGCCCCCACCGCAGCCGAGGCGGTCAGCGCCTACTCCTACCGCATCCGTATCACCTGATCAACGCCCTGCCATAGTGGCCAGCGGCGAGGCCTGCGTGTTCTGCGGCGATGTGTGCTGCCGTCCTCAAGTGCGTGTGCGAGGGAAAATCCTTCTTCACCTACAGTTATTTTTCTTCCTTGTGGACTTCATATTTTCGTTGCATTTTCTCTCAGATATATTTCCAAGATACATGAAATGATGTGGATGGTGGACTTTCAGGTGATACGTGCAGCAAGAACATATCCCCATCGTTCTCATTGATTTGCACAGTTGTGACTTTGACTTGATCTGCATCAGTCTCGGTGTGCCTCCAGCATCTGTAGCGTGTGTCTGATAATGTGATGCTAACCTTTAATTTGTTTTTGTTTTCACAGTTGGTGGAAGGGGCCTCGAGATCTCCAAGTTGGAGAAGAAGAGGTCCTCTGCGGCAGGCAAGGGAAAGGGCACTAGGTGATCCGTTCTTCTCTGTTAATCTCTCATGGATTTTGGATATTTTCAAGGAGTCGATCACTTGTGTGGAGAATTGGCTACATGCTGATCGGTTGGATGGAAAGTGATTGCGCTGAGCTGATAATGCCTTTTCTGTTTAATAGCCGGAGTATGATGACATTCAGTAAGCAATTATCTTTGTAGTCCCATGAGTTGGTGCCTATATGATTAAGTTGTGGTGCATGTATGAATCACTAGGATGCTCATTAAGATCAACATAAGTTATTCAGACTTATTTGTGGATCTCAACTAAGATAAGCTTACTTGCAAAGTATATGCCAATATATATTAAGAGAACATCTGTTTGCATGGTATTTGCAGCAATCAAATTATTGTGGTTATTTCAGTTCCAAGAACATAAATAATCACTTGAGATAATTTACATGTGAAGCAGTGTAGTTGTATATAGGACATGCAAGTGAGAAAAGGAGTAAGTCAACAATTATGAACCAGAGGTCATATTTGATTGGTCAAGGTTTGCTTTTTCATTGCTCTTGTTTCTTTGATGTACATCCGGAGGCATAACAGGTTCTTACACCAGATATATTGGAACCATATATATTAGAAGTGCTCGCCTGTCCCTGTACATACTTTTAATGGGCTCTGATTAATCTCCATTGTGCCGCAAAATTAAGTGGTTAGCAAGAATATACCCACCTTTTCATATTTACGACTATGGCATCATGTTACGCTTTTTTTGGGTTGTCTAACATTGTTTTACCATCAGCCTCTCATGTTTCCACAAGTCACCGATGATCTGCTGTTAGCCACCTGCACATTTGAACTTACCCTTTGCATATGCACATGAATGACCAGTACTGAAATAAACTGCCTTCCTAGGTTATAAATTCGGTTTCAATGAAATCCAAATTTGAGTCTCTGTCAACCCGAACCCTTAAGCCTCATTTGTACTCACGGAAGACCAAACTTATGATTATTTTTTGTTTGAATTATATTTCCATAGGATAGCCTCGGATTTAAGGAGATGGACTTTGACAAAATTTGACGACCAATTATCATCTAATTAATTTTGTATATTCACATGTCTACATGTCAAGATGAATAACGAGGTTCCAAATGATTGAAAATATGGTGTTTGTTAACTTACCCATTATTCCCCTTTTTGTGTCCTCTATACAACAAGAGTAGCAATGTAATATGTTAGTCTTAAATTTTTTTCCTGTAAATATTGTTGTTCTTTAAGGGCACATACACTACTTTGTTTCCTAGATGGCAATCCAATATAATGATGCCATTAGTTAATTTGCTAATTATAATAGGAATTTAGTTCTGATAATATGATTTTAGGAGATTCAGTATGCATAGTAAAACAACGATTCCGTGGCAATACACTCTATTTAACTTTTGAGTTAATTAACTAAACATAGAGAATATCGATTAAGCTAATTTTGTCTTTTGCACTAACCTGCAGTTGTTGGCCCCTTACCACTTGCATTATATCTGTTCATTAAATAGTATAACTATTTTGAATATTCGTGTTTAATACTTTACAAGTTTATGCAAACGCCGCCCTCTTAAGTCGGTTAGTTCAGGTTCCCTTGTATTTGTATAATGTACTATTGACATGCCATGGGAGTTGGCTAATTGCGAGACATATTCTTTTAGTTATATATGTCTATTTATGAGATTAATAAAGTGCTCATGGTGATTCAGATTACATACATGTGGGCCAGCAAATGCAGTGATCCATGTAGGGGCTCACTCTATTGGTTTATCATTCATCTACCGGTTAATTGACCATAGAAAGGTCATGGCATTAATAGGATATATTTTGCTCTTTTCCTTTACAGAAGAGATTATTATCGGGCTAACAATGAGTCAATACATAGCTTGACAGAATGATTCAGATTAACTAAATGAGGGAGTTTATTTGTAGCTTCTAGCCCTACATAAAAATGGCTAATGGTTCAATTCCTCATTTGATGTTATTTCGTTATTCTCCATCTATATTATACCAAGATGATGCCCTTGAGCAAGTGAGAGAAGTAGATCATCTGCTCAAGCTCACAGTTGGATGAACTGAAAGGTTTTATCTTTCTGAAAATTTCTTTCTACTTTGTAAGGGGCGGTAAAAGCAAGCACTCTTAAGGCTCAGTTTCCTCTAACCCAGTGGCAGCACGTGGATGCTTTCATTTTATGTGTTCATGCTAGCTGAACCAAAAACTTAATTATGTGTTCCTTCTACCTAATTGTGCCTTCACAGTTCTTGTGATGATTGATTGTGAGTGTTTGTTTGATGATCTCTATCTAAGATTTGCAATTGATGTAAGATGTGCCCTGCCACAGTTTTCTGAAGTAACTATGCAACTTCAGGGCGAGGCACTTTTTTTATTTAGAAGTTGATATATTTGTAGTAAACTTACTGCTGTTAGTATGTGTGAACTTATTGCTACCGCAAATCATTTCAGTAAATTAGTATTGACATTATCTCCTACTGCCAATCAGGGCATTATTTCTGCTGCATGCTCAAGTGTTTCCACATCTTGGTTTGATGATATAGGCTACTTATTGTTCGTTCATTGTAGGCAAAGGCGTAGCCAGGTTGGAGACACGTCCCGGGCCAACAGCCTAGCTACAGTACTAAACAATGTTGAATAGTGTTTCTGATGCTACAGTCAACGAACAGACAAGCTGCCACACCCCAGGCCATGGCCCTGGTAGCCTGGGGCCTACATAATACTGAAAATGGAGCAGATGACCGATGTTCACGCTCTGTTTTGGGGCTTTTGTCTTTCATGAAATTGCATCTGTTACATTCATGAAAGAGAGTAGCCATTCTTGCGTAGTCGTCCAAGGGTTTAAGCAGGTATACTGCCTATGATGTCTTATTCTGCGGTGTACCAATTGAGCACCAACTCTGTTAGGCCGAGTGCTTGACTTTTTATCACGAAGGCAAATACACATGTCCTCATGATGAGAATGAGCTCGATCACAAATACTATGAATGAGCTTAATCAAAGCCTATCTTTACAGTGGCATTAAGATATTATTGTGCTACACACTGTACATTGGTTACATCGCATATCTTGAGAAATGAACAAATACATCACATATTTTCAGTTGTTTTGTTTTTACGATTGCGTTTTTTAAACCCACCAAAAATTTGTGTGAGAAGCCTAGAAATATGCGTCGAGCATAACTAAAGCCCACAACCAGGCGACCAACCATGATATGACCGCTTAAAAGTGACCACTCGAATGAAGAACGGCGCAGCAAAGCGCGCAACACCATCTAGTTGTTGTTCTAAGTTGATCAAAGACGCATGCCATCAGAGCAGAGTTGCGAAGAAAACTCCACCCACAACTTTTGTCAGACGAGTGTACACTCTCATTAAGTGTGTTGCTCATGCTTTACGTTGGTATATCATGGAAGTGTTTAAGGTACCTCTTTTTGGTTTGCGATAAACTCACTAGGATGGTGAGAGGATATTATTGGGGGGCTGAGAAGGGAAAAGGAAACGGAACTACTGCACGGACGATTTTTGGCTGAACGATACATGCAGGATAGCTAATCCAAGGGCCTACGGCTGTTCAGAATTGCTAATCGATGGTGTGAGGAGCCATGTGGTGCATGTATCGGCTAGCAATCGTCGTCATGGCAAGCTATTAATTAGGGAAAAGTATATTTTTAGTCACTCAACTCTTTCGAAAGTGTAGAAATGGCCCTTAACTCTGAAACCAGCAAAACTTAGTCCTTCAACTTTCAATACCGGATAAGTTTAGTCCCTCCTGTTGCTCCAAGTGGTTTTTTGTTGACGTAGCGTGATATTTGACTCAAACCAACAATATTTGACTCAAACTAACAATATTTGTCCTTACACCATATCTATCCAATTTTTTTCACTTTGATTTCTGCTCTTTATATGTCTCACTTACCTGCGGACCCCACGTGGAAGGAGCATCTTCAACCTCTAAATCACACCACACCACAACACTGATGCAAGGACAAAAAAACTGCTGGGAGAAAGTACTTTAAAGGGCAGATAAACTGCCGGGACAGTGTTTCTCCCGGCAAATAGAACCGCCACGAGAACGGCTGCCGGGGATTACATCTCCCGGCAGATAAAATTTTCCCGGCAGTTTCTTTGCCCTTGTCCATCTCTTTGCCGGCAGTCCACCTTCTCCCGGCAGATTGGTCAGGTAATCTGAAACTACAATTACCAGCAGTTGAACTGCCGAGACAAGCATGTTTGCCCGGCAGTTATTATGCCAGCACGTTGGTTTCACTACCAAACTGTTCTGGGCATCCCTATCCATTCACTATGTTCAAGCAATCATGACATAACATACGTACACTTCATCAATCAAAGTAACATATAGGCCGGCGCCTCATCAAAACCTTAAAGTTTAATCGATAAACATACGGAGATTGTTCCACAAAAGGAGTACATTTATGTTTTTTTTAGGATCACATCACCCTTTATTGCTTAAAACATGTTCGGAATGTCATCAGAGACAAAAGACAGAATGCAGTCTGGTGGCATATTCAGCCAAACCTTACATAAACCTAAACACACGCCCTCTCTAGCTAGAGCATGGGCAGCTTTATTCCTACTTCGTTGCACCCAAGTTACCTTGGAGGCTTCTTTTTCTTCCCACCACGAGCTTTCTCCATCACACATCATGGTAGGACTAGGGTTCCTACCAGGCCTTCGGCGTAGATTGTACGGACAGGGAGGAGGGGGACGAGGGCTGGAGCGAGCGCGCCGGCGAGCAGGCGCCGTCGCGGCTTAGGGTTTGGGGCGGCGGCGGTGAACAGGTGGCGGCTAGGGTTCCGGCTCCTTGGGGAGCCGGGCAACAGAAGATTATAATATCTTTATTGCTTAATCTCAAACGGTGTCTTACAACTAGTATTTATAACTTTAGCCTAAGATAACTTGTGGGCCAAGCCCCTAATACTAATGCCCGGTGGGCCTCTTCCGGTTGTAGACCAAACCGGTCATAACATCTCTCCCCGCCTGCGCAAACAGCTCGTCCTCGAGCTGAAAGTCTAGATAGTGTTGGCGGAACTCATCACGCTGCTCCCAAGTAGCCTCCTCCTCCGGAAGGCCCGCCCACTGGACCAGGACGAACCACACTCCACGACGGAGCTGCGCCTGTAACACCTTTGCCGGCTCTGGAAGAATGCGACCATCGGCGGTTGGAGGAAGCGCCGGAGGAGCCGCCGGTGGCTCGCCACGGAAAGGCTTGAGCAGCCCCACATGGAAGACGTCGTGGATGCGAGCGTGGGCTGGAAGCTGAAGACGATAGGCCACCTTCCCAATGCACTCCAAGATGGGGAAGGGCCCGGCGTAGCGAGGGCCGAGCTTGCGCTTCGTGCGCGGGTCGAGTGACTGCGTAGAGCGGTGGAGAAGACGCAGCCACACCCAGTCGCCCACCGCGAACTCCGCCTCGCGATGATGATCGTCGTAGTAGTGCTTGGCCAGCTGCTAGGCCTGAAGGAGATGCTGACGGACCTCAGCAAGCATCTCATCACGGGTGCGGATAAGGTCACCCGCAACCTCCGTCCGAGCCGTCTCCGGGTCCACCGGAAGTATAGGCGGGGGTGGTCGACCATAGACCACCTCAAACGGCGTAGCACGCAGGGCGGAGTGATAGGAGGTGTTGTAGCAGTACTCCGCCCAAGAGAGCTAGTCCACCCAAGCTCGAGGCCAATCACCTGTCACACAACGCAAATACATGGCAATGACCTTGTTAACCACCTCGGACTGACCGTCCGTCTGAGGATGGAACGCCGTGCTCAGGCGGAGCTGGACGCCCGCCATCCTGAAGAGGTCGCGCCAGACATGGCCCGTGAACACCGGGTCCCGATCACTGACGATCGAAGCGGGGAACCCGTGGAGACGGACGATGTTGTCGAAGAAGGCCCGGGCCACGGACGCCGCCGTGTACGGATGGCCGAGCGCGATGAAGTGGGCGTACTTGGAGAAGCGGTCGACCACCGTGAGGATGACCGACTTGCCGCCCACCTTGGGAAGGCCCTCGATGAAGTCCATGGAGATATCCGCCCAGACCTGAGACGGCACCTCCAAGGGCTGAAGTAACCCAGCCGGCCTCAGGGTCTCCGTCTTGTTGCGCTGGCATGTCTGACAAGACCGAACCCAGTCGCGGACCAGGGCTCGATCGCCAGGGATGTAGAAGTCGGCGCGAAGACGATGGAGGGTTTTCTGCACACCCTCATGACCCGCCGACTGGGCGAGCTGTAATACCTGGTGACGGAGATCATCATGCGCCGGAACAAAGATCCGGCGCCCATGGAGAAGCAATCCGCCAGAGAACCGCCAGGGCTCCTCCAGGTCGCTGGCCGCGAGCTGCTGCTGAAGAAGGACGGCGTCGTCGGCCGTCGCAGTCGCGCGGCGAATGTCGGCGAAGAGACCGAACGTCGGTCCGGAGCGGATGCACAGGGCCGCCCCCGCGGACTCGTCGGCGGAGGGAGCGAGGTCGGAGTCGTGACGGGACAGCGCATTGGCCACGGTGTTAAGGCGGCCCGACCGATACTCGACGGAAAAGTTGAAGCCGAAGAGCTTGCTGATCCACTGGTGCTGCGGCACGGTCGACAGTCGTTGGTCCAGCAAGAACTTCAGGCTGCAGTGGTCCGTACGAATGTGGAAGGACCGTCCCCATAAGTACGGCCGCCAATGGCGAACGGCCTGCACAAGGCCAATGAGCTCCCGCTCGTATGCCGCCAGCTTAAGATGGCGCGGAGCGAAAGGCCGGCTGAAGAAGGCGAGGGGCCCCTCGCCCTGATGAAGCACGGCGCCGAAACCCGCGCCCGAGGCGTCACAGTCCACCACGAACGGGCGGTTGAAGTCGGGCATCTGGAGGACGGGGCCCGTGGTGAGGGCCCCCTTGAGGGCCTTGAATGCCGCCGTCGCCTCGTCGTCCCAGGCGAAAGCGTCGCGGCGGAGCAACCGCGTGAGGGGCGCCGCGATGAGGCCGAACTCCCGGATAAATTTCCGGTAGTAGCCTGCGAGGCCGAGGAACCCGCGAAGAGCCCGCGGCGAGTGAGGCGTTGGCCATGCGGAGACGGCCGCCACCTTGTCGGCGTCCATAGCCACCCCGTCGGCCGAGATGACATGGCCGAGGTAGGCGATGGTAGGCGTCCCGAACGAGCACTTTGAGCGCTTAAGGTGGAGGTGGTGTGTCCGAAGCTCGTTGAAGACGATGGCGACGTGCTGGAGGTGCTCGGCCCAGGTGGCGCTGTAGATAAGAATGTCATCAAAGAAAACAAGTACAAACCGCCGTAAGTAGGGCCAAAGGACGTCGTTCATCAGGGCCTGGAAAGTCGTCGGGGCGTTGGCGAGGCCGAAGGGCATCACCAAAAACTCGAAGTGGCCATGGTGGGTGCGAAACGCCGTCTTGGCGATGTCGTCCGGATGCATACGCACCTGATGATAGCCCGACCGGAGATCGAGCTTGGTGAAGAAGCGCGCCCCATGGAGCTCATCCAAGAGCTCGTCGACCACCGGTATAGGGAACTTGTCCTTGAGCGTGAGCGCGTTCAGGGCGCGGTAGTCGATGCAGAAACGCCACGTGCCGTCCGACTTGCGGACGAGAAGCACCGGCGCGGAGAAGGGCGACGTGGAGATCCGGATGATGCCCGCGGCGAGCATAAGGGCACACTGTCTCTCCAACTCATCCTTCTGCAGCTGAGGGTAGCGGTAGGGTCGAACCGCCACAGGGGTGGAGCCCAGCAAGAGGTGAATACGATGGTCGTACACCCGGGCGGGCGGAAGGCCCCGTGGCTCGTCGAAGAGGTTGTTGTGCTGCTGCAGAAGGGGCTCCAGCAGGGGGTGCTCGGCCTCCGAGGACGCGGCGGCCAGCTGGAGGTGTGCCACGGCCGGCGCGGCGCCCCCAAGGCCGTCCCACCGGATTCGGCGGCCCAGCCGCCAAAACATCGTCGTCAGCGCGTCGAAGTCCCACAGGATGGGACCGAGGGTCTGGAGGAAATCCACACCGAGGATGAAGTCGAAGCAGCCGAGGTCGATCCCTGCACAGGTAATGGAGAAGTGTTCGCCACCGATGGAGAGGGGAACGTCGCGGGCGAACCCATGACACCGAAGGCGATCGCCGTTCGCCACCGTGATCCGAAGGCGCTCCCCGCCCGTCGTCGGAAGGGCTAGACGACGCATGGTCGCCTCGGGCAGGAAGTTATGGGTGGAGCCGGTATCCAACAGGGCCACTAGCCGCTCGCCCTGGATCGTCACCGGCAACAGCATGGTCCGCTCGTCACGGATGCCGGCGAGAGCATGGAGGGAGACGACGAACGCCGTCGCCGTGGAATCCGCGGGGGTGTCCTCAGCCGCCGCGGTTGGCGGTGGCGCGTCGGTCGGGTCGTCCGCCTCGGTGTAGTCAACTGTCTCCAAGTAGAATAGGCGGGGGCAGACATGGGTCGGCGTGTAGGGCTCATCGCAGTTGAAGCAGAGGCCCTGACGGCGACGCTCCTGCTGCTCGGCCGGTGATAACCGGCGGAAGGTTCGTGTGGTGGCCGGGGGTGCGGCCGTCGCGGCTGGAGAAGACCGACCCGGCGCTGGTGGAGTCGGCGCTGGTCGACTGGGCTGGCGGCCGCCCCGTCCGGGCGGTTGCGGCAGTGCCTGGGCCCGCTGCTCGAAGGCCCGGGCGTAGTACATGGCCGTCTGGAGGTCGGGAGGATCCCGTAGCTCGACGTCCACGCGAATATGGTCCGGCAGACCGCCCACAAATAACTCGGCGCGCTGAATCGCGGAGACGCCCGGCGCGTGGCACGCCAGGGCCTGGAAGCGGTCGGCGTAGTCCTGCACCGTGGATGTAAAGGGTAAGCGGCCGAGGGCCGCCAGTCGGCTCCCGCGGATAGGGGGGCCGAACCGGAGGAGACAGAGCTCCCGAAAGCGCTCCCACGATGGCATGCCGCCCTCGTCCTGCTCGAGGGCGTAGTACCAGGTCTGCGCAGCGCCCCGGAGATGATAGGACGCGAGCCAGGTACGATCCGAAGCGAGCGTCCGCTGCCCCCAAAAGAACTGCTCGCACTGGTTGAGCCAGTTGAGGGGGTCCTCCGTGCCCTCGTACGTGGCGAAGTCCAGTTTGGCGAACCGAGGTGGTGTCGGGCCGCCGTGCCCGGGGTTTGCTGCAGCCGACGGCAGCGCATACGCCGGTTCGGGGACCTCCGGGAAGTAGTTCGCCGAACTGGAGGGGCGATCGAACTGACGGGAGGGCGTCGGGTGTTCCGGCGCGGTGGTATAGACCGGACCCGGAGACGAGCCGGCCGCCCACGCGGGGATCGGCGATGGCGACGGCGGGAACCGCACCTGGTGCAGGGGCCGGCCGGTGGGTCTGGATGCGGGCGGCCCGACTGTAGCCGGTGGCGGCGCCTGGTGGTGCTGCGCCTCGGCCAGCGTCGTGGTGGCCGGCGGTGGCGCCGGCAGAAACTGCTGGGGAGGCCCCCCCAGCGGCGTGGTGGCGGCCGGCCATAACGGCCAAGGCGCCCCCGCGGACGGGTATGCTGCAGCAGCAGCGGCGTCCGGGGCGGCCCGCCGTAGGGCGGCTGGACGGCCGGGGCAGGCCACTGGAGCGCCGGCGGCCCGTAGGCGGTGGTGGCGGCGATCGGCGGCGGGGGCTAGTTCCCCGCGAGGTAGAGGCTAATGCCTTTGACCGCCTGGACGAGCTCCCGCAGGGTGCCCGACATCTCCTCGGGCGAGAGGATGGGAGGCGGCTCCGCCGTGGTGGCGGCCGGCGCTTGGAAGGTGTCGACCCCGGAAGTGATCGCCGCCATCGGCGCTGATGTGGTCGTCGGCAGCGGAAGGGGGGCGGTGGAGTTGGGCAGCGGCGGCGGTGATGGAGGGAGCGACATGATCGGCCTGGTGTCTCTGGATACCAAATTGGTAGGACTAGGGTTCCTACCAGGCCTTCGACGTAGATTGTACGGACAGGGAGGAGGGGGACGAGGGCTGGAGCGAGCGCGCCGGCGAGCGGGCGCCGTCGCGGCTTAGGGTTTGGGGCGGCGGCGGTGAACAGGTGGCGGCTAGTGTTCCGGCTCCAGCCGGGCAACAAAAGATTATAATATCTTTATTGCTTAATCTCAAACGGTGTCTTACAACTAGTATTTATAACTTTAGCCTAAGATAACTTGTGGGCCAAGCCCCTAATACTAATGCCCGGTGGGCCTCTTCCGGTTGTAGACCAAACCGGTCATAACACATCACCTCCACCAACCACCACATGCATCATGTCTTTTATAACTTTGTTCACTACTGCATGCTCATATAGTCAAGAAAATAAGTAGTCACGAGTTAAGACTTAAGACACAATGATATTAACAAGAAATTGTGAATATGTGACATAAAACCTTAATGGGATTTATGCTGCATATTCAATATCACTGTGAGAATTAGCATTTGTTGTGCCACTCTTGTCTCGCTCTCTTGTCGACTTTGCCTCCGACCAAGAACGAGTCGCGTTCTCTCACTTTTTTCCATCTCCTTGCGGGTTGTCTATGTCCATTCTCTTATCAGCTTTGCGGCCGCCCTTTATAGAGTCAAATTCTAATCTCCCTGTGGTAGTGGTTTCCAAGAGAGGATTGTCCCGTATTACATATGTGAAATATATAGTTACAAGCAAGTAAATTTATCAAACAGGAAACAACTATTTTGTTGATTCTCAAGCATGAACTGACAAAATCAACTCCGCCGAGATAGCTAACGGATCCGGACATTATACGAAAGAAAGGCATTGTTTGCATACCATTCTTTCATTTGAAATACTGAGAAATGATAAAAGAGATTGGGGGGGGGGGAGGGGTGGGCACAAAAATTAAACCAATAAAGAAACTACTTTCACAGTGCAATCAGACAACTATTGCCTCATTGTGTAGCTCGTTGTGCCACACACCCTTCACTGACGAATCTCCTGTGCAGTACCTTTTAAGGTTTCTGGTTCCATTCTTCTCGGAGTGTTGTTTCCATGTTCCTTTAAGATAATATTACTCAAACCTGCAGGGGTAATCTGATATAGAACCAATTATATAGAAATCGTGTGATGCAATTTGGGTACACACGGCCATGAACGAATAGGGAAGAATAAAAAAATCAAGTGCATAATCCTGAAACTAAGATCAGTTTTCTCCTACGATTAAATAACTCACTTGTATGACACACCAACAATAAAACCACCACTAAATTTTTGGTCTGGCGGTGGCCTGTGATGATGACCCAGAGTTACAATAGAACTGTGATATAATTACCACCATGTTGGTATGTACAGTCTACAACATGTACATGGAATGGTAATGAGGGTGCAAAAAGGAGTAAAGTGGATCCTTGTACATCTTTTTTTTTTTTTGCGCAAATGGATCCTTGTACATCTAGGTATCTACATACATCTAAGTAGAATTCACATATCCTGTAAGTGTGTAAGGCTGAACCAAAATGCAGGCCATCAGTACACTATACTGAGAGGTGGATTATGTAAGAGTATTGACACCTCAGCAATGAACATGCAACAATTTCATATTATCGACTTAAAGGTGTTGATAATAAGTACATAATAAATGAGAGGCTCGGCATCGGAAAACTCGCAGATGGTAACAAGGAGACAGGGGTTGTGAGCCTTGTCCCTGACGTCTCCGCATTCTTCTTCAACTGCTCAAGCGAATCTGATCACTATTAAAACCCAGCAACATAGGAGAGGAACCAACTTTAGAAAGAGAAGGTAACTAAAAGGAAGAAGAGAGCTACAAAGTCACACATACCATTGCGGACAGACACTGTAGTCTTGTTTCCCGCAGAAGACTATGTTTTCACACTTTGTGGACCAATCTCTCAATATTTCGTGCATGTGTTGTCTATCTGTCAATATGCCAACATAATGAGATGTCATATAATTATATAAACAAAGTGGCTCGGGTATTAATCTTTTATTGTTAGGAGGAACAGATTAAATACAAGAATACAATATTTTATAGTTCTAAGCATGCCTGATCTATCAGAGTGCATACCTGGCTGTAAGTAACATCAATGAATTTGACATCCACGGATATGAATATTCTCTTGCTTTCTTTCCGAACGTTCTGTAAGAATGTTCACAAGGTCGATGGCAAAATATGCCCTACACCATCACAACACAAAGTAACATTACATCAATTTTGGGCACAAAACTTCATCAGAAATATGAGAGGCAACCAATAAACAAGGAAAAGGAAGCAAAAGCTCGTTCCGGCAATGATGACAAATTTATGAAACATATTGTATATATCTTTGCTCCATTAGTATTGCACTGCTTAACTCACCACGTTTGAAAATCCTAGCATCACTCATAATTTGTCGTGCTTCAAGGGGCTTACAATTTCTAAATTCGACATTGGCCTTTTGTCAACATCCATCTTCCTTCAACCCATCTTCCTTCAGCTACATGCCGTGAGGTTCAATCAAGGATCTGTAAACTGGAAAAAAATAGTGAACTGAAGCAATTACCATGATACATTAGAGTTAGAGGACATGCAGCAATTACCATGATACATTAGAGTTAGAGGACGTGCACTAACTTCTCTTCTCAAGCTAGCGCTCCTAATCATGCTCAAACATAAGTCATATGAAAGAAGTAATACCTGATGAATTATATCGCCATACGTTGCTGCCCCTGCTTCATACTTCTTGCAATTTGCATGGTAGCTGCTACTCGCCACTGCCTCGCCTTACTGCTGCTACTCGCTACCACCGCCCCAAAGTGCAGATGTTGCCGCTCGCCGCCTCATCTTACTGCTGTTGCCTGCCGCCCTGTAGTGCAACTGGAGGCGAATATACTTGATGTTGAGAAAAACAACATTCGTGGCACACACATATCTTCTCTATATTGTCAGCCCACGTGCTTGTTTGCCTATACGCGAATATACTTGATGTTGAGAAAAACAAATTCATCTGCAAATGTTAGTTCGTCCACATCAATTAATCCAGAGACCAAATTAGTGCGGCAACGGGTACAGTTGATTCCAATGACGAATAATACGGCTACTTCTTAGTTCCCTCATATACCTGGCTTGTAAAGCAACTGGGACCAAACACCCTGTGTGAAAAGGGCAAGAAAGAAGAACAATTTTAGAAAGTTACTTCAAAATTAAATCAATACAACTTCTTGCTCTGCTTACCGGCCAACACGAGCGGTTGCTGTCGGATCCCCTGTTCTTCTCATTTGACTCGCTCCCACCAGCGTCATACATTGATCTGGACATGATGCCTAACATCTTGACCTCCCGCCGTCTTCAAGCCTCGACTGCGCAATGGTGACGAATGCGACCAGCGACCTGCCTCCCGCATCCTCTCCAGGCCAGCCACGGTGCTGCTAGGCGAACTCATGGGCTCCTATGGCTCTGCATCTGAGCGCTCATGGGCACTGCTTGGGTTCGGACCACAAAAATACAGCGAACAGGGATAGAGAGAAGCCCGTGGAACCCGTGGGGTATCGGCGTTGCAGTAGCACTACGCGGCGGAACCTGCACCCCGCCTGCCTCCCTGATGGCGCTACACCCTCGTGACGTCCCTCTTCCCTCCCCCTGTCACCACCATCCCGACAACGACGCCGCCACAAACCGTCCTCCCCTCTCCTCCATGGATCTAGCGGCGGAGCGAAATCGCTATTCTCCGGGACGTCGTGACGGTGAAGACCGCTAGGAGGCCGAGGATGGTGGGAGAGGGATGCGCCTTCGGCGTTGTGGGCATCATGGTAGGGGTCGGGAGATTACATACATCGGCTACCAGGGCGGCGACGGGGTGCCGTGCTTGAACGCTTAACTGCGCGGTAGTCCTCCACGCTCTCGCCCTCCGACGTGTAGTTGCTCTGGTCCCCATCCCCGTCCCCTCCGCCGCTGCCTCCACCTCCATCCCCTTCTGGAAGTCTGGATCTAGCCATCTGGGCACCCGGAGAGGCGGTGGCGCATGGCGGGATTGTGGGGATGCGTGGAGGGGGGAGGTCATGGCTGGCGAGGCGCCGGCCGATGGGAATCTTCAGGCGGGGTCGTCACGGAGGTGCAGCGTTGTTGGTTGAGGCTGCATCGCGGGAGGAGAGGCACTCGAGGCCGCCGTCCGCCGAGGTGGGAGGCGCCAGAGGGGAGACGGCGGTTGCAGGTGCGAGGCTAGGGATTGGAGAGGGCGGGTGTGAGCGTACGGTCGACCGCCGGGTGGCGTTGGTGCGGCGGCTAGGGTTTGCAAGGGACGAGGTGATGGAGGTGTGCGTAGCGTCCGTCGGGTTAGGGAGAAGGAAACGTCAAATAAGCACGCCTAGTGCGGGATCTATTTTTGAACACAATACATACGCAAGCGCTTATATACACGCGCATACACTCACCCCTATAAACGCATACACGCACACCCTACCCCTATGAGCACCTCCGAAAGACTGAGCCGGCATATCATCTTGAAATTTACGAAGTCACCGTAGGCACCTCGTCGTCGACGGGAACGTCTCCTCCCACTGAATGTGTGTCGCCGGAAATCCTGAAATAAATCCAGGAATAAATGCGAGCACCAGGACTTGAACCCTGGTGGGCTGGGGATACCACAGTCCCTCTAACCATCTAACCACAGGTTGGTTCGCGCCTAGTGCGGGATCAAAGGAGCTAAGTATGGAAAGGGATCGGTGGGAAAAATAAATCAGAGAGAGAGGTGATCTGTATGGAAGGTAATCTCATGTATATGGTATTATTTCTAAATTTTTATTTACCAAATATTTACATGATTGAATTCAATCGACACCTGACAAAGCAAGCACGAATAAATGGAAAGAGGATCGGACGCGATTCGGTTTTAACGTGGGAGAGATGGTGGGAGGGGGGACGAAAAATAACCGGTTGAAAAAACCGGACGAAAGTGGTGGGACGAAAAAAACCCATGGAGGCTATTCTACCAACTGAGACATTAGGAGTAGAGATAAGATAGAAGCTCATAAAAGAAGCGCTTATAATTAAGTAGCAGGATGAATTAGAATGAGCAGAGTATCTATACATATGTTTTGATTAGTACACATTGATCAGAATATCCAATTTCCCTTCCATACACAAGACTTCAAGTAGTGTCGGCGTTCTGAGAACCAGGGTACCCAGACTTGCCTGCCTGCGGCCCATAGCGTGGCTTCTTCGACGGCCTGGTACGGCCCATCTGCAAGGCCATCAAGACAAGACCATCGCGAGGAGCCAAGCCTCGGGCCTCCTCCAGGGCACGGTTACAAGCCTCCCGCGACGCCGCAAGGGTGCGCTCGTTCTGCAAGCGAACAAGGTTGATGGCGACTTTCAGTTGGCGCCATTCGTGCGCCAGGCGAAGGCCCTCCGCCTCAAGACGCGTGTCGACGTCGGCAAGCTCCGTCCCAAGACGGCCTAGCTTGCTCGTCGCTTCCCGGAGAAGGTCATGACGGACGGCGCTGCGCCCGCGTGCTAGCTCCAATGCTCGGCCGGGCCCTTCCTCCGCGCCCCGGTCGGTTGGAGGGGCGCGTGATGACTCCCCCGTCTCCAGTGGGGGACTGGGGGCTCGAGCTCCTTCGACCGCTCCCCCGGCACGGGGCAGGGCATGGTACGGGCCTGCCCGGCTGCTTGAAGATGGAGCCGTCGCACGGATCGCACAGCCGCCAGCAAGAACCAGCGGGGGAGCCCTCGGCACAGCCTCCGTGCCCCAGAGGCCGCTCCGGAAGAAGGACGCCGGGAGTGCAGGCCTGCGGGGCCTCGACTCGTGTACAGACGGCACCACGTGCGCAGCCGCCTGGCTCGTGAGGCCTAGGGTCGCGACGGGACCGGAGGCCTCCGGAGGTCACGCTCGCCCCCGCAATGGAATGGATCCTGAGGGGCAAAAGTCAGAAGAAGACGCGATGTGCAAAAGTCAAGGAGGGCAGGGTACTTACTCATCCATGGCTATCCACTTCCTCTTTTTTAGGGTCCTTGGGATAGGGCCGCAGCGGCTCCCGATCCCCTTCCTCTTGCGGGATGCCCCGAGATTAAGAGGGGACTCACTGGGGACCGGCACATAGCCCTTCACGACGGAGATAGCGGCTGCATCCGCGGGCGGTGCTCCTCCCTCGCCGCCGGTAGGGTCAGGGGCGGCCGCCTCAGGAGCACATGGTGGTGCCCGCTCCCCAGCGGCCACCTCAGGAGCATGTGGTGGCACCCGCCCCTCAGTCGCCACCTCAGGAGTGCTAGGCGGTGCTCGCTCCCCCACAACCACCTCACGAGCGCGCTCCGCCGGGCCTTCATGCACGGGAGTCACCAAGAGGGGGTTGTCGCGATGCCCCTCATGGCCCTCGGGGAGCAGCCCCCACTCGTCGAAGCGTGCCATCTTCTCGGCGAAAGCTCTCCCGTTCAGGCAGTTGTACAAGGGACATCCCTCAGGAGGAAGCGCGGCGGGCGAGTCGCCAGTCAGGAGGTGAAGCACCCCGCGCAGCGTGTTGGAGGGGAGCGAAGGCACCTGGAGCCTCATGGGGTCGTCAGGGCCGGTGAAGGCCCACATCGGGCGGGTATGGCGCTAGAGGGGAGCGATGCGCCGCCGGATGTACTCCCTCACCACCATCGCCGTCGTCACCCCCGCCTCCTTCAGCTTGGCCAGCCTGGACAAGATGCGCGCGATCCGCGGGTCAGCAAGCTCCACGTGCTCCCAACCGGAGCTCGGTTCCACCGGCGCCGACGGGATGAGGAGTAGGGGGCTGTGCGCAGCAGCATCGATGTACACCCATTGCTTCCGGAACCCCCTCGCATCTAGTTGGAGCATGAAGTCGATGCCAAAGCCTGCAGTCGCCGCCACCGCCCGAAGTGACACGCACCCCGAGCGCTGCTTGCCGTCGACCAACTGGAGAGAGAAGAAGTGGCGGAGCAAGGCCACGGACGGGGCAACGCCCATGAAGGCCTCGCATAGGAATGCGAAAGTGGAGAGGAGGACGACGGATCCGGGATCCAGATGCAGCACATGGATTTGGTAGTGCGAGAGCACGGCGTTGAAGAAATCGGAGAATGGAGGCAGCAGGCCGGCGAGAAGGGCGTGGAGATGAAGAGGGACCTCGGTGGCCTCCATGTTAGCCAAACTCCGGGAGGTAGGCCAGATCTTCGTTGCCTTCCACTCGTTGGAATCGGCGGCAATGGCATGCCGGACCTTAACCAGCCCCTCCTGGTTGATCACCGTGGACCGGCCCAGCGCTGGTTCCGGCACCGGCGAGGGCTCCGCGGCCGCAGGGGTCCTGCCTTTCTTCTTCCTAGGAGCCATGGTGGCAAGGTGGATAGGAGCTATCGCGGAATCTAGCGAGGAGGGCGCAAGTTCGCAAATAGAAGGAAAGGCAGAAGGCAAGCGCGCAGCGAGGCAATGATGGCTTGGGTGCGTGCACCAGGCAGTTGTCAAGTCCGAGCAGTTGCCGAGGCAGCGTGGGGAAGCAGAGGCGCCCACGTCTCATCAAGCGCCATGCGTCAGCCTGGCCGCAGACGATTGGGGCCCACGGCTCTTTGCCCTTGCCTTTGGCTTCGCCTCGAAGCCAAGTCCGAGCGCGCCTTGGGCCCGGGGGCTACTGTCGGCGTTCTGGGAACCAGGGTACAGACTTGCCTGCCTGCGGCCCACAGCGTGGCTCCTTCGACGGCCTGATACGGCCCATCTGCAAGGCCATCAAGACAAGACCATCGCGAGGGGCCAAGCCTCGTGAGGCGGATGACGCCAAGACCCCCTGAGGGAGCGGCCTCCCCAGGTTGCCTCCTGAGGAGCGGATATTTCTATGCAGGTACTCAACCTCCTGAGGTTGTGATGACGCAAGCCATGACGACCAAGGCAGGCGGGCGCCAGCGGGCGCAGAGAAGGCAGTTTCCTCTTTGGTGCTAAGGAGGCAAGCGCAGGCGTGGGTTCCCGAGGAATCCGGCAAAGGTTTCCATTCCTGTGCAATGAGACCAAAACCACCAGCACGGCAGGAAGGATGTCATCGCCGAGCCGACCGCTACGTCATGACCAGAAGCTTTGCAGGCAAAGACCACCTTTCGTCAGGATAATATGTACTACTTGTCCCCTTTCAAATTGGCCACTGTGGAATCCCTTCCCGCCTACGTTTTGGGGGAAGAGGACCGAGGCCACTATAAGTATAGGTTAGCCACCACCATAGCGAGGGGTCGGACCAATTCCATCCTCACCAGAGCAGCCCTCGCGAGCTTGTTCATCCTCTGTACTAGTTCATCCTTAGCCCCTCGTGAGGCCAATCCACCACAAAGCATGAGTAGGGTATTACACCGGAAGGTGGCCCGAACCTGGGTAAACTGCCGTGTCCATCTTCTTCCTTGATCGTGTGAATCAAGCTAGGCTGTGGGGCGACGAGTCGGTTGGCCGGAGAGGTTGAGTTCTTCGTAAACGCCCTAGAGTTCGAACCTTCCTTGGGTCTGCGGAGCCCTGAGTCCGACAAGTAGTAGTGAATTCACTTTGTAAAGCTTTCTATAGAAATAATTAAAAGATACATGAGATAGGAATAGTATACATTGGACCGATTTATACTTCCGACATACATCTCTGAAATATCAAGTCATGACAAAGTCTAGATTTTTTGACATGGACACTCATGACAAACCATACTACCACTCATTGTTCTTACCAAAAAAATAAATTACTACATGTGTAACGACGACCAAGCATTGAGACCATACATCAATCAGTAACTTATACTGCTAAATTTCGGAACTAAAAATAAGCCATGAGCAGCTAAATGGGATCTCATTCAAATACACCCTACAAACGAAAGAGGGTGCAGAATTACATAGCTAACCAGCTAGGCAAGTGCACCAAGTGCACAACCTACAGTACAGTTCACCAAACCCAGACTAGTACGTGAACAAGATCAAAGACTTACCCATGAAGATTTTTGTACCAAATGAGCATTGCACCCAACTTGTTAGTCATACAAATAAGGCACCAACAGTAAACGGTATCTCATTGGAATATTGTGCTTGTTACCCTAAGAACAATGAGGGTAGAATACAGAGAAAATAGCAGGATAGAGCCCTATTTCTGTTTCCAACAATAAGGCAAGTGCACAGCCTACAAGAAATCAGTTTTTATGTGAATGCATAAAGGAAAAAAGGCAAGTGCACAGTCTATAGTACAGTTCACCAAATGCCACAGTTATCACAATTTAACACGTGTTTTTACTACAGCTATATTTAAGTTAACCGTGTCTAATTGTACCAGTGTGTATAGGCAATATACATCCATGTAATCCTTCTATTTATTTGTATTGAGAAAATCTCTGTAAACTGTGTAGACCTACAATCAAGCACTCTACAATATAGGAAAGCAAACCTCATACAAGAGAGCGCTTGTTTGCCCCTAATGCAATAGAAGACTAAATACAAAAGTTGTAGAAGTTACCTCGAGCAAAGATTTATTTAGGCTATCAGCCTCATTGGGGTTCAGAAGGATTAAATCAGAACCCTCACCTAGAGACAATACAAATGTTACATCAGAGCAACCAACAGAACCATCACTGATTGGAATTGCCTACTTTGTTCTTATCTCATCCGAAGAACACACCAACACACCATTGCACTCACAAATCTCATCCCAAGAACTCCTGGCTCCATCGACTGCAGGAGGATCATGAAGAACATTAGTAGCATCAGGAACATCATCTAGGGAAAAGGCAGAAGAAAGAAAATGAGGGGAACAAGGTATACCTCGTGCGTGCCGTACCAGCGTTACCATCTTTGCGCCCTCCCAGAAATTGTGAGATTCTGCTCCAAGGACACGCACCTGAGGGAGGAAGCCTGCTCGGGGACGAATCTGGCGAAGTAGAGTGGTGGCGAGGGAACACTAGTAGAAAACAGGGCATTACTCCCGATTCCAGAGGGCCTTTAGTCCCGGTTCTAGAACCGGGACAAAACACACCGGACTAATGCCCAAAACCTTTAGCCCCGGTTGGCTTACGATCAGAGGGCATCTTTTGCGAACTCATAAATTCTTTAATACTATTCTCAAGATCAGAGGGCATCTTATTATAATTTCCATAAGAATTGTTGTAGGAATTTCCATAATTATTAGAGCAATTACTAGGGAACGGCCTAGGATTAAAATTACCTCTATAAGCGTTATTACCAAAATTGTTCCTACTAACAAAATTCACATCCATAGATTCATTATTATTCTTAATCAAAGTAGACAAAGGCATATCATTAGGATCAATAGGAGCACTCTTGCTAGCAAATAATTTCATAAGTTCATCCATCTTTCTACTCAAAACATTAATCTCTTTAATCGCATGCACTTTTTTACTAGTAGAAGATCTTTCGGTGTGCCACTAAGAATAATTAACCATAATTATCTAGGAGTTTAGTAGCTTCTCCTAAAGTAATTTCCATAAAAGTACCTCCCGCGGCCGAATCTAAAACATTTCTAGAAGCAAAATTCAATCCGGCATAAAATTTTTGTATGATCATCCACAAATTTAAACCATGAGTAGGGCAATTTCGTATCATCAATTTCATCCTCTCCCAAGATTGTGCAACACACAATGATCAAGTTGCTTAAAATTCATAATATCATTCCTAAGGGAGATGATCTTAGCGGGAGGAAAATACTTGGAAATAAAAGTATCTTTACACTTATTCCATGAATCAATATTATTTTTAGGCAAAGATGAAGTGAGAACGGAAATAGCTTCAATTTAGCAATATCATTATCCACATCTTTCTTCTTTTGCATATCACACAACTCAACGAAATTATTTTGATGGGATGCGGCATCTTCACTAGGAAGGCCGGAAAATTGATCTTTCATAACAAGATTCAGCAAAGCGACATTAATTTCATAAGATCCCGCACTAGTGGCGGGAGCAATCGGAGTACTAATAAAATTATTATTATTAGTATTAAAAAAATCACACAATTTGGTATTCTTTTGAGCCATCGTGACAAAGCAAGCAATCTAACACAGGAGCAAACAAAAAGCAAACGAAAAGACGAACGGAAGAAGCGCGAATAAAAAGGCAAATCTTTTCGAAAATCATTTTAGAAGTGGGGGAGAGGAAAACGAGAGGCAAATGGCGAATAATGTAATGCAAGAGATGAGAGTTTATGATGGGTACTTGGTAGGCTTGACGTAGATCTCCCCGGCAATGGCGCTAGAAATTCTTCCTGCTACTTCTTGAGGTTGCGTTGGTTTTTCCCTTGAAGAGGAAAGGGTGATGCAGCACAGTAGAGATAAGTATTTCCCTCAGTTATGAACAAAGGTATCAATCCAGTAGGAGAAACGCACAAGTCCCCAATAGATGCACCTGCACAAACAATCAAACACTTGCACCCAACGCGATAAAGGGGTTGTCAATCCCTTCATGGTCACTTGCAAAGGTGAGATCTGATAGAGATAGATAGAACTAAACAAAAGATAAAATATTTTTGGGTTTTTGGTTTATAGATTTGAAAATAAAAGATTGTAAAATAGTAGATCAGAAACTAATATGATGAAAAATAGACCCGGGGGCCATAGGTTTCACTAGAGACTTCTCTCATGAAGGCAAATAATACGGTGGGTGAACAAATTATTGTCGAGTAATTGATAGAAAAGCGCAAAGTTATGATGATATCCAAGGCAATGATTATGTAATATAGGCATCATGTACGTGTCAAGTAGACCGACTCCTGCCTGCATCTACTACTATTACTCCACACATCGACCGATGCATCTAGAGTATTAAGTTCATAAAGAACGGAGTAACGCTTTAAGTAAGATGACATGATGTAGAGGAATAAACTCAAGCAATATGATGAAAACCCCATCTTTTTATCCTCGATGGCAACAATTCAATACGTGTCTCGCTACCCCTACTTTGTCACTGGGTGAAATCACGCAAGATTGAACCCAAAGCTAAGCACCTCTCCCATTGCAAGAAAAACCAATCTAGTTGGCCAAACCAAACCGATAATTCGAAGAGAAATACAAAGATATCAAATCATGCATGAAAGAATTCAGAGAAGATTCAAATAATATTCATAGATAAGCTGATCAAAAATTCATAATTCATCGAATCTCGACAAACACACCGCAAAAGAAGATTACATCGGATAGATCTCCAAGAACATCGAGGAGAACATGGTATTGAGAATCAAAGAGAGAGAAGAAGCCATCTAGCTACTAGCTATGGACCCGTAAGTCTGTGGTAAACTACTCACGCTTCATCGGAAGGGCAATAGAGTTGATGTAGATGCCCTCCGTGATCGAACCCCCCTCCGGCAGGATGCCGGAAAAGGCCCCAAGATGGGATCTCACGGGAACAGAAGGTTGCGGCGGTGGAAAAGTGTTTTCGTGGATGCTTCTGGTGGTTCTGGAATATATGTGAATATATAGGAGGAAAAGCTAGGTCAAGAGGTCACCGAGGGGCCCACAAGGTAGGGGGCGCGCCCTCCACCCTTGTCGCCGCCTCGTGGCTCTTCTGACTTGCACTCCAAGTCCCCTGGGTGTCTTCTAGTCGAAGAAAAATCATCGTGAAGTTTTATTCCGTTTGGACTCCGTTTGGTATTCCTTTTCTGCGAAGCTCAAAAACAAGGAAAAAACAGAAACTGGCACTGGCACTGGGCTCTAGGTTAATAGGTTAGTCCCAAAAATAATATAAAATAGCATATTAATGCATATAAAACATCCAAAACAGATAATATAATAGCATGGAACAATAAAAAATTATAGATATGTTGGAGACGTATCAGAGGATAAAAAGAAATTGTTGTACCCAAATTGCGAAGATGACAAGAAAAAGCTGGGTACCACACTGGAATTGTTGCAATGGAAGGCAGAGAATGGTGTATCTGATAAGGGATTTGAAAAGTTGCTGAAAATGTTAAAGAAGATGCTTCCGAAGGACAATGAATTGCCCGACGGTACGTACGAAGCAAAGAAGGCTATATGCGCTCTAGGATTAGAGGTGCAGAAGATACATGCATGCCCTAATGACCGCATCCTCTACCGCGGTGAGGAGTTCGAGAATTTGAATGCATGCCTGGTATGCGGTGCATTGCGCTATAAGATCAGCCGCGATGACCCTGGTGATGTTGAGGGCGAGCGCCCCAGGAAGAGGATTCCTGCCAAGGTGATGTGGTATGCTCCTATAATACCATGGTTGAAACATTTGTTCCAAAACAAAGAGCATGCCAAGTTGATGCGATGGCACAAAGAAGACTGTAAGTAAGACGGGAAGTTGAGAGTACCCGCTGATGAGTCACAGTGGAGAAAAATCATGAGAAAGTGGCCGGACTTTGCAGATGACGCAAGGAACTGTTGGTTTGGTTTAAGTGTAGATGGCATTAATCCTTTTGGGGAGCAGAGCAACAATCATAGGACCTGGCCTGTGACTCTATGTATCTATAACCTTCCTCCTTGGTTGTGCATGAAGCGGAAGTTCATTATGATGCCAGTGCTCATCCAAGGCCCCAAGCAACCCGGCAATGACATTGATGTGTACCTAAGGCCATTAGTTGAAGAACTTTTATAGCTGTTGGACATAAAAGGTGTACGTGTGTGGGATGAGCACAAACAACAGGAATTTGACCTATGAGCGTTACTGTTTGTAACCATCTATGATTGGCCTTCTCTTAGTAACCTTTCAGGATAGACAAACAAGGGATACCACGCAGGCACGCACTGTTTAGATGAGACCCAAAGTATATATTTGGATAAATGTAAGAAAAATGTGTACCTGGGACATCGTCGATTTCTTCTGATCAAGCATCTCTTAAGAAAGAAAGGCAAGCATTTCAAAGGTGAGGCAGATCCCTGGAAGAAGCCTAACAACCGTACTGGTGATCATATACATGATATGGTCAAGGATTTAAAAGTAATCTTCGGAAAGGTCCTGACGAAAAATCTGTTTCGAATGACGCTGACGGACACGCACCCACGTGGAAGAAGAAATCTATATTTTGGGACCTACCCTATTGGAAAGTCCTAGAGGTCCGCTCTGCAATCGACATGATGTACGTGACGAATAATCTTTGCGTGAACCTGCTAGGCTTCTTGGGCATGTATGGGAAGACAAAAGATACACCTGAGGCACGGGAGGACCAGCAAGGTATGCACGAAAAAGACGGTATGCATCCAAAGAAGTATCAAGGTCCTGCCAACTACACTCTTACCAAAGAAGAGAAGGAAATCTTCTTTGAATGCCTGCTTAGTATGAAGGTCCCGTCTGGCTACCCATCGAATATAAAGGGAATAATAAATATGGCAGAGAAAAAAATTCCAGAACCTAAAGTCTCATGACTGCCATATGATTATGACGCAATTGCTTCCGGTTGCATTGAGGGGGCTTCTACCGGACAACGTTCGATTAGCCATTGTGAAGCTATGTGCATTCCTCAATGCAATCTCTCAGAAGGTAATCGATCCAAAAATCGTACCAAGGTTACAAAATGATTTTGTGCAATGTCTTGTCAGTTTGAAGTTGGTGTTCCCACCATCCTTCTTCAATATCATGACGCACGTCCTAGTTCACCTAGTCGACGAGATTGCCATTCTGGGTCCTGTATTTCTACACAATATGTTCCCCTTTGAGAGATTCATGGGAGTCTTAAAGAAATATGTTGATAACCGTGCTAGGCCAGAAGGAAGCATCTCCAAGGGCCATGAAACAGAGCAGGTCATTGAGTTTTGTGTTGACTTTATTCCTAACCTTAAGCAGATTGGTGTTCCTGAATCGCGGCATGAGGGCAGACTGGGTGGAAAAGGCACGCTGGGAAATGATTCAGTAATATGTATGGATGGGCATTCTTGGGGCAAGCACACTACACAGTTCTACAAAATTCCACCTTGGTGGCTCCGTATATTGAGGAACACATGGATATTGTATGCTCCAAGAACCCGAAGCAGTCTGAGCCCTGGATCAAACGTACACACATGGTGTCATTCAGCGGTTGGTTGCAAACACGTCTCATGCATGACGACACTGTTGGAGATGAGTTTTACTTGCTGGCCAAGTCACCATCTTCAACTATATTGACTTTCAAAGGGTACGAGATAAATGGGAATACATTTTAACGATCACCCAAGATAAAAAGAGCACCAACCAAAACAGTGGTGTTCGCTTTGATGCAGCAACCAACAGGGGAAAGAACACATATTATGGTTACATAGAAGAGATATGGGAAATTGACTATGGACGTGATTTGAAGGTCCCTTTGTTTTGGTGCAAATGGGTCAATCTGACAGGAGGCGGGGTAAAGGAAGACCCGCGGCACGGAATGACAACAGTGGATCTCAACAATCTTGGGTACACAGACGAACCGTTCGTCCTAGCCAATGATGTGCCACAGGTTTTCTATGTGAAGGACATGTCTACCAAGCCGAGAAAAATAAAAGTTAAGGAAGCGAATACATCATACGATGAGCCAAACCGCCACATAGTTCTTTTAGGGAAAAGAAACATCGTGGGAGTGGAGGACAAGACAGACATGTCAGAAGATTATGAAAAGTTTCATGAAACTGCTCCCTTCACAGTGAAGACTGACCCAAGCATCCTGTTAAATGATGAAGATTGTCCATGGTTACGGCGCAAAGGGACACACACGAAAAAAAAGTTTTATACCCCAAGATCCCACTCTGGGATGTGACCGGCTTCACCGTCATCACTTTCTTCTCTAGTGAGTTTCCGGACTTATCTGGAAAGTCCCACTTCGGATAAACCGGAGGGAATCTTTGTAAGAGTTAGGGTATATATGTGTTTTGGCATTTGAAACACGAAGAAACATTATGTAGGAGTTAATCAATACAATTATGTCCAAACAATCTCTTTCGAAGTATTAGGGTTTCGGACGAAAACTCATCTGTTACAAAGGCATTTCATTTTTAAACTTATTTTAACTCCAGACTTTTTGTGCATTCAATATGCACCATTCAAAGCCACATCATCAATTTTCAACCTTTTCTGACTTCATTTGCTATTTTTCATGCATTTAATAAATTTTTTGAGCTAAATGACCCTGAAATTGAAAAGCACTACAAATGAACTCTGAAAAGGTTGAAACTTGGCATGGTATCATCATTTCACCCACATAGCATGTGCTAAAAAGTTGAGAGGGTTACGGCAAAAACTGGATGCACTTCATGTACAAACTGGACAATCTCTTTCGAAGTATTAGGGTTTCGGACGAAAACTCATCTGTTACAAAGGCATTTCATTTTTTTAAATTTAATTTAACCCCAGACTTTTTGTGCTTTCAATATGCACCATTCAAATCCACGTCATCAATTTTCAACCTTCTGACTTCTTTTGCTATTTTTCTTGCATTTAATGATTTTTTTGAGCTAAATGACCCTGAAATTGAAAAGCACTACAAATGAACTCTGAAAAGGTTGAAAACATTAATAGCAAAAATAATTAAATTAAAACTAGGCATGTATGCATCTATTTAAAAGAAAACTTGAGAATTAAAACCAAACATAGGTATGATCTCTTTCATTAACACAGAAAGAATATGAAAGTTTTGCATTTTTTAGAATTTCATATATTTTGTTGAAATTATTTGATAATCATGTGTATTACACATAAGTGAGTATGTATAAAAATTAGGATGTGATTTGAAGAAGGTCAAAAAATATACATAACATATGCAAAAAAAAATGCCCGCCTACTAAGCAGGAAAATTCACACAACACGGCCTGCATACGACTAGAAACCCGACTGGGCCAGGATGCAGGCCCGTGGGCATGAATTTTGCTGTGAGTAGGACCCACAGGGCAGAGAGGGGACATGTCAGACGATGAGCTGTTTGTGCTTTGAGAGGATCTTGCAATGGTAGCCGCATGTGGGCTTATAAACCGCTGTGAGCGCCTCTTGCTTGGCAAGGTGGGACTAAACTCCCACCGCCCCACGGCTGTGCCAGGACCAACCTTTAGTCCCGGTTGGTGGCTCCAACCGGGACTAAGGGCCCCCCTTTAGTTCCGGTTCCAGCCACCAACTGGGACTAAATGGTTGGGCTTCCCGCCCTTTGGGCTGGAGAAATTCACCTTTAGTCCCGGTTGGTGGCTCGGACCGGGACTAAAGGGGGGCCTTTAGTCCCGGTGGGAGCGACCCACTGGGACTAAAGCTCTGTGTATATATGGAGCACTTAGGAAAAATTTCCAAACGCTTCTCTAGTTTGATCTCTCCGACGCCCACCACGACGACACCGCCGCCCCGAGCCCGTCCTCGTTGTCGCCGCCCCGGCCACCGGCCGCCCGCGCCTGCTCCCCGAGCCCGTCCTCGATCGTCGTCGCCGCCCCCGACGACGGCCGCCCGCACCATCGTCTTCCTCCTCGCCAGTCGCCGCCACTGCCTCGACCTTGCCCTCGAGCACCAACACGTCCATGACCTCCCTGCCCTCCCCGAGCTCACGACGACCTCACTGTGAGCCCCCCCTGTCTTCCCCCGCTCTCCCCCCCGCAGACCCCGAGCTCGGCCGCCGCCATGGACAACCAATGATGATGATATTGTTGAAAATCTCTTGTATTTGTCAAGTCATGTCAATGTTAGTTATTAGTGTGAGAAGATGGTTAATTTTGATAACGACATTGTGGATGAGATATGAGATTTTGGGAGTATGTAATTTTTGTGTGTAGATGAATGAATGTTAGATGGATTTATTTATTTTTGTGTATGTAGATGTTATATTGATGTGTATGCTAGAGAATTAATGATGGATGAATAGAAATGTTAGATAGATATGGATATTAAATGGATGGATAGAAATGTTGTTCAAGTGTGAGTTCTCTATAAAAAGAATGGTTGGATCAATGCTATAAATATTCTTCGAATTTGCCAATCTACTATATAGTTGTAAAATTTTATTAAATATGAGTAGCATAATAAAATGATAATTATTGCACAGGAATTTGTTTTCATAAGAATTTGTTCTTGACGTCGACGATGCCCGGCCCGCAGCCTCGTCGTCGACTCGGCGGCGACAACCTGCTTGAGAGGCGCCATGTCCGGGACTGGGTTCCGCCGGGCTGGCACTGGGAGGTGCTACCTTTCGAGGCGCGTAGCTTGGTGAGGAATCGGGCTCCCATCGTCGACCCGGAGCTTCTTTGGTGGCGGTCGTGTGGGCCACTATCGGTGCGGAGGCAGCCGGCCCCCGAGGAGGTGGTACGTTGCCGTGTCAGGGAGGAGGACGAGCACGTCCGTCGCTACATGGTTGCGTTGGATGTCATGTTCTCCAATACCTGGCAGGTTCTTCAGGGATCTCACCCGAGCTATGATCCTGTGATGGTTCCTTCTCTTTGGGTGTCCACCGCCCGCGCCTCAGGAACCGCGAGTCAACTGGATTATTCGATAATATTCGAGCTTTATTAGTGATGTTATATGATAATATTCAAGATGTATTAGTGATAATATTCGAGATGTATTCGAGATTATATTCGATGATGCATTAATTGGATTATTCGAGATTTATTAGTTATATTATATGATGATAATATTCTAATTTGAATACTAAATTGTTTTATCTTTCTTATGGATTAGTTAAGCTATGGACGCTAGCGGCAGAGACGACCATGATCAAGAGAATATCATGTTCGACATGATCCGAAACTCAACAGAGAATGAACCTGCAGATGATGGCTCACAATATCTGAACGATTCCGATGAGGGAATATTTCAGGAATTAGACGAAGGGCACACAAACAGTGATGGCGAAGGAAATGTTCTTCAATTAACAAAGTCCGGCGAGGTATATATAAGGCCTCTAGTGATCATTACATGTATTAATTGATTTGTATATATATATATATATACATATATATATATATATATATACATATATATATATATATATATATATATATATTCAGGAATCTTTCTTATTTTAGCCCTTCGGATCGAGCAAATCTTCGACAAGCAGGGCAGTACAAGGCCCGGCCAAAAAGTTGCCCGATGGCATAAAGTACAACATCGATGAGATCAAACCAGATGGCGAACCGATTGCTCCTAAAAAGAATGCGGACAAATTTATATGTGAATGCGGAGTTATTGTCAGGGACCAAATCCCGATCTCCGTTCAAGAATGGAATAAGCCAAAGGAAGATCGAGGAGTTAGTTTTGTTGACGAAAGAGCAAAAAATATGCTTTGGGATACACTCATGTCACATTTCATCCTACCAGTGCATTTCACCGATGCACAACGGGAGAAAGTCAAGAAGTGTGCTCTTAAGAAGATGGCCACACAATTCTGCAACTGGAAAAAAAGACTATGGGCCACCTACGTCGACGCCGAAAAGAAGACTCCAGAATTCACTTGGCCACTGGAGAAGGTAAAAGATCATGACACTAGTAGAAAACAGGGCTTTGGTCCAGGCCAGATCAGAGCGTTACTCCCGGTTCTTTTATGAACCGGGACCAATGGGTGCATCAGTCCCAGTTCGAGCGGCCAGGGAGCTGGCCGGGCCTCGGCAGGAACCAGTCCCGGTTCGTCTGACCCCTTTGGTCCCGGTTCCAGACATGAACCGGGACTAAAGGGCCTCGCTCCTGGCGCAGCCCCTTTAGTCCCGGTTGGTGGCTGGAACCAGGACTAAAGGTTGGACTTTAGTCCTAGTTTTAGACACAAACCGGGACTAAAGTTTTGCCTATATATATCCACGCCCCCCATCTCCTCTGTTTTTTGGCCGTGGAAGGGTGGGAGGTTTGTGCTACTCTATTCTCACCTCCTATGCACATGAGGTGTTTGATGAAATGCCCGAGCCACACTTAAGCTTTCTCCTCTCCAAGCTCGACCTCCAAGCTACATTTTCCCCAAGATTTGTCTAGGTTTGGCGGTGCACCAACTACACAAGTGTTCTAAAAGGTTAGCAACTTCGTTGTTTCATCTCTCACTGCTAGTTTAGCTCATTTCAAATGCTCTAGAAGTAGAGTGGCTTGTGGGTTTTAGTGGAGGAGTATATGTGGGAGTTCTTTTGATTTAGATGCACAATTTGAGCTGAAATTAACTTCTTAGAGTCTGCACATGTGTAGGGTGCCGTCCCCGTCCCCATCCTCACCGCCGTCGATCGCCCGCGCCGATCTCGTCGCTGGCACCACCGTGGTGAGCCTCTTGTTCTTATCTTCTTTTTAAAAGAAAAAAAATCTTACTTGTATGATTTTGATAGATACTTGTATAATTTTCTTACTTTTATTATTGTTTGTTATTATATAGCTAGTGCCTTGGTTTTGGTATCCGCCCTCGTCGGCCCTCGTCCTGTCTATGATTCGGATGTGGTACATTATCTTTTATTACTATTTGTTTCATTTAGTGTTTATGACAATTATGCCGACCAACGTGACATAGATGTTTTTATCTAGGAGGTATGTGAAACGGAAATTCCAACCGACCCTCTTGTCGAGAGGTTAAATTTAGTTGAAAAAGAAAACAATTACTTGAAGAAAAAATTGAAAAGAATTGAGGAGGAGAAGATGGAATTGGAGTTGCATGTTGCCGATGTTGTCGATGATCACAAGATCCAGATGGATGCAATGCGCTTGAAGATTAGAAAGATTAGAAAATATGCCATTGATAATGAGGCTTGGTATCATTATGCTGTTGGATCAATTGTTACCTTAGTTGCGAATATGATCACATTTATTGTTGCATTTAATTTTTTTACATAGTTGTATGTTAGTTTCAATGTATGTTTTAATTAATTAGATGATCTAGAGAGCTATATGTTGTTCTATGAGAACTATATATGTATGAACTTTATGTATCTATTTTTTCAGTAATAACATTTGATCACTAATGTACTTTGGTTTTAATATGATGATGAACTTGTATTAATTTGGTCACTTCTCTATTCATGATGTTCTATGATGGTTTTTGATACACTTAATTATATAATGCACGCAGATGAACCGGCAATGGATGTACGGTGATCGACGCACCTCTGAGTACATTGATGTCCTGCATAATTTTCTCTAAGTGGCTGAGGCAAACAAGCATAATGGTTTTATGTATTGTCCACGTACTATCTGTGAGAATATGAAGGATTACTCTAACTTGAAAACCCTTCACTTGCACCTGCTTGAGAAGGGTTTCATGCCACACTATAATGTTTGTTCCAAGCATGAAGAAAGAGGGGTTATGATGGAAGACAACGAAGAAGAAGAGGATGATGACAACTATCCTATGTTCCGTGAATACGGTGATACTGCAACGGGGGAAGCAGACAATGGTGTATCTGACAACGGATTTGGGAAGCTACTGAAAATTATGAAGAAGAAGCTTCCAAAGGATAATGAATTGCCTGACAGTACATACGAAGCAAAGAAGGTTCTCTGCCCTCTAGGATTGGAGGTGCAGAAGATACATGCATGCCCTAATGACTGCATCCTCTACAGTAGTGAGTACGAGGATTTGAACGCATGCCCGGTATGCGGTGCATTGCGGTATAAGATCAGACGAGATGACCCTGGTGATGTTGAGGGCGAGCGCCCCAGGAAGAGGGTTCCTGCCAAGGTGATGTGGTATGCTCCTATAATACCATGGTTGAAACGTCTATTTAGAAACAAAGAGCATGCCAAGTTGATGCGATGGCACAAAGAAGACCGTAAAAAAGACGGGAAGTTGAGAGCACCTGCTGATGGGTCGCAGTGGAGAAAAATCTAGAGAAAGTGGGGGGACTTTGCAGGTGATGCAAGGAACGTATGGTTTGGTTTAAGTGCAGATGGCATTAATCCTTTTGGGGAGCAGAGCAGCAATCATAGCACCTGGCCCGTGACTCTATGTATCTATAACCTTCCTCCTTGGTTGTGCATGAAGCGGATGTTCATTATGATGCCAGTGCTCATCCAAGGCCCTAAGCAACCTGGCAACGACATTGATGTGTAACTGCGGCCATTAGTTGAAGAACTTTTACAGCTGTGGAATGGAAAAGGTGTACGTGTGTGGGATGAGCACAAATAGCAGGAATTTAACCTACATGCGTTGCTATTTGTAACCATGAATGATTGGCCTGCTCTTAGTAACCTTTCAGGACAGAGAAACAAGGGATACCACACATGCACGCACTATTTAGATGATACCGAAAGTATGTATTTGGACAACTGCAGGAAGAATGTGTACTTGGGACATCGTCGATTTCTTCCGACCAACCATCTCTTAAGAAAGAAAGGCAAGCATTTCAAAGGTGAGGCAGATCACCGGAAGAAGCCCGTCCTCCGTACTGGTGATGTCATACTTGATATGGTCAAGGATTTACAAGTAATCTATGGAAAGGGTCCTGGCGGACAATCTGTTCTGGATGACACCGAGGGACGCACACCCATGTATAAGAAGAAATCTATATTTTTGGACCTACCCTATTGGAAAGACCTAGAGGTCCGCTCTGCAATCGACGTGATGCACGTGATGAAGAATCTTTGCGTGAACCTGCTAAGCTTCTTGGGCGTGTATGGGAAGACAAAAGATACACCGGAGACACGGGAGGACCAGCAACGTGTGCACGAAAAAGATGGCATGCATCCAAAGCAGTATCAAGGTCCAGCCAGATACGCTCTTACCAAAGAAGAGAAGGAAATCTTCTTTGAATGCCTGCTCAGTATGAAGGTCCCGTCTGGCTTCTCGTCGAATATAAAGGGAATAATAAATATGGCAGAGAAAAAGTTCCAGAACATAAAGTCTCATGGCTGCCACGTGATTATGACGCAACTGCTTCCGGTTGCATTGAGGGGGCTTCTACCAAAAAATGTTCGATTAGCCATTGTGAAGCTATTTGCATTGCTCAATGCAATCTCTTAGAAGGTAATCGATCCAGAAATCATACCAAGGTTAAAGAATGATTTGGTGCAATGTCTTGTCAGTTTCGAGTTGGTGTTCCCACCATCCTTCTTCAATATCATGACGCAGTCGACAAGATTTCCATTCTGGGTCCTGTATTTCTACACAATATGTTCCGCTTTGAGAGGTTCATGGGAGTCTTAAAGAAATATGTTTATAACCTTGCTAGGCCAGAAGGAAGCATCTCCATGGGCCATCAAACAGAGGAGGTCATTGGGTTTTGTGTTGACTTTATTCCTGACCTTAAGCCGATTGGTCTCCCTCAATCGTGGTATGAGGGGAGACTGACTGGAAAAGGCACGCTAGGAGTGGATTCAATAATATGTAGGGACGGGCATTCTTGGGCTCAAGCACACTACACAGTTCTACAGAATTCTAACTTGGTGACCCCGTATGTCAATGAACACAAGAATATTCTGCGCTCCAAACACCCGGAGTAGTCTGACGACTGGATTACATGTGAACACATCAGGACTTTCGGCAGTTGATTGCAAACACATCTCATGGGTAACAATGTTTTTGGAGATGAGCTGTACTCGTTGGCCAGGATACCATCTTCGACTGTATTGACTTACCAAGGGTACGAGATAAATGGGAATACATTTTACACGATCACCCAAGATCAAAAGAGCAACAACCAAAAAGTGGTGTCCACTTTGATGCAGCAACCAACAGGGGAAAGAACACATATTATGGTTACATAGTGGACATATGGGAACTTGACTATGGACATGATTTTAAGGTCCCTTTGTTTCGGTGCAAATGGGTCAACCTGTCAGGAGGCGGGGTACAGGTAGACCCACAGTACGGAATGACAACAGTTGATCTCAATAATCTTGGGTACACAGACAAAACATTCGTCCTAGCCAATGATGTGGCACAGGTTTTCTATGTGAAGGACATGTCTACCAAACCGAGAAAAAGAAAAGACAAGGAAGCGAATACATCATACGATGAGCCAAAGCGCCACATAGTACTTTCAGGGAAAAGGGACATCGTGAGAGTGGAGGGCAAGACAGACATGTTTGAAGATTATGAAAAGTTTCATGAAATTCCTCCCTTCAAAGTGAAGTCTGACCCAAGCACCTTGTTAAACGATGAAGATTATCTATGGTTACGATGCAATAAGCAAGGGACACAAGCGAACAAAAAGTGAAGACTTTCTCTCTAGTGAAGAAAAAGTGATGACTTTCTCTCCACAGCTATTTTGATGATGGCTTTGATCTAGAATATCACTATAGTTACATGTCAAGAAATGAAATCCCTTTTGTAATAGATGAGTTTTTTGTCTGAAACCCTGATACTTCGAAAGAGATTGTCCAGTTTGTACACGAAGTGCATCCAGTTTTTCCCGTAACCCTCTCAGCTTTTTAGCACATGCTATGTGGGTGAAATTATGATACCATGCCAAGTTTCAACCTTTTCAGAGTTCATTTGTAGTGCTTTTCAATTTCAAGGTCATTTAGCTCAAAATAAATCATTAAACACATGGAAAATAGCAAATGAAGTCCGAAAAGGGTTAAAAATTGATGATGTGCCTTTGAATGGTGCATATTGAACGCACAAAAAGTCTGAAGTTAAAATAAGTTAAAAAATGAAATCCCTTTGTAATAGATGAGTTTTCGTTTGAAACCCTGATACTTCGAAAGAGATTATCCTGTTTGTACACGAAGTGCATCCAGTTTTTGGCGTAACCCTCTCAACTTTTTAGCACACGCTATGTGGGTGAAATTATGATACCATGCCAAGTTTCAACCTTTTCAGAGTTCATTTGTAGTGCTTTTCAATTTCAGGGTCATTTAGCTCAAAGATGACACTATTGCAGGTTGCTCCAAACACGACAGTCCAATCAGAGAACCTTCGACGAAACTGTGTGCGATGCATTAATCACAAAAGGTGATGTAATAAAACCATCAAAAAGATGCAAAACGTTTGCGATGGCGGTGACATCAAACACGGTTCAGATTGGAGTTGCGTGTGTGATGCGTGGCAAACAGATAATGTAGAAGAACTATTTGCGATGAGGCAGAACAACAGAAACGGGCAACCAGATGAGGGTGTGAGCGATATACGGCATATAGTTCAATAGGATGAACTGTATGTGATTAGTCAACACAATAGAAACGGTCAGCTAGATCAAGGTGTGTGCGATGGAGGGCATACAGTTCACTCGGATGAACTATTTGTGATGAGCCAACACAACAAAAACAATTCAACTGAACAAGATGTGTGTGATATGTGGCAAATAGGTCCGTAATCAGAAATGTGTGCGAAGACCAATAATAACACAGACGATTGCTGCTAATAAGCCATGTGATTTGCTCTGTCTACAGAAGAATAACATATATATATATATATATATTTATATATAAAACTGAAATAAACATCCAATTACATAAGTGACTATACAGATCATTCGCACACACCTCAATAAACAATTGTATGCATTCTAAACTAGGAGAAACGATCGTCTAGTCATCTACTTCTTGTGACGCTCCTGCCACTGCTCTGTGGCTCGATCCCTCGTCTGGGGCAGGAAGAAGACACTCCCTCATGTCAACGATCCGCATGTACATCTAGTAGCTTGTGTACGCATCCTTGGCCGCGTACTTGACGTGTTGTTCATCCAGTCTCTCATGCCAGACACTGTGCCAGGCGTTCTTGTCCTTCTTGCTCTCATCCTTCACCTTCATGTAGTAGGGGTCGATGATGGCCGAGGCGAGGTCAACCAGGGAGTTTTGTTTGTTGTTGTCTCTGCCCTAGACCTTGTAGTGGTCCTGGATGTTGACAAGATTTTAGCATCTCAAGCTCAATACCTTGAGCGCTTTTAGATCGTTGGTGGTGTCCACCGTAGCGAAACTGTAGTCGGAGCTGTTGATAAACCTGGAGAAACGCTCGCAAGGCCTTGTGGCCAGATGGTAGTGGTAGACGAGGACGTCATGTTGCACGCACAACTGGGCGATAGCAACCTTCTGATCGTGCCCGGCACGACCTATGGTGTACTCAAGGTCGAAGCCGACCACTTGGTACTTGTCCTCAGCAAGCAACTGCTCCATAGTTTGGATGGAGCTCTCCACCGAGACCGGCTCATTTGTCTACACCACCGAGAGGGCCTTCCCCCTCACGTGGGTGTCCACTATGTGAAGCGTGGTGAACTGCCCGCCATTGTCATCGTCGACTGCTGGGAGCGCCATTGGAGCCACGGGGAGCACCATTGGAACCACTGGATGTCCTTTCTATATGTGTCATCGTGGGTGTGCTTACTGTGTCATGTGGCGCGAGAGATGAATGTAAATGGCCGCAGTAATAAGTGGGGGCCGGGCGGCCTGGATTCTCGGCGCGTCCGCATGACAGTTTTTGCAGCGGGTAACTGCATCGTGGCGCCGCGCCCGGCGCAACCGCATGCACATGAACGTACGTGATCGTGCGCCGGCCCCAAACACTGGCAGCACGCGTGGAGGGACGAGGGCAGAGCGCCCGGAGGGACGCGCGCAGAGCACGCCGCGGCCGCCTCAACCGCGAGCAACCACACGCATAGAGCAGTTGAACACGCATGAAATGGTCATCTACAAGCTGGCCGGTAGTTGTGTCGCTGCATAGAGAGCGGTCGTGTGCTACTACCTCCGTCTTGGTCTATTAGTCCCCTTTATATTCTGTGCCATATTTTGACCTTAAATTTAACCAACAAAATGTTAATACATGTTACAAAAATTATATAATAGGAAACTATGTTCAAATACGAATCCAACGATATAATCTCTGGCGACATGCATTCGTATTTCATTAGTTAAATCTCTAGTCAAAATTTGGCACAAAAATACATAGACGACTTAAAAACCAGGACGGGGGTAGTAGGTAATTTAATCGCAAACGTTTTTTATCAATTGTACGTGTACGTGTCCTGTCGCACGTCTTGTCACCCCGCTGCCGCAGATGGCTTAGAGCACAAGCTTGAGCAGCGTGCGGGGGCGTTCTTTTGGCCAGACGGTGGAGAGCCAGTTCCCGCGCAACCGCGCAAGTTCCCGCGCAAGCTTCCCGCCTGACTCGGTGAAATCCCCCAAAATCCCAATGCTTACTGGCTTGCTATATAAACCCTCACGGCCGGCGAGTCCTGCGTGGCATTTCCCCCTCCCTCCCTGTAGCTTATCTTGTCTGCTTCTCCCACAATCGCCAATGGCACCGGTCCGTCGTCGTCGCTCAGCCACTACGCCGTCATCAGAGGATAGCTCCAGATGGGAGGCTACACTATGGCGGCGGCGCAGTCCCCGGCGTAGTGTAGTGCGCGTGGCGTCCTTGTTGGGTGTGCGCGGAACACCCACCACACGCTCCACCACCGCTGCCCGTCGGCAGCTATTGCTGGCCACCGTTGCCGCCACCCACCGTCTGCCGCCATGGCCGCCACACCACCGTCGAAATCCAGGGCCATCGCCTGCTCCGCCGCCCTGGCCCGAAGGCGGGAGGTGGCCGTCGTGACCGCCACCACACTGCCGACCACCGTGGCCATCACCCTCTCCACCACCGCGACCCGAAGGCGGGAGGTGGTGGTCATGGCCGCCACCCCATCGTCGGCCGCCGTGGCCGCCAGCCCACCATCGACCGCCGGGGTCATCACCCGCTCCGCCACCGCCACCCGAAGGCGGAGGTGGAGGCCCGCACGTGCGTCAGCGACCTTGCACGCTACATCGAGCTCCCGCGGGAGGAGGAGGAGTGCCTCGCCGAGCACGCAAAGAGCCTTACCGCCGCCATGGCCGCAGCACACGCCACCGCAGAGGCGAGGAATCAGGAGATCTACGAGGAGAACAACCACTTCGAGAGGGGTCGTCTGGAGCGACAGAGGGCGTTCGAGGTGAGCGTCGCTGAAGGTGCAGCAGCAGTAGGCACCGTATTGCAGTTGTCCAGCTCATCGGTAGGCTCCTCCTATGCCTCTTACTGAGGGCGCTCGACAGAGGAGAGGCTGCCAGAAGTAGTACAAAGCCCCTCCGTAGTAGTAGTATTTAGGGGCTATTTTGTTCAGTTCATCTGACTATAGATGTGGTGGAACTGTACAACATACTTAAAATTAGCTAGTATATATAGTTGAACTAGCTATTTCAGTACGTGGTTGGCAACAATTGGGGAAATGTTTGGTCGGTTCAGCTGTCGAGTTAAACTGTTTGTATAAAAGAATGACTGCTTAATATATGAATGAAATCTATGCTTAATTCCTGAATTTTAGTTGCAAAAATTAGATGGTGCCAGTGATTTTTAGCTGCATATTTTGACAAATCGCAGTGTTACAAGGTTGACAAATGGCAATGTTACTAGATCAACAAATGTCAAGCTTTCCAGTTTGACAAATGGCAATATACCCAATAAGACAGATGCAAATCTTACCAAATTGTCTGTACGTGGTTGCACATGGGTCATACAAAACAACCGTTTGCGTTGAAGAGATGTACAAATCCTGCTTGGCACATTTTCTCTTGGCTTAGCGCCGAAGTCTGGCTTTACATACCGTATTCAATCTGAACCGTTTGCGTTGAAGAGATGCACAAAATCCTGCGCTGCGAATTTTCCCTTGGCTTCCTGGGGAAGACCATAGCTCTCACTTTGCATACGGGTGTTCTATCTAAAACATTTGCGATGAAGAGTTGCACAAATCCTGATCGGCACATTTTCCCTTGGCTTACTCGGGAAGCTGTCGGTTTACATACAAGTGTTCTATCTAAAACATTTGCGATCAAGAGCTGCAGAAATCCTGCTCGGCACATTTTCCCTTGGCTTCCTGGGGAAGCTGTCGGTTTGCATACGGGTGTTCTAACAAAAACGTTTGCGATGAGTGTTTTATATTTAAAAACCATTTACATTTTTTTAAAGAAAATCATTTGATAAGTCTGTACATTAAAAGAGAAAAATGCAAGTTCGTTCAAACCATATCTTTCATTCAGTCACACTGTGAATTTATATTCATATGATCGAGATACAATATTAAACACAAAAAAATCTATTTCCGGCGGCGGCGGAGGCGGCGTGCCGCGCCGGCGTTGTCATTGTTTTCCTCCGGGACGCCGTTGTTGAAGTCTTCAAGGCAGCACAGAATGTTCTTCACTTGAAAATCAAACATCATGTCGTCGCGCGATCGATGGGAGGGGCGCGGGAGGACGGCAACGCGCGGCGCTGCGAGGTAGCGGTCGACGGCGGTGTCCCATGCTGCTGAGGGGGCGCGCACATAGGTACGGGCGCGGTGGGTGCAAGCAAACGCATGGGGACCGGCGCCATGGTGGGTCCAGGGGCGCGCACGGGCATGGGCACGGGCGCTGGCGCTGGCATGTACACAAGCTCGCGCGGGTCCGCGGAGACCTCGCTGACGCCCGCGGCTTCCAGCTCGGCGATAGTGCTCGGCGACCAGCCCGTGAATGCTACGGGGATGGTCCTTGGCCAGGGCGCAGGGATGGGAGCTGGGATGGGCGCGGGGGCAGCAACCGGCGCGGCCAGCTCGTTCAGGGCCATGTCCATGAGGCCCCATTCCTCCTTATTTTCTATGTCCTCCGGCTCGGAGTCGACTTCACCAAACTTGAAGACTAGTGGCTGATGATCCTTCTGCGCCATGGCGTTGGTGGAGGTCTGCAGGAGGGAGGGGAATGGGAGGCGAACAGTAAGGCCGCCCTTATTAAACAGCGGCTCGAGAGCCATTAATGGAGAGGATGCGAGCAAGGCGGGCGGCCATGGAAGTCAAAGGGCTCACTTCCCAGTGAGCCTGCGCAGCGTACAGGTCGCACGCTTCCCGGTGAGCCTACGCATTGGAGGACAGTTTGCACGCCTCTCGGTCAGCCTGCACACCGGACTGCACTCGCACGCCTCCTCTTCAGTCAAGCTGATGTCCGCACGACACCTCCTATAGCCATTAAAAGGGAGACACATGGCGTCATGTGAATGGTTAACAGAACACACACGATTTAAATTATACAAATGTTTGAGATGTTAAAGTGACAGCTATTTGTTTCAAAATGCCTTTGTTGGCTGTTATTCGAGTGCGCTTTCTCTCAAAATGGATACGAAAAATACCACATCATGTCGGGTGCCATTCCATGATAGCATGCCAAGTTTCATGAATTTCAGATGAGTTTTGGATTTACTAGAATTTAAAAACAAAGTATCTCAACGTTTTGCCGGCAATCAACAGTGCCCTGGTGTTTGAAATTCATTCTCATTTCTTGCATGGGACCTAAGCATGCACCCAAGGACATACATTTAATATGTCAACCCATTTTTCCGCACTGGAGCATGTGCATGTAGTTCAAATTTGAATTATGCATATTAAATGCCTAGAAAACCCAGTTAATGTATAAAAATGTCCAAGTGAACCCCGAAAAAACCCAAAAGTTGACACAACACTCCTGTCGTTCTATGTTAACACTAGAAAAATTTTGAAAGCAAGAAGAGGCAACGGATATCGTTTCGTCCCCAAAGGTGGCATGTTCCCTACCGAAACCATCAGGCTTGTTGTGAGAAGCTCTGGTTTGGGAGAAGCTTATACCCAAACCTGCCCCAAATGGGACAAAAAATTTACCACAGCATGTTGATGCCGCTCCATGATAGCATGTGAAGTTTCATGAACTTCAGACGAGTTTTGGATTTACTAGAATTTAAAAACCATGTATCTCAATGTTTGCGGCCGAGCGACGGTGGCAAGGTGTTTGACATTCATTCCCATTTCTTGCATGGGACCTAAGCATGCAACCAAGGACAGAGATTTGATTTTTTCAACCAATTTACATGCACTGGAGCATGTGCTTGTAGTTCAAATTTGAATTATGCACATAAATGCATAGAAAACTCAGTTAATGTATAAAAATGTCCAAACGAACCCCGAAAAATTCCTAAAATTAACACAACACTCCTGTTGTTCTATGTTGACACTAGAAAAAAATTAAAATCAAGAAGAGGCAATAGATATCATTTCATCCAGAAAGGTGAAACGTTCCCTACTGTAACCTTGAGGCTTGTTGTGAGAAGCTTATACCCCAACCTGCCCCAAATGGGACAATATTTTTACCGCAGCATGTTGATACCGTTCCATGCTAGCATGTCAAGTTTCATAAATTTTGGAAGCGTTTTCGATTTACTAGAATTTTAAAACCATGTATCTCAATGTTAGCGGCCGAGCGACGGTGGCAAGGTGTTTGACATTCATTCTCATTTCTTGCATGCATCTCAAGCATGCAACCAAGGACACACATTTTAATTTTGAACCTATTTATATGCACTGGAGCATGTGCATGTAGTTCAAATTTGAATTATGCACATAAATGCATAGAAAACTCAGTTAATGTATAAAATTGTCCAAGTGAACCCCGAAAAATCCCAAAAATTGACAAAATAGTCCTGTTGTTCTATGTTGACACGAGAAAAAATTTGAAAGTAAGAAGAGGCAACAGATATCGTTTCGCCCCCGAAGGTGGCACGTTCCCTGCCAAAACCACAGGCTTGTTGTGAGAGAAGCTCTGGTTTGCGACAAGCTTATACCCAAACCTGCCCAAAATGGGATAATATTTTTACCACGGCATGTCGATGCCGTTCCATGATATCATGTCAAGTTTCATGAATTTCAGATGAGTTTTCGATTTAGTTGATTTTTAAAACCATGTATCTCAATGTTAGCGGCCGAGCGACAGTGTCAAGGTTTTTGACATTCATTCTCATTTCTTGCATGTGACCTAAGCTTGCAACCAAGGACACACATTTGATTTTTCAACCCGCTTTTATGCACTGGAGCATGTACATGTAGTTCAATTTTGAATTATGCACATAAATGCCTAGAAAACTCAGTTGACGTATAAAAATGTCCAAACGATCCCCGAAAAATTCCAAAATTTAACACGACACTCCTGTTGTTCTATGTTGACACCAGAAAAAAATTGAAAGCAAGAAGAGGTGACGAATATCGTTTTGTCGACAAAGGTGACACGTTTCCCTAACGGAACCATGAGGCTTCTTGTGAGAAGCTCTGGTTTGTGAGAAGCTTATACCATAACCTGCCCCAAATGGGACAATATTTTGTACCCCAGCATGTTGATGCCATTCCATGATAGCATGGCAAGGTTCATGAATTTCAGACGGATTCTGGATTTACTAGAATTACAAAAGAAAGTACCTCAATGTTTGCCGGACAGCCACGGTGCCGTGGTGTTCAAAATTCATCCCCATTTCATGCATGGGACATAAGCATAAACCCATGGACACATATACGATTTTACAACCCATTTTGGTGCAGCGGAGCATGTGCATGTAGTTTAATTTTGAATTGTGCACTTGAAATGGCTAGAAAACCAAGTTAATGTATAAAAATGTCCAAACGACCCCTGAATAATTCCAATTTTTTTAAGACACACCTATAGTTGCATGTTCACTGCAGATAAAAGTTCTAGCAATTCAAACACCCTCCATTGCCGCTGTTCAATCGTTGCCGGTGAAAGATGGGGACGTGGACCCGCGTCATGAGGGCAACTTCGGCGGCCCACTCCGGCGAGAGCGCGGCCACAGCCGCCATGCACATGCTAACAAGGTGCATGAGCACAGCCGCAATCTGCAACCGGGCGGCCAAGGTAGCCCAAACGGCCGCTGTTGCTTCTCAGGTGGCGGCAGCAACATCTTCCTCGGGGATAGCAACTGGCGAGAGCAGCACAATAGCTGTCCATTCCGCAGCGGCGGCCTTAGCCCTGATGGAGGCCGCCCACGCCCAGCTCGTGGCGGTCACCGCATAAATCGAACGAAGCTTCTCCGACAACGATCGGCAACCCACGGCCGAAGAGTTGGCAATCGCCGAGAGCGTTCGAGCAGCCGTCCGTTCCTCTGCCGCATACCTTGCCACGACGGAGCTCGTCCAAGCCCAGATCATGGCCGCCCATGCCCAGCTCATGGCGGCCTTTTCCAAAGAGATGGCAGACGCGGATGGCGAGATGCTTGCCGAGTATGGTGCGATGGATGTGATGCGGCTTGAACTACGTCGGTATTTCCACTACTAGGAAAAGGCCTGTTAGTGGCGCACCTGTTTTGGCCATTAATGGCGCACTACAGGTGCGCCACTATCATCACGCCATTAGTAACTAATACTAATGGCGCAACCCTGGTGCGCCATTAGTATACCAGACAGTAGTGGCGCACCAGAAAGTGCGCCATTAGTATGTCCCCTGGTGCGCCATTAGTATGCCTCCCAGGGGGCCATATTTACCTTGTGCTCTGGGTTAGTAATGGCGCACTTCTATGTGGTGCGCCATTACTAAGTCAGATAGTAATGGCGCACCACATAGAAGTGCGCCATTACTAACAAATTTTTTTTTGTCAAATTTTTTTTCGTTTTTTTCTTAATCTCGGGTCAGTATGGCTTAATCTCGGGTCAATATGCTTAATCTCAAGTCAAATCGCACTAAGTGGTCAAACTTCCCGGAAGGTCACCCATCCTCACACTACTCCAGCCCAAGCACGCTTAACTTCACAGTTCTATCCAACCCCAGCACCACCTCACTTAACAACCACTTGTTGATATATCTATGATATCAATCCTATTAAACCTTGTTGATGTCTAGGCCTTTGTTCATGTTCATTAGTGTGATGAAATTTTGAAAAAATATTTCAAACTTCCCGGCCATATTACGTATCATATTTTGAAAAAAAATTCCAAAAAAAAAATTCGAAAACAAATTTTTTTTTCTGTTACTAGTGGCGCACCTAGCAAATGGTGCGCCACTAGTAAGTTTGAATTTTTTTCCATTTTTTCCCCTCTAGATTTTAAAAGCTCCGTATCTTTCGTTCTGTTATGTTTTTGGTGATTCTGAAAATGTTTAATGGGGTTTCCCCGATTAAATTCGGATGTAACTTTTCGAGTAGATGATTTTTCATATAAAAAACTTTTTCATCGGAGTTCGTATGCAAAAGTTATGCCCATTTTATAAATTCTCGAGAGATTTTGCAAAAAAGTCGAAAATTCATGTTTGTAAATTTTGCTAACAACTAGACCACATATCACATGGGAATCTTATTTTCTTTTATTTTTTTTGACATTTCTATCATTTTCTTTTATTTTTTTTGAAACTGAAAAGGCGGTCCACGGGGGGTGGGGGGGGGTGCATGTAGGACTAAATGGTAAGACTCAAGAAAGTTAGTAATGGCGCACCACGTAACAGGTGCGCCATTAGTAACCCTTGTTACTAATGGCGCACCTGTTACGTGGTGCGCCATTAGTAACCCTTGTTACTAATGGCGCACCTGTTACGTGGTGCGCCATTACTAGTTTTGCAAAAAAAAAATGTTTAGTAGTGGCGCACCAGTGGATAGTGCGCCATTACTAGTTTGAACTAGTAATGGCGCACTGTACCCAGGTGCGCCATTACTAGTTTTGAAAAAAAAAGTAAAAAAAAAAATTGTTAGTAGTGGCGCACGGAGTGTGTGGTGCGCCATTACTAGTTAAAACTAGTAATGGCGCACTGTGCCCTGGTGCGCCATTAATAGTTTTGGAAAAATAAAAAAAATTGCTAGTAATGGCGCACCGTGTGTCTGGTGCGCCATTAGTAATGAGGACACTAATGGCGCACCTGTATCTGCTGCGCCACTGCTATATAGCAGTGGCGCACCACATACATGGTGCGCCATTAATGTCCATATCAGCTATTGCCCTTTTCCTAGTAGTGTTCCTCAAAGAGGAAGGGATGATGCAGCACACCTATGGTAGGTATTTCCCTCAGTGATGAGACCAAGGTTATTGAACCAGTAGGAGAACCACGCAACACTACGTGAATGGTACCTGCACACAAAGAACAAATACTTGCAACCCGACGTAAAGAGGGGTTGTCAATCCCTCCCGGGTAAAAGATAGGTAAAATTTGTAGTAGATTGGATAAATAGATCTCGCGGGAATGCGAGATAAAATAAATAATAATAAATTGCAGCAAGGTATTTTTATGTTTTTAGATTAGTAGATCTGAAAATAAAAGAAAATAAAAATAGATTGCAAAGGCAAATATGAAAAAGAAGAGACCCGGGGGCCGTAGATTTCACTAGTGGCTTCTCTCGAGAAAAATAGCATACGGCGGGTAAACAAATTACTGTTGGGCAATTGATAGAACTTCAAATAATCATGATGATATCCAGGCAATGATCATTATGTAGGCATCACGTCCAAGATTAGTAGACCGACTCCTGCCTGCATCTACTACTATTACTCCACACATCGACCGCTATCCAGCATGGTGTATTAAGTTCATGGAAAAACGGAGTAATGCAATAAGAACAATGATATGATGTAGACAAGATCCATTTATGTAGAAATAGACCCCATCTTGTTATCCTTAATAGCAACAATACATACGTGTCGGTTCCCCTTCTGTCACTGGGATCAAGCACCGTAAGATCGAACCCATCACAAAGCACCTCTTCCCATGGCAAGAAAAATCGATCTAGTTGGCCTAATTAAACCAAAGATTCAACGAAGAAATACGAGGCTATAAGTAATCATGCATATAAGAGATCAAAAGAAACTCAAATAACTTTCATGGATAAAAACATAGATCTGATCATAAACTCAAAGTTCATCGGATCCAAACAAACACACCGCAAGAAGAGTTACATTAAATAGATCTCCAAGAGACCATTGTATTGAGAATCAAAAGAGAGAGAGGAAGCCATCTATCTACTAACTACGGACCCGTAGGTCTACAATGAACTACTCAAGCATCATCGGAGAGGCACCAATGAGGATGATGAACCCCTCCGTGATGGTGTCTAGATTGGAACTGGTGGTTCTCGAACTTGCGATGGCTGGAATTGATTTTCGTAGACTCCCCTAGGGTTTCTGAAATATTGGGGTATTTATAGAGCGAAGAGGCGGTGCGGGAGGCCACCGAGGTGGGCATAACCCATCAGGGCGCGCCTGGGCCCCCAGGCATGCCCTGGTGGGTTGTGCTCCCCTCGGAGCCCCCCTCTGGTACTTCTTTGGCCCAACAGGTGTCTTCTGGTCCAGAAAAAATCTCCAAAAAGTTTTGCTATGTTTGGACTCCATTTGGTATTGATTATCTGCGAAGTAAAAAACAAGCAAAAAACAGCAGCTGGCACTGGGCACTATGTCAATAGGTTAGTCCCAAAAAATGAAATAAAGTTGCTATAAAATGATTGTAAAACATCCAAGAATGATAATATAACAGCATGGAACCATCAGAAATTATAGATACGTTGGAGACGTATCAGCATCCCCAAGCTTAATTCCAGCTCGTCCTCGAGTAGGTAAATGATAAAAACAGAATTTTTGATGTGGAATGCTGCCTAACATGTTCATCACATATTCTTTTCTTTGTAGCATGGACATTTGGACTTTTATATGATTCAAAGCAATAGTCTAGTTTTGACAAGTAGATTTCAATACTCAAGCATATCAACAAGCAACCATGTCTTTCAAAATATCAATACTAAAGCAAGTTATCCCTAGCCCATTATGCTCAATCATTGATTCATTCATAAAACACACTCGAATATTAGCTACACCCAATGCTCAAGTACAATCATAGTGCCCCTTAGTTGGTGGTTTATAAGAAAAGATGGAGACTCAAAATAAAAATTGCATAAAGTAAATAGAAAGGCCCTTCGCAGAGGGAAGTAGGGATTTGTAGAGGTGCCAGAGCTCAAAGCGAAAAAGATAGAGATAAAAATATTTTGGGTGGCATGCTTTTCCTGTCAACGAAAATGATCGAGTAGTTCCCAATACTTTCCATGCTAGATATATCATAGGCGGTTCCCAAACAGAAAATAAAGTTTATTCCTTTTTCCACCATACTTTAACATTCCACTTTTAACCGAATCCATGGGTGCCGTCCATACCAACACTTTCCAAGGAATTTATTATTTGACAACATAAAGTAAATTCATTTTTCATTTCGGGACTGGGCATCCCTAATACCTTTGCCGTACTCTCGTGCAATGACAAGTGAATAAACACTCATCTTGAGAATAACAAATCTAGCATGGAAAAATATCAGCCACCCCCTACCGTTTCATGAATGGTACGAGCACACAAAAGAGATATTTATTTTGAAAATTAGAGATGGCACATACAAATTTACTTAGAACGGTAAAAGAATACCGCATATAGGTAGGTATAGTGGACTCATATGGCAAAACTGGTTTTAAGGATTTTGGATGCACAAGTAGTGATCATACTTAGTGCAAATGAAGGCTAGCAATAGATTGAGAAGCATCCAACCAAGAAACGAAAAATTTCATAAGCGAGCATTAAGCATAACTAACACCGAATAATGCACCATAAGTAGGATGTAACTTCATTGCATAACTATTGACTTTCGTGCTTGCATAGGGAATCACAAACCTTAACACCAATATTCTAACTAAAGCATAATTACTCATCAACATAGAGGGGATGCCACTCGGGCATCCCCAAGCTTAGTTGCTTGCTTCTCTTTAGATAATGGCTTGGGATGCCATGGGCATCCCCAAGCTTAGGATCTTCTTACTCCTTATTCCTTCATCCATCATGATCTCACCAAAAACTTGAAAACATCAATCACATAAAACTTAACAAAACCTTCGTGAGATCCGTTAGTATAACAAAGCAAATCACTACTATAAGTACTATTGCAAACCCATTCATATTTTATTTTTGCATTATATCTACTGTATTCCAACTTTGCTGTGGCTCAAACCCCCCGATAGAGTCCATAGATTCATCAAAATAAGCATACAACGCAAAGGAAACAGAATCTGTCACAAAACAGTATGTAGCAATCTGAATACTTCGAATACTTCTGTAACTCCAAAAATTCTGAAATATTAGGATGATGTAGGAAATTTGTATATCAATCTTGTGTAAAAAATTCAAAAGCTATCGTCAAATCTGTGATTTTTGAAAATTGTTTTTCTGGACGCAAAAGTTTCTGTTTTCCAAGAAGATCGAAGCAACTATCACCCAACATGATCCCAAAGGCTTTACTTGGCACAAACACTAATTAAAACATAAAAAAAATCATAATAGTAGCATAATTGTGTAAACACTCAAGAACAGAAAGAAAAAGACAAAAATAAATTTTATTCATTGGGCTGCCTCCCAACAAGCGCTATCGTTTTATGCCCCTAGCTAGGCATAAGATTTCAACGATGCTCACACGAAAGATAGTAATTGAAACATAAAGAGAGCATCATGAAACATGTGACAAACACATTTAAGTCTAACATACTTCCTATGCATAGGAATTTTATAAGAAAACAAATTATCAAGACAAGAAATATGTAGCATATGCAAGGAGAGGAATAAAACATTGACAATCACAACATAACGAGAGGAAATTTAATAACATGAAAATTTCTACAACCATATTTTCCTCTCTCATAATAATTATATGTAGGATCATAATCAAATTCAACAATATAGCTAGCACATAAAATTTTCTCTTCATGATCCACATGCATAAAAGTTTTACAATCTTCCAAGATAGTGGGATTAACATCAACTAAAGTCATGACCTCTCCAAACCCACTTTCATCAAAAAAATCGTAAGATTGAACACTCTCCAAATATGTGGGATTATTTTTACCTAAATTTGACGCTGTTCCAAACCCACTTTCAATATTATTGCAAACATATTCATCATGAGGCTTAAATAAATTTTCAAGATCAGAAGAAGAATCACCCCAATCATGATCATTGCAACAAGTAGTGGACATAGCAAAATTAGCATCCCCAAGCTTGGGGTTTTGCATATTATTAGCACAGTCAACATTAATAGAATTTATAGTAAAATCATTGCAATTATGCTTTTCATTCAAGGAGCTATCATGAATCACTTTATCAATTTCTTCATCACAATTTTCATATTCATGAATCTCAAGCAAAACTTCATAAAGATAATCTAGTACACTCAAATCACTAGCAATTGGTTCATCATAATTGGATCTTCTGAAAAGATTAGCAAGTGGATGAGGATCCATATGAATAGATTTTTAGCAAGCGATCATGCAAGCAAATAGAAGACACATGGCAAAACTAGCAAAGATAGCAAACAAGAGATCGAACGAGAAAAAGGCGAACGAAAAAGAAGGTGAATAAAAAGGCAAATTTTTGTGAAGTGGGGGAGATGAAAACGAGAGGAAAATGGCAAATAATGTAAATTGCAAGGATATGATCTCACCCCAGCAACGGCTCCAGAAATTCCTTTTGATGCATGATGTTGGCTCGAACTACGTCGGTATTTCCCCAAAGAGGAAGGGATGATGCAGCACAGCAACGGTAGGTATTTCCCTCAGTTATGAGACCAAGGTTATCGAACCAGTAGGAGAACCATGCAACACTACGTGAACGGCACCTGCACACAAATATCAAATACTCGCAACCCGACGTGTTAAAGGGGTTGTCAATCCCTTTCGGGCAACGGCGCCAGAAATAGGCAAACGGACATGAGAGAGTTGAAATATTGATAGATCGAACACCAAATAAAATAAAGTGCAGCAAGGTATTTTTGTATTTTTGGTTTAATAGGTCTGAAAATAAAAGCAAATAAAAATAGATCACGAAGGCAAATATATTAAAGAAGAGACCCGGGGGCCGTAGGTTTCACTAGTGGCTTCTCTCGAGAAAAATAGCAAATGGTGGGTGAACAAATTACTGTTGGGCAATTGATAGAACTTCAAATAATCATGATGATATCCAGGCAATGATCATTATATAGGCATCACGTCCAAGATTAGTAGACCGACTCCTGCCTGCAGCTACTACTATTACTCCACACATCGACCGCTATCCAGCATGCATCTAGTGTATTAAGTTCATGGAAAAATGGAGTAATGCAATAAGAACGATGACATGATGTAGACAAGATCTATTTATGTAGAAATAGACCCCATCTTGTTATCCTTAATAGCAACGATACATACGTGTCGATTCCCTTTCTGTCACTGGGATCAAGCACCATAAGATCGAACCCATCACAAAGCACCTCTTCCCATTGCAAGATAAATAGATCAAGTTGGCCAAACAAAACCCAAATATCGGAGAAGAAATATGAGGCTATAAGTAATCATGCATATAATAGATCAAAGAAGACTCAAATAACTTTCATGGATAAAAAGATAGATCTGATCATAAACTCAAAGTTCATCGGATCCCAACAAACACACCGCAAAAAGAGTTACATCAAATAGATCTCCAAGAGACCATTGTATTGAGAATCAAATGAGAGAGAGGAAGCCATCTAGCTACAAACTATGGACCGGTAGGTCTACAAAGAACTACTCACGCATCATCGGAGAGGCACCAATGGACATGATGAACCCCTCCGTGATGGTGTCTAGATTGGATCTGTGGTTTCTGGAACTTGCGGCGGCTGGAATTGATTTTCATCGACTCCCCTATGGTTTCTGGAATATTGGGGTATTTATAGAGTAAAGAGGCGGTTCAGGGGGCACCCGAGGTGGGCACAACCCACCAGGGCGCGCCTGGGCCTCCATGCGCGCCCTGGTGGGTTGTGCTCCCCTCGGAGCACCCCCCAAGCGCTTCTCCAGCCCACTGGATGTCTTCTGGTCCAATAAAATCCACAAAAAGTTTTGCTGCGTTTGGACTCCGTTTGGTATTGATTTCCTGCGATGTAAAAAACATGCAAAAAACAGCAACTGGCACTTGGCACTATGTCAATAGGTTAGTACAAAAAATGATATGAAATGACTATAAAATGATTATAAAACATACAAGAATGATAATATAATAGCATGGAACAATTAATAATTATAGATACATTGGAGACGTATCAGCATCCCCAAGCTTAATTCCTGCTCGTCCTCGAGCAGGTAAATGATAAAAACAGAATTTTTGATGTGGAATGCTGCCTAACATGTCATCTCATATTCTTTTCTTTATAGCATGGACGTTTGGACTTTTATATGGTTCAAAGCAATAGTCTAGTTTTGACATGAGACTTAAATACTCAAGCATATCAACAAGCAACCATGTCTTTCAGAATATCAACGCTAAAATAAGTTATCCCTAGCCCATCATGCTCAAACATTGATCCATTCATGAAACACACTCGCATATTAGCTACACCAAATGCTCAAGTACGATCATAGTGCCTCCTAGTTGGTGCTTTATAAGAGAAGGTGGAGACTCAAATTAAAAATAAAAATTTCATAAAGTAAAAGAAAGGCCCTTCGCGGAGGGAAGTAGGGATTTGTACAGGTGCCAGAGCTCAAAGAGAAAAACTTAGAGATAAAAATATTTTGGGAGGCATACTTTTCCCACCAACGAAAACGACTTAGAGTTCCCCACACTTTCCATGCTAGATATATCATAGGCGGTTCCCAAACAGAAAATAAAGTTCATTCCTTTTTCCACCATACTTTCACTTTCCATGGCTAACCATATCCACGGGTGCCTTCCATACCAACACTTTCCAAGGAATTTATTATTTGACATCATAAAGTAAATTCATTTTTCATTTCGGGACTGGGCATCCCTAATACCTTTGCCTTACTCTCGTGCAATGACAAGTGAATAAACACTCATCGTGAGAATAACACATCTAGCATGGAAAATATCGGCCACCCCTCACAGCCTCGCGAGCGGTACGAGCACACAAAAGAGAAATTTATTTTGAAAATTAGAGATGGCACATACAAATTTGCTTAGAACGACAAAAGAATACCGCATATAGGTAGATATAGTGGACTCATGTGGCAAAACTGGTTTAAAGGTTTTTGGATGCACAAGTAGTGATCATACTTAGTGCAAAATGAAGGCTAGCAAAAGATTGAGAAGCGACCAACCAAGAAACGAATAATCTCATAAGCGAGCATTAAGCATAATTAACACAAAATAATGGACCACAAGTAGGATGTAATTTCATTGCATGACTATTGACTTTTGTGCTTGCATAGGGAATCACAAACCTTAACACCAATATTCTTACTAAAGCATAATTACTCATCAACATGACTCACATATCACATCATCATATCTCAAAACTATTACAAGGAATCAAGTTTATTTTGTCCAATGATCTTCATGAAAGTTTTTATTATATCTTCCTTGGATATCTATCACTTTGGAACTAATTTTCATGTGTTGCTTTTGATAAGCTCAAACAAATATAAGTGAAGATCATGAGCATAATATTTCTTTCTCTCAAATTAATTTAAGTGAAGCAAGAGAGAATTTCTTAAAAAATTTACTATCTCTCAAACAAATCTAAGTGAAGCATGAGAGCATTTCTTCAAAAACAATAAAGCACACCGTGCTCAAAAAGACATAAGTGAAGCACTAGAGCAATTCCATAGCTCATAAAGATTTAAGTGAAGCATAGAGAGCAATTCTAACAAGTCATGGCATAATTTTGGCTCTCTCAAATAGGTGTGTCCAGCAAGGATTCAAGACTTAAAATAAAAAGCAAAAAAAGAAAAGACTCATATCATACAAGACGCTCCAAGCAAAACTCATAATATGTGACGAATAAAAATATAGTTTCGAGTAAAGTACCGATGCTCGTTAGAAGAAAGAGGGGTTGCCACTCGGGGCATCCCCAAGCTTAGTTGCTTTCTTCTCTTTGGATAATGGCTTGGGGTGCCATGTGCATCCCCAAGCTTAGGCTCTTCTTACTCTTTATTCCTTCACCCATCGTAATATCACCCAAAAATTGAAAACTTCAATCACACAAAACTTAACAAAACCTTCATGAGATCCGTTAGTATAAGAAAACCAATCTTTACTTTAAGTACTGTAGAAATCCTATTCAAATTTTGTTATTGCATTATGTCTACTGTATTGTAACTTTTCCATGGCAAAAACTCTTCAAAGAAAACCATAGAATCATCAAAATAAGCACATAACACAACGAAAACAGAATCTGTTAAAAAAAGAGCAGTCAGTAAAGATACGAATTGTTCTCAAACTTGTTGAATCCAAAAATTCTTAAAAATTAGGAAAACATATAAAATTTGTATATAAATCTTGTGTAAAAAATTCAGAATTTTTCGTCTCGTCTGTAATTCTAAACAATTATTTTTCTAGACGCAAAAGTTTCTGTTTTCCAACAAGATCAAATCAACTATCACCAAAGCTATCCCAAATGCTTTACTTGGCACAAACACTAATTAAAACACAACAAACACAATCAGAACAGTAGCATAATTGTGCAACCACTCAAGAACAGAAAGCAAAAGGCAAAAATAAATTTTATTCATTGGGTTGCCTCCCAACAAGCGCTATCGTTTTACGCCCCTAGCTAGGCATAATGCAAGGATCTAAGTATTGTCCTCTTTGGTTTTGGCAACTTTTGTGAGGGCTTTCTCAAACCCGGGAGGCTCTTTGCACTTCCCTAAATTCTCAGGAAAATATACCATCTTGAGATCTAAAATATCCAATCGCTTATTGGAAAGAGTAATCAAAGTATTCATGCGATTGATACTACCATTAAGGTGTTTGAGGGGTTCATTATACTTTTGCAATTCAACCATATGTTTGTGCATATCACCAAGTTTGTCCAACATTTGAACTCCCTCTGGGGTGAAATAAAACCCCTTCTTTTGAGGTGGAACCCCCAAAATTCCTTCTAAAATTTCATAGGCAGCATTGGCATCAAGCTCGATAAAATTCCCTTTAGCGGCAAAATGTAAGAGTTGTCTATGATGCAAAGCCAATCCTAAGTAAAAATTACGAAGTAAAATATTTGCATCTCCCTTTAGGTTGCAAACACGGTAAGATTCCATTAGCCTATACCAAGCATCTTTCATATTTTTTCCTTGTCATTGCTTGAAGTATAAAACTTCAAAATCGGGTGACAAAGGAGGAGTAGGCACGCTAGCCATTACGACTAAAAAGCAAGAACAAGGATAGATCCGGCAAGGAAACGGCGAACAAAAAAGAGGGTGAATAAAATGGCAAATTTTTGTGAAGTAGGGGAGAGGAAAATGAGAGGCAAATAGAAAATAATGTAAATTGCGAGGAGATGAGATTTTTGATTAGGAACCTGGTAGATGTTGATGATGTCTCCCCGGCAACGGCGCCAGAAATTCCTTTTGATGTTGGCTTGAACTACGTCGGTATTTCCCCAAAGAGGAAGGGATGATGTAGCATAGCAACGGTAGGTATTTCCCTCAGTGATGAGACCAAGGTTATCGAACCAGTAGGAGAACCACACAAACACTACATGAACAGCACCTGCACACAAATAACAAATACTCGCAACAGGACGTGTTAAAGGGGTTGTCAATCCCTTTCGGGCAACAGCGCCAGAAATAGGCAAATTGACGTAGAGAGTTGTAAATATTGATAGATCGAACGCCAAATAAAATAAAGTGCAGCAAGGTATTTTTGTATTTTTGGTTTAATAGATCTGAAAATAAAAGCAAATAAAAATAGATCACGAAGGCAAATATATTAAAGAACAGACTCGGGGGCCGTAGGTTTCACTAGTGGCTTCTCCCGAGAAAAATAGCAAACGGTGGGTGAACAAATTACACTTGGGCAATTGATAGAACTTCAAATAATCATGACGATATCCAGGCAATGATCATTATATAGGCATCACGTCCAAGATCAGTAGACCGACTCCTGCCTGCATCTACTACTATTACTCCACACATCGACCGCTATCAAGCATGCATCTAGTGTATTAAGTTCATGGAAAAATGAAGTAATGCAATAAGAATGATGACGTGATGTAGACAAGATCTATTTATGTAGAAATAGACCCCATCTTGTTATCCTTAATAGCAACGATACATACGTGTCGGTTCCCTTTCTGTCACTGGTATCAAGCACCGTAAGATCGAACCCATCACAAAGCACCTCTTCCCATTGCAAGATAAATAGATCAAGTTGGCCAAACAAAACCCAAATATCGGAGAAGAAATATGAGGCTATAAGTAATCATGCATATAAGAGATCAAAGAAGAATCAAATAACTTTCATGGATAAAAAGATAGATCTGATCATAAACTCAAAGTTCATCAGATCCCAACAAACACACCGCAAAAAGAGTTACATCAAATAGATCTCCAAGAGACCATTGTATTGAGAATCAAATGAGAGAGAGGAAGCCACCTAGCTACTTACTATGGACCCGTAGGTCTACAAAGAACTACTCACGCATCATCGGAGAGGCACCAATGGACATGATGAACCCCTCCGTGATGGTGTCTAGATTGGATCTGTGGTTTCTGGAACTTGCGGCGGCTGGAATTGATTTTCATCGACTCACCTAGGGTTTCTGGAATATTGGGATATTTATAGAGGAAAGAGGTGGTTCAGGGGGCACCCGAGGTGGGCACAACCCACCAGGGCGCGTTTGGGCCTCCAGGCGCGCCCTGGTGGGTTGTGCTCCCCTCGGAGCACCCCCCAGGTGCTTCTCCGGCCCACTGGATGTCTTCTAGTCCAAACAAATCCACAAAAAGATTCGCTGCGTTTGGACTCCGTTTGGTATTGATTTCCTGCGATGTAAAAAACATTTAAAAAACAGCAACTGGCACTTGTCACTATGTCAATAGGTTAGTACCAAAAAATGATATAAATGACTGTAAAATGATTATAAAACATCCAAAAATGATAATATAATAGCATGTAACAATCAAAAATTATAGATACGTTGGAGACGTTTCAAAGCGCCTTGAACTACGTCGGTATTTCCCCAAAGAGGAAGGGATGATGCAGCACAGCTACGGAAGGTATTTCCCTCAGTGATGAGACCAAGGTTATCGAACTAGTAGGAGAACCATGCAACACTATGTGAACGGTACCTGTACACAAAGAACAAATACTTGCAACCCGACGTAAAGAGGGGTTGTCAATCCCTCCCGGGTAAAAGATAGGTAAAATTTGTAGTAGATTGGATAAATAGATCTCGCGGGAACGCGAGATAAAATAAATAATAATAAATTGTAGCAAGGTATTTTTGTGTTTTTGGATTAATAGATCTGAAAATAAAAGCAAATAAAAATAGATCGCAAAGGCAAATATGATATAGAAGAGACTCGGGGGCCGTAGATTTCACTAGTGGCTTCTCTCGAGAAAAATAGCATACGACGGGTAAACAAATTACTATTGGGCAATTGATAGAACTTCAAATAATCATGACGATATCCAGGCAATGATCATTATATAGGCATCACGTCCAAGATTAGTAGACCGACTCCTTCCTGCATCTACTACTATTACTCCACAGATTGACCGTTATCCAGCATGCATCTAGTGTATTAAGTTCATGGAAAAATGGAGTAATGCAATAAGAACGACGACATGATGTAGACAAGATCTATTTATGTAGAAATAGACCCCATCTTGTTATCCTTAATAGCAATGATACATACGTGTCGGTTCCCCTTCGGTCACTGGGATCAAGCACCGTAAGATCGAACCCATCACAAAGCACCTCTTCCCATGGCAAGAAAAATCAATCTAGTTGGCCTAACTAAACCAAGATTCGAAGAAGAAATACGAGGCTATAAGTAATCATGCATATAAGAGATCAAAAGAAACTCAAATAACTTTCATGGATAAAAACATAGATCTGATCATAAACTCAAAGTTCATCGGATCCCAAGAAACACACCGCAAAAAGAGTTACATCAAATAGATCTCCAAGAGACCATTGTATTGAGAATCAAAAGAGAGAAAGAGGAAGCCATCTAGCTACTAACTACGGACCCGTAGGTCTAAAATGAACTACTCACGCATCATCGGAGTGGCACCAATGAGGATGATGAACCCCTCCGTGATGGTGTCTAGATTGGATCTGGTGGTTCTGGAACTTGCGGTGGCTGGAATTGATATTTCATCGACTCCCCTAGGGTTTCTGGAATATTGCGGTATTTATAGAGCGAAGAGGAGGTGCGGGAGGCCACCGAGGTGGGCATAACCCACCTAGGCGCGCCTTGGCCCCAGGGGTGCCCTGCTGGGTTGTGCTCCCCTCGCAGCCCCCCTCTGGTACTTCTTTGGCCCAACAGGTGTCTTCTGGTCCAGAAAAAATCTCCAAAAAGTTTCGCTGCATTTGGACTCCGTTTGGTATTGGTTTTCTGCAAAGTAAAAAACAAGCAAAAAACAACAACTGGCATTGGGCACTATGTCAATAGGTTAGTCCCAAAAAATGATATAAAGTTGCTATAAAATGATTGTAAAACATCCAAGAATGATAATATAACAGCATGGAACAATAAAAAATTTATAGATACATTGGAGACGTATCAATGCACAATGGATTCTTTATTAAACTGCAAGTTATAGGTATAATTAGTGATCTTGCCCTTAAGGAACTTATGGCGCTTCATTTCCTCGAAGTCTAAATACTGAGTAGGTAGGCTGGGGTCATTAGGCCAAGGTGACACACCCAACTCCTTTGCTAAACGTGAAGCATAAATCCCACCATAAAAATATCCACTACCAGCGTTGTGTTGCAATCTGCATGCAACAATCGCTCCAAGGTTATAACATTTAATACCAGTGAGAGCAGTGTGTATGAGGCTCAAGTCAGGAGCACATAATATACTACAATCTTGTTTGCCTACTATGCATTTTCCAATAAACAGTGCAAAGTATTAAATTGATGGGAAATGAGTACTTTTTATTCTACCTTGTGTCACCCCTCTGCCCTCGCCGTAGCAAAGATTGATTAGGAGTGACTCATACTAAGATCTTGGTGGCTCATCCAGCGAACCCCAAAATGGAATTTTACACACACCACTAAACACGTCTAGAGGCATGGTAAATGGACGGTCATAAAGTTTAAATGAAGCTCTAGACTCACGAGGATAAAATTTAAATTGTTTAGTAATTGTTTCTGTGAGGCCGAGATGCTAGATGCACTTATCTTCAATGTAGGGTCCGAGCTCGGCGTTGTGAACATATTGCTCAAATTCTTCTTTAATACCTGCACTCACCATGAAATTGTCACATGGCCATAAGCATGATTTGGTAGCGACATCCCGTATTGAACTTGGACTTGGTTCAACATAAGACCGACGAACCGAGCCACTACTAGACGATGCCTTCGAGGACCCCCTCCTCAAAGAACTCCTTCCAAAAAGGTACGTTTTATTTGCGTCCAAATTTCCAAAAATTTTGGGTCACAAAATTTTGTCAACAAAACTTCACAAGATTGATAGCAACTACTCATAAGGACGCATAGAAGCCATATTAAGCATTCAAACTACTCAGAACTCTAAGAATTCAACATGCAAAGCTCATCTACAGTAGCACCAAGAGTAGCTAATTATTCAAAATATAATCTACTAAAGCAAAAACTAATTGGAGCAATGGAGGAGTCACATACCAAGTAGCAATCCCCCAAAATAGTTTCAGAAACGGTGCTTCGAGCAAAGAGATCAAAATCCACGGGTTTTGAGAGTAAGAACACGAGAGAGAGAGCTATGGTGATTTTTTCTGGAGGTAGGAGAAGGAATGGACTGAAGAGATAAGTTAGGGGACCCATGTGGGGACCACAACCTATCAGAGCGCGCCTGGGGTTGCTGGCGCGCCCAGGTGGGTTGTGCCCACCTGGTGCACCCCCTCTGATGTTATTTGCACTAAAATTCAGAAATATTCAGAAAAAAGTCGTATTAAATTTTCAGGGCATTCTGAGAACTTTTATTTTTGGGTCATTTTTTTATTGCACGGGAAATTCAGAAAACAGACAAAACATGGCATTTTATTTTATTTAACTAGGAAAAACAGAAAACAAAAGGTAGGGATAGAAGGTTGTGCCTACTAGATTCATCAACTTCATACCTCTCAAAAATGATCCATTGATAAGGTTGATCAAGTCTTATTAACAACCACTTCCGATTAGCATGAAACCGATGAACTTTCGTACAACACTAAGTTACCACAACGGGAATATGCATATCCCCTATAATAAGCATTTCATATTTCTTTTTGGCAGTAGGTAGAGGTAGTTGAAAACTTCCAATAGTGAGTGTCGGAGATTTTTCAATAACATTAATACCATTCACTTGGAATTGTTTCTTCGGAAAGTGCACCGTATACTCATTACCATTGATATGAAAAGTGACCTTGCTTTTATTACAATCAGTAACAGCCCCTGCAGTATTCAAAAAGGGCCTACCAAGGATAATCGACATGTTGTCGTCCTCGGGCATCTCAAGTATAAAAAAGTCAGTTAGGATAGTAACATTTGCAACAACAACGGGCACATCCTCACAAATACCGATAGGTATGGCAGTTGATTGGTCAGCCATTTGCAAAGATATTTCAGTAGGTGTGAGTTTATTCAAATCAAGTCTTTTATATAAAGAGAAAGGCATAACACTAACACCAGCTCCTAAATCACATAAAGCAGTTTTGACATAATTTCGTTTGATGGAGCAAGGTATAGTCGGTATTCCCGGATCTCCAAGTTTTTTAGGTACTCCGTCCTTAAAAGAATAATTAGCAAGCATGGTGTAGATTTCAGCTTCAGGTATTTTCCTCTTATTAGTGATGATGTCTTTCATATATTTTGCATAAGGGGCCATCTTTAAAATATCAGTCAAGCGAGTGCGCAAAAAGACTGGCCTAAGCATTTCAGCAAAGTGTTCAAATTCTTCATCATCTTTTTTCTTAGTTGGTTTAGGTGGAAAGGGCATGGGTTTTTGAACCCATGGTTTTCTTTCTTTACCATGTGTTCCTAGCAACAAAGTCTCTTTTATCATATCTTTTATTTTTAGGTTGTGGGTTATCAAGATCAACATCTGGTTCTATTTCAACATCATTATCTAGTGGAGTGTCTTCATGAACATCATCACTTTCATTTTCATTATCACTAGGTGGGTGTTCATTACCAAATTGAGTTTCAACATCAGAAATAGAGATATCATTGTTATCTTCAGAAGGTTTTTCTATCTCAGGTTCACTAGAGGTATGCAAAGTCCTATCATTTTTCTTCTTCTTTTTCTTTTTAGGACTAGGTGCATCATTATTGATTCCTTGAGAATCTTGTTCAAGTCTTTTAGGGTGTCCTTCAGGATAAAGTGGTTCCTGAGTCATTCTACCTCCTCTAGTCACTACTCTAATAGCATGATCATTCATATTATTATTCATTTCATCAAGCAATTCTTTTGAGATTTAGCAACTTGTTCTAGTTGAGTTTGAACCATAGAGGCATGTTTTCCTATACCTCTAACATCATTGGAGACTCTAAATAACAAGTCACTCAAGCGGGCAATCATATCAGAATTATATTTCAATTATTTCATAACATTGGCATTGAAGTGATCTTGTTTCATAATGTAGTTGTCAAACTCATATAAGCACTGACAAGGATGTTTATTATAAGGGATATCACCTTCATCAAACTTTAATAAAGAATTTACCTCTACCACCCGTGGAGGCGGTGTATTCAGTCGATGTATTTCTTCAATAGGTGGTAAATTCTTAACATCCTCTGCTTTAATACCTTTTTCCTTCATACTTTTCTTTGCCTCTTGCATATCTTCGGGACTGAGATATAAGATACCCCTCTTCTTCGGAGTGGGTTTAGGTGGTGGTTCAGGAAGAGTCCAATCATCATAATTTTTCAATATATTATTCAATAATTCCTCAGCTTGTTCAACAGTTCGTTCCTTAAAAACACAACCAACACAACTATCTAGGAAGTCCCTAGAAGCATCGGTTAGTCCATTATAGAAGATATCAAGTATTTCATTTTTCTTAAGTGGATGATCAGGCAAACCGTAAAGCAATTGAAGAAGCCTCCCCCAAGCTTGTGGGAGACTCTCTTCTTCAATTTGCACAAAGTTAAATATTTCCTGTAAGGCAGTTTGTTTTATATGAGCAGGAAAATATTTTCAGAGAAGTAATAAATCATATCCTGGGGACTACGCATGCAACCAGGAGCAAAAGTATTGTACCATATCTTAGCATCACCCTTTTATGAGAACAAAAATAACTTGAGAATATAATAGTAACAAATTTTCTCATCATGAGCAAAAATGGTGGCTATAGCGTTTAACTTAATAAGATGTGCCACAATAGTTTCAATTTCATAGCCATGGAAAGGATCAGATTCAACCAAAGTAATTAACTCTGGGTCGACAGAGAATTCATAATCCTTATCAGTAACAAAGATAGCTGAAGTAGCAAACTTAGGATCATATTGCATTCTAGCATTCAAAGATTTTTCTTTCAGTTTGCATAATAATTTCTTGAGGTCATCTCTATCATTGCAAGCAAGAAAGTCTCTAGCTGTCTCCTCATCCATAACATAACCTTGGGGTACCTTAGGCAATTCATATCTAGGAGCGCTAGATCTAATAGGTGTTTCAAGATTTTCAGTTTCAAGTACTTCATCAGTTTCAGTGATCTCATCAGTTTCAATAATTTCATTCTCTTTAGCTCTAGCAATTTGTTCATCAAGAAATTCACTTAGTGGCACATCATCATCAAGCAAGGTACTAGCATCATCATGAGTAGCATTCATAGAAGAAGTAGCATCATCAATAACTTGCGACATATCAGGATTAATATCATGTGGTGGTGTTGCAAGTCTACTCAAAATAGAAGGTGAATCAAGTGCAGAGCTAGATGGTAGTTCCTTACCTCCCCTTGTCTTAGAGGGAAAAATCTTAGTTTTGGTATCCTTCAGATTCTTCATAGTGATAGATATATAATAATCCCAAGTGACTCAACAAATATAGCTATGCTCCCCGGCAACGGTAATGTCTACTACGCAATTTTATTCTTGTACACTCGTCTTGGGCCTCCAAGCGCAAAGTTTTGTAGGACAGTAGCAATTTCCCTCAAGTGGATGAACTAAGGTTTATCAATCCGTGGGAGGCGTAGGATGAAGATGGTCTCTCTCAAACAACCCTGCAACCAAATACAAGAAATCGCTTGTGTCCCCAACACACCCAATACAATGGCAAATTGTATAGGTGCAATAGTTCGGCGAAGAGATGGTGATAAAAGTGTAGTATGGATGGTAGAAATATATTTTTATAATCTGAATAAATAAAAACAGCAAGGTAACGAACGATAAAAGTGAGCACAAACGGTATTGCAATGCTTGAAAATGAGGCCAAGGGTCCGAACTTTCACTAGTGCAATCTCGCAACACTGCTAATATAATTGGATCATATAACCATCCCTCAAAGTGCGATGAAGAATCACTCCAATGTTCCTATCTAGCGGAGAACATAAGAAGAAATTGTTTGTAGGGTATGAAACCACCTCAAAGTTATTCTTTCTGATCGATCTATCCAAGAGTTCATACTAAAATAACACCAAGTTATCCTTTCCGATTGATCTACCCAAGAGTTCGTACTAAAATAACACCAAAACAAATTCAGATTCATAATACTCAATCCAACACAAAGAACCTCAAAGAGATTCCCAAGATTTCTACCGGAGAAAGTAGGATGAAAACGTGTGTCAACCCCTATGCATAGATTACCCCAATGTCACTTCAGAAATCCGCGAGTTGAGAGTCAAAACATATATCAAGTGAATTAATATAATACCCCATTGTCACCACGGTATTCATATGCAAGACATATATCAAGTGCTCTCAAATCCATAAAAATATTCAATCCGATAAGAACGAAATATCAAAGGGAAAACTCAATTCATCACAACAAGATAGAGAGGGAGAAACACCATATGATCCAACTATATTAACAAAGCCCGCGATACATCAAGATCGTGCCATCTCAAGAACACGAGAGAGAGAGAGAGAGAGATTAAACACATAGATACTGGTACAAACCCTCAGCCCCGAGGGTGGACTACTCCGTCCTCATCATGGTGGCCGCCGGGATGATTAAGATGGCCTCCGGTGATGATTTTCCCATCTGGCAGGGTGCTGGAACAGGGTCCAGATTGGTTTTTCATGGATACAGAGGCTTGCGGTGGTGGAACTAGGGTTTTTGGAATATTTGGCAATTTATATGGCAAAGAGGCGGTGCGGGAGGTCACCGAGGGGGGCACAACCCCCCTTGGAACGCCCAGGTGGGTTGTGCCCACCTCGGGCCTCCCCTCTGATAGTTCTTTGGCCCATCCTGGGTCTTCTGGTCCATAAAAATTCTCCAAAAAGTTTCACTGTGTTTGGACTCCGTTTGATATTGATTTCCCATGAAGTAAAAAAAGCAAAAAACAGCAACTGGCATTGGGCACTATGTCAACATGTTAGTCCCAAAAAATGATATAAAGTTGCTATAAAATGATTGTAAAACATCCAAGAATGATAATATGATGGCATGAATACTTAATAAATTATAGATACGTTGGAGACGTATCAGCATCCCCAAGCTTAATTGCTACTCGTCCTCGAGTAGGTAAATGATAAAAGAAATAATTTATGAAGTGTGAATGCTAGCAAAGTGCATAAGTTTGATCAATGATAATTTCAATCACTTTTCCTAGCTTCATAATAGCAATTCTTTCTCATAAAACTTCTCATGTTAAAGTAGCAACCAATTCACATGTTAAGGTTCAAACAATGAATTCTCTTGAAACTCAACAACCTATATTCTTAGTCACCAAACAATTGCAATTCAACTTATTCAACAGAGTCTAAGTAAGAGCTCCACATACTCAACCATCATATAGTCTTCTATGATTGCTAGTACTCAAAGCATATTCTTAGAACAAATGGCATCCATCGAACACAGAGAAAGATAGGGGCTTAATATTTTGCCTCCCAACTCATTTATCATACAGATAATTGTCAACCAAAAAATTCATGATCAAATATATTTGACTGGCCATATGTGCTTAGATCTTTCCCCACCACATGATGCTTTGTAACTAGAGAATAGTTGAGGTTGAAATGAGAATTCATACTATTGACTCTTTGCATAAAAGTACATACTCGAAAGTAAAAGATAGGACCTTCCCAGAGGGAATCAGAGGTTGTCATGCGCTTTTTATTTTTGGATGCCCAAGCTCTTAATGCAAAGGAATGTCACGTTATATTGCCCCTTATGATAGCAACCTTTATTATGTAGTCCGACGCTTTTATTACTTTGCCATCACATGTTCGTACAATGCTCAATTTTCCCTTACAATAAAAGATCAAACATATTTAGCACAAGGAATATGCTTCATTTTTGTCATCGTATGTGTCATCAACTGTTATTGGCCGGTAATTGTATTCTTTCTACCTCTTTTTTGCAAACAGGGCTATCCATTTCACCTCATTGCTATTGCGACCTTTTGGTGAACTGCACAAATCACTTTTTTCTTAAGTGTTTTGTGCAGTTCTACTAAAATGTCACACGGGCAACGTCTCTACATTTCAGTGCGACTGCACAAAGGGAGATTGGTTTTGCTCTATCCTCCTCATCCAACTTCGAGCCTAATCTTCTCCAATTATTTGCTTAATCTTCTCCAACTAGTTAGTCTTAAGAGAGACTGCAAAGGTGACCGGCTTCTATTTGTGTGTTTATTGTTTCATCAACAGTCCTCTATTATTGTAATCACACTTAATATCTTTGGAACAGGGACGCTCAGCTCTATTTTAGTGGAACTGCACAAAATAATCGGAATGTTGCATGTTCCTGACAACTACTTTTTTCCCCAACATGCCTTGTTGTTTTAGACAGAGCTGGGGGGAAGTTGCTGCCAATGAAAGCATGTATCAATTTTAATTTAACACCTTCTCACAACTTTGTCTTCAGTTGTGATGTAAATATTAGCTCTGATCTGCTAATCATTGAGATGCATTAGCAAGGAAGTTAGTTTTTTATTTTTTCCGAAAGAGCAAGGATGGCAAGACACACGAAACAAAAGTTGAAACTCAGAGCATTGTACAATTTCATGTCACTGGAAAATTATTTGTATAGTACGTCAATTATGTAATCAAATGCTGGAAGCTTGATATCATTACCAGAAGCCTCTTCAGCATCCGGGTCCATGTGCCATGCACCAAATTATACTCCCTCCGTTCCTAAATATTTGTCTTTTTAGAAATTTCAAATGGACTACCACATACAGATGTATATAGACATATTTTAGAGTGTAGATTCACCCATTTTGCTTCGTATGTAGTCACTTGTTGAAATCTCTAGAAAGACAAATATTTAAGAATGGAGGGAGTAGTGTAGAACCGCATGGGAGACTCAGCCCGATCGTTGCGCCGCACTAATAGTGAGTAATGAGCAGTCAAATCATAAGCACCACCTTTCCCACTATAATTGCTCGGAAGAAGCAACATCAATACGCTCTTCTTTGAATCCGCTCATACTACTCCCTCCGTCACTGTTTATAGAACGCGCTTCAACAATCTCTGGGACCAAGGCGACTAGCGATCGGCCTAAAAAATAGCATTGATAGTTATAGCACGGCGTCTATTACTAGAGGAAATAATGCGTACACACATGCATGCAGTGCTTCCACCCCGGGTACACACATGCATGCAATTACTCCACTCCGCGTACACACCTACATCGAGAGAGAATTGTGGACTTGATTGCGGTTACCACGCCCTAATTAATTGAGCATTAAACCAAACGCGTCTAAAATCTCTCTAGTGGTGGAAATGCATGGAGAGAAATGCATGAGAATAAAGCGCACCCTGTAAACTGTGACAGAGGGAGTAGTATGAAGGTGCAAAACCAAGTACGCATATGGCCTGTTGGTCAATGCACTTCCTCTTGGCATATCACTGACATGTGGGACCGGAGTGTGAGCAAACCGATCTCAATTAACGGCAAAATGGCCAACCCGCCGTTCCTTGAGAGAGACGAGGAGCGAGAACACACAGACGGGCTCGCACGGAGGCCAAGATATATTCGAGCATGGTTGATCGATATCATCATTACATGTTTGATGTTTTTTAATAGTACTATTGGGCTGCCGCTTTCCGCCTTTCTCCCGAATAATTGTGTACTTTATCAGAGATTAAAATAAAATAAGAGTACAAACGCTCCACCATGCAGTTCCTAGTACCTGTAAAGTAGTAGTACTACTCGTACTACTAAACCTTGCGCTTGGCTCATCGCCTCTTCGGGAAGTCGAGCAATGATGGTACTACAGTGTATGCCTCTGGCAATCTGACACCAAATGAACTGCTGCACGTCCACCGCCTGGGCGAGGGTAGGTTGCATTAGTCAAAAGCTTCTCCTCGTCCTGTGAGCCACCAGGCTTGAGGTAGACGGAGAGGGCGTAAGCGAGCTTCACCTTGTTATGCAAGCTTCTCCTCGTTCTGCGAGTTGACGGGACACACCAAAAAGTAGTGCAAGTCCATACTCCCTCCTTTCTGGTTAATATGGATTAATCTTTTTTTCGGGTAAATGAGAGAGCTTTATTCATATATTAGCATTCTTAGAACGATCAACCAATAGATTGGTCACTAGGAAGTGAGGTACCCCGCAAAAAAAGAAGAAGGAAGCGAGGTGTTTCATCAAGCCAGCTCTCGGTCACATTCAAAGTGCAGCAAGCATGGTTCGCACAAAGATGCGCCGCAAGGTTTGCTGACCTATTTATATGCTGAATAACAAAAAAAGAGAAAATATTACTGAGCACTCCTATTTCTAACACGATAGGAGCCAGAATTAAGCGAGAATTGTGGCGAGTGTTCCATCCAATCAACTTCCATTGTCAAATGCGAGAACCCTCGAAGAGAACCAAATGTGTTGAAGATTGCTTTATCATAGATTAATATAAAATAAGAGTGCAGACGCTCCACCATGCGGTTCCTAGTAGTACATACCTGTATAGTAGTACTAGTAGTACCACGTAATACTAGTACTCAGAGTACTCTAAACTTTGCGCTTGGCTGTTCGCCTCTTCGGGAAGTCAAACAATAATGGTACTAGTACAGTGTATGCTTCTGGCAATCTGACACTGAATTAACTGTTGCATGTCCACCGCCTGAAAGAGGGAGAGCTTGCTTTAGTCAAAAGTTTCTCCTTGTCCTGCGAGCCCCCGCGCGCAAGCTTCTCCCGTCCTGCAAGCTTCTTCTTGTTCGGCAAGTTGACGGGACACAACAAAGTAATGCTAGTCCATACTGCCTCCTTTCTGGTTAATATGGCTTAATTTGAAACGAGATAAATACACTGTCTGTCACTGTATATTTGTAAAAATACGGTCAGTGGACTTCATAATACGCTCATTGCGGTCAATATATACATTTTCCGGTGTTTATACGGTCACTTGCTCACCCTGGCTGAGTATGTGTGTGCATGCACATGTAGGTTGAGCACTTGAGCGTGACCGTGTGTGTTCCATCGTGTTCTCGGACATGCATGCATTAGGGGGTCACGCGCGTTTTTGTGTCCATGTGTACGTGTGTCTGTTGCATGCATGCACGAGGTTATAGTCCCTCACATTCACATGTTCATAAGTCAATGCTTTGTCAAAACGTTGGATGCAAGGTTTAATCATTCGTTGTTCACGCATGCATTCCCGATATTAATTCGTTGGTAACGAAAATTTCTTGAGGAAAACGAGCCCATGAATTGAGTACAAAGGGGACCAATAAGCCAGGATGGAGGGAGTACTAGTAGTGAACCGGAAGGAGTACTAGTTGTACGTAACAACGTACAGTAACAAAATTCCTCCATGCGCATCCTGTCTACGTGTCATGTAAGAAAATAGAGATAAGTACAAGTAACACTCAGGAACGGCCATACACATAGGGGGAGTACATGTAGGGGCCACTCAGGAGCAGTCAAATCACACAATAAGTTAGTCGGACGAGGCAACCATCATTTCACTCTTCAATGACACATACACAATATAAAATGGTTGATATGGAGAGAAAAAGAAAACCACTCCACTCTATATACACTAGCAGGATCCTAAGCTACAAGCCTGCTTGCTTGGGTTGCTCTCTTCACAAGCATAGAACGACGGTGGCCACACCGCTGGTCACAGATCCGGCCTGATGCCGCCGCTGGGGGAAGGGGACGATGCTCTGCGTAGATGCGGTCGACAGCGGCAAGGGAGAAAACCCACTGTCGGTGCGTCCTGATCGGGGGTCCCCACTGTATGGGCTGATGCCGCCTCCCAACCGCCCTTCTAGCTAAACCCCGATGTCCCAGGTACAACTTCCTTTTGGAGCCGGCTTGCTCCACTGCCGCAGCTCCCCATGTATCTCCATCTCGATGTGGATCTTTCTCTACTTCTACCGGCTTCTATTTGTGATGAGTTTATGTCTCATGAACTAGTGCCACTACTATTATTCTAATCACACTTCTTCAATATGTTTGCCAACAGGGATGCTCAGCTCGATTTTAGTGGAACTGCACAAAAGCATCGTATGATCCGAGGGTGCCAGGCTTCTTTCCTTCGAGAGGTTCTACCTTGCCAGGAAATTAAATCCCGTTTAGGGTTTACAACATAGACCCCATCAGTAGTTTTTTTTGTACACACTCTCACAACTTTTGTCTTTAGTTGTGAAGTAAATATTGGCTATGATCTGTGAATCATTGAGATGCATCAGCATGTGTCTTAGTTTTCCTTTGTATTTGATGGAATGTTGTAACGGGGCAACCTTGGAGTCAGGATACATACATGAAACAAAATCATAAAGCTTCGTACTCCCTCCGGTCCTATTTTGTATGCGTATAAGGCTACTCATAGTAGGGAGTATCATATAGTACGAGTATCATGCATAAATTACATAGGGGACGGAGGTAGTATGTGAGAGTGTATGGTGGGTCATGTGGTAAAATGTACTACTACGCAAAGAAAAAAGGACCGGAGGTGTCGCACAATGTCCAAGGAATATGGTGATAGTGGGAGGTGGGCCATGTAGTCACTGAGCTGCCGTGTTTCGTACTCCTCCGGTGTAAGAGTGGAGAAAGTTAGTTTTATCACATAATAAATAAATAAAAGTGCAGGCGCTCTACGACGCTCTACCGCCGCAGTAATAGTGACCAATGAGCCGCCAAATCACATAGACCCGGTATAGTTATTGGACGGAAGAAGCAAACCATCACTCTATCTCTCTCATGCAGTATAGTATTCTTTTGGAAAGCAACGTTTCGTTTCCTTGGATCGCGCCATCGAGCAAAACCAACATTTAAATCAGGTGTGTCGTGTTCATGTCTCACCCTCCTCCACAGCTCCACCCCACACGGTCGCTCGGCATGCCACTCACCGCAAACTGAGTATACGATAACTTTCTCACCTGCTTGTCGATGGATCGCGTCATGGAGTACTAGCACTGCTGGAAGAGATTGACGAGGAGGGGGAGGACAGCTAGCTGTAGCACGGACTCCCAAGAACTTTTTACATGCATGTTGTGGCCGGCCGTGGCAACGTTTGAACGCGGAGCAGTCGCGTGCACCGGGAAGCGGCGCGGGCGGCGCTCTCTTGGCCGGCGCGCCGCTTCAATGCCAGTGCCAGTGAGAGGTCGCTTCCGCTCTGGCCGGGCATGAATGCGGCACTGACCGTTCCGGGCGAGAAGCACGCGCGGGTAATGAAGAGGGTTCGGGTTGGCCAGGGCGGTCAGGAGCGGGCGTGGCAGTGGTCCGGACGCTCGGAAACAAGAGATGTTGTACGTAAATATTGCTGCGTACTCCTATATAATTAATAACGTAAATAATGTGCCAGTTGGACCAATATGATTGGAGATGGAGACGGAGATGGAGATGGAATTTTACGCAAACACAGATATGCATGTCTATGTCTATGTGTGTGTGCGCGACGACTCTCGCGACTACTCGTACACACCATCGATGTCTCGTTCTCCCTACACACACACAAACTTAGTACCACCTCATTTTGTTCCTAGGATAGGAATATCATAGGAGTGGGAAACAATATGAAGTGCGATAAATGGAATACGACGTACAAGAAGAAATGTACACGCACTCACTCTACCTCTGAAATACCCGTGAGTACATGATGGAGCGTATTTGTACACGAAGAGGCAGCTTACGTACGTAATAATTTAACCCTTTAATTTGTTCACTTAATAATGGAGGGTCGGGGACCACACGTGAGCGATACTACGACCTAGAAGTGGGGGCGTGTTATTGATCGAGTTTTCTTTCTTCGTACGTCAAAAAAAAATTGTCCGCCAGTTTTCGTTTCTTTTTTCTGGGAACATGCGTATTCTATTTAAAACCACTGCTATGGAGAGATTTTTTTGCTCCATTTTATATATAGCCTCTTGTATGATAGGGTTCCTCGCGTCTCGCTCTCTCACCCTCTCCATATCTAAACAAGATGACAATGTCCACTCTATCTCTCTCCTCACCGGGGGTCACAGATCCGGCCGGATCCCGTCCCCTGCGGGAGGTGAGGAGGTCCAGCGTTGACGTTGTCGCTGTCGACGATGGAGGAAGCCGATGCGCACCGTCCTCTCTGAGGCAGCACCGGCGTGAACAAAGGTCCTCCGCGCCCTTGTTCGCTGCCGTCGTGTGGGCAGATCCCGCCCGCCCGCCTAATCCACATCTCGCCCACCTGAGGTATAACTTCTTTTGGATTTCATGCTTCATTGTACTCTGCATGCGGGTTTTCTTCTATACCACTACTCCCGAGCTCCCCATGTACAGTAGCTAGGGTTCATCGGCTGGTCCAACATCACCAATTTTTTACTATTATAGAGGAAAGGCCACTCCAAAAGTTGTCCAGGTTTATCATTTATGCATCAGTGGAGGTATACATGTTTTTTTTCTGACAAAAAGTACATGGTGGTTGTGCGGTCATTGTCCATATGCTTGTATTGCTGCTACTAATCTAAAACTATCACTGGTAAAATGAAGCAATGCCCATGTAGAGGCGTTGACAATTAAGATGCCGTTGTTAATCTTGTTCCACTGCTAAAACAAAGTACCGACACTACTTAAATATCATTTTTTATATTTTTGCAAACAATGATGCGTATCTCCATACTCGGGCATGTCTTCCTCAATTTTTAGTGGAACTGTACAAAATTGGATGGCCACTGTTGCTCAGTTCTTCCTTTCTCGAGCTTGATTACCAAGAAGAAACAAACACAGTGAGGATTATCAAACTTCATTGGTGCCTGACCCAAACATGATGCCAAAATTGATGATGCATCACACCACGATGAGCTATCGATGCTCATGGTTGCGTCTCATGGCTGCATCGGCTGGTGAAGCTGATCGATGTTCAATGAAGAACGGGCTATCTTCCATCAGTGCTCTTTGCTTGTTACCACAAAGACGATATCCTTCACCAGTTTATCTTGGAGCAGTCGTTTACGTTGGTGCAATTTTATCACACAATTGGATATGAACCAAATGTTTCCTCGAAGAAGCATCAACGTTGGTAGTAAGAGCAAAAGTTTTGTATTGATTTCTAAGCCTTCTCACAACTTTGTCTTCAGCTACCCTGTAATTTTATTTGACCAGCTTTTAACTAAATGTGTGGTCTAACTTTGATTAAAAATATGGTGTGCACTAAAAACCCGGATGGAGGTAGTACCCCTCCGTTTTTATTTACTCTGCATATTAGATTTGACTGAAGTCAAACATTAACACAACAAACCATAATTATTGAGAGAGGGCAAACTGTACATACAAAATAATTGAAATTAAATTTCTTTATTTGTACACACTCTCACACCTTTCCGATAATTTGGCACGTGTGTGGTTGTTCACCTAACTGAGGGTAGTGTACCGCACGTGAACTACAGGAAGTGCGACCAGGACGCGTGGATCGTTACTTGATCGTAGTTTTCTTCACTGGTATGTTAAATAAAGAGTTTTGTTTCGTACACAATTTAAAAGGATTGTTATGGAGAGAAAAAGAAAACCACTCCACTATATTAGTACTATATAAGCTGGAGCCTCAGCGATTGTTCGCTAGGGTTTGCACTCTTCACATTCTCGCTGCACTACATATATATACACGCTGGAGGCTCGGCGTTCCTTTCTAGGGTTTGCTCTATTCACAATCTCACACCCTCTTCATCAGATCTAAACGAGACTGCTTCTCTCTCTCTCTACCCCCTCACAGATGGTGAAGGAGCCGTCCGGATCCCATCGCACCGGGAAGGGGAGGAGGTGCAGAGTTCACTCTCTCGCCTTCGGCGAGGGAGGCAATCCACTATTGGCTGCGCCGTTCTCTTTCACCCAGCGCCTGTGCAGGAGGGCCTCCGACCCCTTCTTCCTCGCTGCCATATGTAGTGTGGACTGATCTGGCCTCCCGCCGCACGTCTAGCCACATCCCGACGACCCTAAGGTATAACTTTCTTTGAAACTGTCATTGCTCTAGCATGCGGATCTGTTTCGATTCTGTAGTCGAATCTAGGTCTTGGTTCAAAGAGGAAAGAAGGGAGGGTGGGGTGGAGCATGAATCTAGGACGTGGTTCAATGAGGAAAGGAGGGAGGGAAAGTAGTATAGACTGGCTATCCAGCCGCTTTGTTGGTCGAAAAGGGAAAAAGGGGGTAACCTAGTACACACATCTGTAAGGAACCGATCTCTTTGTTGAAAAAGGAAAGAAACTGGGGGGTCGGGTAGTTTGTGCAGGACTAGATTTGCTGCCCTCACATAGGAAAAAGGTTCAAAGAGAACAAATATGGGACCAACGCAGATATGTTGCTTGGCAACATACTATGCATCACCCATTTATACGTGTGGACGCACATGGTGCTGGCATGTCCCATGTCCCATACAACTATTTGCTATTGTTCATCTAAGAATGCCGCTGGAAAATTGAAGCAATGCCACTGTTAAAAGTAAATTACATTTTTAACAAATGTTGTTTTAAGACAATATCTCTGTTAATATGAATCAATGCCACTGGTAAAATTAAGCAATGCCACTCTCAGAATTAACTACTGAATCTTAGTTCAAAACTGCAGCACTTGTTAGGGATTGGCGGGAGTACCATTTCTGTTAGGGATCGGCTGGAGTACATGTTTAAGAAATGTATTGTTGAGATAATGTCTCTGTTATTATATATCAGTTACAGTGTTTTACAAATGGTACTATCTTGCTTTGTAGTTCTTTCTACATGTTTAACCAAGGTATTGTTAAGATAATGTCTCTGTTAATATGAATCAGTTGCATTGTTTTAGGAATGGTACTTTTCTGCTTTGTCATTCTTTATACATGTTGAAACAAGGTATTGTTAAGATAATGTCTCAGTTAATATGAATGAATCACACTGTTTGAGAATTGCTACTCTCCTGCTTTGTTTCCCATTAAGATAAGGTAGATGTTTTTTTCTTTTGGGAGTATAAGTCATCAACCGTTATTTCTCAGTAATTGTTTCCTTTATACCTATTGTTGCATACAGGGATATCAAAACTTCTGCTCGGTTATATTTCGACTTTGATTTTAGTTGAACTGCACAAAAGAAGCCAATGAGTTTAAGGCAAACTGTTGCATTATTGGGCCCAGTTGGTGTTTCCACTTTGCAGAAAGAAGCAGTCACTATTTCCGCTACATTACATAAGGAATGATCGAGAAGCTTTACAGAGTATTAGTAGACGCAGGTGACATGACTAGTTTGCAGAGAGCATGGGAAACTCAACAACACATGGAGTGCAAAATTCACTCCACAAGGAAAGGTATGACCAAGTCAGTTGCCGACGCAGCTGTAACAAACAAGGTCAGTATCGACCTTTATTCACATGATTGTGCTTTGTTATGTTGTGCTACTTATATTGTTGTATTGTTTTGAATAAATGCTTAATTGAAGCTATTGTATTGCTATCTTTTCCAGTTAAGATAATGAAGATGATTATAGTTGTAAGCGTATGTTTAATCAACTAGTACCACTATTATATTCATCACGCTTTTTCTGTATTTATGCAGACAGGGATGCTCAGCTTGATTTCAGTGGAACTTCACAAAATGTTCAGATGGTTCGTGTCCTCCATAATACTTCATCATGCACAATACATCAAATGGTTCTCTAATCATTCGTCGTCACCTTGAGCCACCAGACTATCTACTTGAGTGGAGCTTCCAACGTGTTCAATGCCTTGCAACATATAAATACAAAATCAACCATGCTACACAAGACATTGTTTGATTTCAGTGGAACTACACAAAAAGATACGCTGGTTAATCCGGCTCCATGTGCCATTTCAATGTGCAAACTGATGACAAACCCTGCCTGTCTGAATGGAGCTACCAATGTCTTCAAGGCAGAAGAATTCCCACAAGTTCAAGGGAAAGAACTCTGTCCAGCAGAATACTACCTTTAAGAAGAAGGGTAAGAAGAACGACAAAAAGAGAGATGGCTGCTTTACTTGTGGTTCAGAGGAACACTGGGCAAACAAGTGCCCAAACAAGTACAAGAAGCCAGGACAGGACTCCAAGTCTGTCAATGTCACTGTAAGCAACAATGATGGGGCATCTGGGTATGGTAATCTATTTACCGTACTTTCAGTTTGTCAATCCATAGATTGGTGGGTTGACACTGGGGCCAATATTCATGTGTGTGCTGATGTGTCTTTGTTTTCTTGCAACATATAAATACAAAATCCACCTTGCTAGACAAGATATTGTTTGATTTTAGTGGAACTGCACAAAAAGATACTCTCATTAATCTGGCTTCATGTGCCATTTCAATGTGCAAACTGATGACAAACCCTGCCCGTTCCACAATCATAGGCATTACATATTTTGAATGGGAAAAGCTTGTGAAAGTTTAATCATTGATGTTAGCAAGAAGGCATTAGTTTAATATATTGGAATTGGAAAACCTTGTCAAATTTTGCTCATTGATGTTAGCCAGAAGGCATGCATTTGATATTTTGAAGTGGGACGCCCTTTGCTGTGAGCAGCGTCGATCGTTTTTTCCTATTCCTGTGTTTAGTTTAGAAGTAAATATTTACTCTTCTGAGATGCATAGTCACATGAATGTTGACTTATGTAAGGTATTTTAAGAGTTTGTTCTGAATGTTGTCTATGTAATGCCAGGCCTTGTGAGTTTGATTGCAAAGTTGAGCTTGGAATGCTGTGGCATGCGGCATCATGAGCTGTTCACCGTGCCTCCTGAGAATAATGCTTCATATTGTTTTGCATGTTGATCTAATGCCAGTGATTTGCATGTTAAGAAGATCATCCTCTTCTGTTGTTTCTGTGCTTAAGAAGTTCATTGTCTTATGTTTCATTCATAGCCTATACTACAACTCGGGTAGGTTAGAGGTGAAAGCATATGATCTTCCGACCAACTTATCATCTTAGGCCATGATTGGATCATCGTTTTCCAACCAAAACCGCTTGTAAAACAGATGCTTGTAAATAAAAGCAGATGGTCTTGGGCGAAGCGCTTGGTTGGTCGATTTCGACAAGTAAAATATACACTGGTCTCTCAAATTATACGCGTAACTCGCCGGTTTTCGTTACAGAACTCGGGCCATCGGTTTCATTACGCCTGTATTTTACGCATTGTTTCTGGTGACGAGTAAATTACACTGGTATCTTAATACAGGTGTGAAACAATCCAGAGCTCCCAAGCGCGGCCTTACCGTTTCATGCCAGCTCAGTCTCTCGAAAGTGGTCATAGGTGTCTGATGATCCTGGCTTCTTGAATGAGCAGCGGGCGCTGTATCAGACCATCCGTAGGGCCCGCGAGGCCCTCTCCGTCGTCCTTCGAGTTGTTGCGCTCGCTGTGGTGCCGAGCGTTGTCAACATGGTCAACGAACATGAGGAATCAGGAGATGACTTTACTTGGAGAGGATGACAGTAGGGACCCACCAGGGCCATAGCCGTATGTATGCAAGTTCCTCCTTATTATATACAACTATAATTTTTTTTCCTTCCTCCTAGTTTCTTGACATCACGGTCCCACACTATTGTCAACCTATATAGTCAATAAACAAGAGAATTGTGCAAGGGGCGGCCGACAGCTGGGACCCAGCAGCTCGAGCAGTATTTGTTTTTTTAGGTGTAAGCGGAGTTTTTCTTGAGCGATGTTTTTGTTGTTGTTTAGAGGAGAAGGCTATCAACTGGGCGGGCTGTGGCCTGTCTAGTCCAGGCTATTATTTTTTGTCGACCAAATATCCAGCCCAGATATTAATTTTCCAAGGTGAAAATGGCTAGCCTAGTGATACTTTTTTTGCGGAATACCCAACCCAGGTCAACTTGTTATTCTCCGCCCCGCTGGGCTGTAAATCTTTCCTAGGAGAGATGCATTAGGCCTAACAAGAAAATGGGCTTTAAGAAATAATAAATGGGATGTAATTATAAAAACTGGGCTGTAAATATACAAAAACGCACGAAACAGGTAATTAGTTTCAAAAATATTACTATTTGAATTTGAAAATTTTAATTTCATTACTTATTGCGCGCGCAATATTTCGTTAGATTTTTACCTAATACAAATTCATTTTGAAATTATATTTAATCTGACTCAAAATTTTGGGATAAAAATATTTTGGATCCCATCAAAATGTGGGATTTAGGTTGAATTCTGTTTTGAGCGGTTGGTTGAAATTATTAATCATTGTCCTGGCTAGAAAATGAGTTGTAATTTTAACAGACTGTAAATGGGTTGTAGTAAATTCCATTAGAATTCAAAAATGGGTTATACATTATTACAAATCACAAATGGGCTATATGTTCTCTGCCACAGATGTGATGCTCACTTGTGGGCCTACTATTTTCTTTGAGAATTATAGTCAGTGACGCGTACGGAAGGCTTGTGGGCCTACTAAGGCGTACGGAAGGCTTTGCCAACTTATAGTCAAGACACGATTCTTGCAGCAGTGGCCGTTGGATGTCCATCCAACGGCTGTAGTGCTTCTTCAATCTCGGATATTCTTGTTTTAGCCGCACAAACCACCGCCGGCGGTACCGCCTGCTACCGCCTCCCATGGCCGGCTGTACTGCCGCGCAGGCTTCACCAGCCCACCCTAATCCCAAACGCCGTCCAGGCCATTCCTCTACTCACCAGCACCTCATGTTCTTCTCCGGCAACGGCAGCCTCACACCGCAGCCGAACCAGTGAAACCTTGTACTCCCCTCCGCGTGGGCATCCACTCCTGTGTCTTCGCCTGCTCCGGCTTGTTCCCTTCCTAGGACTCGCCATCGTTCCCTGCATTGGTTCTCTCGGCACGGCGTGGTCAACTTTGTCAACAAACGACAACCATCAGAAGAGGCATGTACGTGGAGTGGCTGACAGTAGGGACCCACATGGCCCATGGCCGCACGCAGCAAGTGCCCCCGTATTATGCGAAAACAAATAATTTCTCCCCCCGACAGGTTTGACCCACCAGCTACATCTTCGCACGCAAGGAAGTGCTTCCTTTATTACGCGGAAATAAAAAGTTTCCTCTCCCTGACAGCTGGGACCCACCAGCTTTATTATGATCCTTTTCATGAATATATAGATTGTATCGAAGATGCTAAATTATTTTCTTTTTATTCTAACTCGAAAAAGAAGAAATTAAAAAAAATAGAAAACATCTTCGCACGCAAGGAAGTGCCACCTTATTACGCTGAAAAAAATTGATTCCCTCTGCTAGCTAGGACCCATCAGATTTGGAGGCTGACTTGTGGGCCTACTAAGTTAATGCGTACGCAGGGCTTTGTCAACTTAGTCAATAAACGATTCTAGCTCCACTGGCCATTGGATGTTAATCCAACGGCCAAGCTGCGTCTTTAACCTCTGGTCTTCTTGGTCCAGCCGCCCAAACCTGCGCCCGATGTACCGCCTGCTCCAGCCTCCCGTGGCCGGCTGTGCTGCCGCGTAGGCCTCACCGCCCCACCATACTACTACTGGCTAGGCCTTCCGTCTACTCACCCACACCGCCTGTTATTCTTCGGCGATAGCAGCCTTACACCGCAGCCGAACCAGTGAACCCTTGTACTCCCCGCAGCGTGGGCATCCAACTGCCTCGTCTACCCTGGCTCAGCATCGTTCCCTTCCTAGGCCTCACCGTCGTCCATCGCCTGGGTGCTGTCTGCACGGCGTGGTCAACAAACGACAGCCATCGGAAGAGTAGTGTACGCTGTGAGGCTGATAGATGGACCCACCAGCTACATCTTCGCACGCAAGGAAGTGCCTCCATATTAGGCGTGAAAAAAATGAATCCTCCCCCTGACCGCTGGGACCCACCATCAATAACTTCGCACGCAAGGAAGTGCCTCCTTATCCTCCCTGACAGTCAGGACCCACCTGGTCGAAGCGTACGTAGCGTTGTCGTGAACGTGTACGTACATACTGGTCGATTGGTCTCTCTGCAACGATGAATCATGGCCGAGCAAGCAGCGGCACGTGTAGTAGTAGAGCCCCCGACATAGCAGTTCAGGTAGTCCCTTCTAAACCGTGTACACGTACATATAGCCACATGCCGAAAAATACGGCCACGTATGTACATACGGGCGGGGTCTCGAACGTGTACTCACGCATACGTACGGCCAAGGCTCATGTACATGGAGAGGCAACAGACGGTAGCAACAGCGTCCTGTTCATCGGGCAGCCAACTGGCTGGGTCGGAATGGAGAAACAGCGTCATGTTCATCGGGAGGCAACAAACTGGGTCGGAATGCGTCCTGTTCAACGGGAGCGAACCGGCTTGGACGGAACAGCCGAAACAGGGTCTGGCATACCGCAGTACGGATGAAACGGCCTTATGTTTGACCGGCTAAGGTCGAAATGGGGGTCATGTTCATCGGGAGGGGTGTGGCGTACCACAAAACGAAGGAAACGGACTTGTGTTGGAGCGCCTACGGTCGAAACGGGGGTCCTGTTCATCGAGAGGGGTGCGGCATACCGCAAAACGGAGGAAACGGACTTGTGTTGGAGCGCTACGGTCGAAACGGGGGTCCTGTTCATCGGAGGGGTGTGGCGTACCACAAAACGGGACTCCACGGGCTACTGTTCATCCACCGTCGACTTCCTTCAGCCTCCACCTGAACTGTTCATCCACCGTGTCTTCCTCCTGCCTCCACCAGCTACTGTTCATCCATGGGCTACTGTTCATCCAGCCCTCCACCGGCTACTATTCAACCAGCCCTCCATGGGGTCCTATTCATCCACCCCCATCCAGCTCGGTTGTGGCAGCCCTCCTACCAGCGGCAACGGCCTACTACTACTACCACGGGGTCCTGTTCATCCAACCCCCACCGGGAACTGTTCATCCAACCCCAACCACGTATGTCTCGACTCGTTCAACCAACCCCCACGTTCACTGTTCATCAAGAGGCAGCAGGTTCGATCGGCTTCAGTTAGCAGCAGTAGCGAAGGAATCCCTCGATCGGGTTCAGTTAACAGCCAGGGATCGATCGATCGCTCGAGTTCAGTAACGTAGCTAGTGCAATCGCTCGGGTTCAGTAAGCGAACACGTCCCTCGGGTTCAGTTAGAGCCCAATGCCTCGCACACACGCGCGTACGTATACGAGAGAAAAAGCGCAAACCTCCGTGCATCGCTCGGCCCTGACCACACACCGTAACAGGGAACTCCCCGAAATTTTCCTCGCCCTCGCTTCTACCATGTTTTTTTCCGTCATGGACGGCCCAAAGAATGTCATGCAGGTGCGTCTCCGGCCCGCCCAGACAAAAAGCCCATTTTCTGTCATGATTTTTTGTCATAGAAGTAGGAGCCCACCACATCTATGATGATACCGGGTTTTGTCACATTTATCGTCATAGAAGTGTCATAAGCATGACAGGAAAAAAATTCGTTCGGCCCAAAATGTCACGGATGTGTCTTTTTTTTGTAGTGCACTGAATAATGCACCACAAGTAGGATGTAATTTCATTGCATAACTATTGACTTTCGTGCTTGCATAGGGAATGACAAACTTTAACACCAATATTCTTACTAAAGCATAATTACTCACCAACATGACTCACATATCACTATCATCATATCTCAAAACTATTACAAGGAATCAAGTTTATTTTGTCCAATGATCTTCATGAAAGTTTTTATTATATCCCTCTTGAATATCTATCACTTTGGGACTAGTTTCATATATTGCAATTGCTTTTGACAAGCTCAAACAAATCTAAGTGAAGAATATAAGCATAAATTTTTTTTGTCTCTCAAAATAATAAAAGTGAAGCATGAGAGAATTTCTTCAAAATTACTAACTCTCAAATAAATCTAAGTGAAGCATGAGAGCATTTCTTCAAAACATATTAAAGCACACCGTGCTCAAAAAGATATAATTGAAACACTAGAGCAATTCCATAGCTCAAAAAATTTAAGTGAAGCATAAAGAGCAATTCTAACAAATCATAGCATAATTTTGGCTCTCTCAAATAGGTGTGTCCAGCAAGGATATTTGTGAAAAACTAAAAAGCAAAATAAGCTAAGATTCATATAATACAAGATGCTCCAAGCAAAACTCATAATATGTGACGAATAAAAATATAGCTCCAAGTAAAATACCAATGGTCGTTAGAAGAAAGAGGGGATGCCACTCGGGGCATCCCCAAGCTTAGTTGCTTGCTTCTCCTTGAATATTATCTTGGGGTGCCATGGGGCATCCCCAAGCTTAGGCTCTTGCTACTCCTTATTCCTTCATCCATCATGATCTCACCAAAAACATGAAAACTTCAATCACACAAAACTTAACAAAACCTTCGTGAGATCCGTTAGTATAAGAAAGCAAATAACTACTCTAAGTACTGTTGCAAACCCATTTGTATTTTATTATTGTATTATACCTACTGTATTCTAACTTTACCATGGCTTATACCCCCCGATACAATCCATAGATTCATCAAAATAAGCACACAATGCAACAAAAACAGAATCTGTCAAAAATAGAACAGTCTGTAGTAATCAGAGAACTTTGTATACATCTGTAACTCCAAACATTCTGAAAAATTAGGAAAATGTGGGCAATGGTGTGTAAAATTGGATTGCCTCCCAACAAGCGCTATCGTTTTACGCCCCTAGCTAGGCATAATACATAGATTCAAGTATTATCATGTTTCTTATTATTCTCCGTAGATGTGTTCTTGTCAGGAGGTTTTGCAAAAATAACTTGAAACACATTATCCATAGAAATTTTAGCAATATCAAGTTACTCATCTACGTATCCCCTTTGATTTCCGGTAACAATCCAAGAATATTGATGATTAACATAATTGAAAACTTGTTGAATTAAATCTAAAATGGGAATTTCCTTTTTAAGATTCTCATAAAAATATTGATTATTTCCATGCAAATGTCTCAACATATAATCACTATTATAAAGGATCTCATTTATTACCTATTTTTCACGGCTCATACCAAAAAAATCAAAAATTTCCCTAGCCTCCCGTACTATGTGATCGAATTCATTCATAAGAACAAGGGTGGCTAACTTTTTATCTTTCGGATCCTTTATAATTGGTAGCTCATAAAATAATCTTTGCAAGGTAGGGTGGGTACGAATAAATCTATTTTCAAGTTTCAGAACTAATGCTGAAAAAGCTTCCGCATAAGATTTAGTTCTTTTAAGTATATGAGTATCATCAAGAGTCAAATTTCCATCACAATTGAAAAATTCTTGGATATGTTCTTTTCCCATAACGTCCCTTGCCCCAAAACAAAAGTTTTAGCATCCAGATTGCCAGATCGTCCAATTTTAGGAGTTAGGCCATCATCTGTTTCTGTCATATCAAAATCATTCATGATGACTAGTTCAAGCAAACAAGAGATCTGACAAGAAAAAGGCAAACGAAAAAGAAGACGAATAAAACGGCAAATTTTTGTGAAGTGCGGAAGATGAAAATGAGAGGCAAATGGCAAATAATGTAAATTGCAAGGAGATGAGAATTGTGATTAGGAACCTGATAGATGTTGATGATGTCTCCCCGGCAACAGCGCCAGAAATTCCTTTTGATTTCGCTTGAACTACGTCGGTATTTCCCCAAAGAGGAAGGGATGATGCAGCACAGCTACGGTAGGTATTTCCCTCAGTTATGAAACCAAGGTTATCGAACTACTAGGAGAACCAAGCAACACTATGTAAACGGTACCTGCACACAAAGAAAAAATACTTGCAACCCGACGTGAAAAAGGGGTTGTCAATCCCTTTCGGGTAACGGTTCCAGAAATTGTCAAGTTGAGAGGATAAAAATTGTGGTAGATTGGTAGATGCAAATAACGGCTAATAAAATTCAGCGAGGTATTTTTGGGGTTTTGATAATATTGATCTGAAAATAAAAGATGCAAATAAAGAAAAAGGCAAATAGCAATATAGATCTGCAAATATATAATGGGAAAATAGACCCGGGGGCCTTAGATTTCACTAGTGGCTTCTCTCAAGAAATAGCGCACGATGGGTAAACAAATTACTGTTGGGCAATTGATAGAACATCGAATAATTATGATGATAGCCAAGCAATGATCATTATATAAGCATCACGTCCATGATTAGTAAACCGACTCCTGCCTGCATCTACTACTATTAATCCACACATCGACCGCTATCGAGCATGCATCTAGTGTATTAAGTTCATGGAGAAATGGAGTAATGCAATAAGAATGATGACATGATGTAGACGAGATCTATTCATGTAGGAATAGCCCCCCATCTTGGTATCCTTAATAGCAATGATACATGTGTGTCTTGCTGCCCCTTCTGTCACTCGGAAAGAACACCGCACGATCGAACCGATCACAAAGCACCTCTTCCCATGGCAAGAAAAATCGATCTAGTCAGCCTAACTAAACAAAAGTTTCGAAGAAGAAATACGAGGCTATAAGTAATCATGCATATAAGAGATCAAAAACTCAAATAACTTTCATGGATATATAGATCTGATCATAAACTCAAAGTTCATCGGATCCGAACAGACACTCCTCAAAAAGAGTTACATCAAATAGATCTCCAAGAGACCATTGTATTGAGAATCAAAAAGAGAGAAGAAGCCATCTAGCTACTGACTACGGACCCATAGGTCTTTGATGAACTACTCACGCATCATCGGAGAGGCACCAATGAGGATGATGAACCCCTCCGTGATGGTGTGTAGATTGGATCTCGTGGTTCTAGAACTTGCGGCGGCTGGAATTGTGTTTTGTCGATTCCCCTAGGGTTTTTGGAATATTGGGGTATTTATAGAGCGAAGAGGCGGTGCGGGAGGCCACCGAGGTGGGCACAATCTACCAGGGCACGCCTGGGGTCCTTGGCGTGCCCGGGGGGGTCGTGCTCCCCTTGGGCCTCCCTTCTGGTACTTATTTGGCCCATCTTGTGTCTTCTGGTCCAAAAAAATTCTCCAAAAAGTTTCGCAGCGTTTGGTACTGATATTCTGCGAAATAAAAAACAAGCAAAAAACAGCAACTGGCACTGGGCACTATGTCAATAGGTTAGTCCCAAAAAATGATATAAAGTTGCTATAAAATGATTGTAAAACATCCAAGAATGATAATATAACAGCTTGGAACAATAAAAAATTATAGATACGTTGGAGACGTATCAGCGCCTCAAGAGCCTTGCTGACGAGCTTCGTGACATCGGTGCCAAGGTGTCTGACGATCTTATGCTTTGCATCCTCACCGTCGGCCTCAACGAGGACTTCGGCAACGCGGCCTCCAACCTTACCTTGCTGTCGAACCCTACCTTCCACACCGTTGTCGCATACTTGCGCCTAGAGGAATGATGGATGAAGAAGGTTAAGGCTCGGGTGCATCACACCGTCCTCACCATTGGGTCCTCTCGCGGGACGCCCGCACTAGCTCCGCCCCAGCCACGGCCTCCCACCCCACCGGGGTTCTTCCCCCAGCCGCCCGCGCCACAACAATAGCAGGGTGGCGGTCGCCACAACACGAGCCGTCGGGGTGGCCGCCCCGCACAGCAGCAGCAACATCAGCTAGGGTACGGGGGGCACCACGCCAACCTCAGCCCTCCCCGCCCTGGACCACCGGAGCCAACCCGTGGACCGGCGTGGTTCATGCCTACCACATGCTGGTCTTACGGGTCCCCGCTTCGGGTCTCCTCGGACCACACCGCGCCGGCCCGCAGGCGTACCTAGCGGCGCCCTACCAGGCGGGCGGGGGTGCCTAGCCGGGGCTTCCGGCTCCACAGGCGCCAGTGGCTACCCGCCACTGCTCACACCCGCTCCGCACCATGGTGGCCCCGCCCTCCCGCTGGCACCATGGGATCCGACCCTCCTCGCCGTGTTGCACTGGGCGCCATCACCCAACAACTACGGTGGCGGAGGTGATTGGTACATGGACACGAGGGTTACTGCCCATATGACAGCTCATCCTGGTAACCTAACCTCATCCTCTCCGGTTAACACCTCCACCCGTATCACCCTCGATGATGGTTCTTCCTTGCCTATTACTCATGTCAGTCATAGTTTCTTTCTGTCTAATTCCATGTCAATAACTATGTCTAACACTCTTGTTTCACCTGATCTAGTCGAAAATCTTGTCTCCGTTCATCGTCTTGCTCATGAAAATCTCATTACCATTGAATCTGATGATATTGGTTTTTCTGTGAAGGACGCCCGTACCTGGCTGGTTCTCCATCGATGTGACAGCCCCGACGAGCTGTACTCAGTGCACTCCACCGCCGCCACCACCACCGTCCATCCAGTAGCCCTCTCCACAGGCGTCGACCTGTGGCATGCACGTTTGGATCACCCCAACCCCGTCATCCTTCTTCAAATTCTTAAGAGTTTTTCATTTTCATGTAATAAGCTCGACGAGCACACTTGTCATGCTTGCTGTCTCGGCAAGCACGTTCATCTTCCCTTTAGTGCGTCCACAACTATTTCCACTTCTCCGTTTCAGTTACTTCACAGTGATGTATGGACATTGCTAGTTGCGAGTAATACGGGCTATCTTTATTATCTTGTGCTACTAGATGATTTTTGTCACTTTGTGTGGACCTTTCCTCTTCGCCGTGAATCCGACGCCTTGGCTACACTCATGGCATTTTATTCTTACGTCACCACACAGTTTGGTCACCCTATACTCGCCCTTCAGACTGACAACGGAAAAGAATTTGACAATGTTGTCGCTCACCAGCTTCTTGCCTCTCACGGAACCATTTTGCACCTAACATGTCCCTATACTTCGCAGCCAAATAGTCCTGCCGAACGCATCCTTCGCACTCTCAATGACCGCATCCGTACATTGTTGTTTCACTCCAATGTACCCCCTCAGTTTTGGCCTAATGCTCTTGCCACCGCCACTCTCCTTCTCAACATTCGGCCATGTCGTCCTCGTTTGAACTACACCCCTCACCATCTTACATGTCATCCTCGTTGGAACTACACTCCTCACCATCTTCTCTTCGGCACTCCTCCATCCTATGATGGTCTTCGCACCTTTGGTTATCTCTGTTATCCTATTATAGCCTCCACCACACCCCACAAGCTTGCACCTCGTTCCCTCGCATGTATTTTCCTAGGATATCCATCCAACTCCAAAGGTTACTGGTGTTATGATCACATCTCCCACCATGTGTGCACCTCCTGGCATGTGTAGTTTGATGAGTGGGAGTTTCCTTCTCACAAGGTACAGCCATCTGAAGTGGATTTGGTACCACTTCTGGACGCACACCTGGCTTGCATGGATCTCGAGCACGGCCTACCCCTGCCACTTTTGTTGGCAGACCGCCCTCTCCGCCACATGCCTCTACGGGCGCGGCTGCCTCTGTAGCCCCCTCGGGTGCAATCGACTCGGGCGCCTCATCCCCGGTGAGCCCCCGAGCAGCCCCCTCGGGCGTGGAACCTTCGGGCGTGGCCGACTCTGGCGCCTCGGGCACGTCTCCTTGGGCGTGGCCACATCTGCCAACTCGGGCATGGCTGCTTCGGTTGAGGCCGCCTCCACTACTAGGAAAAAGGCTACTAGTAGTGTGGGTTTTTTGGCTATCAGTAGCGCGGGTGCCCGCACTACTGCTATGGCGCTACAGCTAAATTTTAGCAGTAGCGCGCTTCTTACCCAGCGCTACTACTACCTGTACCTAGCAGTAGCGCGCTTCTGGCCATCGCAACTGCTAATACTCTGTAGCGCGCCTCTACGTCCAACGCTACTGGTAAAGCAGCGCTGCTGCTACTCCAAAACCCCTCGCTGCTGCTAGTATTTTCTTTTTTTTATTTTGCTATATTTGTATTTTTACAGGTTTTATACAATTACAAGATACACATACATTGAAACTATATGAAAAAGGAATGTCTCATCATCATCATCAAAGTGGTACAATATAGTCTCATCATATCATCATTATCGAACACAAATGATGTCAATCTCATCATCATCTTGAAATAGCGATACAAGTTAATGATCACATGTCTCTTACATTGTCACAACACACACATGTTTCATCATGTACCTAAACTATGACATACGAGATAAGAGTGATCACGATGAGCAAAAGCGGGATTATGTAGTAGTTTTTGCGGTGCCGATTCTGAATCCTCTATTGCGCTATGAATCTCAAGTAACTAGCTTTGGCTTCCATTCTGCTATCAAACCCTTTCTGGCTTCCGCCCGGGAAGCGGCACACTTGGGCCTGACACTCTGGCCACTCATCGTACACACCCGGAACATGCCCTACATACATGGCATACCACTTCCTCGCCATCGTTGATCTATATACCTGTCAGAGATGCACATATATCATCAAGCGAATTCAATGATAATATGAAGCATAAGATACGTCGGCCTGTGGGGAGAAACAGTTATGAAATAGAAGCAATGCATAGTAAACATAGTTAACAAATTTCATTGTACCGAAACTAATTAACTAGAGCGCGGCACCATTTATATCTAATTGTTTTGTCGTACCGAGACATTCGAAGTTTCGTCATACAGAAAGTAACAACTAACTAAACAGACACATTGTCTTCAAGGAGTGCACTCCTCCCATCTGTCCATATCCGGGAGGGTGCACCCAAGCTTAGTGAAAGGCGTCATGTCCTGACGCTGTAGGGCTATGCGGGTTCGGACGTCAGCTCGCGATATTGGGCCACCGTAGAACATCCCGTTCTCTTCGAGGACGTCTTTCATGATGATGGACGCAATTTCCTGCTGGATCCGGTAGAAATCATTTCGAAGTTGATTATCCGGCACGACTCCAAAGTCTTCAGCCCATCTCTGGATATGGGTATCGGATGAAGATTTCATGCAAAGTGATTGCACATCCCTTCTGTACTCCATCATTAGATGGATGACGAAGAATCCATCATTGTGACTTCTTGCCGGTTGCTGGATGCAACAGAAGTCAGTCTTATGGCTGAAACACAGCCCGGCCTTATTTGTTTTTTGACTTGGATGTAGCCACCCCGCATGCTGAAGCTCAGGAGAGCTCCATCCAGAACATACTTTATGTGTGTGTAATCTTTCTTCTCTATGTTCTTCGACGGGTCCAAATATAGAGCGCAGGAGAAACGCTGGTAAAGAATGATGAGAACGGCACGGCACCCCCACTGCGCAAAATACATGATCAAGTTAGCCTCCATGCGTGCAAAGTAATTATTGAAATGCATGAAAGGATGTATGTATTATAGTGGCTATCCACGGATGAATTACCCGGGATGATAAGTTAGGAGAATCATTTCTTTGTCCTTATTGATGACCAAGAATTCTTTGATGTACCCCCTCGCATATTGACGGTTGGCTTTGTTGATTGACAAGAAGCCCTCATGCATGTAGTATGGGTCCGCGACCGCATGACCAGTGACTTGCTCTCTCCTGACGATGTAGTTCATGTGCAGCGCATACAGGCGGACAAACGTAAAATCGAGTGTCCTCATTTGAAACATCTAGAAGATGTAATCAAATCGCAGGAAGAAGAGGTCCGCGGGGCATGTGTGGACGGACATCTTGCCACTGCTCGGCACATGAACTGTATAGAGTGGGTATTCTGGATAATCTGAGGTGAGGATGCTTCTCTCTGTCGACATCACATGGTCATGGAGTCTCCTGAGATCCCCTGTTATGGCGGCTAGAGCATCCGCCGGTACCATTGGATTTCCCGTGACATGGATTAATGGCGCATATTTCATCCGTACACTGTCAACCCTGGTCTGCGGAGGCGGCTGGCTGCTAGAACCAAAATTGGCAGCCTTATTGGATTTTCTCGTCGGTCTCTTCCTCTGCTTCTTCTTGGTGGGCTCAGGTGCTGGTGGGTCTGTCAGACCCTCCCTGAGCACCAGCCCTAGTGTTGTCGGGCATAGCATTGGACGACTCTGGCTAATTAGTTGAGCTTGGGTGGAACTGCATCTGGAGGCATGTCCTGTGAGGATTGCATGAACAAAGACTTCTTGCACTCCCGAGGACGTTCCGGCTCTGGTACATGCATCTCATATTCATATGGTTGACTCATCGTTACTTTGTTGTCAAAGGCGGTATTGAGATACTGGAGAGGGTCATCCTCCTCCATGTCATGATCCACATCCTCTTCCATGGGGCAGATGCCATCATCCGCTGGAACGATTGGCCCTCCTTCCTCGTGTCTCTCGATCTCACCTAGCAGCACAGACGATGGTTGTAGTTGTGTAGGTGGGGTTGTGTTCATACCATCCAGAGGTCCCGTTGGTGTGTTCCGGGCCACCTTGACACGAAGAAGTTTTTTCGGCCACACGATCGGCCAATTTTTTCATTGGCCAAGCTGTGTGGGGGTCTCGTCATCCTCTCCATCAGTTTGTATCGGACAAGGGAAACCCCCGTAGCCCGCTTTCACACTTGCCACGGAGACCCTTAAGGCGTTATCAGGCATCTGCCGGCGGTGGAACAATCGACCCTTGGGCTTCACTATAGTACCCTTCCCCACATCCACCAACCCGACCTTCATGTGGTAAAGGAGGGTGCACGGAGTGGAGTCGACCTGCGAAGACATGTACGTGTGTGGCATCAGAGATCCAAATAGAACGACAACTGAAGATTAATTAATTAGTTGTGTTGATGAGGGTGCGACGCATATTTATCGTGAGGGCATCGAGCTCAGTCAATGTCGATGGCCCGTAATTCAAGCCAGGGACGGAGCTAGGGCTGCTGTGAAAGCTGGGTGCGGGAGCAGGTGCTGGTGCGGTTGGCATAGTAGGTACGGGTGTGGGAAAATCAGTTGGTGTCGCGTTTGGATTTTGTTGCACCCAGCTGACCGCAGTTGGAATCAAGCTTGTAAAGGCAGCTGCCATATCATTTCTGCAGGCAGCTACTGCTTCTCGGATCGCCTCAGTTTTGGTATCAGCTCTTGTTTTCTCGACCGCCCGCGCCACCTTCTCGTCGATAGTCACTTGACTGAACTTCTTTCTCTGTCTTTTGGCCTCAGAGTCCTTGTTATAATAGTACTTTGATGTGGCGCCGTCTCCGGCGCCGTGCACACGTCCATAATTCAGCCACTGGCCCGGCGGGTGTCCCATCATTATGTTCATGGACCGGTTGAAAGGAGTGTCCTACTTGTACTTCGCCAACGACTGAGTCGACGAGTCGCTTTCGCTCGCAAGCTTGTTGTGTTGCTGTCTCTGCAAAATGGAGCGTGAATCGTTTAAGAATGTGACTAAGCTAGAATGTAGTAGACTTCATTGATCAGAAGCTAATATATAAGTTGGTAAAAGGATAATTAACAGTAATCTCATGAATTTCCTAGTCGGCCCGTCGGTGAAAAAATCTTTTTTTTGGGGTCCCACGAGAATCGGGCCCTGATGAAGTCGTGCTCCTATTGGTCAGTGAACTCAGCCAATGGGTCTGGGATCCCAGCTAGATGTTCATGTTCTACGTCCTCCTTAGCCCACACGGGCCTCTTTCCCATGTAACCATGACTTCCAAGGCGGTGGTTCCTCATGTTCTTTGCCTGCAGCAGCTTGCCTCTCTCGGACATGGCCTTGGCAGCTTCTTGATTGCAAGTCTCCTTGAACCTTTCAAAGTCCTCTAGCATAATTTTCGGATTGTTTGCAACAACACTAGTAGAAAAACTACTTTATGTGATATACATTAGTCCTGGTTTGTAAACGGACCGGCACTAATATGACCATTAGTGCCGGTTCCAAAGGCTAGCGGGGCGGGCATCATTAGTCCCGGTTCATGTTGAACCTATAGTACCGGTTCGTGCCACGAACCGGGACTAAAGGGGTGGTGGCAGGTGGTGTCAGGCTGGGGCCCAACCAGTCCCTTTAGTCCCGGTTCGTGGCACGAACCGGTACTAGAAGCTCACCTTTATTTCATTTATATGCAATTTGAGCTCAAATTAACTCTTAGTTTGATTTATATGTGGTAGTTTATTTGATTTATATGTGGTAGTTTATTTGATTTATATGCAATTTGAGCTCAAATTAACTCTTAGTTTGCATATGTAGGTGTGGTTTACTTAGTGCTTTCCTGTCGCCGTCCTAACGACTGTCGATCGCCCGCACCGTCCCGTCGCCGGCACCTCCTTGGTGAGCCTCTTGTTCTTATCTTTTTTTATAAAAAAATCATGTTTGTGTGATTTAGATATATGGTTACTTGTATAATTTTCTTACCCGTACATTGCTTGTTATACATAGTGGCATGGTTTTGATATCCGTCCCCATCGGCCCTCGTCCGGTTTATGATTCGGATTTGGTATATCCTCTTTTATAACTATTTGTTGCATTTCGTGTTTATGACAAATTATGCCCATCAAGTTGACATAGATATTTTTATCTAGGAGGTATGTGAACCGGAAATTCCAACCGACCCTCTTGTCGAGAGGTTAAATTTAGTTGAAAAATAAAATGAGTATTTGAAAGAAAAATTGAAAAGAATTGAAGAAGAGAAGATGAAACTGGAGTTGTATGTTACCGATGTCGTCGATGATCACAAGATCAAGATGGAGAAAATGCGCTTGAAGATTAGAAAGATTAGAAAATATGCCATTGATAGTGAGACTTGGTATCATTATGCTGTTGGATCAATTGTTACCTTAGTTACGATCTTGATCGCATTTGTTGTTGCATTTAAATGCTTTAGCTAGAGAGTTTGTATGTTGTTTTAATTTTGAGAATAAGTGTGTATGAACTTTATGTATGAACTTGTATTAATTTGGTCTTTTTGGTGTTGTGTAATGAAGATGAGCCGGCAATGGATGTACAATGACCGATACTCTCCCCAGTTCGTTAAAGGCGTGTGTACTTTTCTGATTGCGGCTGAGGCAAACAAGCGGGCGGATGGTTTTTTGAGCTAAATGACCCTGAAATTGAAAAGCACTACAAATGAACTCTGCAAAGGTTGAAAGTTGGCATGGTATCATCATTTCACCCACATAGCATGTGCAAAAAAGTTGAGAGGGTTACGGCAAAAATAGGATGCACTTCGTGTACAAAATGAACAATCTTTTTCGAAGTATCAGGGTTTTGGGGCTAAAACTGGTCTGTTACAAAGGCATTTCATTTTTTAAAACATATTTCAACTCCAGACTTTTTGTGCATTCAGTATGCACCATTCAAAGTCACGTCATCAATTTTCAACCCTTTCTGACTTCATTTGCTATTTTTCATGCATTTACTGATTTTTTTAGCTAAATGACCCTGAAATTGAAAGGAACTACAACTGAACTCTGAAAAGGTTGAAAGTTGGCATGGTATCATCATTTCACCCACATAGCATGTGCTAAAAATTTGAGAGGGTTACGGCAAAAACAGGATGCACTTCGTGTACAAAATGGACAATCTCTTTCGAAGTATCAGGGTTTCGGACGAAAACTCGTCTGTTACAAAGGCATTTCATTTTTTAAAATTTATTTCAACTCCAGACTTTTTGTGTGTTCAGTACGCACCATTCGAAGCCACGTCATCAATTTTCAACCCTTTCTGACTTCATTTGCTATTTTTTATGCATTTACTGATTTTTTTGAGCTAAATGACCCTGAAATTAAAAAGAACTACAAATGAACTCTGAAAATGTTGAAAGTTGGCATGATATCATCATTTCACTCACATAGCATGTGCTAAAAAGTTGAGAGGGTTACGGCAAAATCTGGATGCACTTCGTGTACAAAATGGACAATCTCTTTCGAAGTATCAGGGTTTCTGACGAAAACTCGTCTATTACAATGGCATTTTATTTTTTAAATAACCTAAGAATTACCAAATTGAATATAATGATAAAACACACTAATATTAAACAGCGGAAAAAAGAATCACTAAAACATCTATTTTTAAAGTAAAGTTATTCACAAACTAGTGATTCATACAAATTTTAAATAATTTAAATTTAAACTATTTAAATTTGAAAACTACTGGCACTAACAGAAAGTTTATAATTTTTTTACCTAAACCAAAAAGATTCACAAAGAAACTCTAAATAAAGCAAAAAACAACTTAGAAACAAAAGAAAATAAATAAAGTAGAAAACAAAAAAATGAAAAATAAATAAATTAAAAAAAGTCCGCCTACTGGGCCACAACGGCCTGCATACGACTAGAAACCCAACCTGTAGTTGGGCCAGGATACAGGCCCGCAAGGCACAGTAAGCCCAACCGGGCCGCGCATGTGAGGTAGGCCTAGAAGGCCTGCATTACAGAGGAGCTCGATGCAGTCGCTGCGCCGGGGCTTATAAACTGGTGCTGGCTCCTCTCAACTAGCGACGTGGGACTAAACATGCACCGCGCCCCTCGCCTGACAGCACACCACCTTTAGTCGCGGTTGGTGCCACCAACCGCGACTAAAGGCCCCCTTTTAATCCCGGTTGGAGCCACCAACCGTGACTAAAGGCATGCGGTTTCCGCCGCTTCGGCTGACCAAAAGTGACCTTTAGTCCCTGTTGGTGGCTCCAACCGGGACTAAAGGCCTTCGCATATATATAGAGCACTTGAAAATTTTCACATCTCCCTCTGCTTCTTCTCGACGCCGTGCGACCACGTACTACGACACAGAGACGCTGCCAGGCAGCCGCCGTCGCCTGCCCCGACTCCGTCTCGCCTCCCCTGACGCTAGAGCTCACGTCTGGCCTCCTCCCCGCGCTACGCGCCGGTGCCCGCGCCTCCTCCCCGTTGACGCCGCCCGTGCCTCCTCCCCGCGCGACGCGCCGCTGCCCGCGCTTCCTCCCCGTCGACGCCGCCCGCGCTTCCTCCCCCGGCCGAGCCCCGTCTACGCCGCCCGCGCCCTCCTCCCCGATCGAGCCTCGCCGTCGCCTCACCCCACTGTGAGCTCGCCGCCCTCGATCTCCAGCGATTTTTAATAAATGGATGAATAATAGAAATGTTAGATTTTTTGTGTAGATGAATTAGTGTAGTTTTTTTATGTACATGAATCCATGCTAGATGGATATAATCTTATATTTACTAATTGGAAGCACCATCCAAGTCACCACGTTAATCCTAGAAAGTAAGAAATTACATCTGTCCAATTAATATATAGTTCGTTTGTAGCCATCGGATGAAATAAGAGACGTGCTCCCTACATCCGTCCAATTAATATATAGTTCGTCCATCGGATGAAATAAGAGACGTGCTCCCCTATGCCAGTCGTCCTCCCTTTGGTCTCTCCGTTTTACATTGAGAAAAAAAAAACTGCAGTCTTATCTCTCCGTTTGCTTAAAAAAAGGAATGGAAAGCTGAGACGTGCTCCCCTTGGTCTCTCCCTTCTTCACTTGAAAAACAAAACTGCAGACATAAAAGGGAAGGGAAGCCTGTACCGCTCAAGTTACCCGTGCATTTGTGAGACATTAAGATAAGCATGTTGTGCGTACATGCATATAATTATGTGGACTATTTTTTCTCATCCAAAAATCACCACGCACACTATCAGAATGCTTATACGCGTGTAATATACCAATCACACATGTATTTAAATCACACTTACATATATAGTTCGGAATATGTATGTGACATGCATACGTTGTATTAAGAAATTATTAAACATTCAGTGTTAAAAGTGTGCTGAATCTATCTGGGAAATACATGTAATAAAAATCCTAAAATATATTTCAAAAAAATTGAATTTATAAATGTGCATTTGCATCGGAGATCCGTTGGATTCAGAAGTGAGGGCATGTAAATTAAGTTTTGTATTTAAGACATTTCAGGACAAATGCTCGAGAATGGAGAGCACTTAACTAAGTAAAAAAATGCAATTTAGTAGAAAAGCAGTGTCATTAATTTTCCAGATGACTCTGTAGGGGTGTCAGAAGGATCAATTTTTAAAAATGTACCAACAAAATTTTAAAATTCTATAGGTGGGCATCCAATAATTTAGCGGAACTTTTAGAATAGAGAAAGGCGAGCTTCTATAAATTTACAGGTTAGTTTCAAAAAACATAAAGCAAGCTTTTGTATTTGAATGTTGACATTTTAAAATAATCAAAAAATCACTACGCACACAATCACAATGCTATATGTGTGTACTATACCAATCACACATGCACTTAAATCACACTTACTTATATACTCCTGAATATGAATGTGACATGCACACAGTATTTCAAGAAAATATTAAAAATCAAAGTGTCAAAAAAGTTCTAAATCTATCTAGCAAATACATGTAATAAAAAAATACAAGAATATATTTCAAGAAATCAAAATGCTAAACTGTGCAAAAGTTAGGAATTATAAAACAATTTTTCAATGTATATAGGAATTAAAAAAGTTAGGAGCCGTTAAATATAAGTAGTGGTGTCACCACTATCTGTTGTGGCAAAATTCTTAATACAAATTTTTGAAATTTATGGTGATCCACAATGTTCTGAGTATATTTATAATTGGAAAAGAAAATATGTTATACACTACGAAAGTAAGTAGAATATCAAACTTTCTATGTATAATATTAGATGAACTTTCTATGTACTTTGTTTTTACAAGGTTCAAATAATACAATAGCTACATAAGCTTTCTATGTACAATATTAAATTTTCCAAAAATTGCTAGCCCGTGCTGGAGCACGGGTTGTTGACTAGTTAGTGTTTAATTAGTATAGAATTTTTTTATATAATGTTGTTTTTCTGTTTTTTAATGGATGTATAGAAGTATATGCTTAATTACTGTTTCTTTTTCTGTGTTTTAATATTATATAATGTTGTATATCATAGTATAGAAAAAAATTGGGATAATTAACTTTATGCCCCTAGTTGGGTCCCACTCGTCTGTTTTACCCCTAGTTTCAGAAACTCACCTGTTCAGTCCAAGCCACTTTCCAATTCTTATGCTTTTGCCCTTTGACCCTTTGACCATCACTTTGAAAAATTCATAACAAATTCATACTAACTCAGAAAAATTCAAATAAGATATCAAAATGTTCGGAAAAACATCACCTATATGTGCATGTCATTTTCATTTTTGACAAAAGTGTTGGAAAGTCCCCATCTCAGTTTTAGCTCATATGCTCTTAGCATGAACAGTAAAATCTAAAAAAATCTAAAAAATCTAAAAAAATTTGGTGGCAAACATTGACAAATGTTTTGAGTGCTTGCCAAGTTTCATCATGGAATGACATTCGTGGAGGTCGTGGCAGAAAAAAAGAAAATCAAAGCTCTAAAATTTCTTGTTTTTGCCACGACTTCCATGAATGTCATTCCATTATGAAACTTGGCAAGCACTTAAAACATTGGTCAATGTTTGCCACCAATTTTTTTTAGATATTTTTGAATTTTTTTAGATTTTACTGTTCATGCTAAGAGCATATGAGCTAAAACTGAGATGGGGACTTTCCAACACTTTTGTCAAGAATGAAAATGACATGCACATATAGGTGATGTTTTTCCAAACATTTTGATATCTTATTTGAATTTTTCTGAGTAAGTATGAATTTGTTATGAATTTTTCAAAGTGACGGTCAAAGGGTCAAAGGGCAAAAGCATAAGAATTGCAAAGTGTCTTGGACTGAACAGGTGAATTTCTGAAACTAGGGGTAAAACAGACGAGTGGGACCCAACTAGGGGCATAAAGTTAATTATCCCAAAAAATTTGCGTAGGAAAAAGTTGACCATATATATATTTGTTAGGTTTTTTGTCTGGATGAATTAGCTACTGTAGTATGTAATTTTTTTTGTGTACATGAATGCATGTTAGATGGATATAATTAGTGTTTAATTAGTATAGATTTTCTAAATATAATGTTGTTTTTCTGTTTTTAATGGATGTATAGAAGTATGCTTAATTATTACTGTTTCTTTTTCTGTTTTTAAATTTTATATAATGTTATATATCATAGTATAGAAAAAAATTGCATATAAAAAAGTTGCATAGGAAAAAGTTGACGATATATATATTTGTTAGAAGGACTATAAGTGGGAAAAGTTTCGGAATTTTTTGAGAAAGGAATATTATTAGGGTAGTTATAACATAGGAATTGGACATTATAATTGAAAAGAGGATATTTTGCTCAAAATTTCCTAATAAAATGACATTGCATATATAGGAATTTTTTTCATAAGATTTTTTTCTCGACGTCAACGATGCCCGGCCCGCATCCTCATCATCGACTCGTTCGCGACGACGTCCTACTTCAGAGGCGCCATGTCTGGGACTGGGCTCCGCCGGGCTGGCACTGGGAGGTGCTACCTTCAGGGGCGCGTAGCTTGGTGAGGAACCCAGCCCCGTGTCCTGTCGTCGACCCGGAGCTCCTTTGGTGGCATTCGTGTGGGCCACTTTCGGTGCGGAGGCAGCCGGCCCCGCCGGAGGTGGTACGTCGCCGTGTCAAGGAGGAGGACGAGTACGTCCGTCGCTACATGAATGCGTTGGACGTCAGGTTCTCCAATACCTGGCAGGTTCTTCAGGGATCTCACCCAAGCTATGATCCTGTGATCGTTCCTTCTCTTTGGGTGTCCACCGCCCGCGCCTCAGGAACCGCGAGTGATCTAGATTCTTCGATAGTATTCGATCTGTATTAGCTAGTGATGTTATATATATGATAATATTCGAGATGTATTAGTGATAATACTCGAGATGTATTCGAGATAATATTCGAGACGATGTATTCGAGATTATATTATTCGATAATATTCAAGACAATCTATTCGAGATTATATTCGATGATGCATATTAATTATCTGGATTATTCGAGATGCATATTATCTACTATGATTCAGTTTTTCCGTATTGATTGCATGCATGCATTCTAATTTGAATACTAAATTGTTTTATCTTTCTTCTGGATTAGTTAAATAAAAGCTATGGACAATACCGGCAGAGAAGGAGAAGAGGCCCTGTTCAAGATCATACGCTCCCCGAGACCAGATGAGAATGAAGAAGATGACGGCTCGCAATATCTGAACAATACCGGTGAGGGTATGATCATGATATTCAATGAAGATGAACGAATAGATGAAGTCCAGAACAATGATGATGAAGGAAATGTTGTTCTTCAAATAACAAAGACCGGCGAGGTATATTTATATAAGCAGGCATCTGGTGATCATCACTTGTTTTAATTGATTTGTATATATATTAACGAATCGATCTTTCTTCTTTTAGCCCTCCGAATCGAGCAAATCTTCTACTAGCAGCATGACAGTTTGAGGCCCGGCCAAAAAGTTGATGGATGGCGTAAAGTACAACATCGATGCCACCAAACCTAATGGCAAACCGCACGAACCTAAGAAGAATGTGAACAAGTTCATTCGTCAATGCGGAGTTATTGTCAGGGACCAAATCCCGATCTCCCTTCAAGAATGGAAAAAGCCAGCAAAGGAAGATCCAGATGTTACTTTTGTCGATCAAAGAGCAAAAGATCTGCTTTGGGAATCTCTCATGTCACATTTCACCCTACCAGATCATTTGACAGATGCAGATTTGGAGAAACTCAAGAACTGTGCTCTTAAGAAGATGGCGATAGCATTCAACAACCACAAGAAAAATATATGGGCCACGTATGTCAATGCAGGAAAGAAGACTCCAAAATTCAAGGGAACACTGGAGAAGGCAAGAGATCACTGGGACGCTTTCGTGAAATTCAAGGAATCGAAAGTAGCTCAGGAACGGTCGAGAAAAAACAAGATTAATGCAGCGAAAAAGCAGTGGCACCATAAGCTGGGGCCAGGTGGCTACGAGGTGGCCCGGCCTAAGTGGGATCTTGCTGAACAAGAGATGATGGATGCAGAGGTCACTCCAGTTACATTGAGTTGGCCCCCCAGGTGCACGACTTGGTTCTATGCGCATGGGGGCAAGTTGGACCCAAAGACAGGCGAGGTTTTGGAGCGGGCAAGTCTTAAAGCAGCCACCGACAGTTTACTTGTTGCAATAGAAGAAGCTCGAACGGGGGTGTTCACACCCAACAAAGAGAACGACGAGCTTACACGCGCCCTGAAGAATCCTGAACACCCAGGAAGAACACGAGGCAAAGGCGTTGTTCCATGGTTTGAGGGGTTTGCGGACTGGAACGCTGACTACAGAAGCCGTCCGAGAAAGAAGCAGAAGGAGGAGCAGCAGAGGAAGCTAGAGGAGGAGCAGAGGAAGCAGGAAGCAGACCGCCTTCGCAACGTAGAATCAAAGCACGCGGAGTTTGCACTCGCTTTCAAGCGGCACAGCAGCATATCGACTTACTTAGCCATGAAAGGGGGTCTCAGCAGCGGCAGCAGCTAGCGGATCTAGCATTGGATAGCACCGTCCCATCCATGCCGAGAAGCAGCATGGGTTCCGCCCCGGGCGATGATGCACTGCTGGATAGATACCCTGTGGATGATATCATAGCTACGACAACTTGTGAGCTACACATAAAAGTGAAGAACATATCCATGAAGGTGGCGGACGGCTATGCTTAAACAAATCCCCCTGAAGCAACCTTCCATTGCAATCCGATTCCAGCTGGCTATGCTCGTGTCGGGGTTGATGAGATGGTGACAGGATATTCGGGGCTAGAGCTTGACATTCCTGGAGGTGACGAGGAGCACACATTGGGAGAGGCCATACATCATATCATTCTATGGAGAAAGGATTGCATCGTCTTTCCAAGGCCGCCGACTCCTGCTCCAACAAGTCCGCCGCATCAGTCGACTCCTCCTCCTCCAAGTCTGGCACTGTGTCAGTCGACTCCCGCTCCTCCAAGTCTGGTGCCGGTTCAGTTGACTCCTCCTCCTCCAAGTCCGGAAGCGCGTCAGCTGACTCCTCCTCCTCCAAGTCCGGCACCGCGTCAGCCGACTCCTCCTCCTCCAAGTCAGGCACCGCGTCAGCCAACTCCTCCTCCAAGTCAGGCCCCGCCTCAGCAATAGCAGAAGAGAGCGTCGCAGCTACGACGGCTAGCGGTACAACAAGAGGCAAGAAATACAAATTTGGTCCAAGCCTAAAGCCTCTTCCGAGGTTGCCTTACCACTTGACTGAGGAGGAAAATGAAGCCGAAGTGAAGGCCCAAGTGAAGGCCCATTTTGGACCAAAACCGCCCCTGCTGCCAAAGGAGATAATACCTGAGCAAGTCATACAGCACTTTATTGATATGGCTCAACCAGCTGTCAAGCATAGGGACTCAGACTGTGAGCGCTCTATCAAGAAGTCATATCAAGCACAAAAAAAGAAGGAGTCGAGCTCGAGCTCGAGCCAAGCAGGTGCCAAAAAAGCGGGAAAACTGTTCCCCAGCTGGGAGAACAGGCAGTGCAATCGATCCCCCCGCTCATTGTACAAACACATGGGAGTACCGCCGATCAGCTGGTAATAACCGACGATCATGAAAGGCAGGCTGAAGAGGCTGGTATCACTGTTGAACAACTCCTAGGCATCGAGGAAGTCCGCGGGTTTACAGAGGAGGAACTAGCATAGAAATATGTCCGCGGCCAACCTATGGTCAAGCCTGAGAAGATCCCGCGGCTATCAACGAGAATGTATGAATTGCATCAATGGTACATGAGAGAAGTAAAGACTACCGATCGAGAGTCCCTCATGGTGAAAGTCAAGGAAGATCATTACTACCATGCAAAAGATCTGTGGGTTGAGTTTCAAGAAATGTTTCAGTTATTGAATCAAGACGCACTCGACAAATCTATCGTCAGTTGTTATTGTCTATAAGTGATTTCTTTCTGTAATTTAAGTCTCTAGCTAGCTGTAGTGCTCTCGTTCATTACCTGTAATTATCCTCACTATATTCTTTTCTGTGGTACTATGCAGAATGAAGATGTATGAAATGAAAAGAGCTGGATGCTATGGCATTGGGTTCATTGACCCAAATACCATTAATCAAGAGACATGGTCACGTGAATATGATCGACCACACACATAGAGAAGCTTGCTAGAGTTCTTGAAGCGACTAAATACCCAACCAGAAATACTACTTCCTTACAACTTCGGGTGAGTGACACTGTCTTGTACTACAAATTCTGTTTTTGCTTACTAGATGTTAATAAGTGTAGTTGATGAGTTATGCACATGCCCGCTTAATTATACAAACATGTGCGCATGCAGTTTTCACTGGATCCTGCTAATCATTGAAATTGACGAGGGAAAAGTTCAAGTACTGGACTCACTACTTAAAGACATTAATGACTACGCAATCATGAGGGGGATGGTCGATAGGTAATTTCAATCATTATCGAACTATATGTCGGCCTCTTTAGTTCATTTCCTAATATCAACTAATTAATAACTCCTTTATTCATTTTCTTTGCCGGCGGGCGCAGGGCTTGGGAAAAGTTCATCAAACAGGTTGAAGGCTCATGGAAACAAAAGCTGAAATGGTGTCAACCCGAGGTAATTAATTAAGTAGTACTAGCTAGCTACCATGTCTTTAATTCTAGTTTCAATACCATTATCATGCTAGATTAATTATTATCTGATTGAATTCTATTCTCGTAAAGGCCCTGAGGTAGGCGCCGGGGAATAATTTATGTGCATACTACATTTGCGAGAATATTCGCATGATGGCGTCCAAAAGGAGCACTAGATCACTATGGGTACGTTTGCCAGAACACTATTCACAATTTTGACATCATTATCTAATATATATATACACACAACTAATACATTCATATTGATCTCCTTCTTTAAAGATGTCGGAGATGCGGGATAAGCTCCTACCAGAGGATCGCATACGAGCAATTCAAGAGGAAATAGCGGGATTTTTGCTCGACCAGGTCATAGATCCCAAAGGAGAATACCATTACAAGATGTAATGCCTCCATGTAATGATCTGCAAATTGTAGGAGAAATTGTATGTACCAAATTATATATATATATATGTGTATGTGAATGGTCGTGCGAGAAATTTGATGATATATATATATGATCGGTTCCACGAGAAATTCTATTTATATATATGCATAACGTGTACAATATGTAGTAGCGTAAAATATGTTTGAAATGAAAAAGAATTAAATGAAAAACACAAAATTAAAAGGAAAAATAAATTATAAACCCCTAAACCATAAACCGGGACAAAAGGCCCCCAGCCCCCCGGCGCGGGCTCGTGCCACGTGGTGGGCCTTTGGTCCCGGTTCGTGACGAACCGGCACTAAAGGGGGGGGGGGGCGGCTTTAGTCTCCACCCTTTAGTGTTGGTTGTAGAACCGGCACTAAAGGTCCTTACGAACTGGGACTACAGCCCGATTCTGCACTAGTGCAATCTCGTCGTAGGTTTCGTGGTCTAGTTCAATCGCCTTTTTCACCCTAGTTTTCCAAGCTCTCAATGCATTGCTGAACTTCCCTAGGACTTTGTTGTTGATTTTTTTCATGGCATCATCTTCCCATGGGTCGACATCGTCCTTCCGACCGGGGAACAGGAATCTTGCGTGCAACCTAGCTAGGAGCAAATGCTTCAAATGTTCATTTTTCTGTATTTTTGTGGTGTTGTTGTTAGCGGTATCCCGTAGGATGCATGCTAGTTGGTTCCGGTAACACGCTGCCACTTCCCACCGCTCTGTTAGCTCCAACTCGCCGGGGTGCACCGCCGTGAACACCAGTCTTCCGGTGCTGAGCTCATTTGGGTGTCGTGCCCTCTTTGCCTTCTTTCCTTCACTGGCTTGGGAGGTCCCACCTTCCGTGTTGTCGTTAGCAACATCATCAGGGCCCGTCTCAGTGCCCGAGTTTGTGGCATCAGTGTCGGCGCCAGCGCCACCACCGTCGTCGTCCGTCATGACAAGGGGGTCCTGACACCCAGCTTGTCTATCCTGATCTGCCAGAAAGTCGAGGTAGGCGTGTGCTCGTCCTTCTTGGGACTAAGAACCTCCGGCCTCATCATTGTTGGTCATGTTTCCTAGGGTTCAATGTCGTAGTCGTTTAATTATCGAGCTTTATATAATAAAGTGAATAATGAAAAAAAGTGACCTTTTTTTTGCCTGAATGTCATTTCATTCCCGTCGCGGCAAATCTTGAGCACTCAATATGTCCAACTTTCTAGCACAAGTCATGCCAAAATTCACGGAAAATTTTGGCATGACCTATGCTAGAAAGTGCACATGTAGAGCACCTAAAATTTGCCGGAATGGAAATGAATCAACATTTCTGGCAAAACATAGGTCGCTCGGAATCGGTTTCCCTGCAAATGACAATAAGCACTATGTGCTGAAGTAGCATTTCACTACCATCTGCACTACCAATTTACCATAGCAGAAGTGGTACTTTTCATCACAGTGTAGCGTGAACAGTACCATATGCGAACACTAGCAAGCTGCCAGCAATGGAATAGGCAAGAATATAATATAACTGTATAAAGGATAAATGATACATGGATAAGTGCAGCAATAACTATGTGATGCATTGTTCAATAGCAGCATTCAAAAAGTTGAACTTTCTCATGAATTCCAGTTATTCCAAATAGCACTAGCAAGGATAAGTGCAAGCATAACTATGTGATGCATTGTTCATCAGAATTTTCTCGACAACTCTAGTCATCAAAATACCAAGATTCATCTAGCATTCTGCGGCCAAATGCTTCATCACGCAAGAAGCATAGCAAGCACAACAATAATCTAGCCAAATTTATCAGACGACAAGCAAAGCAAGCACCAGGATAATAAACCACATTAGATTTCATAATGTCCTGGACTCTTCATATTTCATAACTAATGTCCTAGACTAACAAATTAGCTACCTATTCCAAGGATCAAGAGGAGGGTGGGGTGGCTCACCGGGGCTGAGGGGGTCGGCGTCAGGGTTGAGGACGTTGGCGTCGTGGTCGGGGTCACCAGGGCTGAGGGGGTTGAGGGCGTCCTTCTCCTCCTCGTTGGTCTGCGCCTAGTCGATCTGGCAGAGACCAAATTTGGTCAGAGAGAGAGAAAGAGAGAGAGAGAGAGAGAGAGATGCCGACGGAGACAAGATGGCACCGGCCGGTGGAGGGGGGATTGCTCGGGGGAGGGGCGGCACGGGGGGAAGGGCCGGGCCGGGGGTGGACCTAGGGCAGGGGGCGGCACGGGGGAAGGGAGTGTCGGGGCGGCCAGTGGTCGGCGTCGGGGTCGGGTGCGGCGTCGACGGCGGCGTGGGAGGGTGCGGCGTCGGCAACATCAGCGGGAGCTCAGAGAAGGGGATCGACAGAGCGAGAGTGAGAGAGAGGAAGGAGATAGGTGTGGCTCGACCGGTGCTGTAGGCAACTTAGCTATAGCGCTGCCCAGCACAAACTGCGCTACTGCTAACATTTTTTTTGTTTGAAAATTATGTGGCCACTTAGCTGTAGCACTTGTTCCCCCGAAAAGCGCTACTGATCATTATTCTTTTTCTTTTTCTTTTTCTTTTTCTTTTTCTTTATCTTTCATTTCATTTTCCACAACTTCCTTTCTTTTTCTTTTTCTTTATCTTTATCTTTGCCTTGCATTTTTCTTTTTCTTATCTTTCATTTGCATTTGTACAAATTGTATAGCAGGGGTATATATAGCTCTAGCTAGGGTTTAATTTGGTCTGTTGGAGCAATAACACCGTATACCCTCTGGATAATAATTAGTGCATAATATATATTACATCATTTGACCGCTAACGGTGGTATACTAAATAGACACACAAAATTATGTTAGTTTGTTAGCTTGGACGACGACGACGATTCAGACTGATCATCTTCTTCCCTCTTTTGTTCGTTGTCGAATAATTGAGACCATGGTCGTGACTTTTCCTTTTCCAGGGATTACGATCTTTCGTAGGTAATGTAGTCTTCAATCTTCTTTTGACGTATGTTTCATCGTCATCAGCATCATCTTCCCTCATCGGGTCACCGTACTGGTCGTAGTGTTCCTCCTTGGTGACTCCATCCATTCCCATGATGCTCCTTTTGCCTCTCCTCACGACAACACGGCTGGGATTGCTCGGGTCGGTTATGAAGAAACATTGTGTCACATGTTTAGCGTGTACCCATGGCTCATTTTTGGCTGTGGTGTTGACGGTACCGCTATCGGAGTTGGGTATACACATGGTAGTGAAATGTCAATTTTCTCTTTGTATGTTCTTAGCCCATCTGACATGGAACATCATCGCGCTATGCAATCCAGAGTAGTCAAGCTCCCAGATCTCTTCGAACCATCCATAATACCTTTCAATTAATTTCCCGATAATGGCTTCCATCGTCACCCCTGTGTTCTGATTATCACTGTTTATATCTTTGTCCTCCGTGTAGAAAGTGTATCCATTGATGTCGCATGCTTGATAAGTCGCGAGGTTGGTCGACGGGCCATGTGCTAAGGCGTATATGAGCGTTTCGTCCGGACAGCCCTCTTCCGGGGGATTAGGCAGAACTCGCTCTTTGAACCAACGCAAGAAAGTGGAGTTGTGCTCTCTAATAACTTCAGTGTCCATCCTGTGCACTCCACGGTCACGGTAGTTCTTTACGATGGTCTCTTTGTGTAGTGTCACGAAATCTTCTAGCACATCTAAGTGTTGTAGCACTACTAAGTTTGCCCTGTCAAAGTCGTTTTGTCGGCCCGAGCGGACCACATTCACATCCCAGTGACCGTTGGTGTGACCTTCGCCATCGAGCCTTCCACAGTGCTTGTTGACGGGCAAACCAACAACAGGGTCTCCGGTGCCTAGATAACTCTCGCAGAAAGAGATGCACTCTTTGGTCAGATATCCCTGGGCTATGCTTCCATCCGGATGGGACATGTTATGAACGAATCCTTTGATGACCCCATTCATCCTCTCGAATGGCATCATGCTGTGCAGGAATGTCGGCCCAAGGTCGATGATGTCATCCATGATGTGGACAAATAGATGCACCATGACATCAAAGAACGCGGGCGGGAAGTACATCTCTAACTCGTTTAGTATGACAACAATCTCTTCCTGTAGCCTATGGAGTTGCTTCACACTGATCGACTTTTGAGACATAGCATCAAAAAAGTGGCATAGGTCAGTAAGCGTCTCACGGACGTGTGTGTCCATAATCCCTCTAAGTGCAACCGGGAGTAATTGCGTCATCATCACGTGACAGTCGTGAGACTTCATCCCGCTGAACCTTTGTTTCTTAGTGTCCAGATATCTGCTTATCTTCCCACAGTATCCAGAACTAACTTTGATTCTGGCAAGGCACTTGAACAATTGATCGACCTCCTTCGGATCTAAGGTGAAGCAAGAGGGGGGCAATATTGTTCTTCCTTCTTGTTTACTTTTTCCCCTATCTTCTGTCTCCTTCTCTGTCTCCGTCTCCTTTGATGACTTTTTACTGGGCATTTGGAGATCTTTCCTGATATTCAAAAAATCCAAGTCTTTTCTTGCCTTCGGCCCATCTTTGGTCTTGTCCGGCATGTTCATCAATGTTCCAAGCAAACTCTCGAGGTTATTTTTTGTGGTATGCATTTGACCAAGTCTATGAGGCATGTCGAGTTTGGGCCAGTACTCCAAGTCCCATAATACAGATCTCGTCTTCCAAACCTTCAGCAGCGGCTCCGGCGCCTTTTTCTTCGTCTTTCCTGGCGAGGAGCACTCTTCCCAGTTCTATGTATAAGCATTTTCTTAGTAGTGCCCGTGCGCAGCCAGCTCAGCCGCCTCCTCCGACTCGGCTGTGACGGACTCAACCCATCCTCATCTGTCGCCCCCTTGGTGGTCATTCCGTCGCCTACCGGCATGATGACCCGGGCTCGCGCCAGTATCCATCGGGCCAGCACTCCTTACACCTCACATGAGTATGCGTGTGCCACGTCGGCACCGATGTCTTCACCGTCGCCCATCCCCTCCTTGTTGGGCAACGTAGCATGCAATTTCAAAAAAATTCTATGCTCACGCAAGATCTATCTAGGAGATGCATAGCAACAAGAGGGGAGAGTGTGTCCACGTACCCTCGTAGACCGAAAGCGGAAGCGTTATGTTAACGCGGTTGACGTAGTCGAACGTCTTCACGATCCAACCGATCCAAGTACCGAATGTACGGCACCTCCGTGTTCAGCACACGTTCAGCTCAATGACATCCCTCGAACTCTTGATCCAGCAGAGGGTCGAGGGAGAGTTCCGTCAGCACGACGGCGTGACGACTGTGATGATGAAGTTACCGGCGCAGGGCTTCGCCTAAGCACTACAACGATATGACCGAGGTGTGTAACTGTGGAGGGGGGCACCGCACACGGCTAAGACAAATCTTGGTGTGCCTTTGGGGTGCCCCCTGCCCACGTATATAAAGGAGGGAGGGAGAGAGGCCGGCCCCCTAGGGGCGCGCCAAGAGTATGGAGTCCTACTAGGACTTCCAAGTCCTAGTAGGAATCTCTTTCCTTTTCGGAGTAGGAGAGTAGGAAAGAGGGAAAAGAGGGAGGGAGTAGGAAAAGGAAGGGGGGCTCCGCCCCCTTCCCCTAGTCCAATTTGGACCCATGGGGGGCGCGCGCCACCTCCTCTTGGTCTGCCTCCTCTTTTCCCATATGGCCCAATAAGGCCCATTACTTCTCCCTGTGAATTCCCGTAACTCCCCGGTACTCCGAAAAACACCCGAATCACTCGGAACCTTTCCGATGTCCGAATATAGCCGTCCAATATATGAATCTTTACCTCTCGACCATTTCGAGACTCCTCGTCATGTCCGTGATCTCATGCGGGACTCCAAACAAACTTCGGTCATCAAATCACATAACTCATAATACAAATTGTCATCGAACGTTAAGCGTGCGGACCCTACGGGTTCGAGAACTATGTAGACATGACTGAGACACATCTCCGGTCAATAACCAATAGCGGAACCTGGATTCTCATATTGGCTCCTACATATTCTACGAAGATCTTTATCGGTCAAACCGCATAACAACATACGTTATTCCCATTGTCATCAGTATGTTACTTGCTCGAGATTCAATTGTCGGTATCATCATACCTAGTTCAATCTCGTTACCGGCAAGTCTCTTTACTCGTTCCGTAATGCATCATCCCGCAACTAACTCATTAGTCACATTGCTTGCAAGGCTTCATATGATGTGCATTACCGAGAGGGCCCAGAGATACCTCTCCAATACTCGGAGTGACAAATCCTAATCTCGATGTATGCCAACCCAACAAACACCTTCGGAGACACCTGTAGAGCATCTTTATAATCACCCAGTTACGTTGTGATATTTGATAGCACACAAGGTGTTCCTCCGGTATTTGGGAGTTGCATAATCTCATAGTCAGAGGAATATGTATAAGTCATGAAGAAAGCAATAGCAATAAACTTAACGATCATTATGCTAAGCTAACGGATGGGTCTCGTCCATCACTTCATTCTCCTAATGATGTGATCCAGTTCATCAAATGACAACACATGTCTATGGTTAGGAAACTTAACCATCTTTGATTAACGAGCTAGTCAAGTAGTGGCATACTAGGGACACTTTGTTTTGTCTATGTATTCACACATGTATCAAGTTTCCGGTTAATACAATTCTAGCATGAATAATAAACATTTATCATGATATAAGGAAATATAAATAACAACTTTATTATTGCCTCTAGGGCATATTTCCTTCAGTCTCCTACTTGCACTAGAGTCAATAATCTAGTTCACATCGCCATGTGATTTAACACCAATAGTTCTTATCACCATGTGATTAACACCCATAGTTCACATCGCCATGTGACCAACACCCAAAGGGTTTACTAAGGTGTGATCATGTTTTGCTTGTGAGAGAAGCTTAGTCAACGAGTCTGCCACATTCAGATCCATATGTATTTTGCAAATTTCTATGTGTACAATGCTCTGCACGGAGCTACTCTAGCTAATTGCTCCCACTTTCAATATGTATCCAGATTGAGACTCAGAGTCATCCGAATTAGTGTCAAAGCTTGCATCAACGTAACCCTTTACGACGAACTCTTTGTCACCTCCATAACCGAGAAATATATCCTTATTCCACTAAGGATAATTTTGACCGCTGTCCAGTGTTCCACTCCTGGATCACTATTGTTCCCTCTTGCCAAACTCATGGTGAGGTACACAAAAGGTCTGGTACACAGCATAGCATACTTTATAGAACCTACTACTGAGGCATAGGGAATAACTTTTCATTCTCTTTCTATTTTCTGCCGTGGTCGGGTTTTGAGTCTTACTCAACTTCACACCTTGCAACACAGGCAAGAACTCCTTCTTTGACTGTTCCATTTTGAACTACTTCAAAATCTTGTCAAGGTATGTACTTATTAAAAAATCTTATCAAGCATCTTGATCTATCTCTATAGATCTTGATGCTCAATATGTAAGTAGCTTCGCCGAGGTCTTTCTTTGAAAAACTCCTTTCAAACACTCCTTTATGCTTTTCAGAAAATTCTACATCATTTTCGATCAACAATATGTCATTCACATATACTTATCAGAAAGGTTGTAGTGCTCCCACTCACTTTCTTATAAATACAGGCTTCACCGCAAGTCTGTATAAAATTATATGCTTTGATTAACTCATCAAAGCGTATATTCCAACTCCGAGATGCTTGTACCAGTCCATAGATGGATCGCTGGAGCTTGCACATTTTGTTAGCACCTTTAGGATTGACAAAACCTTTTGGTTGCATCATATACAACTCTTCTTTAATAAATCCACTAAGGAATGTAGTTTTGATATCCATTTGCCAGATTTCATAAAATGTGGCAATTGCTAATATGATTCGGACAGACTTAAGCATCGATACGAGTGAGAAAATCTCATCATAGTCAACACCTTGAACTTGTCGAAAACCTTTTTGCGACAATTCAAGCTTTGTAGATAGTAACACTACTATCAGTGTCCGTCTTCCTCTTGAAGATCCATTTATTCTCATTGGCTTGCCGATCATCGGGCAAGTCCACCAAAGTCCATACTTTGTACTCATACATGGATCCTATCTCAGATTTCATGGCCTCAAGCCATTTCGCGGAATCTGGGCTCATCATCGCTTCCTCATAGTTTGTAGGTTCATCATGGTCTAGTAACATGACTTCCAGAACAGGATTACCGTACCATTCTAGTGTGGAACGTACTCTGGTTGACCTACGAGGTTCTGTAGTAACTTAATCTAAAGTTTCATGATCATCATCATTAGCTTCCTCACTAATTGGTGTAGGCATCACTGGAACTGATTTCTGTGATGAACTACTCTCCAATTCAAGAGAAGGTACCACTACCTCGTCAAGTTCTACTTTCCTCCCACTCACTTCTTTCGAGAGAAACTCCTTCGCTAGAAAGGATCCATTTTTAGCAACAAAGATCTTGCCTTCGGATCTGTGATAGAAGGTGTACCCAACAGTTTATTTTGGGTATCCTATGAAGACGCACTTCTCCGATTTGGGTTCGAGCTCATCAGGCTGAAGCTTTTTCACATAAGCATCGCAACCCCAAACTTTAAGAAACGACAGCTTAGGTTTCTTGCCAAACCACAGTTCATACAGTGTCCTCTCAACGGATTTAGACGGTGCCCTATTTAACGTGAATGCAGCTGTCTCTAATGCATAATGCCAAAATGATAGTGGTAAATTGGTAAGAGACATCATAGATCGCACCATATCTAATAAAGTACGGTTACGACGTTCGGACACACCATTACGCTGTGGTGTTCTAGGTAGCGTGAGTTGCGAAACTATTCCTCATTGTTTTAAATGAAGGCCAAACTCGTAACTCAAGTATTCGCCTCCGCGATCAGATCGTAGAAACTTTATTTTCTTGTTACGATGATTCTCCACTTCACTCTGAAATTCTTTGAACTTTTCAAATGTTTCAGACTTGTGTTTCATTAAGTAGATATACCCATATCTGCTCACATCATCAGTGAAGATCAGAAAATAACGATACCCGCCGCGAGCCTCAACACTCATCGGACCGCATACATCGGTATGTATTATTTCCAATAAGTCTGTAGCTCGCTCCATTGTTTCGGAGAACGGAGTTTTAGTCATCTTACCCATAAGGCACGGTTCACAAGTATCAAATGATTCATAATCATGTGATTCCAAAAGTCCATCAACATGGAGTTTCCTCATGCGCTTTACACCAATATGACCTAAACGGCAGTGCCACAAATATGTTGCACTATCATTATCAACTTTGCATCTTTTGGCATCAATATTATGAATATGTGTATCACCACGATCGAAATTCAATAAACCATTCACCTTGGGTGTATGACCACAGAAGGTTTTATTCATGTAAAAAGAATAACAATTATTCTTTGACTTAAATGAATAACCGTATTGCAATAAACATGATCCAATCATATTATGCTCAACGCAAACACCAAATAACATTTATTTTAGGTTCAACACTAATCCCGAAGGTAAAGGGAGTGTGCGATGGTGATCTTATCAACCTTGGAATCACTTCCAACACACATCGTCACCTCGCCCTCAACTAGTCTCTGTTCATTTTGTAACTCCTGTTTTGAGTTACTAATCATAGCAACTGAACCAGTATCAAATACCCAGGGGCTACTATGAACACTAGTAAGGTACACATCAATAACATGTATATCATATATACTTTTTGTTCACTTTGCCATCCTTCTTATCCGCCAAGTATTTGGGGCAGTTCTGCTTCCAGTGACCATTTCCTTTGCAGTAGAAGCACTCAGTTTCAGGCTTGGGTCTAGCTTTGGGCTTCTTCATGGGAGTGGCAACTTGCTTGCCATTCTTCTTGAAGTTCCCTTTCTTTCCCTTGCCCTTTTACTTGAAACTAGTGGTCTTGTCAACCATCAACACTTGATGCTTTTCTTGATTTCTACCTTCGCCGATTTCAGCATCGCGAAGAGCTCAGGAATCGTTTTCGTTATCCCTTGCATATTATAGTTCATCACGAAGTTCCAGTAACTTGGTGATAGTGACTAGAGATCTCTGTCAATCACTATCTTATCTGGAAGATTAACTCCCACTTGATTCAAGCGATTGTAGTACTCAGACATTCTGAGCACATGCTCACTGGTTGAGCTATTCTCCTCCATCTTGCAGGCAAAATACTTGTCAGAGGTCTCATACCTCTCGACTCGGGCATGAGTCTGAAATACCAATTTCAGCTCTTGGAACATCTCACATGTTCCATGTTGTTCAAAACATTTTTGAAGTCCCGGTTCTAAGCCGTAAATCATGGTGCACTAAACTATCAAGTAGTCATCATACCGAGCTTGTCAAACGTTCATAACATCTGCATCTGCTCCTGCAATAGTTTTGTCACCTAGCGGTGCATCAAGGACATAATTCTTTTGTGCAGTAATGAGGATAATCCTCAGATCAGGGACCTAGTCCGCATCATTGCTACTATCATCTTTCAACTTAGTTTTCTCTAGGAACATATCATAAATCAAACGAGGAAGCTATACGCGAGCTATTGATCTACAACATAGATATGCAAAAACTATCAGGACTAAGTTCATGATAAATTTAAGTTCAATTAATCATATTACTTAAGAACTCCCACTTAGATAGACATCCCTCTAGTCATCTAAATGATCACGTGATCCATATCAACTAAACCATGTCCGATCATCACGTGAGATGGAGTAGTTTTCAATAGTGAACATCTCTATGTTGATCATATCTACTATATGATTCACGTTCGACCTTTCGGTCTCCAGTGTTCTGAGGCCATATCTGCATATGCTAGGCTCGTCAAGTTTAACCCGAGTATTCCGCACGTGCAAAACTGTCTTGCACCCGTTGTATGTGAACATAGAGCTTATCACACCCGATCATCACGTGGTGTCTCGGCATGACGAACTGTCGCAACGGTGCATACTCAGGGAGAACACTTATACCTTGAAATTTTAGTGAGGGATCATCTTATAATGCTACCACCGAACTAAGCAAAATAAGATGCATAATAGATAAACATCACATGCAATCAAAAAATGTGACATGATATGGCCATCATCATCTTGTGCTCATGATCTCCATCATCGAAGCACCGTCATGATCTCCATTGTCACCGGCTTGACACCTTGATCTGCATCGTAGCATCGTTGTCATCTCGCCAACTATTGCTTCTACAACTATCGCTAACGCATAGTGATAAAGTAAAGCAATTACAAGTCGATAGCATTTCATACAATAAAGCGACAACCATAAGGCTCCTGCCAGTTGCCGATAACTTTTACAAAACATGATCATCTCATACAATAACGTGTATCACATCATGTCTTGACCATATCACATCACAGCATGTCCTGCAAAAACAAGTTAGACGTCCTCTACTTTGTTGTTGCAAGTTTTACGTGGCTGCTATGGGCTTCTAGTAAGAACCGTTCTTACCTACGCATAAAAACCACAACGATTTTTCGTCAAGTGTGATGTTTTAACCTTCAACAAGGACCGGCCGTAGTCAAACTCGATTCAACTAAAGTTGGAGAAACAGACACCCGCCAGCCACCTGTGTGCAAAGCACGTCGGTAGAACCAGTCTCATGAACGCGGTCATGTAATGTCGGCCCGGGTCGCTTCATCCAACAATACCGCTGAATCAAAGTAAGACGTTGGTGGTAAGCAGTATGACTATTATCACCCACAACTCTTTGTGTTCTACTCGTGCATATCATCTACGCATAGACGTAGCTCGGATGCCACTGTTGGGGAACGTAGCATGCAATTTCAAAAAAATTCTACGCTCACGCAAGATCTATCTAGGAGATGCATAGCAACGAGAGGGGAGAGTGTGTCCACGTACCCTCATAGACCGAAAGCGGAAGCGTTATGTTAACGCGGTTGATGTAGTCGAACGTCTTCACGATCCAACCAATCCAAGTACCGAACGTACGGCACCTCCGTGTTCAGCACACGTTCAGCTCGATGACGTCCCTCGAACTCTTGATCCAGCAAAGCGTCGAGGGAGAGTTCCGTCAGCACGACGGCGTGGCGACGGTGATGATGAAGTTACCGACGCAGGGCTTCGCCTAAGCACTACGATGATATGACCGAGGTGTGTAACTGTGGAGGGGGGCACCACACACGACTAAGACAAATCTTGGTGTGCCTTTGGGGTGCCCCCTGCCCATGTATATAAAGGAGGGAGGGAGAGAGGCCGGCCCCCTAGGGGCCCGCCAAGAGTATGGAGTCCTACTAGGACTTCCAAGTCCTAGTAGGAATCCCTTTCCTTTTCGGAGTAGGAGAGAAGGAAAGAGGGAAAAGAGGGAGGGAGTAGGAAAAGGCAAGGGGGGCGTCGCCCCCTTCCCCTAGTCCAATTCGGACCCATGGGGGGGCGCACGCCACCTCCCCTTGGTCTGCCTCCTCTTTTCCCGTATGGCCCAATAAGGCCCATTACTTCTCCCGGTGAATTCCCGTAACTCCCCGGTATTCCGAAAAACACCCGAATCACATGGAACCTTTTTGATGTCCGAATATAGCCTTCCAATATATGAATCTTTACCTCTCGACCATTTTGAGACTCCTCGTCACGTTCGTGATCTCATCTGGGACTCCGAACAAACTTCGGTCATCAAATCACATAACTCATAATACAAATCGTCATCGAACATTAAGCGTGCGGACCCTACGGGTTCGAGAACTACGTAGACTTGACTGAGACACATCTCCGGTCCATAAACAATAGCGGAACCTGGATGCTCATATTGGCTCCTACATATTCTACGAAGATCTTTATCGGTCAAACCGCATAACAACATACGTTATTCCCTTTGTCATCGGTATGTTACTTGCCCGAGATTCGATCGTCGGTATCATTATACCTAGTTGAATCTCGTTACCGGCAAGTCCCTTTACTCATTACGTAATGCATCATCCCACAACTAACTCATTAGTCACAGTGCTTGCAAGGCTTCATATGATGTGCATTACCGAGAGGGCCCAGAGATACCTCTCCGATACTCGGAGGGACAAATCCTAATCTCGATCTATGCCAACCCAACAAATACCTTCGGAGACACCTGTAGAGCATCTTTATAATCACCCAGTTACGTTGTGACGTTTGATAGCACACAAGGTGTTCCTCCGGTATTCGGGAGTTGCATAATCTCATAGTCAGAGGAATATGTATAAGTCATGAAGAAAGCAATAGCAATAAACTTAACGATCATTATGCTGAGCTAACGGATGGGTCTCGTCTATCACATCATTCTCCTAATGATGTGATCCCATTCATCAAATGACAACACATGTCTATGGTTAGGAAACTTAACCATCTTTGATTAACGAGCTAGTCAAGTAGAGGCATACTAGGGACACTTTGTTTTGTCTATGTATTCACACATGTATCAAGTTTTCGGTTAATACAATTCTAGCATGAATAATAAACATTTATCATGATATAAGGAAATATAAATAACAACTTTATTATTGCCTCTAGGGCATATTTCCTTCACTCCTCCTCTCGCGCAGCCCTCCGTGATCCACATTGGCTCGCTGCGATGCATGAGTTTTATGCGTTGCAGCGCAACCGCACGTGGGATCTTGTTCCACAGCCTCCCCATGCTAATGTCATTAGTGGTAAGTGGGTGTTGCGCCACAAGACCCGTCCTGACGATTCTCCCGAGCACTACAAGGCTCGCTGGGTGATCCGTATGTTTCGACAACGCGTGGGGATAGATCCACCGACACCTTCACTCCAGTTGTCAAATCGGGTATGATCCGCACAGTCCTCCAGTTTGTAATCTCTCGTGCCTGGCCCGTGCATCAGTTGAATGTGTATAACGCCTTCCTGCACGGCTATCTCACTGAGCAGGTGTTCTGTGAGCAGCAGATACGTCCATTCTGCATCATGTTTTCCTACTGTTATTTATGATGTTTTTATGCATAATAATGCTTTTTGGAGTAATTCTAATGCCTTTTCTCTCATAATATGCAAGGTTCACACAAAGAGGGAGAATACCGGCAGCTGGAATTCTAGACCTGAAAAAGCTACATCAGGCCACCTATTCTACACATCTCGAAATAAGCTGAAACTTCACGGGGATTTTTTATGGAATATATAAGAATTATTGGAGCAAATAACTACTAGAGGGGGCCCACCAGGTGGGCACAACCCACCTGGGCGCCAGGGAGCCCAAGCGCGCCCTGGAGGGTTGTGCCCTCCTCGGCCCACCTCCGGGACCCCTCTTATGGTATATAAGTCATTTTGACCTAGAAAAAAATAAGGGAAGGGCTTTTGGGACGAAGCTCCGCCATCTCGAGGCGAAACTTGGGCACGAGCACTTTTGCCCTCCGGCGGAGCGATTCGGGTTGGAGGGGTTGGAGCCGGACGACGTAACGGAAGACATGTTGTCGGAGGGTGGTGCGGCTAGGGTTAGGGTTGGGCAGCGGCGGCGGCAAGGAGGGGTGCGGCGACGGCTGCGGTGGTGGAGATCGTGGCGGCAGCAGGGGGTGGCGGCGGCGGTGAGTGTTGGAGGGTGGCGGCGGCGCTGAGGGGAGAGGAGGCGTTGGCTGTGGGTGAGGTGAGGCGACGGCTGGGAGGCGGCGGTGGCACGGGAGAAGGTAGCAGCGGCGTAGGGGTAGCGCGGTGGTGGGGAGGGAAAGCGGCGGCGATGGCGGCGCGACATGGAGGGCACGGCGGCGGCGGCACGAGGGGGCGCGGTGGCGGCGGAGGGAGCGGAAGCTAGGTTAGAACCCGGAAACTAATACCATGTATGATGATGGAATTGCACAATGTATTGATCAGGTGCAATCGCACATATATATGATGTACAATGGTGGACCACGACCTCAACTATACAAGGAAACTAGGAGGTGGGCCCAATACATAATATGCACAACACATATACTCAACAGGTTCTAAGGGGAACACATGGGGTGAGAGGAAAAAAAGATTATTGCGGAGGCTGTTGTTCAAGACCTTTCCTTGCCTCACCGATTAAGAGCGGAGGGTCAGCTATCAGGCTGGGAGGTTGGTGGCTGAGCAGCAGTAGCTGGGAGCGGTGGTCTTCTTCCACTTCTTTCGGCAGTGAACTTGGTGCCTCGGAGAGGACGAATTCGGGGTCGTCTTCGGCTATGAGGTTGATCCTCTGCTTTCTATGTCCTTCTATTCCTGCTAGTGCCATTACCTGCTCAACTCCGGCCAATGGCGATGTTCGCCTGTCAGTCGACCAAGTGTCCACACTCCCCTTAGTTAGCCCTCACAATCGTCGTTGCCTGCCTGCACGCAACACCATCCATGTTCGTGCCCTTGCAGCCCCGTGCAGCCCAGAAGGGTCGGTGAAAGGGGAGGCCGCCCCGGGCCCCTGACTCCATTGGGCCCTAACATAGCTCGGTAGTAACATACTGCCGTACGAGCCATTTCTTCCTGGCCGGGGTGAGCTCTCTGGTAGTCTGGTAGCAAGTTTCGGAGGAGGAAGATGGCTCCCATGGGATCCGGAGAGAAATAAGTGTGGTTGATTTTGAGAAATACTCACTAATTTGGCCTATCCTTTCAGTAATCAGGGAGATCTTGCAATGAAGAAGAGATTGGAAGGTCGAGGGAGAGATTGGGTCAAGTTCTTTTCGTAGGAGGGGAGGAGACATGGGAGAGAGAGAGAGGTGGGACCAGAAAACATGGCTGGTTGGGATTATGGCCCTAGAATACTCTCCTAGGCAATTTTGGCTTGATTAATTGATGAATTTGTCAGATGAATTAATGTTTTTATTAGCTTTCTTGTAGGTTTAGTTACTAACCATTCTTTGAAAATTGTTATTGTCATTGATGGAATCACACATTCAATGTATTGATATGTTCCTTAAGACCAACTTTCAGCATTGAGAATGAATTGTTGGATGACATTAATACTGAGACCAACATCACCGACATTTGTATTTAGGAATGTTAAAATAAAAAATTATGGTAATATCTATCAATTACTTTATCCACATAGTGCATATTCAAATTGCATTAGGTTTGTTATTTTGAACTTTACAATAAGGGCCCCAAAGTTTTAGGTTGGCCCCGGGCGACTGACATCTCAGGACCGGCCCTGCGGCTCTCGTCTGTTGCTTAGAATGGCTTGTTTTTGGTGGTGTGGTCATATATGTGGTGGTGATGCCGTGTTTGCCAGGTATAAGCTTGTGAGTATGAAATCGCCACCACTTCCAACTCAAAGGGTTTGGGTATGGGCGATTTCCTTTCTCAGAGCTCTTGCCACTAGTGGAAGGCAGCCACTGTCTAACAATCCTGCAGTTGGCAACGAGGACATGGGGGATTATTAGATTTGAGGGGACTTCAAGGTGGAATGTATAAAGCAGGTGAGGTTAGCAATTTCGGCATGATTCTTAGTTCAAGTATATATTTATTTAGAATGAAGGAATTATAAGTTGTTAGTATGCTTTAACATTTTATCTTACTTTTTTAGCACACAGCTAAATAAGTGTCAATGTATGATAGAGGAAGATTGTTTTTTTTCAATTACTTCGGATGATTAGTATGGTTTTTTTTCTTCAAGCACTATTTTGTGTTGTTTCGTGTGTTCATGCTTCAACACTTCTGGTTCGCTCTTGGTTGGAAGAGAAAAATGACCCAATTTTTTTCCATTTCAGTACTATATAAAAAAGACTTGTTTGCATAGCAAGACCAAGCCAACATTGGTATTTTCATTAAAAAACTACTGTAAAATCGTCAAATTACAAATAGCATGCTCCTTCAGTAGAAGCTAAAAGTATTTTGTGTAATCCTCTAGATTGGGTTCCACTAGTAGAAAACAGGGCTTTGGTTGAGGCCACGATAAGGGCATTAATCCTGGTTCACTCACGAACCGGGACCAAAGGGTGCATCAGTCCCAGTTCATGAGGCCAGGGCGCCGGCCGGGCCGAAGGGGCCATTGGTCCCGGTTCGTCTGACCCCTTTGGTCCCGGTTCCAGACACGAACCGGGACCAATGGGCCTCGCTCCTGGCCCAGCACCTTTAGTCCCGGTTGGTGGCTGGAACCGGGACCAAAGGTTATCCTTTAGTCCCGGTTTTAGCCACCAACCGGAACTAAAGAGAAGCCTATATATACCCCCGCCCCTGCTCTGTTTTCTTGGCCGGCCGTTTGAAAGGTGAGTGTTGCTCTAGCTCACGTCCTATGCACATGAGGTGCTCGATGAAATGCCCGAGCCACACTTAAACTTTCTCCTCTCCAAGCTCCTTATCCAAGCTCCATTTTCCTCAAAATTTGTCTAGGTTTGGCGGTCCGTCCTGTCCCGTCCCCGTCCTCACCGCCTTCGATCGCCCGCGCCGATCTCGTCGCCGGCACCACCATGGTGAGCCTCTTGTTCTTATCTTCTTTCTAAAAGAAAAAAAATTCTTACTTGTATGATTTAGATAGATACTTGTATAATTTTTTTACTTTTACTATTGTTTGTTATTATATAGTGCGATGGTTTTGGTATCCGCCCCGTCAGCCCTCGTGCGGTCTATGATTCAGAAGTGGTATATATTATCTTTTATAACTATTTGTTTCATTTAGTGTTTATGACAATTATGCCGACCAACGTGACATAGATGTTTTTATCTAGGAGGTATGTGAACCGGAAATTCCAATCTACCCTATTGTCGAGAGGTTAAATTTAGTTAAAAAAGAAAACAATTACTTGAAGAAAAAATTGAAAAGAATTGAGGACGAGAAGATGAAATTGGAGTTGCATGTTGCCGATGTCGTCGATGATCACAAGATCAAGATGGATGCAATGCGCTTGAAGATTAGAAAAATTAGAAAATATGCCATTCATACTGAGACTTGGTATCATTATGCCGTTGGATCAATTGTTACCTTAGTTGCGATTATGATCGCATTTGTTGTTGCATTGAAATGTTTTACATAGTTTCAATGTATGGTTTAATTAGATGCTCTAGAGACCTATATGTTGTTCAGTAATAACATTTGATCACTACTGTACTTTCGTTTTAATGTGATGATGAACTTCTATTAATTTGGTCACTTCTCTATTGATGATGTTCTCTAATGGTTTTTGACACACTTAATTATATATAATGCACGCAGATGAACCAGCAATGGATGTACGGTGACAGACGCACCTCCGAGTACATTAAGGGCATGCATAATTTTCTCGAAGTGGCTGAGGAAAACAAGCAGAATGGTTTTATGTGTTGTCCATGCCCTATCTGTGGGAATACGATGTGTTACTCTGACTCAAAAACCCTTCACATCCACCTGCTTGAAGTGGCTGAGGCAAACAAGCAATATGAAGGTCCTGCCAGCTACGCTCTTACCAAAGAAGAGAAGGAAATCTTCTTTGAATGCCTGCTCAGTATGAAGGTCCCATCTGGATTCTCATCGAATATAAAGGGAATAATCTATATGGCAGAGAAAAAGTTCTAGAACCTAATGTCTCATGACTGCCACATGATTATGACGCAACTGCTTCCGGTTGCATTCAGGGGGCTTCTACCGGAAAACGTTCGATTAGCCATTGTGAAGCTGTGTGCATTTCTCAATGCAATCTCTCAGAAGGTAATCGATCCAGAAATCCTACCAAGGTTAAGGAGTGATTTGGAGCATTGTCTTGTCAGTTTCAAGCTGGTGTTCCCGCCATCCTTCTTCAATATCATGACGCACGTCCTAGTTCATCTAGTCGACAAGATTGCCATTTTGGGCCCTGTATTTCTACACAATATGTTCCCCTTTGAGAGGTTCATGGGACTCTTAAAGAAATATGCTCATAATAGTGCTAGGCCAGAAGGAAGCATCTCCACGGGCCATCAAACAGAGGAGGTCATTGGGTTTTGTGTTGACTTCATTCCTGACCTTAACAAGATTGGTCTCCCTCAATCGCGGTATGAGGGGAGACTGACTGGAAAAGGCACGCTAGGAGCGGACTCAATAATATGTAGGGACGGGCATTCTTGGTCTCAAGCACACTACACAGTTCTATAGAATTCTACCTTGGTGACCCCGTATGTCAATGAACACAAGAATATTCTGCGCTCCAAACACCCGGAGTAGTGTGACGACTGGATTACATGTGAACACATCAGGACTTTGGGCAGTTGGTTGCAAACACCTCTCATGGGTGACAACACTGTTGCAGATGAGCTGTACTCATTGGCCAAGGGACCATCTTCGACTGTATTGACTTACAAAGGGTACGAGATAAATGGGAATACATTTTACACGATCGCCCAAGATCAAAAGAGCACCAACCAAAACAGTGGTGTCCGCTTTGATGCAGCAACCAAGAGGGGAAATGACACATATTATGATTACATAGTGGACATATGGGAACTTGACTATGGACATGATTTTAAGGTCCCTTTGTTTCGGTGCAAATGGGTCAATCTGTTAGGAGGCGGGGTATAGGTAGACCCACAGTACGGAATGACAACAGTTGATCTCAACAATCTTGGGTACACAGTTGAACCATTCGTCCTAGCCAATGATGTGGCGCAGGTTTTCTATCTGAAGGACATGTCTACCAAACTGAGAAAAAGAAAAGAAAAGGAAGCGAATACATCATACGATGAGCCAAAGCACCACATAGTACTTTCAGGGAAAAGAGACATCGTGGGAGTGGAGGGCAAGACAGACATGTCTGAAGATTATGAAAAGTTTCATGAAATTCCTCCCTTCAAAGTTAAGGCTGACCCAAGCACCCAGTTAAACGGTGAAGATTATCCATTGTTACGGCGCAATAAGCAAGGGACACACGCGAAGAAAAAGTGAAGACTTTCTCTCCACAACTATTCTGATGATGCCTTTGATCTAGAATATCACTGCAGTTACATGTCAAGAAATGAAATGCCTTTTGTAACAGATGAGTTTTCGTCCGAAACCCTGATACTTCGAAAAAGATTGTCCATTTTGTACACGAAGTGCATCCAGTTTTTTTCGTAACCCTCTCAACTTTTTAGAACATGCTATGTGGGCGAAATGATGATACCATGCCAACTTTCAACCTTTTCAGAGTTCCTTTGTAGTGCTTTTCAATTTCAAGGTCATTTACCTCAAAAAAAATCAGTAAATGCATGAAAAATACCAAATGAAGTCAGAAAGGGTTGAAAATTGATGATGTGGCTTTGAATGGTGCATTTTGAACACACAAAAAGTCTGGAGTTCAAAGAAGTTCAAGAAAATGAAATCCCTTTGTAACAGATGAGTTTTCGTCCGAAACTCTGATGCTTTCGAAGAGAATTGCCATTTTGTACACGAAGGCAATCCATTTTTGCCGTAACCCTCTCAACTTTTTAGAACATGCGATGTGGGTGAAATGATGATACCACGCCAACTTTCAACATTTTCAGAGTTCATTTGTAGTGCTTTTCAATTTCAGGGTCATTTAGTTCAAAAAAATCAGTAAATGCATGAAAAATAGCAAATGAAGTCAGAAATGGTTGAAAATTGATGATGTGGCTTTGAATGGTGCATTTTGAACACACAAAAAGTCTGGAGTTCAAATAATTTCAAGAAAATGAAATCCCTTTGTAACAGATAAGTTTTCGTCCGAAACCCTAATACTTCGAAAGAGATTGTCCATTTTGTACAGGAAGTGCTTCCAGTTTTTGCCATAACCCTCTCAACTTTTTAGCACATGCTATGTGGGTGAAATGATGATACCATGCCAACTTTCAACCTTTTCAGAGTTCATCTGTAGTGCTTTTCAATTTCAGGGTTATTTAGCTCAAAAAATCAGTAATGCTGAAAATATCAAATGAAGTCAGAAAGGGTTGAAAATTGATATGTGGCTTTGAATGGTGCATTTGAACACACAAAAGTCTGAGTTCAAATAATGTCAAGAAATGAAATCCCTTTGTAACAGATGAGTTTTCGTCCGAAACCCTGATACTTCGGAAGAGATGTCCATTTGTACACGAAGTGCATTAGTTTTTGCCGTAACCCTCTCAACTTTTTAGAACATGCGATGTGGGTGAAATGATGATACCACGCCAACTTTCAACATTTTCAGAGTTCATTTGTAGTGCTTTTCAATTTCAGGGTCATTAGTTCAAAAAAATCAGTAAATGCATGAAAATAGCAAATGAAGTCAGAAATGGTTGAAAATTGATGATGTGGCTTTGAATGGTTGCATTTGAACACACACAAAAAGTCTGGAGTTCAAATAATTTCAAGAAAATGAAATCCCTTTGTAACAGATAAGTTTTCGTCCGAACCCTAATCTTCGAAAGAGATTGTCCATTTTGTACAGGAAGTGCTTCCAGTTTTTGCCATAACCCTCTCAACTTTTTAGCACATGCTATGTGGGTGAAATGATGATACCATGCCAACTTTCAACCTTTTCAGAGTTCATCTGTAGTGCTTTTCAATTTCAGGGTTATTTAGCTCAAAAAATGAACTAATAGCAAAAAGAATGAACTAGAAAACTTTTATAAAACTCTAATATCAAAAAGAATGAACTAAAAATAATCAATTAAAATATTCTGTTATGATCAACTAAACAAAACTATAATATTCTTCATAGTAAAAGAATCAACTAAAAGTTTTTATAAAACTCTAATAGCAAAGGAAACCAACTAAAAAGAATCAATAAAAAATAAATTTTATGCAACTGAAATTATATAAATTTATGCAACTAAAAGAATCAATTTTTTTGTTATGATCAACTAAAACAAAACTAAATATTCTTGAACAGCAAAAAAGAATCAACTAAAAGTTTTTATAACCTCTAGTATTTTTTTAAACTAAAATTATGTAAAATTTATGCAACTAAAATTATCAAAGTATTTTTTGTTCAAAACATTAATAGCAAAAAGAATTTTCTAAAGATTTCTTTTGTTAGAAACTTTAATAGGAAACTAAAATAACAAAATCTGTTTTTGATTAAAACACACATTTAAAATAACCTAAAAATTACCAAATTGAATATAATGATAAAACACAGAAATATTAAATAGCAGGAAAAAGAATCACTCCAAAATCTATTTTTAAAATAAAGTTATTCACAAACTAGTGATTCACACAAATTTCAAAGAATTCAAATTTAAACTATTCAAATTTGAAAACTAATGGCACTAATAGAAAGTTTATAATTTTTGTGACCTAAAGCAAAAAGAATCACTCAAAAACTCTAAGTATTTAGCTGTAAGTAGAAACAAAAGAAAATAAATAAAGGAAAAAACAAAACAAAAATACTGGAATTTTTTTTAAAAAAATGCCGCCTACTGGGCCACCACGGCCTGCATATGACTAGAAACCCAACCGCTAGTTGGGACAGGACGCAGGCCTGCAGCAGGCCCACTGGCAAAGTGAGTGAGTTTAGGCCCGTAGGCCTGCATTAGAGAGGAGCTCGAGAGGGCAGCAGCAGCGGCGCTTATAAATCACTCCGAACCCCTCTCAACTAGCGAGGTGGGACTAAACTTTTGGCCACGTCAGCACCCCCCTTTCGTCCCGGTTAGTGGCACCAACCGGGACCAATTTCCACCTCTAGTCCCGGTTGGTGACACCAACCGGGACCAATGCCACCCTTTAGTCCCGGTTCGTGCCACCAACCGGGACAAATGCCCCCCTTTAGTCCCGGTTCGTGCCACCAACCGGGACCAAAGGTCTCTGCTTCCTGCCCTTTGGGCTGACGAAAACTGACATTTGGTCCCGGTTGGTGGCACGAACCGGGACTACAGGGGGGCATTGGTCCCGGTTGGTGTCACCAACCGGGACTAAAGGCTTTGCTATATAAGCCAACACTTAGCATTTTCCAGTCTCAGTTCTTCTTCCCCCCGCGCTGAACACCACGACGCCGCCAGGCTGCCGTACCGCGCCCTCGCCCTCGCCGACACCCTCGCTGATGCCCTGCCTTCCCCAATCCCGCTGACCGTCGTCGACGCCGGACATCCTCGCGCGCCCTCCTCTTCGTCGCCGCGCGCGATGTCGCTCCTCCCCGAGCCCTCGCCGACGCGCTCTCCTTCCCGTCGCTATGCACAAGCTTTCGCTCCTTCCCCGATTCCTTTTCCCCTGAAGCCCTGCTGCCTATGCCTCTCTCTCCCCTTCCGGGCTGTCGCTCATTTCCCCCCCCTTCTCCGGCTCCATCCTCTTCTTCCTCCTCCATCGCCCTGCTCCTCATCGCCCCCCCCCCCCACCTGTGAGCCCCCTTCCCATGGTCCCCTGCTCCCCGTCGCTGCGTGCCCCCGAGCACCTTGCTCTGCCACTGCTCCATGGTCGCCGACAGCACCGTGCTCTGTTTTTTTATGAGATGTATATGTGTATATGTTCATGTGTGAGATGAGATAGATAGATAGATAGATAGATAAATTTTCATGTGTATATGTTCATGTATGAGATGTATATGTTCAGTTTTGTATACAAACTTCGTTTTTTTCATATGTATAGAGTGAAAACGACAACAAACATAAGAAAAAACAAAGGGAAAAAATGAAGAAGGAAAAGAAAACCAAATAAAAAATGGAGAAGAAAAAATAAAACCAAACAAAATATGGAGAAGAACAAAAAAAGTTGAGAACGTATTTGAAAAATGTTTGTTTTTGTTGCTTTTTGATATGTACGAAAATGTAGAATGAAAACGAAAACAAACATATAAGAAAAAACAAAGGAAAAAAATGAAGAAGGAAAAGAAAACCGCCCAGCCCGGCCACCATCGCATTTTCATTAAGTTTTTCCACCGAGTCCATGTCGCACCACTGCAGGCTCCCGGTGAGCACCCGCGGCGAAGCAAGTCTTCTTTTTTAAGGTAGTTTTTTTGTTAAATAAAAATGTTGGCATCGGCTCTATCATCACGTTGGCATCGGCTCTATCTATCAACAAGGCCACGGGAGCACCCCCCCCCCCCCCCCATCATCACGTTGGAATCGGCTCCCCGAGAGCTTTCCAACGGATCCGGAATCATCTCGATCGGAGCTCTTGTGCTCAAGTAACTTCGACATGAGAGGGGACGTCGATCAACCCCCTCTCGCCCGGCCAACTCTCGAGTCCACCCAAACCGGGACTGGAAAAGCGTTGTCGAGCCCGCCCAAACCACCCCCCTATAAGAGTTGTCGAGGCCACCCAAATTTACCAAGATAAAAGAGCGTTAACGAGGCCACCCCAAACCCTAGAAGCGTTCTCGAGGCCACCCAAATTTACCAAGTTAAATGAGTTAAAAGAGTGTTGTCGAGGCCACCCTAATTTACCAAGTTCAAAGTTACTAATTTACTCCCGGTCTGCTCGCCCGACCAACTCTCGAGGCCACCCAAACCCTAGAAGAAAGAGCATTGTCGATCTACCCCCTCCCTGCATAGCGATTATTTTTTGCAAAGTGTCATCTCCTGAAAGTATAACCCCGATAACATCGACATGAGGGGGGAAGTCGGACATGCATGAGAGAGGCGGTCCGCAACTAATCCATTGCTCATATATGCATTCATATGATTCCTTGTTGTGATTAGCTAGGTCTATGTTTGCCACTAATCCATCTCTCATGTTTGTATATTGCCATGTTGTAATATTTGTAGAAACAATGGAAAGAGACTTAGAACAAGAATTGTTTCTCAACGACACCGATGGTCAGGAAGGAGAGGATGACGGCTCCGGTGATCCAACAATGGAGGAGGAAGGAGAACATGACGGCTCCGATGACCGAATGGCGGAGGAAGGAGATCATGATGACGGCTTCGGTGACTGAACAGAGGTGGGAGCTGTTGCAAAGTCCGGCGAGGTATATATATTAATTAAGCCTGTGTTGACTTGATGCATTAATTGTTTTGGTATGTACATATATTAACGCTTCTTTCTTCTTTTAGCCCTCCGGATCAAGCCAAACTTCCGTAAGGAGACGAGGCCCGAAGAAAAGGTTGCGCCAGGAAGAAAGGTTCATGATCACAGAAGTCGCGAACGATGGCCAACCGATTGCTCCCAAGCGGACCAAGGACGCATTTGTACATCTGTGCGGAGTTGTTGTTAGGGACAGCGTCCCGATCAGCATCCAGCAATGTAATAAGAATAAGGACCCTGAAGTTTTTTTATGTCCAGGATAGACAGAAAGATGATCTTTGGACCTCGTTGATGACAAATTTAAGCCTGCCGCCAGAGGAGGATTCGAATAACCCAGTTATAGAGCGAAAGGTCAAGGCGTTTGCTCTTAAGAAGATGGTAGATCTATTCAGGAACTGGAAGAAAGAGTTGAACACAAAGTTTGTCGACAAAGGGAAGACTCCAGAATTCATCGGTTGATATGAGAAGATAAGAGATCACTGGCCCGCATTTGTGGCCTACAAGAAATCGGAGATGGGTATGAAATGGTCACTGAAAAACAAGAAAAATGCTGCAAAGAAGAAGTATCACCATCACACAGGATCAGGTGGCTACTACAAAGCCCGGCCATTGTGGGACAAAGCTGAGCAAGACCTACTTGCTAAAGGGGTCCAACCAGCGCCATTGAACTGCCCAGATCGTTCAAGGGCTAGGTTCTTCGGGGTTGGGGGAATTTTGGACCCAGAAATAGGGGAGTGTTGTTGGACGGACGAGCAACTTGCAATACCCATCAAGAAGCTTCAGGCAGCAATCAAGGTAGCGCAGGAAGTGACGTTCATTCCCGACAGAGAGAAGGACGAGCTGACAGAGGCCCTCAGGAATCCTGAGCACCCTGGACAAACACGAGGCACACCAGGCTCCGTTCCGTTGGTGCATGGGTTTCCTGACAGCGGTGGTTACAGAAGCCGAGAGAGAAAGAGAAAAGTGGAAGTGAGCTCAATGCAGAAGCTCAATGCAAGAATAGCAAAGCTAGAGGAACTTGAGAGCCAGCGAGCTACCGGCCAACCACCTCAGCGGCATGAAGATCCTTGCTTCGACGCTGCCCCAGAAGCTACCCCACCATCTCAGCAAAGAAGCAACGTGGCTTCCACGGAGCTCATTCAGCCTGATTTCACGGCTCCTCGCTACCCCGTGGATAGTATCACGGAGGCTGAACATTGCGAGCTAATGACAAAATGCCAGAACCTGACTTTGAAGGCGGCGGTCGGCTCTGTTGTACCTCCTCAAGCTGAGGGAACTTTTCATTGCTGTCCGATTCCACATGGCTATGCTGTTGTAACGGTGGATGAAATAATGGAGGGATTCGAGGAGCTGGAGCTTGACTACCCTACAGGTGAAGGGGAGAATCATCTGGTTTATGCTTTAAGGAGTACCTGTCTATGGAGGAAGGAGCACATCAAGCTTCCAAACTGGACGCCTCCTCCTCCTTCGGCGAGTCAGGGCACTCCGCCTCCTCCTCCTCCTCCTCCTCCTCCTCCGGCGAGTGATCAGGGCACTCCGCCTCCTCCTCCGCCTCCTCCGGCGTGTGAGGGCACTCCGCCTCCTCCTCCGCCTCCTTCGGCGTGTCAGCGGACTCCGCTGCGTCAGCAACGGCGGAAAAGAGACGCCGCTGCTCCGGCGGCTAGCAGTACAAGAGGCGGGAAGAAATTCAAAGCTGGTCCAAGCCTCAGGGTTCCTCCAAAGTTACCATATGAGAGGACTGACAAGGAAACCGATGACATCGTGGAAGCCGAAGTGCAGGCCCATTTTGCACGGAAACCTCCACCTCCGAAGGAAACGATAGATCCGGTGAAAGTGAAGCTCACTCTGGATGCCCTGAAGCGACCACCACCGCCTCCGCCGGATTCCAACTATGTCCGCTATATTAAAAAGACATATGATGAAGCGCGGTGGTCGGGAAGTACTTCCAGTGATGCAAGATTAGCACAACGAAGAACTGGGAAAACAATTCCCCAGCTCGGCGAATAGGCGAAGCAATCGTGCCCCTCCCCCCTCAAGGTGTCTAGCGATATCGTCGCTAATCATCCGGGGGTACTGCCCGGTACCAATCTTGGTGATTACCTGAGCGATGATGTAGAGTTTGAAACGTTAGAGGTAGTAGAGATCTTCAGATACGAGTACGGGAAGCCTCTCATCAAACCTGATCATCCTCCTCTAACAACGTTGATGCGAAGATTGCAGGAATGGTACATGGATACCTGCAGGAAGTCTGGAACCGACAGTATATTGCTGAGAATTAAAGAGGAGCATGACCTCGTTGGAGTTGAGGTGGTGCCTGTTGAATTTGTGGAGTTATTTCAGTTATACAATCAAGAGGCCCTCGACAAACAACTCATGACTTGCTACTGTCTGTAAGTATTACTTCTGTAATTAAGTCTCTATAGCTCAGCTCTTTCATTGCATGTATATATAATTATCCTCACTATATTATGCAGATTGAAGATCGTCGAATGCAAAAAAGGACAAATCTATGACATTGGGTTCATTAACCCAAATACCGTAAATGAATGGTCGGTTAAAAACAGTCAAAGATACTGACGACAACTTGCTACAATCGTTACTTCGAAATCAAAACAAAGGGAAAATACTCTTTCCTTACAACTTCAAGTGAGTGTTATTGTCTTGTACATATTCGGTTTCGCTTACTCGAGGTTATAGTAATGTAATTGATGAGTTATGCGTGCGCAGCTTCCACTTTATTCTGCTAGAGATTAATCTTGACCGGGGAGTAGTAACTGTCTTAGACTCGAGACGTAAAGATCCACAGGACTATGCGGACATGACTGCAATGCTCCAGAAGTAAGTTCAATCGATCATTATCGCACCATATCGGCAACTTTGTTCATTTCCTGATATCAAGTAATTATTTTCTTTGTCTGGCAGGGTTTGGAAATAGTTCACCGGAATGGTTCTGGGACTGCAGAGGGAGCTACGATTTAGACACCTGAAAGTAAGTAGTACTAGCTAGTTCCGCACATCTCTCATTGATTCTAGTTTCATCAATACCATTTATCATGCTTGATTATCTGTTTGATTGAACTCTATTTCTGGTAAAGTGCTTGTGGCGGGAAGGCGGGAATAATTTATGTGGATACTACGTTTGCGAGTTCATCTACAACGCGACCACTGAGCGGGGCTACTCTGACCGACAATATGAAGTACGTAAACAATAATATTCACAATTTTATTTTATTACCATCAATTGTGTTGAGTTTCATTCATATATATGTATTGACCCCCCTTCTTTAAATTAGATGTGGGAGAAGCGGCAAGAACTCCTACCCCATGATCGCATATGAGCAATTCAAGAGGAATTGGCGGGATTCTTCCTTGACCACGTCATAAATGAGAAGGGAGAATACCATGTGCAAATTGAAATGGATTATAGATGTTAGGGATTGTAAAAGATGTTATATTGTATATATGTAGTAGCGTCGGATAGATTTACGAAAACTTATTGTTCGACCAATCTCGGAGAAAGAGAGGTCACTTCTCTCTGTATATGTTCATGACGATCTTGTGTAATTAATGGTTCCTTCATTTTCTTACTAGCTAGCGTGTCGAGTTCTCTCTATATGTATAGTAGCTAGCGTCGACCAAGCACAGAGAATGAGAGGTCACTTCTCTCTATTATCTAGCTAACACAATATGAAACCCCTAAATTAACCCTCAAAAACCCCTAAACCCCCCTTTTCAAAAAAAAAATACCCCAGTGCCTGCGAGCTGCTGACGCGTGGCTGCATTTTGGTCCCGGTTGGTGTTACCAACCGGGACTAAAGGTCCTCCTGCCTGGGCGCCCCGCAGCGGCCACGTGGAGCCCCTTCTGTCCCAGTTCGTAAGCAAACCGGGACTAAAGGTTTTGGGCTTTAGTCCCGTTTGTTTTGTCCCGGTTCTAGAACCGGGACTAAAGACCCTCTGGAACTGGGACTAGTACCCTGTTTTCTACTAGTGTTCTCTGAAGTCCCTGAGTGTTCTGTAAGAAATAAAGCAACCATCAAAAGTTAATGGGGTCGTTCTGTGTCTCTAATTCTTTCACATTAATCAGCCAAATTTGCATTTTCCTACTGATCGAGGATCTTCCCGACGTATAGTGATTTCTTAAGAAATAACATGTTCATTGAAAGATAATGGTGTTGTTCTATGTTTCTAACTGTTTCATATTAACAAGCTGAATTTGTATTTACCTGTTGATTGATGATCTACCCTTTCTACATTTCTTTTGCAATTCGAGATGGTAGTAACCTCCACTGAAGTTCTTATCCATTATTTTTGAAAACAACTGTCATTGTTGTCGCCTAGCTAGCTCGGCTCTACGCAAGTGCTTAACTTTACCTAAATTTTCTTGTTGTCATGTCCCTTAATTTGGACCGGAGAGTCTGCGCTCATGGCCAGTCCTTTTTTGCACATAGCGACCAAGTGCGTACCCCCATCAGCCGCCTGCTCCTCCGTGGAGCTGGCCCATGCCGGGTTTCTTCTTCCCCAAGGAAACTTCTAGAACCTTTGTTGAACCGGCTTTTTCTGTCTTATTCTTTTTTGTTTCCTTTTCCTTAACTTTTCATTTTGCGGGCATCTTTCAAATTTGCGAGGTTTTTCAAATTTGTGAACATTTTATTTTGAAATCACGAAAAATTTATTTTGAAACCGTGAACATTTTTTTACAAATTTGTGAATAATTTTTTTCAAATTCCTGACATTTCTTAGTTCGATATTTTTTTAAAAACATTTGGGAACATTTACTGAAATTCATGAACATTTTTTTATTTTAATGAACATTCTTTTTGTCTTTTCAAATGCACTCTTTTCATGCAGCAATGGCTCCGTTGGGGAGGCGTCACGACGTTGAAACACAGCAGGTTGCTATCTCCAGATTTTGGCATATCAATAACGTGCTCCAGTGTCGCATCAAGCTACTTGGGAAAGTCAGTTTATTTCTGTATGAGCCAGCGTGCTCTGGTTGGCCTACGGCCATGTAATGTGCTTATCTTTGATCGGTGAACCTTGTGTTGTCCTACCGTACTCTATCAATGTTGTGGTTTTATTAATTTAAAGTCAGATGCCTATGGAGCTTCCTTGTAAAAAAAAGTACTCTCTCCTGCACCGTGGGGAATCATCGACCATACCCCATGGCCATGTATGTAGTTAAGTTTCAAAACAATGTTCTCGTTGCCAGCACTCCATCTACGACTGTAGGGCTGGCACATCGCTCATAACAAGGTGTACCCGGATGGAACGGGGATGCCTACGGATGATTAGCAAGATATGAAAATTAAGAAAAGAAGAAAGATAGTAACACACTGACAACTGAGTCTCACGGAAGAAGAAATACAAAGAGTACAGTTTTAGGGTGTCTAATTTGTAGAAGTGCATGCTCTAACGAATGCAACCAAGAGACCGATTTGTGGGAGAGGGTCGAACATTATACTCCACCCCCTCATGTCTATGCTCCTTTCGAGTTTATGACATGGGCAGCGGAAGCGGGGGCAGGCCATAATTATTTATTGCGTTTACTGGGTTTTGAACCGTGAACCTCTTGGTTGCAATCTTATGCACCTAACCAGTTCACCTATTAGTCTGATCTAATATACGAGACTAGGCAATACATTTATACGTCAAAACTCCTCCTCACGTGTGGCTCCCTCGGGCCTAAACAGGGACCGGAAGTGGGCTGCAATTTAATTACGCCAGCCGGGTCTTGAACTCAAGACCTCTTGGCCCTGATACCATGTAGAAGTTTATGCTCTAGCCAATGCAACCAAAAGACCGATATGTGGGAGAGGGTCGGACATTATACTCCAACATAATTTAGTAGTGCACTCTAAAACTGTGGCGCCTCACATGGCCCTCTATGCCGCAAGCAGACTTAGACTCCACATGGCCTTCTTAGTTGGTAGTCTATGTCGCTTCGTGGTAGGGTGTAGGTTCTCCTATTTTCATGTTTTACCTTTTGATCTTCGTTGTACGAGGGTCTCTTCATCACTATGTATCAGTAGTGCCCTCTAAAACCATTACAGGGGTTGTCCTTCTAACTAATCTGCTGAAATTTCTCTTATATCGGTTTGTGCCAGAGGTGGAGCGTTCAAATTATTCTTTCTAGCCATCCAGCCCTGCCAAATGCTACTTCAGTAGGCAAATTATTGAGGTGATCAAGACCATACACATAAAATAATTCCAGTGGGCCTAACCGAGCAATTAAGAATATGTGAAGCATGATCCTTGCAGTCTATGGACTCTGCCCAACAATCAAAACAACACAGTGAATCTTTAATTTTTTTTGCGAAAACAACACAATGAACTAACCTGTTACATTCTCCAACTCTTCTACTTTATGCTTGCTTGCTCCTATTGCGATCAGAGACCGATGATGATGCGTGAAAGCGACGGGACGTCTTGTGTGAACTGCTGGCGTCCACATGAACCGCTCGATGTAGATCATCGTTGTTCACTGGTGTCTTTCAAGAAGGTTGTCAGATGAGTTGGAGCCTACAAATATTACCAGCAAGTTTGTAAGAAGTACTCCCTCCGTCCCATAATGTAAGATGTTATTACATACAATATGCTAACATACTGGATGTAATAAGATCTAATGTTATGCGACAGAAGGAGTACATCTTTCAAGAGCAGCCAATCCAATTGTCAACTGTCGGTTTCCAACCGTTCTCTATAAATATTATCATCGGATATAAAAAAATGAATGTTTGTCAGATGATCCGTGACACGGAAAGAGTTTTCAAGTAATGTGTATAAACTGATGGACGTGAAACAGGATATTAAGATAAATAGATACATATGCCCGCTCAACAGGACTACTGCAGCCATCATAAGTTTCCCTGAACCACCACTGAACACTGAAGGAAAAATTAGGTCTATTTTTCGGTGTGAAGTGCCTATCTAACGGTGATGTTTACGTATGTGTGTGTGTACATGGCTCTCAAATTAAAAAGTGACTGACTGGACCTCTCCAGTCTTATTCACCCCGGACACAGTGTAAGAGAGGAGCATAACTCTCACGCGTCTTGATTTCGCCGTTCTTATGTATTGTCAATTATTTTAAGTTAAAAAAAGTATTGTCTAGTATTTTAATAAAAAAGGACAAACCAAAAAGCAATTAGGTCCTGTAGCTCAGTTGGTTAGAGCGCTGGTCCGAAGTCACGGGTTCAAGCCCCGTCGGGACTAATTCTTTTTCTTAATTGCGATTATCCTCTTTTTTTCTTGTATATACGAGATCGATCTCACGGTTGTACGTCTCTCCTGTCGTCGATTCCTGTGTAACCGTACGGCCCAAAAAAGTATAGGCTAGCCCACGATCCATGAAGCAGCACGTCAGCCTGGCCACGATCGGGGTGGATCCTATATGTCGTGCCTTCGCTGAGGCTAGCGTCTGGTTGGGCCGGCCCACGTGCGGTATTCGCCTGTTTATTCGTTCCATGATTCTTTCCCTCGCTGTTTCGTGTTTTTTTTTCGTTTTTCTTCTGTGCTGTTTTTGCTTCCGGTTTTTTCACTCTTTTGTCCGGTTTTCACTGGTTTTGTTATGGTTTTTTTTGTTCCTTTTTACGTTTCGTTTTTAACTTTCCGTTTATTTTCTTTTTTTTCTTCTCATTTTTTGGGGTTATATAAAAAGTTCACTGTGTATTACATAAAATGTTCATCGTATATTAAGGAAATGTTCAACGTATATTACAAAAAAGTTCACCTTGCATTTAAAAAAATGTTCATCATGTATTACAAAAATATTAATCACACATTTAACAAAATATTCACCATATACTAGGAAAATGTTCAACGTATTTATAACAATGTTCATTGTCTACTTACAAAATGTTCAGTGTATATCACAAAAATGTTCAATGTGTATTTAAGAATTATTCAGCATATATCACAAAAATGTTTAATGATCAAAAGTTTTCGATTTTTTTTCTTCCGCTGCTTTTATTTCTTATACCCTCGTGCGGCGTACATGCAGCAAACAGTGAGCAGCTCAAGTGGGATTGGACACTTGCTGACTGCCGTGGGTTGTCGAGTTCGATTCCTCGATGCAGCATCCTTTTTTGGGGATTAATAGCGACTCGCTTTGACGCCACTGAATGGGCTGGCCCATTCTGATCATGCGCCTATGCGGAAGTTCCTGTAGTTGACCCTCGCGAGCGTCAGCTAGGAGTTCTCCCACGATCGGTACGTCCGTCTCTTCAAGTGACACATCTTTTTCTCTCTGTAATCTCCTCACTGGATGCCTGGATTGATCTAGCCTAGAGAGTACACACCACCATGGCGGCGCTGACACTCCATGTCGTAGGTACAACCGGCGGTAGAATCGGCACCGCGGCCGTGCTGGCCGCAGAGGCGCAGCCTCTCGGCCCATCATCGACTCTGGTTCCGACCCGAGGATTGCCGCGACACTCCGTGCAGCCTCTCTCTCAACAACCCATGTCAAGACTCAGAGACAGCCGGCTGGAACGCTGCCACGGCAACCAAAGGCAGAAACACTGCCATGGATGACACAGCCGGCTGGAACGCTGCCACGGCAACCAAAGGCAGAAACACTGCCATGGATGACAAAGCCGGCTCTATGTTTGAAAAGGCCCTAGGACGAACTCGACGAAAGGGCCCCTAAGTCCAAAAACAACATACATATACATAAATATAATAAATAAACAAATATATGTATGTGATTATCTCTACTACTTAAAAAGAACGTAAGGTTCCTATTTCACCTTTCTTCTCGCCACCCCTTCGTCCAACCTACCATGTATATGATAATCAATCACCTTAATTTATTTACCTTCTGAACCAATTCCACTTTAATTTACTTACCAAACTTCTAATCAAAATATAATGTAATTCACACGTAGAATTTGATAAATATTTATTGACACAATCCCATTATTATTGACAGATAAATCACAAGCTAACATACTAGAATATTTATATCTCGTTGCAACGCACGGGCATTATTCTATATAATTAAAACTTTATACATCAAAACCCCATTCATGTTTCATGTACACTAAAACTGGGGATGGATGAATATGTACCTGTGAAAGCAATTTGCGATCTGGTGGATTATGCAAACGCTAAAGCAATTTGTCAATGACCTGCGACGGATGGAGTGGTGGTCGCGGGCCTCGCGGCCATGCAAATGCAAGATGGGCGGGACGCCCGGTGGCCGATACGGCCGCATGGCGCAACACCAGGTTGCCGCCCTACTTCGGGCTGTGACAAGAATCCTGAGCGGCCGACTGGCCGAATCCGAGCGGCGGTTGACTATTGACGTAGACGAACCGATGAAGCGAACGACGAAACGTTCAGATTGATTATCGCATGTGCCCGGGACTAGCGGACGCTTCACGTATCGCCAGCAGCAATTGAGCCTAGCCTATCTCCAGCCCCGTGTTTGGTTTCTTCTTTATTTTTATTTTCCAAAATCATTAATTGAGGAATACTCCTTCCAAAGATCACTTCAATCATTCTAGGTTGTGACAAGTCATGCGCTGCATCTGCGCCACTTGTCGCAATCTGTGAGTTGTTTTCTAGGTGTGCTTATTCAAAAAACATTATCTCTTAAACCGTGCATCCAAATCTCGAACCGTTTTCACTGTTGGATTCCGTGCGTCAAGATCTTCAAAACTACATCCATGTTGATAGGTTCTAACGAACTTTTCTTTCATGAAAAAAAAACAGACGAAAAAACCGAATCGGGAGCACTTTTTTTCCCTTCCGGAAGCCGTTTCTGAGAGGCACGGCCGCGCCTCTCACGGAAGCAAATCTGTGCCTCTTGCGGAAGCAAAATCATGCCTCTCACAAAAAAAAAGAGAATTTTTTTTTTCGTTTCCGAGAGGCACGACCGTCCCTCTCGCAGATGCAAAACTCTGCCTCTCATGGAAAAAAACAAAAGAGAAACGTGTTTTTTTTTGTTTCCGAGAGCCACGGCTCACAAAAGAAGAAAACAAAGGAAACGTGTTTCTGTCCGTTTCCGAGAGGCACGGTGAAGCAAAACGGTGCCTCGCGCGGAAGCAAAATCATGCCTCTCTTTTTTCTCTCACGAAAAAAAAAACTATGTGTTTTTCCGTGTGCGAGAGGCACGGCCATGCCTCTCGCGGAAGCAAAACCGTGTCTCTCACGGAAGAAAAATGAAAGAGAAAATGTGTTTTTTTAATTTTCGAGAGGAACGGTCGTGCCTCTCATGTAAAAAAAAGAGGAAACATGTTTTTTTTTCGTTTTCGAGAGGCACGCTGAAACAAAACCGTGCCTCTCACGGAAGCAAAACCGTGCCTCTCTTTTTTCTCTTGCAAAAAAAAAGAGAAACACGTTTTTTCCCTGTCGTAGAGGCACGGACATGCCTCTCGCGGAAGCAAAACCGTGCTTCTCACGGGAGAAAAAAGAAAAGAGAAAACACTTTTTTTTTTGTTTCCGAGAGGCACGGTCGTGCCTCTCGCGGAAGCAAAACCATGCCTCTCTGCTACTTGTGAGTTGCGTTGAAATTTCCCGCAAGAGGAGAGGATGATGCAGTACATTAGAGATAAGTATTTCCCCCATTTAAGAAACAAGGTTAACAATCCAGTAAAAGAACCACGCAACACCTCGTTAGCAGTACCTACACATAAAATAATAAATACTTGCATCCAACGCAAACAAGGGGTTGTCAATCCCTTGGCAGTTAATTGTAAGGATCAAATCTCGTAGTGATAGATAGTTAAAACAAAAACACAAAATAAAACAAAGTAAATAAAATTGCAGCAATGTATTTCTGGATTTTAATATATGATAAAAATAGGACCCGGGGTTCATAGTTTTCACTAGAGGCTTCTCTCTTGAACATAGCATACGGTGGATAAACAAATGACTGTTAGGCAAGTGATAGAAAAGCGAATAATTATAGTGGTATCCAAGGCAATGATCATGTATATAAGCATCATGTCCGAGACAAGTAGACCGACTCCTGCCTGTATCTAGTACTATTACTCCACACATCGAGCGTTATCCAGCATGCATCTAGAGTATTAAGTTCATAAAGAACGGAGTAATGCCTTTAGCAAGATGACATGATGTAGACAAAGTAAACTCAATCAATATGAATAAACCCTATTGTTTTACCCTTAATGGCAACGATACAAATATGTGTCATGTCCCCTTCTGTCACTAGGATTAAGCACCGCAAGATCGAATCCATCACAAAGCACCTCTCCCATTGCAATATAAATCAATCTAGTTGGCCAAACCAAACGGATAGATCGGAGAGAAATAAAAAGCTACTAGTAGAACGCCCGTGCGTTGCCACGGGATTTTGATTTATTTCTTCCGATTACACCTAAGATTCATGTCAAATTTCACACGTATTTTTTTTTCTAATTATGCATATAATGTATACCATATTTCACAGTATAGAAAAAAGATAGCGTGCAATAACTGAAAATATTTGAAATCCACTTCACCTGCAATGTAAATTGATGATGATTACATAGAGAGAAATGATCCAGATAATTATATGTTATAAACTAAGATCTACTTGATGCGCTTAAGATACTCTCGTACAAGGTCAGGAATGTTGTCTTTAACTTCATTTCCACGGTGCTTCAGCAAGTATAATATAAACTTATTTCTTAACTCATAACCATGGTGCACAAGCAATATATATAGTTAGTATGAAGATTTACCTATAAATTTCTCGTGCACATCTATAATCTAGTATGTTTTGTTAATAAATCACTCAACATCTTCTTTCCCCGCCTTCTATCTCCGCAACTCCAGTCCATGTTCACCACCTCAATTTGTGACAGATCCGGCTCCCAATCGCCCTTCCACCTCCATCAACACACACTTTGAATTTCAAACACGTAACGATGAACTTGTGCTATATTTCACAGAAAAGTCCTCTCTATCTCTCCTCTCTTTCTCTCATTGTAATATGAAAGTCTCCCTTTCTCGTTGCATCCTCTCTTTCACACCCATGTATTTGTCTCTTGCTTGCCCACTCTATATACCACCCTCCATCTCTCTCCCTCCCTTCTCTCTACTAATCTCTCTCTCTCTCTCTCTCTCTCTCTCTCTCTCTCTCTCACACACACACACACACACACACACACACACCCTCTATCTCTCTCTTCCCCCCCCCCCCCTCTTACCACTCCCACAACTCAAACCTTAATTTTTGCTCAGCTTAATTTTTCTCAGTGTTAACATTCAGTGGTTACAGTATATCATAGAAGAGGTTACGTAGAGTTCACCCCATGTCAAATTTTCTACCTAATTCTAATCGATTTTCTACAAACAAATTCTTATACAATAATCAGATTATCAAGATTTGAATGTAGCAAACTTGATAATGTTACTGTAAAATACATAGTATTATTGCGAAATTGATTCTTTAGAAAAAAAAGGCAAATTCGTTACTATGTGAACTGGAGAACTTTTGGGCATGCCTAAATTTATGTCCAGTATAGTCAACTCAGCTAGAACTACTTGTGGGCAATCCATACTGTACGACCCAATGAAGCAAATCGTTTGATTCCTCACCATGCTTTATGATGTCAAGTACCTAAGCTCATGTTCGATTAGTATGTAATAGTAGAGATACTAATATTACGGCAAACCTCACTTCATCGAACATTCAAGCTGTAGGTCACTAATACCTTGGGCTCACATAGCTCGCTCGGTGGTGCCTGAACCAGGTTGTGCAGTATGTGGAGCACCCTATCTGCCACTAATTAAGGTTGTGCCTTGGTACTTCCAAACCTGCCAATAAATACAAGACATGAATGGATGAAAATCGTTGAACCATGTGCTCACATGGCTGCAACCTAATTCTTTGACCAACCTAACACTGCGCCTCTCACTCTTGCAATTTCATCTCTTTCTTGCATTCTCTAGGGATATTGTGATTCTCCTGGAAATCCTCCTCGTCCCTCTCTGAATCATCCTCTGCAACTGCACAACTGAAAATCATCACGGCCCAGCTAGGGTTAATACGTATAAGATGCAATTGTTATGCCATTGTCAGAAGAGTAAATAAAGAACATATTATCTTCATACCCATATTTATACAAATATTTAGCCAGCAAGAACATGTAATTGTCCACTTCATTGCAAACAAACTCATATGTGCGACTTCTAATTAATGTAAAATTAGTTTGCAACTTAGCAAAGTTTAGAACCAGATGGACAACTACATATATAGAGGCTCAAATATACTTGTATTCCCTTTTTTTATTTCCCCTAGGTGCTGCGGGTAGAGTATGCAGATTGAACCTCCTCGTATACGTAATACATGTATACTGACCTGAATATAATTTGCACTATTGAACAGATTGTAACCAATTTAAAACTGTTCTGGGTAGTATGTGCCTTTCACAAATAGCTAAAATATAATAGAACTAAGTAGTTAGTAGATGAAAGCACCCAAAAAAATGTGGGTTGCTAATGATGCTTATAGGTAGCAGACATACATGCTATGAAAAATTACTTACATGTAAAAAGATATAGGGATTGTGAAGCAATACTTGGTAAAGAGACGAAGAAAAATAATTGAAGGAAAACACTTTTTTGCCCTGATCCTAAAATGGTAAATATGCAGTTTTATCTGCTTTGGAAGAAAATGACCTCTTGTTTATTTAGATAAAAATAGATTCACAATCGTGGGGCAGTCACAATCCAAACAAAACTTGCACGTACAGATTGGTACTTTTCTTACCTTAGTAGAATTGTATTGCAGTTCTGTAAAATCATGGGGCAGTCACAATCCTAACAAAACTTGCACGTACAGATTCGGTAATGAATTCATCTCTGATAATGATTTGACTATGTTCTGTGCAAACAAGAGAGGACTGCTTCAGCAAAAGTACCAAGTAACAATCAGGAGTAGCATCAATGCTAGCATCATTCAACAAGTCCCTGTCGATTCATTTACATTCGTAGAACATCAAATTCTTTATTATTCCATGCGTCAAGGAGCAAAGATTCACTATAATCAGAACCAAAATAAAGGGAAACTATTATTGAACGCTGTCACGCCTGCTGATTCTCATTTACATTCATAGAACATCGAATGCAGGAAAACAACCATTGAAGAAATGTTCGGAAAAGATTGAATTTGCAAGAAACAAAAATTATTTGTCCTTATACTGGCAGGAACAAGCAGAACTGTCTCAAACTACAACATGCAGGGTAGCACATCGAAAATAAAGGGAACACAATAAACATAAAAAGCAATGAAGACAGACAAAAATATACCTGCACTCTCCTTTCGAGAGTAAGTCTTACAAAGTAAGATCATCCAACTTCTTCTCAAGTTTATTCTTCGCCTCCCTGAGTGCACCAGCTTCATTTGCAGCCTGAAGAAGCAATCATACATAAGAATACTCCCAATGGACACCAATAGAACAAAGACATTACACAAGCTCAGGAATTACGAACAGTAACATTTGCAAAAGAAATCAGAGATAACATTAGATTAGGATTCTTTTCTTTTAGGTGAGATAACATTAGATTAGGATGTTTTTCTTTTAGGTGTATATGGTTGTTAGGACCAGCTCTAAACATAAACAACACTAATCAGAAAAGATGGTGGGCTCTCCCTCTCAACCTCGGCGACATAGCCAGCCTACCTACATTCCTCATAGTCACATGTCTTCAGTGACAAGGAAACAACATTCAGAAGACCCTCTTCTTGGAATTAACCTGACCCTCAATATCCTAGCCATATCTAATAAAGATTTTTATTCTAAATTGCACAGCTGTTGCTTGACATGGTGCTGACAGGTGGCTCCCCCAAACGAGTCGACAACAACAAAGGAAATCGCAGTAGCATATTACGAAGAATCCGGACATAAGCATACAGGTTCACGATAGAAGGCAGGGCTGGAGGGCACAATTTGTATACTAATGGCATCATGACACTAAATAGAGGGTTATCTTACGCAATGGTATGTATGCTATAGTGTGTGAATTTTGCAGAATCAAAATCATTCTAGACACAGACTTATTGTAACATCCCCGGACAAACAAAATAATACATTGTAACATTCTAATTAGTGGCAGTTACTCTGTCTTGATGTAATTGATACATATAAATGAAACCAATTCACTCTCATACTGAGCTAAAAAGATTGTATATTTACTCGTCCTTGAGAATCAAAACAAGAATGTGCTCATAGGAGCAAGTTCGTTCTAGCCATGGTTTGGAAGCTGTATAATCAAACCAAAAAGAATTTAAAATATATTACACACACAACATTTAATGAGGACATCCGTGTTGAAGTCTATGAATAATAATTAACATCCGTATTAATGAGCTCAATTTGCATAGAAATATACGTAAACGGATTTCAAGTGAAAAGAATATTTCAGTGTTTTTTTGGATCAACTTTCGAGTGTTAATTTTATCAACTTTCAGAGTGCTTTTCCTGAAGGCATAAGTGGAAGCTTTTGACAGTATAATAGACCAATTAAGTAATAACGATCCGATGGTCAGAGAAATATATAACAGCCATACATCCATTTGGAAAAGACCAAGGCAGCCCACCCTAGATCAGATTCGTACAATGCAGTAGTACACATAAGTTTTCTTGCGGGTAAAACTAACAGGCAAGCTATCCAGAAGGTGAATGAAGGGAAGAATACCTGGACGAGGACCTCCCATGAATACACAACGCCTTTGTCTTCGAAGTCCCCATAAAACCTGAAGCACTAGCTACCGTTGAGAAGGGGCATTTCCCATGGCGTCGGGGTCATTGTCCTAACCGACGGCTCGGACTGCACTTCTGGGTATTGCAGCGCGATGTAGACGAGAAGCTGTGAGTCCAGGACGGCAACATGTCATGGCCGAGGAATACTGGCTTGAACTGATTCATCCAGACATTCGCAAACAGTTGCATGAGGTTGATGATGGGCACCACATATCTTGATGGCCACGAGGTGTGTGACTTGTAACTGAAGAAGGCCCCGCCTCCGTCGCCTCATGAGTCACCGCCACCCATTCCGGCGCTGCTTTCGACGGCGAGATCCACCACCACGTGGTCTCCAGTCACCAATATACAATGGCCATCAGCAAAACAACCACAATATAGAAATTACCACATGAGCTGCATATTTGCAAGGTGACTCAAAGCTTCTTTAGTATTGGTTACATTTTTAATCCATCTGATCAATATTCCAACCATATATGGCATAATTGTCTCCATGTATTCAGTGATTACAAAAACTGAATTATAATTGTAAGAAAAGGCCAAGTTACTTTCAAGTTGCATGCAAAGTTGAATGGTAAATATGAGTACGCAATGGATGGATCACCTAATTCATGAACTAAATTCATGGACTAATTCTTACCTCTAGTACTTCTAGCTAGTCCATTGGTGAGTGCAGTTCCTGGCAACGAGTGCACCATACTTCAAGACCTACAATGTCCAGCACATGAAAATATCATTAGGCGTGTTGCACCAATGCAGTAGTACACCGAGCGTTCCACAACAGAAAAAGGCAGTGTACTGGCTCACCAAATTTGTGATGTAAAACATAATGGAAATCACATAACACATGATTTGGAGAAAACAGTCATTTGTCAGTCCAAACTCCAAAAGGAAAAATGCCCCTACACAAGATGTAATAGATTATTTCCCAATCCTACAGGCTTGATTGACAATAATATGCCATCAATTTGACAGATTACTCCATGTTAATGAACACTAACGACCCAGATTGGCATCTCTAAGCAACCCAGCGCTCACTAAGCTAAGCTAGGAAGCATCACACATCTCAACACCTCCAACAAACAGGGTGCAGAGCATCAAGGGAGTTGGGCGGAGGGTAGATTTGGCATGAATCCAGCGGTAAACCTACGTATGCCAGTAGGAGGAAACCACATGAACCGATGCCTTGACTGCATACCACACACCCGTGAGACATGGGGAATCAAACCAGAAAAAAATCATGAGAGGTGGCACAAGCGCAATGTACTAACGATGGCCGCTGCCAGAGTGGATCGAGAAGGGGATGAGCCTACGGGCTGGGTGCTCCGCCGGTCGCGCTGTTGGTCGTCCACGACGGAGATCGGGATCCCTCTTTCTCGGCGGAGAGGCGGCGGCTTGGCTTGCGGACAAGCGACGGATCGCCAAAGGGAAGCGAGGAGTCCGAAGGCGAGCGACGAGGGAAGCGAGGAGCGGAGCAACAGGACGCTTGGCTGGTCGACGAGCTCCTGGCGGTGGCGCAGTAACCCTAGCGCGTGCGAGGGTACCGGGGAGAGGATGCTCGCGTGAGGAGAGGGAAGGGAGTGGTTCGCGCGTGGGGATGGTTTTTTTTGGCTGCACGCGTGGGATGGGGTGGGGGGAGGGGACGGAAAAAAAATGCGAAAAAAAACCAGATAAAAGTGGTGGGACAAAAAAAACCTGGTCGCAATCCTACCAACTGCTCCATTAGGAGTAGAGATAATAATCGTGCATAAAAGAGTTCAGACAAGACACAAATAATAGTCATAGATAATCTATAAATAAACCCACAATTCATCGGATCCCAACAAACACAAACACAGCGCAAAAAAGGATTACATTGAATAGAACTCCAAGAACATCGAGGAGAACATTGTATTGAAGATCAAAAAGATAAGAGAAGCCATCTAGCTACTAGCTATGGACCCATAGGTCTGTGGTAAACTACACACACATCATCGGAGGGGCAGCAAGGTTGATGTGCAAGCCCTCCGTGATCGATTGCCCCTCCGTTAGAGTGTCGCAAAAGGCCTCCAGATGAGATCTCGCAAGAACAGAAGCTTGCGGCGGTGAAAAAAGTGTTTCGGGCAGCTCTCTGTTGGTTTCCCAATTTTAGAGAATTTATAGAGCTAAAATTAGGTCAAACAGCGGAACGAGCGGCCCACAAGGCACCAGGGCACCCCTGGTGGCTCGTGGCCAACTCATTCGGCTTCTCGTCTCCTCCCGAAGCTTCTAGTGTCCCTTATGTCTAAAAAAATCGTTAAAAAGTTTCGTGGCATTTGAACTTCGTTTGGTACTGATTTCCTAGAAAACCAGAAACAAGCAAAAAATAGTAACCGACACTTGGCATTAATTAATAGGTTAGTCCCAAAAGATGATATATAATTGCATAATAAACATCCAAGATTGATACTATAATAGCATGGAACAATAAAAAATTATAGATACGTTGGAGACGTTATCAAGCTGTCGGAGAAGGACTCCATACGAAGACGCACGGAATTGTGCTACGCCATCGACGGGCAGCGCCTCCACGTCCAGCGGGGCCTCGCGAAGCCACAGTGAGTCATTGCCCCACGGTGGCCCGAAACGGATTTCGCCACCGACTAACATGATTATGATGTAAATCCACCTGTGCTGTGAAAATTTTGCTAAACGCCTAGGGGTACGGAAAGAGGGGCAGAGCCTAGCCACAACGCAGGTGTAACACTCGGTGTTTAGCGAGTTCAGGCCCCTCTAGGTGGAGTTAATAGCCCTACGTCTCGTGCCCTGGGGCTTGGTTTTCTTGAGGGGTGTGATTACAGTGATTGCTTAACCCCAGCTCAGGAGGAGGAGGAGTGCGGCTTATATAGAGTGCTCTGCTGCTCCATCGCTTCCATGTCGCTAGGGCACTTAATGCTCATAATTACGGCAGTTACAGGTATAAAGCGTCACAACTACAGCAGTTACAGGTAACGGCAACTATGACTCTACTTTAAGAATTACTTAGGATTCCTCGACCGTTGCAGCTCACACATCACCCCTTCACCTCCTTTGTCCAAGTGATGGTGGTCGTGCCGACTGAGTAGTGGTCGCCGAGTGCCAATTAAGGTGTTTGAGTGGACCTCCTGGTACATGCGTCCGAATGCGAGTGTGATCTTGAGACCTACCAATGATGGTGTGGGGCCCTAGGTGGACGTCATATGACAGGTTCTTGTCCCTACTTGTAGTACGTGACCTCATCAGGACATGCAAGGCCTCCTTAACTTCAAGATTTAGGTTCTGAGGACAACCTTTACTGAAGAAAATAGAAGACTTGGATAGATTTACCTTTTGACCGGAAGCACTACGATAGGACTCCAAAAGACAGGACTACTAATTAGCTCCTTCACTACTTGCCTTGACAAACAGTAGGTTTTCATCTGCGAATAAGAAGTGGTTGACCGGCGGTGTCGACGATGCCACTTTAATGCCACATAGGTGGGATGACTCATTCTTGTTTTGTAGGAAGTGCATGCTCTAGCCAATGCAACCAAAAGACTGATCTGTGGGAGAGGGTCAGACATTATACTCCAACATAATTTAGTAGTGCCTTCTTAGTTGGTAGTCTACGTTGCTTCGTGGTAGGGTGTGGGTTCTCCTGTTTTCATGTTTTACCTTTGGTTCTTCGTTGTACGAGGGCCTCATGATCACTATGTATCAGTAGTGCCCTCTAAAAACATTACAGAGGCTGTCCTTCAATCAATCTGCTGGAATTTCTCTTAGATCGGTTTCTGCCAGAGGTGGAGGGTTCAAATTTTTCTTGCTAGCCAGCCAGCCCTGCCCAATGCAACATCAGTAGGCAAATAATTGTGGTGATCAAGACCATACACATAAAAAAATTCCAGTGGGTCTAACCGAGCAATTATGAATATGTGATGCATGATCCTTGCAGTCTATAGACTCTGCCCAACAATTAAAACAACACAGTGAACCTTTTTTTGCGAGAACAACACGGTGAACCAACCTGTTACATTCTCCAACTCTGCTACTTTATGCTTACTTGTGCCCATTGCGATCATAGACTGATGCTGATGCGTGAAAGAGACGGGACGTCTTGTGTCAACTGCTGGTGTTCACATGAACCGCTCGATGTAGATCATCGTTGTTCACTGTTGTCTTTCAAGAAGGTTGTCAGAAGAGTTGATGGCTACAAATATTACCATCAAGTTTGTCAGCACTCCCTCCGTCCCATAATGTAAGATTTTATTACATTCAATATGCTAACATATTGAATGAAATAAGATCTAATGTTATGTGACAGAAGGTCTACATCTTTCAAGAGCAGCCAATCCAATTGTCAACTGTCGGTTTCCAACCGTTCTCTGCAAATATTATCATCGGATAGAAACAAATGAATGGTTGTCAGACGATCCGATCCGTGACACAGAAAGAGTTGTCAAGTAATGTGTATAAACTGATGGACGTGAGACTGGACATTAAGATAAATGGAGCCTAACTCTCACGCGTCTTGATTTCGCCGTTCCTCTGTATTGTCAATTATTTTAAGTTAAAAAATATTGTCTATTATTTAAATAAAAAAGGACTATCTACAAAGCAATTAGGTCCTGTAGCTCAGTTGGTTAGAGCGCTGGTCCGATGTACCAGAAGTCACGGGTTCAAGCCCCGTCGGGACTAATTAGTGTTTTTCTTAATTGCGATTATCCTTTTTTTTTATATATACTATACATAGCGCATAGAGATCGATCTCACGGTCGTAGGTCTCTCCTGTCGATTCCTATGTACCCGTACGGCCCAAAAAGAATAGCCCAGCCCACGATCCATCAATTAGCACATCAGCGTAGCCACGATCGGTACGTACGTCTCTTCAAGCGACCCCATATGTTTTTTAGTCTATAAACACACTTTACTCATTAATCATAGGCCAAATACACTGGGATACAATTTAGTTCCCGAGGATCGAGGAGCCACAGATGACGTCCTAAAGAAAGGCCTAATGTGTGCTTAGCAAGGCTATGAGCCTCAATATTAGTTTCATGTCCCTCAAAGATGAAAGGACATGCCGTGAACTATGAAAGGACAGCTCCCTCGGCAGTGCCGGAACAATTCCGGTGAACTCTTTCCAAACCCTGCCAGACAAAGAAATTAATTACTTGATATCAGGAAATGAACAAAGTTGTCGATATGGTGCGATAATGATCGATTCAACTTACTTCTGGAGCATTTCATTCATGTCCGCATACTCCTGGGGATCTTTTCGTCTCGAGTCTAAGACGGTTACTACTCCCCGCTCAAGCTTAATCTCTAGCAAAATAAAGTGGAACCTGCGCACGCAAGCATAACTCATCAATTACATTACTATAACCTCGAGTAATAACGGAAACCGAATATGCACAAGACAGTAATACTCACTTGAAGTTGTAAGGAAAGAGTATTTCTCTTTGTTTTGATTTTTAAGCAACGATTGTAGCAAGTTGTCCTCGGTTTCTGTGACATTCTTTTGAACCGTCTATTCATGTATGATATTTGGGTTAATGAACCCAATGTCATAGATTTGTGCTTTTCTGCATTCGACGATCTTCAATCTACATAATATAGTGGGGATAATTATATATACATGCAATGAAAGAGCTGAGCTATATATAGAGACTTAATTACTGAAGTAGTACTTACAGACAGTAGCAAGTCACGAGTATTTTGTTGAGGGCCTTTTGATTGTATAACTGGAATAACTCGTCAAATTCAATAGACAACTGATCCATTCCAACGAGGTCGTGCTCCTCTTTAATTCTCAGCGTCAGAGTATCCTTCCCAGACTCGCTGCAGGTTTTCATGTACCATTCATGGAATCTTCGCGTCATCGTTGTTAGAGGAGGATGATGATCAGGTTTGACGAGAGGCTGCCCGTACTGGTATCTGAATTCGTCCACCTTCATTATTTCAAACTCTACATCATCGCTCACGTAATCAGCAGGATTGGTAGCGGGCACCATCCCCGGCTGATTAGCGACGATATCGCTAGACACCTTGAGCGGGGGGCACGATTGGTTCGCCTGTTCTCCGAGCTGGGGATTTTTTTTTCCGTTTCTTCGTTCTGCTAACCTTACATCACTGCAAGTACTTCCCGACCGCTCCGCTTCCTTATATGTCCTTTCAATAATGCGCTCATAGTTGGATTGCGGCAGAGACGATGGTGGTCACTTCAGGGCATCAATAGTGCGCTTCGCTTTCACCGGATCTATCGTCTCCTTCGGAGGTGGAGGTTTTTTTGCAAAAAAGTCCCTCACTTCGGCAGCACTGATCTCTTTGTTTTCCTTCTCGGTCCTCTCATATGGTAACTTTTTTAGAGGCTTGAGAGATGGACCGTATCTGAATTGCCTCCCGCCTCTGCTTGTACTGCTAGCCGCCGGAGCGGCGGCGTCTCTCTTTCATCGTTGCTTACGAGGCGGAGTGCTCCGACGCGTCGGAGGAGCCGGAGCGGTGACGTCTGTCTTCTGCCGTTGCTGACAAGGCGGAGGAGGAGGCGGACTGCTCCGACGCGCCGGAGCAGGAAAAGGAGGAGGCGGAGTGTCCTCACGCGCCGGAGGAGGTGGAGAAGGAGGCGGAGTGCCCTGATCACTCGCCGGAGGAGGAGGAGAAGGTGGAGTGGCCTGACTCGCCGGAGGAGGAGGAGCAGGCGGAGGCGTCCAGTTTGGAAGCTTGATGTACTCCTTCCGCCATAGACATGTACTCCTCAGAGCATAAACCAGCTGATTCTCCCCTTCACCTGTAGGGTGGTCAAGCTCGAGCTCCTCAAATCCCTCCATTATTTCATCCACCGTCACAATAGCTTAGCCATGTGGATTCGAATGGCAGTGAAAAGTTCCATCGGGTTGAGGAGGTGCAACAAAGCCGACAGCCGCCTTCAAAGTCAGGTTCTGCCATTTCGTCATAAGCTCGCAATGTTGAGCCTCCGTGATAGTATCCACGGGGTAGCGAGGAGCCGTGAAATCACGCTGAACGAGCTCCGTGGAAGCCACGCTGCTTCTCCGCTGAGATGGCAGGGTAGCTTCTGGGTAGCTTCGTGCCGCTGAGATGGTTGGCCGGAAGCAGCAAGTTCCTCTAGCTTTACTAGTCTTGCATTGAGCTTCTGAATTTCGCTCAACTCCTCTTTCCTCTTTCTCTCCCGGCTTCTGTAACCGCCTGCGCCGGCAAACCCAACCACCCACAGAACGGAGCCTGCTGTGCCTCGTGTTCGTCCAGGGTGATCAGGATTCCCGAGGGCCTCAGTCAGCTCGTCCTTCTCTCTGTCGGGAATGAACGTCCCTTCCTGCGCTGCGGTGATATAATCCTGAAGCTTCTTCATTGGTATTGCAAGTTGCTCATCCGTCCAACGGCACTCCCCTGTTTCTGGGTCCAAAGTTCCCCCAACCCTGAAGAACCAAGTCCTTGAACGGTCTGGCCAGTTCAATGTCGCTGGTTGGACCCCTTTAGCAAGCAGGTCTTGCTCAGCTTTGTCCCACAACGGCCGGGCTTTGAGGTAGCCACCTGACCCCGTGTGATGGTGATACTGCTTCTTTGCAGCATTTTTCTTGTTTGTCTCTGACATTTTCTTACTCTTGTCCGATGTCTTGTAGGCCACAAATGCGGGCCAGTGATCTCTTATCTTCTCAAATCGGCCGGTGAATTCTGGAGTCTTCCCTTTGTCGACAAACTTTGTGTTCAACTCTTTCTTCCACCTCCTGAATAGATCTACCATCTTCTTAAGAGCACACGCCTTGACCTTTAGCTCTATAACTGGCTTATTTGGATCCTCCTCTGGCGGTAGGGTGAAATTTGCCTTTAGCGAGGTCCAAAGATCATCTTTCTGTCTATCGGTGACATAAGAAACTTCAGGGTCGTCGTCCTTAGGCTTATTCCATTTCTGGATGCTGATCGGGATGCTGTCCCTAACAATAGCTCCGCACTGAGCAGAAAATGCGTCCTTGGTCCGCTTGGGTTCAATCGGTAGGCCATCGTCCGCAAGTTGTGTGATCGTGAACCTTTCATCCTGGGGCAACCTTTTCTTCGGGCCTCATCTTGTTACGGAAGTTTGGCTAGATCCGGAGGGCTATAAAGGAAGAAAGAAGCATTAATATATGTACATACCAAAATAATTAATGCATCAATTAGTCAGCACAGGCTTAATTAATATATATAGCTCGCCGGACTTTGCAACAGCTCCCTCCTCCGTTCGGTCCCCGGAGCCTTCATCATGGTCTCCTTCTTCCTCCGCCATTCGGTCACCGGAGCCGTCATGATCATGTTCTTCCTCCTCCATTGTTCGATCATCGGAGCCATCATCCTCTCCTTCCAGACCATCGGTGTCGTTGAGAAACAAGAAGGGATCAGCACCGACGAGGATTATATCCCCCAACAACTGTTCTTGTTCTAAGTGTCTTTGATCCTTAGTTTCTGCAAATATTACAACATGGCAATTAATATACAAACATGAGAGATGGATATATTAGTAGCAAACATAGACCTAGCTAGCTAATCACAACAAGGAATCATATTAGTGGCCTCGACGCTTCTACGGTTTGGGGTGGCCTCGACAACGCTTCTAGGGTTTGGGGTGGCCTCGACAACGCTTCTAGGGTTTGGGGTGGCCTCGACGCTTCTAGGGTTTGGTCGGGCGAGAGGGGGTTGATCGACGTCCCCCCTCATGTTGAAGAGTTACCGGAGTTTTCTATGAACAAAAAAAATTCTACCTATCACATGACATGTCCGGCGACCGGACTGGACCGCCTCCCTCATGAATGTCAAACAAGGGATTCTCTTAACCTTTAAGGGATTTAACAAAATGGCGCCATTCTGGATGTGCAGAAAATGGTCCATATTTTTCCTGATCTCATCTACCCTTCTATATGTCACATTGTCTAGTGTCAAAGGATTCAAGAAAACCATGGCTTCATCATTAGCTGGAAGTAACAGGCGCATAATGGTACGAAGCTCTCCAAAATTATTTTGGAACGGAGTCCCGGATAGGATAATTAGCTTTTTGGTACGAAGTTCAGCAAGAGCCTTCCGAATATCGCTATTTGGAAGGCCTTTGCCGAAATTCGTACAAAAAAAGCAAATTATTCTGTCCGGAACTCCGTTCCAAAACAACTTTGAAGACCTTTGTAGCATCATACGCCTGTTACTTCTGGCTAATGATGAAGCCATGGATTTCTTCAATACTTTGACAGACAACCTGACATATAGAAGACTATATATATAGATGAGATCAGAAAAAAATTGGATCAACTTGTGCACATCCATAATGGGGGCATTCTTGATAAATCTATGGCAAAAGTCAAACTTTGACATATGATCAAATATTGTTGCATATGTGAAAATTCAAACTTTGACATATGATCAAATGTTGCATATGTCAAAATTCAAACTTTGACATATGATCAAACTTTGATATATGATCAAATGTTGCATATATCAAAATTCAAACTTTGACATATGATCAAATGTTGCATATGTCAAAATTCAAACTTTGACATATGATCAAATGTTGCATATGTCAAAATTCAAACTTTGACATATGATCAAAATTATTGCATCTAGTTACATTGGATCAAATGTTGCATCGTGAAATATGCAACATTCAAACTTTTTTCAATATGACAAACTTTTAATACATTCAAACATCTACAACAGAAAAAATATGATCAAACTTTGACATATGATCAAATGTTGCATATGTCAAAATTCAAACTTTGACATCTATCAAACTTTGATATAGATCAAATGTTGCATATGTCAAAATTCAAACTTTGACTATGATCAAAATTATTGCACTAGTTACATTGGATCAAAGGTTGAATCGTGAAATATGCAACATTCAAACTTTTTTCAATATGACAAACTTTTAATACATTCAAACATCTAAAACAAAAAAATATGATCAAACTTTGACATATGATCAAATGTTGCATATGTCAAAATTCAAACTTTGACATATGATCAAACTTTGATATATGATCAAATGTTCATATGTCAAAATTCAAACTTGACATATGATCAAACTTTGACATATGATCAAAATTATTGCATCTAGTTACATTGGACAAATGTTGCATCGTGAAATATGCAACATTCAAATTTTTTTCATATGACAAACTTTTAATACATTCAAAAAACCTCTACAACAGAAAAAATTGACCAAGTTTTCATATATCATCATCATCATCTAGTACAAAAAAATTGACCAAGTTTTCATATATCATCATATCATCATCATCATCATCATCTACTACAAAAAAAATTATAACTTTTGCATATTCTTTCCATATGAACATAATACATACATTTTCTTTTTTTCTTAAATGTAACTTTTGCATACACATACATATATATCATCATATACACTACATATATATCATCTATGAACAAAAAAATTATGAAAAAACAGGACATATCATCATATATATACACATACATATCATCATATACACTACATATATATCATCTATGAAAAAAAATCATCATATTAAAAAAAACAAAAACAGAGAGGAGGAGGCCGGCCGGACCGAACGGCGAGGAGAGGTGCGGCGTGGTCAGGGCAGGCCGGGCGCGCGGGGCGGCGTCGGGGCAGGGGCACGGGGCGGCCGGCGTCGAGGCAGGGAGCACGGGGCGGCGTCGGGGCAGGGGCACGGGGCGGCCGGCGTCGAGGCAGGGAGCACGGGGCGGCCGGCGTACGTCAAGGTAGGGGGCACGGGCCGGGCGGCGCGTCGGGGCAGGGCAGGAGCGCGGGGCGACGGCAATGAGGAGCGGGCGGCGACGGCGTCGAGGAGCGGGCGGCGACGGCGACGGTGACCACGGGGCGGTGACGGCGTCAAGGAAGCAGGGGCAACCTGGCAGCGTTCAGAGAAGAATGGCGGGGTGGGGGGAAATTTCTCTAAGTGTGGGATTATATACCCACACCTTTGGTCCCGGTTTGTGGCACCAACCGGGACCAATGCTACCCTTTGGTCCCGGTTCGTGCCACCAACCAGGACCAAAGGTCTCTTTTCGTCAGCCCAAAGGCGGGAAGCAGGGACCTTTGGTCCCGGTTGGTGGCATGAACCGGGACCAAAGGGTAGCATTGGTCCCGGTTGGTGCCACGAACCGGGACCAAAGGAGGGCATTGGTCCCGGTTCGTGCCACCAACCGGGACCAATATCCTGTGCCTAGCACAGCCGCGGTGGATGTTTAGTCCCACCTCGCTAGCTGAGGAGCTTCGGCACCAGTTTATAAGCGCGGATGTGCCTCCCCTTTCGAACTCCTCTCTATTGCAGGCCTACTGGCCTAAACGTGTCTCTCTACCTGTGGGCCTACTGGGCCTTCTGTGGGCCTAAATCCTGGCCCACCTATCGGGTTGGGTTTCTAGTCGTATTCAGGCCGTGGTGGCCCAGTAGGCGGCATTTTTTTTTCAGTTTTTTTGTTTTGTTTTTTGCATTATTTATTTTCTTTTGTTTTTTGCTTTATTTTTTTAATTCTTTTTGCTGTTAGATCACAAAAATTATAAACTTTATCTTAGTGCCATTAGTTTTCAAATTTGAATTGTTTAAATTTGAATTCTTTGAAATTTGTGTGAACCACTAGTTTATGAATAACTTTACTATAAAAATAGATTTTTGAGTGATTCTTTTTCCTGCTATTTAATATTACTGTGTTTTATCATTATATTCCAATACAGATTTTGTTATTTTAATTTCTAACAAAAAAGTCTTTATGATATTTTATTGCTATTAAGTTTCTAACAAATTTTTTTTTATGATAATTCTTTTTGCTATTAATGTTTTGAACAAAAAATACTTTGATAATTTTAGTTGCACAATTTTTTTTATAATTTTAGTTTCAAAAATACTAGAAGTTTATAAAATGTTTTTAGTTGATTCCTTTTGCTATTAGAGTTTTATAAAAGCTTTTTAGTTGATTTTTTTTCTTATTGAAGAATATTATAGTTTTGTTTTAGTTGATCATAACAGAATATTTTAATTGATTTTTTTAGTTGTTTCCTTTTGTTATTAGTGTTTCATAAAAGTTTTCTAGTTCATTCTTTTTGCTATTAGTTCATTCTTTGAGCTAAATGACCCTGAAATTGAAAAGCACTTCAAATGAACTGTGAAAAGGTTGAAAGGTGGTATGGTATCATCATTTCACCCACATAGCATGTGCTAAAAAGTTGAGAGGGTTACGGCAAAAACTGGATGCACTTCATGTACAAAATGGACAATCCCTTTCGAAGTATCAGGGTTTTAGACGAAAACTCATCTGTTACAAAAGGGATTTCATTTTTTTGAACTTATTTGAACTCCAGACTTTTTGTGTGTTCAAAATGCACCATTCAAAGGCACATCATCAATTTTCAACCCTTTCTGACTTTATTTGGTATTTTTCATGCATTTACTGATTTTTTTTGAGCTAAATGACCCTGAAATTGAAAAGCACTTCAAATGAACTGTGAAAAGGTTGAAAGTTCGCATGGTATCATCATTTCACCCACATAGCATGTGCTAAAAAGTTGAGAGGGTTATGGCAAAAACTGGATGCACTTCATGTACAAAATGGACAATCTCTTTCGAAGTATCAGAGTTTCGGACGAAAAATCATGTGTTACAAAGGTATTTCATTTTTTTTGAACTTATTTGAACTCCAGACTTTTTGTGTGTTCAAAATGAACCATTCAAAGCCACATCATCAATTTTCAACCCTTTCAGACTTTAATTGGTATTTTTCATGCATTTAATGATTTTTTAAGCTAAATGACCCTGAAATTGAAAGGCACTACAAATGAACTCTGAAAAGGTTGAAAGTTGGCATGGTATCATCATTTCACCCACATAGCATGTTATAAAAATTTGAGAGGGTTACGGCAAAAGCTGGATGCACTTCGTGTAGAAAACGGACAATCTCTTTCGAAGTATCAGGGTTTCATACGAAAACCCATCTGTTACAAAAGGCATTTCATTTCTTCACATGTAACTGCAGTGATATTCTAGATCAAAGGCATCATTATAATAGTTGTGGAGAGAAAGTCTTCACTTTTTCTTTGCTTGTGTCCTTTGCTTATTGCGCTGTAACCATGGATAATCTTCATCGTTTAACAGGGTGCTTGGGTCAGCCTTGACTTTGAAGGGAGGAATTTCATGAAACTTTTCATAATCTTCAGACATGTCTATCTTGCCCTCCACTCCCATGATGTCTCTTTTTCCTGAAAGAACTATGTGGCGCTTTGGCTCATCGTATGATGTATTCGCTTCCTTATCTATTCTTTTTCTCGGTTTGGTAGACATGTCCTTCACATAGAAAACTTGCGCCACATCATTGGCTAGGACGAATGGTTCGTCTGTGTACTCAAGATTGTTCAGATCCACTGTTGTCATTCCGTACTGCGGGTCTACTTGTACCCCGCCTCCTGATAGATTGACCCATTTGCACTGAAACAAAGGGACCTTAAAATCATGTCCGTAGTCAAGTTCCCATATGTCCACTATGTAACCATAATATGTGTCGACCTTTCCCCTCTTGGTTGCTGCATCAAAGCGGGCACCGCTGTTCTGGTTGGTGCTCTTTTGATCTTGGGCGATCGTGTAAAATGTATTCCCATTTATCTCGTACCCTTTGTAAGTCAATACAGTCGAAGATGGTCCCCTGGCCAACGAGTACAGCTCATCAGAAACAGTGTTGTCTCCCATGAGACGTGTTTGCAACCAACTGCCGAAACTCCTGATGTGTTCACATGTAATCCAGTCGTCACACTGCTCCGGGTGTTGGAAGCGCAGAATATTCTTGTGTTCTTCGACATACGGGGTCACCAAGGTAGAATTCTGTAGAACTGTGTAGTGTGCTTGAGACCAAGAATGCCCGTCCCTAGATATTATTGAGTCCGCTCCTAGCATGCCTTTTCCAGTCAGTCTCCCCTCATACCGCAATTGAGGGAGACCAATCTTCTTAAGGTCAGGAATGAAGTCAACACAAAACCCAATGACATCCTCTGTTTGATGGCCCATGGAGATGCTTCCTTCTGGCCTAGCACGGTTACGAACATATTTCTTTAAGACTCCCATGAACCTCTCAAAGGGGAACATATTGTGTAGAAATACAGGGCCCATAATGGCAATCTCGTCAACTAGATGAACTAGGACGTGCGTCATGATATTGAAGAAGGATGGTGGGAACACCAGCTCGAAACTGACAAGACATTGCGCCAAATCACTCCTTAACCTTGGTAGGATTTCTGGACCGATCACCTTCTGAGAGATTGCATTGAGGAATCCACATAGCTTCACAATGGCTAATCAAACGTTTTCCGGTAGAAGCCCCCTCAATGCAATCGGAAGCAGTTGCGTCATAAGCACGTGGCAGTCATGAGACTTTAGGTTCTGGAACTTTTTCTCTACCATATTTATTATTCCCTTTATATTCGACGAGAAGCCGGACGGGACCTTCATACTGAGCAGGCATTCAAATAAGATTTCCTTCTCTTCTTTGGTAAGAGCGTAGCTAGCAGGACCTTCATACTGCTTTGGAGGCATGCCGTCTTTTTCGTGCACACGTTGCTGGTCCTCCCGTGCCTCCGGTGTATCTTTTGTCTTCCCATACACGCCCAAGAAGCCTAGCAGGTTCACGCAAAGATTCTTCGTCATGTGCATCACGTCGATTGCAGAGCGGACCTCTAGGTCTTTCCAATAGGGTAGGTCCCAAAATATAGATTTCTTCTTCCACATGGGTGCGCGTCCCTCAGCGTCATTCATAACAGATAGTCCGCCGGGACCCTTTCCAAAGATTACTTGTAAATCATTGACCATAGCAAGTATGTGATCACCAGTACGGACGGCAGGCTTCTTCCGGTGATCTGCCTCGCCTTTGAAATGCTTGCCTTTCTTTCGACATTGATGGTTGGTCGAAAGAAATCGACGATGCCCCAGGTACACATTCTTCCTGCATTTGTCCAAATATATACTTTCGGTGTCATCTAAATAGTGCGTGCATGCATGGTATCCCTTGTTTGTCTGTCCTGAAAGGTTACTGAGAGCAGGCCAATCATTGATGGTTACAAACAGCAATGCATTTATGTCAAATTCCTGCTTGTCTTGCTCATCCCACACACGTACACCTTTTCCATTCCACAGCTGTAAAAGTTCTTCAACTAATGGCCTTAGGTACACATCAATGTCGTTGCCGGTTTGCTAAGGGCCTTGGATAAGAACTGGTATCATAATGAACTTCCGCTTCATGCACAGCCAAGGAGGAAGGTTATAGATACATAGAATCATGGGCCAGGTGCTATGATTGCTGCTTTGCTCACCAAAAGGATTAATGCCATCCGCGCTTAAACCAAACCATACGTTCCTTGCGTCACCTACAAAGTCCCCCCACTTTCTCTCAATTTTTCTCCACTGCGACCCATCGGCGGGTGCTCTCAACTTCCCGTCTTTCTTACAGTCCTCTTTGTGCCATCGCATCAACTTGGCATGCTTTTTGTTTCTGAACAGACGTTTCAACCATGGTATTATAGGAGCATACCATATCACCTTGGCAGGAACCCTCTTCCTAGGTCGCTCGCCCTCAACATCACCAGGGTCATCTTGTCTGATCTTATACCGCAATGCACCGCATAACGGGCATGCGTTCAAATCCTCGTACGCGCCATGGTAGAGGATGCAGTCATTAGGGCATGCATGTATCTTCTGCACCTCCAATCCGAGAGGGCATACAACCTTCTTTGCTTCGTACGTACCGTCGGCCAATTCGTTATCCTTTGGAAGCTTCTTTTTCAATATTTTCAGTAGCTTCTCAAATCCTTTGTCAGGTACACCATTCTCTGCCTTCCATTGCAGCAATTCCAGTGTGGTACCGAGCTTTGTGTTGCCATCTTCACAATTGGGGTACAACCCTTTTTTGTGATCCTCTAACATGCGATCGAACTTCAACTTCTCCTTTTCACTTTCGCATTGTCTCTTTGCATCAACAATGATCCGGCGAAGATCATCGTCGGGCACATCGTCTGGTTCCTCTTGATCTTCAGCTCCCCCCTTTGCAGCATCACCGCATTCAGGGGGCACATAGTTGTCATCATCCTCTTCTTCTTCATTGTCTTCCATCATAACCCCTCTTTCTCCGTGCTTGGTCCAAACATTATAGTGTGGCATGAAACCCTTATAAAGCAGGTGGGTGTGAAGGATTTTCCGGTCAGAGTAAGACTTCGTATTCCCACATATAGGGCATGAACAACACACTAAACCATTCTGCTTGTTTGCCTCAGCCACTTCGAGAAAATTATGCACGCCCTTAATGTACTCGGAGGTGCGTCTGTTACTGTACATCCATTGCCAGTTCATCTGCGTGCATTACATATAATTAAGTGTGTCAAAAACCATTACAGAACATCATGAATACAGAAGTGACCAAATTAATAGAAGTTCATCATCACATTAAAACCAAAGTACATACATAGTTCTCAATGAACAACACATAGCTCTGCAGAGCATCTAATTAAACCATACATTGAAACTATGTAAAACATTTCAATGCAACAACAAAGGCAATCATAATCGCAACTAAGGTAATAATTGATCCAACGGCATAATGATACAAAGCCTCAGTATGAATAGCATATTTTTTAACCTTTCTAATCTTCAAGTGCATTTCATCCATCTTAATCTTGTGATCATGGACGACATCCGCAACATGCAACTCCAATCTCATCTTCTCCACCTCAATTCTTTTCAAAAAAAATTCAGGTAATTGTTTTCTTCTTCAACTAAATTTAACCTCTCGACAATAGGGCAGGTTGGAATTTCCGGTTCACATACGTCCTAGATAAAAACATCTATGTCACGTTGGTCGGCATAATTGTCATAAACACTAAATGAACCAAATAGTTATAAAAGATAATATATACCACATCCAAATCATAGACAGGACGAGGGCCGACAGAGGCGGATACCAAAACCATCACACTATGTAATAACAAACAATAATGAAAGTAAGAAAATTACACAAGTATCTAGCTAAATCATACAAGTAAGAACTTTTTTTTTAGAAATAAGATAAGAACAAGAGGCTCACCACGGTGGTCCCGGCGACGAGATCGGCGCGGGCGATCGACGGCGGTGAGGATGGGGACAGGACAGGACGGACCGCCAAACCTAGAGAAATCTTGAGGAAAATGGAGCTTGGACAAGGAGCTTCGAGAGGAGAAAGCTTAAGTGTGGCTCGGGCATTTCATCGAACACCTCATGTGCATAGGAGGTGAGCTAGAGCACCACAAAGCTCTCCCCTCGGCGGGCCAAAAATAACAGAGCACTCCACTACTCTGCTCACGGGCAAGGGGGTATATATAGGCATTTCATTGGTCCCGGTTCGTGGCTAGAACCGGGACTAAAGGACCTCATTTGGTCCCGGTTCCAGCCACAAACCGGGAACAATGGTTGTGGGCCAGGAGCGAGGCCCATTGGTCCTGGTTCATGTCTGGAACCGGGACCAAAGGGGCCAAACGAACAGGGACCAATGGCCCATGAGGCCCGGCCGGCCCCCTGGCCTCACGAACCGGGACCGATGCCCCCATGGGTCCCGGTTCATGAGTGAACCGGGATTAATGGGCTTACCCGGCCTGGACCAAAGCCCTGTTTTCTACTAGTGCTTGTTCCCTCGCCTGTATTTTCCTAGTATATCCCACCAACACCAAAAGTTACCGGTGTTATGATCCTGTCTCCCACCATGTGTACACCTCCCGGCACGTGTACTTTGATGAGCAGGTGTTTCCTTTCCACCAGGTACAGCTATCTGCAGTGGATTCGGTGCCACTTCTGGACGCACTACTGTCTTGCGTGGATCTCGAGCACGGCCTACCCCTGCCACTTCTGTTGGCAGGCCGCCCTCTCCACCACGTGCCTCTACGGGCGCGGCTGCCTCTGCAGCCCCCTCGGGTGCAGCCGACTCGGGCACCTCGTCCCGGGTGAGCCCCCTAGCAGCCCCCTCAGATGCGGCACCTTCCGGCGTGGCCGACTCTGGCGCCTCGGGCACAGCTCCTTGGGCGTGGCCGCCTCTGCCCACTCAGGCACGGCTTCTTGGGTTGAGGCCACCTCATGCGCAGCTACCTCAGCCGTTGGCACCGATGTCTTCATCATCACCCATCCCCTCCTCCGCTTGCGTAGCCCTCCGTGATCCACATTGGCTCGCTGCGATGCTTGAAGAGTTCGATGCGTTCCAGTGCAACCGCATGTGGGATCTTGTGCCACAGCCTCCCCATGTTAATGTCATCAGTGGCAAGTGGGTGTTCTGCCACAAGACCCGTCCTGACGGTTCACTCGAGCGCTACAAGGCTCGCTGGGTGGTCCGTGGGTTTCGACAGCGTGTGGGGATAGACTTCACCGACAGCTTCGCTCCGGTTGTCAAACCGGGTACGATCCGCATAGTCCTCCAGTTGGTAATCTCCCGTGCCTGGCCCGTGCATCAGTTGAATGTCAATAACGCCTTCCTGCACGTCCATGTCACTGAGCAGGTGTTCTGTGAGCAGCCCACTGGCTTCGTCGACACTGAGCATCTTAATCACGTGTGCTTGCTATCTCATTCTCTTTACGGGCTGAAGCAGGCACCTCGAGCGTGGTACTAGCGTATTGTGGCATTTCTTCAGCAGCTTGGATTTCACACCACTCGCTTCGATACTTCCCTCTTCGTCTACCATCAGGGTGCTGCTACTCCCTATCTGCTGCTCTATGTTGACAACATCATCCTGACAGCATCCTCTCCTGAGTTTCTTCAGCAGCTCACGTCTCGTCTTCATGATGAGTTTGCCCTCAAGGATTTATGAGCTCTGCATTATTTCCATGGCATTGAGGTAGTTTGTTGTGCCGATGGGTTCTTTCTGCATCAGCAGAAGTATGCTCACGAGTTGCTCGAGCGAGCGGGTATGCTTAACTGCAAGCCCACCACCACGCTTGTTGACACCAAGGCGAAGGTCTCTGGCTTGGAGGGATCTCCTGTGCCTAACGCCGCATCCTACTGCTCCATCGTCAATGCCTTGCAGCAGGTGTGCCTTCACATGCACTCCCTTCGTGATTCTCCCTGGACTCTGGTGAAGCATATTCTTCGGTACATCCGCGGCACTATGACCTTGGGACTCACCATGACGGCTTCCGCCTCCACTGACATTGTTGCCTACTCGGCTACTCCGACGCAGATTGGGCTAGCTGCCCCGACACTCGTCATTCGACATCCAGCTACTGTGTCTATCTCGGGCCCTCACTGATTTCGTGGTCGTCCAACCAACAACCCACGATCTCTCGCTCGAGTGTTGAGGCGGAGTATCGAGCAGTGGCTAACGCCGTTGCTGAGTGCTCTTGGCTCCGTCAGTTGCTCCAGGAGTTGCTTTGTGAGGTTCACAAGGCCACGATCGTCTACTGCGACAACGTCTCCATGGTTTACCTCTCTTAAAACCCTAATCATCATCGCCACATGAAGCATATTGAGCTCGATATACACTTCGTTCATGAACAGGTGGCGCTTGGGAGAGTTCGTGTCTACATGTCCCTACCCTCAGCAGTTCACCGATGTTTTGACTAAGGGACTACCAACCCCAGTCTTTGAGGAGTTTCGGTCCAGTCTCTGTACATGTATAGGACAAGGGTCTTGTATTTATACCGTTGTATCTCCTCTCTCCCTCCTGTATATTTGTACATCTTGCGAGACAAGTACAGACCGGTCCACCCTGTAGCTATATATGTGCATCATGCACACGATCAATGAATTATCGATGCATGCAATCCTTTCTTTCCAAATAACAAATAACGTAATCCATCATCTCATGTATGCACAATCTAGGAGATATGTGAACCGGAAATTGCAACCAACCCTCTTGTCGAGAAGTTAAATTTAGTTGAAAAAAAAAACAAGTATTTGAAAGAAAAATTGAAAAGAATTGAAGAAGAGAAGATGAAACTGGAGTTGTATGTTGCTGATGTCGTCGATGATCACAAGATCAAGATGGATGCAATGCGCTTGAAGATTAGAAAGATTAGAAAATATGCCATTGATAATGAGGCTTGGTATCATTATGTTGTTGGATCAATTGTTACCTTAGTTGCAATCTTGATCGCACTTGTTATAGCATTTAAATGCTTTAGCTAGAGAGTTTGTATGTTGTTTTATGAGAATAAGTGTGTATGAACTTTATGTATGAACTTGTATTAATTTGGTCTTTTCGGTGTTGTGTAATGAAGTTGAGCCGGCAATGGATGTACGATGACCGATGCTCTCCCCAATTCATTAATGGTGTGCATACTTTTCTGCTTACGGCTGAGGCAAACAAGCGGCCGGATGGTTTTATGTGTTGTCCATGTGTTGTCTGTAAGACTGGTAGAAATTACTCTAACTCAAGAACCATTCACGTCCACCTGTTTACGTCCGGTTTCATGTCCGGCTATAACTATTGGACCAAGCATGGAGAAAGAGGGGTTCTAATGGAAGAGAATGAAGAAGAAGAGGATGATGACAGCTATCCTGGCCATGGGTTCCCTGGATACGATGGTACTACAATGGGGGAAGAAGCTGAGCCAGCAATGGGGGAAGAAGCTGAAGAAGAGGCATCTGATGAGCCCGCTGATGATCTTGGTTGGGCCATTGCCGATGCAAAGAGAAACTACGCAAGCCAAAAGGAGAAGCTGAAGTTGCAGCGCATGTTAGAGGATCACAAGAAATTGTTGTACCCAAATTGCGAAGATGACAAGAAAAAGCTAGGTACCACACTGGAATTGCTGCAATGGAAGGCAGAGAATGGTGTATCTGACAAGGGATTTGAAAAGTTGTTGATAATGTTAAAGAAGATGCTTCCAAAGGACAATGAATTGCCCGACAATACGTACGAAGCAAAGAAGGTTGTCTGCCCTCTAGGATTAGAGGTGCAGAAGATACATGCATGCCCTAATGACTGCATCCTCTACCGCAGTGAGTACGAGGATTCGAATGCATGCCCGGTATGCGGTGCATTGTGCTATATGATCAGCCATGATGACCCTGGTGATGTTGAGGGTGAGCACCCCAGGAAGAAGATTCCTACCAAGGTGATGTGGTATGCTCCTATAATACCATGGTTGAAATGTTTGTTCCAAAACAAAGAGCATGCCAAGTTGATGCGATGGCACAAACAAGACCGTAAGAAAGACGGGAAGTTGAGAGTACCCGCTGACGAGTCACAGTGGAGAAAAATCGAGAGAAAGTGGGAGGACTTTGCAGACGATGCAAGGAACGTATGGTTTGGTTTAAGTGCAGATGGCATTAATCCTTTTGGGGAGCAGAGCAGCAATCATAGCACCTGGCCTGTGACTCTATGTATCTATAACCTTCCTCCTTGGTTGTGCATGAAGTGAAAGTTCATTATGATGCCAGTGCTCATCCAAGGCCCTAAGCAACCCGGCAACGACATTGATGTGTACCTAAGGCCATTAGTTGAAGAACTTTTACATCTGTGGAATGGAAAAGGTGTACGTGTGTGGGATGAGCACAAACAGGAGGAATTTGACCTACATGCGTTGCTGTTTGTAACCATCAATGATTGGCCTGCTCTCAGTAACCTTTCAGGACAGACAAACAAGGGATACCACGCATGCACGCACTGTTTAGATGATACCGACAATATATATTTGGATAAATGTAAGAAGAATGTGTACCTGGGACATCGTCGATTTCTTCCGATCAAGCATCACTTAAGAAAGAAAGGCAAGCATTTCAAAGGTGAGGCAGATCACCGAAAGAGGCCTCGCCACCGTATTAGTGATGATATACTTGATATGGCCAAGGATTTAAAAGTAATCTTTGGAAAGGGTCCTCGTGGACAATCTGTTCCGAATGACGCTGACGGATGCTCACCCATGTGGAAGAAGAAATCTATATTTTGGGACCTACCCTATTTGAAAGACCTAGAGGTCCGCTCTGCAATCGACGTGATACACGTGACGAAGAATCTTTGCGTGAACCTACTAGGCTTCTTGGGCATGTATGGGAAGACAAAAGATACACCGGTGGCATGGGAGGACCAGCAACGTATGCACGAAAAAGACGGCATGCATCAAAAGCAGTATCAGGGTCATGCCAGCTATGCTCTTACCAAAGAAGAGAAGGAAATCTTCTTTGAATGCCTGCTCAGTATGAAGGTCCCGTCTGGCTTCTCGTCGAATATAAAGGGAATAATAAATATGGCAAAGAAAAAGTTCCAGAACCTAAAGTCTCAAGACTGCCATGTGATTATGACGCAAATGCTTCCATTTGCATTGAGGGGGCTTGTACCAGAAAATGTTCGATTAGCCATTGTGAAGCTATGTGCATTCCTCAATGCAATCTTGCAGAAGGTAATTGATCTAGAAACCATACCAATTTTATAGAATTATTTGGTGCAATGTCTTGTCAGTTTTGAGTTGGTGTTCCCACCATCCTTCTTCAATATCATGATGCACGTCCTAGTTCACCTAGTCGATGAGATTACCATTCTGGGTCCTACATTTCTACACAATATGTTCCCCTTTGAGAGGTTCATGGGAGTCTTAAAGAAATATGTTCATAACCGTGCTAGGCCAGAAGGAAGCATCTCCAAGGGCCATGAAAATGAGGAGGTAATTGAGTTTTGTGTTGACTTTATTCCTGACCTTAAGCCGATTAGTGTTCCTGAATCATGGCATGAGGGCAGACTGGGTGGAAAAGGCACGCTAGGAAGGGACCAAGTAATATGTATGGACGGGCATTCTTGGGCGCAAGCACACTACACAGTTCTACAAAATTCCGCCTTGGTGGCTTCATATGTCGAGCAACACAAGAATATTCTACGCTCCAAACACCCGGAGCAGTCTGACGACTGGATTACACATTCACAAAAGGGGACTTTCGTTGGTTGGTTGCAGACACGTCTGATACGTCTCCAACGTATCTATAATTTTTGATTGTTCCATGCTATTATATTATCTGTTTTGGATGTTTTATATGCATTAATATGCTATTTTATATTATTTTTGGGACTAACTTATTAACCTAGAGCCCAGTGCCAGTTTCTGTTTTTTCCTTGTTCTTTAGTTTTACAGAAAAGGAATATCAAACGGAGTCCAAACGGAATAAAACTTTCGTGATGATTTTTCTTGGACCAGAAGACACACGTAGGACTTGGAGATGAAGTCAAAGGAGTCCCGAGGAGGCCACAAGCCTCCAGGGCGCGCCCTAGGGGGGCGCCCCTGGCTTGTGGGCCCCTTGAACCTCTTCTAACCCTAATTCTTGGCCTACTTTTTGTGTGCTCGTGTCAAGTGGAGACGTATCAGTAGTAAATACAAGGCTATAAGTAATCATGCATATAAGAGATCAAAAACTAAAATAACTTTCATGGATATATAGATCTGATCATAAACTCAAAGTTCATCGGATCCGAACAGACACACCTCAAAAAGAGTTACATCAAATAGATCTCCAAGAGACCATTGTATTGAGAATCAAAAAGAGAGAAGAAGCCATCTAGCTACTGACTACGGACCCATAGGTCTTTGATGAACTACTCACGCATCATTGGAGAGGCACCAATGAGGATGATGAACCCCTCCGTGATGGTGTCTAGATTGGATCTCGTGGTTCTGGAACTTGCGGCGGCTGGAATTGTGTTTTGTCGATTCCCCTAGGGTTTTTGGAATATTGGGGTATTTATAGAGCGAAGAGGCGGTGCGGGAGGCCACCGAGGTGGGCACAATCTACCAGGGCGCGCCCTGGGGGGCCGTCGTCCCCTTGGGCCTCCCTTCTGGTACTTCTTTGGCCCATCTTGTGTCTTTTGGTCCAAAAAAATTCTCCAAAAAGTTTCGCTCCGTTTGGTACTGATATTCTGTGAAGTAAAAAACAAGCAAAAAACAGCAACTGGCACTTGGCACAATGTCAATAGGTTAGTCCCAAAAAATGATATAAAGTTGCTATAAAATGATTGTAAAACATCCAAGAATGATAATATAACAGCATGGAACAATAAAAAATTATAGATACGTTGGAGACGTATCAGCGCCTCAAGAGGCTTGCTGACGAGCTTCGTGACATCGGTGCCAAGGTGTCTGACGATCTTATGCTTAGCATCCTCACCGCCGGCCTCAACAAGGACTTCGGCAACGCGGCCTCCAACCTCACCTTGCTGTCGAACCCTACCTTCCACACCATTGTCGCGTACTTGTGCCTAGAGGAACGATGGATGAAGACGGTTAAGGCTCGGGTGCATCACACCGTCCTCACCGTCGAGACCTCTCACGGGACGCCCGCACTAGCTCCGCCCTAGCCGCAGCCTCCCACCCCACTGGGGTTCTTCCCCCAGCCGCCCGCGCCACAACAACAGCAGGGCGGCGGTCGCCACAACACGAGCCATCGGGATGGCCGCCCCGCACAATAGCAGTAGCATCAGCATCAGCTAGGGTACGGGGGGCGCCACGCCAACTTCAGCCCTCCCCGCCCTGGACCACCGGAGCCAACCCGTGGACCGGTGTGGTTCATGCCTACCACATGCTGGTCTTGCGGGTCCCCGCTCTGGGTCTCCTCGGACCACGCCCCGCCGGCCCGCAGGCGTACCTAGCGACGCCCTACCAGGCTGGCGGGGGTGCCTACCCGGGGCTTCCGGCTCCACCGGCGCCAGTGGCTACTCGCGACTGCTCGCACCCGCTCCGCACCATGGTGGCCCCGCCCTCCCGCCAGCACCATGGGATCCGGCCCTCCTCACCACGTTGCAGTGGGTGCCATCACCCAACAACTACGGTGGCGGAGGTGATTGGTACATGGACACGGGGGTTACTGCCCACATGATAGCTCATCCCGGTAACCTAACCTCATCCTCTCTAGTTAACACCTCCACCCATATCACCCTCGATGACGTTCTTCCTTGCCTATTACTCATGTCAGTCATAATTTCTTTCTATCTAATTCCATGTCAATAACTATGTCTCACATTCTTGTTTCACCTGCTCTAGTCGAAAATCTTGTCTCCGTTCATCCTCTTGCTCGTGAAAATCTCATTATCGTTGAATCTGATGATATTGGTTTTTCTATGAAGGACGCCCATACCCAGATGGTTCTCCATCGATGTGACAACCCCGACGAGCTGTACTCAGTGCACTTCACTGCCGCCTCCACCACCGTCCATCCAGTAGCCCTCTCCACAGGCGTCGACCTGTGGCATGCACGTTTGGGTCACCCCAACTCCGTCGTCCTTCTTTAAATTCTTAAGAGTTTTTCATTTTCATGTAATAAGCTCGACGAGCACACTTTTCATGCTTGCCGTCTCGGCAAGCACGTTCATCGTCCCTTTAGTGCGTCCATAACTATTTCCACTTTTCCGTTTCAGTTACTTCATAGTGATGTATGGGCATCGCTGGTTGAGAGTAATACAGGCTATCTTTATTATCTTGTGCTGCTAGATGATTTTCTCACTTTGTGTGGACCTTTCCTCTTCACCATGAATCCGACGGCTTGGCTACACTCATGGCATTTTATTCTTACGTCACCACACAGTTTGGTCGCCCTATACTCGCCCTTCAGACTGACAACGGAAAAGAATTCGACAATGTTGTCGCTCACCAGCTTCTTGCCTCTCACGGCACCATTTTGCACCTAACATGTCCCTATACTTTGCAGCCAAATAGTCCTGCCGAACGCATCCTCCGCACTCTCAATGACTGGATCCGTACATTGTTGTTTCACTCCAATGTACCCCCTCGGTTTTGGCCTGATGCTCTCGCCACCGCCACTCTCCTTCTCAACATTCGACCATGTCGTCCTCGTTTGAACTACACCCCTCACCATCTTACATGTCATCCTCGTTGGAACTACACTCCTCACCATCTTCTCTTCAGCACACCTCCATCCTATGATGGTCTTCGCACCTTTGGTTATCTCTGTTATCCTATTATAGCGTCCACCACACCCCACAAGCTTGCACCTCGTTCCCTCGCATGTATTTTCCTAGGATATCCATCCAACACCAAAGGTTACCGGTGTTATGATCATATCTCCCACCATGTGTACACCTCCTGGCACGTGTAGTTTGATGAGCGAGTGTTTCCTTTTCACAAGGTATAGCCATCTGAAGTGGATTTGGTACCACTTCTGGCCGCACACCAGGTTTGCACGGATCTCGAGCATGGCCTACCCCTGCCACTTCTGTTGGCAGGCCGCCCTCTCCGCCATGTGCCTCTACGGGCGCGGCTGCCTTTGTAGCCCCCTCGGGTGCAGCCGACTCAGGCGCCTCGTCCCCAGTGAGCCCCCGAGCAGCCACCTCGGGCGCGGAACCTTCGGGCGTGGCCCACTCTGGCGCCTCGGGCACGTCTCCTTGGGCGTGGCCGCATTTGCCCACTCGGGCGCGCCTGCTTCGGTTGAGGCGGCCTCCACTACTAGGAAAAAGGCAACTAGTAGTGTGGGTTTTTTGGCTATCTGTAGCGCGGGTGCCCGTACTATTGCTATGGCGCTAGAGCTAAATTTTAGCAGTAGCGCGGTTCTTACCCAGTGCTACTGCTACCTGTACCTAGCAGTAGCGCGCTTCTGGCCATCGCTACTGCTAATACTCTGTAGCGCGCCTTTACATCCAATGCTATTGGTAAAGCAGCGCTGCTGCTACTCTAAACCCCTCGCTGCTGCTAGTATTTTCTTTTTTTTATTTTGCTGTATTTGTATTTTTACAGGTTTTATACAATTACAAGATACACATACATTGAAACTATATGAAAAAGGAATGTCGCATCATCATCATCGAAGTGGTACAACATAGTCTCATCATATCATCATTATCGAACACAAATGATGTCGATCTCATCGTCATCTTGAAATAGCGATACAAGTTAATGATCACATGTATCTTACATTGTCACAACACACACATGTTTCATCATGTACCTAAACTATGACATACGAGATAAGAGTCATCACGATGTGCAAAAGCGGGATTATGTAGTAGTTTTTGCGGTGCCAGTTCTGAATCCTCCGTTGCGCTATGAATCTCAAGTAACTAGCTTTGGCTTCCATTCTGCTATCAAACCCTTTCTGGCTTCCACCCGGGAAGTGGTACACTTGGGCCTGACACTCTGGCCACTCATCGTACACACCCGGAACATGCCCTACATACACGGCATACCACTTCCTCACCATCGTTGATCTATATACCTGTCAGAGATGCACATATATCATCAAGCGAATTCAACGATAATATGTGGCATAGGATACGTCGACCTGTGGGGAGAAACAGTTATGAAATAGAAGCAACGCATAGTAAACATAGTTAACAAATTTCATCGTACCGAAACTAATTAACTAGAGCATGGCACCATTTACATCTAATAGTTTCGTCGTACCGAGACATTCGAAGTTTCGTCGTACAGAAAGTAACAACTAACTAAACAGACACATTGTCTTCAAGGAGTGCACTCCTCCCATTTGTCCATATCCGGGAGGGTGCACCCAAGCTTAGTGAAAGGCGTCATGTCCTGACGCTGTAGGGCTACGCGGGTTCGGACGTCAGCTCGCGATATTGGGCCGCCATAGAACATCCCATTCTCTTCGAGGATGTCTTTCATGATGATGGACGCAATTTCCTGCTGGATCTGGCAGAAATCATTTCAAAGTTGATTATCCGGCACGACTCCAAAGTCTTCGGCCCATCTCTGGATATGGGTATCGGATGAAGATTTCATGCAAAGTGATTGCACATCCCTTCTGTACTCCATCATTAGATGGATGATGAAGAATCCATCATTATGACTTCTTGCCGGTTGATGGATGCAACAGAAGTCAGTCTTATGGCCGAAACACAGCCCGGCCTTATTTGACTTTTTGACTTGGATGTAGCCACCCCGCATGCTGAAGCCCAGGAGAGCTCCGTCCAGAACATACTTTACGTGTGTGTAATCATTCTTCTCTATGTTCTTCGACGGGTCCAAATATACAGCGCAGGAGAAACGCTGGTAAAGAATGATGAGAACAGCACGGCACCCCCCGCTGCGCAAAATACATGATCAAGTTAGCCTCCATGCGTGCAAAGTAATTATTGAAATGCATGAAAGGATGTATGTATTATAGTGGCTATCCACGGATGACTTACCCGGGATGACTAGGTAGGAGAATCGTTTCTTTGTCCTTATTGATGACCAAGAATTCTTCGATGTACTCCCTCACATGTTAAGTCTTAAGTGATTCACTTACTGTCACCAACTTACTCATCTCTGGGTTGCCTCACAACCCTCGGAATACTCGATGCCAACGAGTACTTCCGCTCGAAAGACAAGTTCTTCCATCATTACTATAGTTATTAGGGTTGATCACCTAGAGAGGTCTGGACGGGCTGTCCAATACCGTGGACGCGGATATTCGAATAGATTTTACACTCTGCAGAGGTTGCGCACTTTACCCACACTATGGAGCACTGACCTCGTGATCCCATTCGGGTGGACCAGCGTTGCTCCAATGAAACCTGCCTGACCCGTGACTCTCCCGTCGTACCACAGGTAATCATCCTTCCCCGGAGTCAAGCCCTGGGTGGCCCCTTGTCACCTCGTGACACCTGCCACCGTCGTGGCCTAACTAAACTGTCCGAAATGGGGACGCCGGCACAAAACTCAACTGGGCTCACAGGGTTATCGCCGTCTACCTGATCAGGGCAGCACGCACGCATAACCCTCCCTGTCTGGAGGTACCGGTGAAAGAGCATGGAGCCAGACCAAGTTAAGGCCGTCCCATACCGGCAAATGTGGCTGCACAGGTAAGCCCGGACAGGTGACTCTTGATCAACCAACTAAGTTTCACTTAGCAAGCATGGTTATTCATCATATCAATCTGAGTTATCAACATTAGGCATTTAAATAATTTACTATGAATTATCTATGTTAAATATATGTAAGAAATGAATATGAATTATGCAATGCTATGAAATGCTTCATAATATGGATGTCCTAGCATGCCTTGATTAGTTGGGTTGTTCAGAAACTCCTGGTCCTCAAATCCACAAGAATCTCCTTCTGAAAATATTTTTAAACAGCAAAAGAAAATGTCACATAAAGCCTTTTTATTCACCAACAATTTTGTGGGTATTGGAAAAATACCAAACTTGGTAAGAAAATAAAGGACTTTGATACAAACACAATGCAAAAAGAATCAGGTCAATTGGACCTTTCTGTAAAAAGTTATTAATGGTCAAAGCAGCTGGTCAACTCTGTTTAAATAAATAAAAATCAGAAAAACCTGGAGCGGGCCACGTCGAAGGCGTAATCGCCCGAGGCGCCTCCACTTACCACTTCGGTGAGTGGATGACAGGTGGGGCCCTTCATTTAAAACAGAGGGGGAAGAGAGAGCAGAGAAGAGGGGCGGCTCACCAGCGATGATTGCCGGCGATAGCAACGGCGGTTGGGCTCGTGGATGGTGGGGATGGATCAGGGGTTCGACGGCGGTTCACCCTGTACCTGTAGCTCCTCTGGAGATGGCCGGAAGGCGTCGCGCCCTTCTTCTCCAGCGGGTGGTGGCTATGGTGGTCGTCGGGGATGGCGATCCAGGTAGTAGTTCGACCGGGCGGCGGCTCTGGAATGACCAGTGGAACTTGCTGAGGGCTACGGTGGTCTGAGGCGAGGCAGAGGAGGAGTGGTGGTGGCTATTGGCAGAGCTAGGGCGGCGGAGGTTCTCCGGTGAAGCTCGAGGCCAGAGGGCCTCTCGGCCTTGGCTCTTGCTTGGGGAGGCAGTGGAGGATGGAGGGAGAGAGGTGAGGAGCTCAGCGAGGCCGGGCATGGCTATTTATAGCCAGGAGGAGGGGTGCGGCGATCTCTCTGGATCAGCGGCGACGTGGCTTCACCACTGGAGCAAGGACGGCAAGCTGGCCGTCGCGGCGTGGGGCGAAGTGACAGAAGCGAGCAGAGGCACTAAATGCGCGAAGAGATAGCTTGGGTGGGAAGAAGACGAGCGGCGCCGCAACTGTGGCTGCACGGGCAGCACAGTGCTTGCGGTCGTGGCGGCCGCCGAGAGCTTCTCCGGTGAGGGGGAAGAGTCTGGAGGGGCTAGGTGGCAACCAGCGACGAGGTCGGCACACTTGGACAAGCCACTGCAGCGCAGGCGTCTCGCCCCTACGAGACCCGAGCCTGGCGCAATGCAGAGCACGGCGACAAGCATGCCATCGCCGTGCTCACCACGGGAGTTGATGTCTAGAGGCCACGAGAGCCTGGCATTTCTTGTCTGGCACGTCGACCATCGATCACTCACTTCACCTGTACCCTTGGTTTGGCTTGGTTCGGTTTGAGGTGAATGGTAGGATCAACTGTAGTTTTTGATAGAGAACTTGGGAAAGATCCAGAGAGTTGGAGAGCTGGAGATAGAGCCAATGGAGATGTCCAGAGTGATCTAGGTTGGAAGGACTACGAGCTGACAAAATTTGAGGTGGTTTTTGTTGAAGTTTGAGGGTAGTTCATGTGTAACTTGCAAAACTGGTCCAGAATCTTAATGTTGAAGTGCTGCTCACTTGGATGATCTGTTGGGGCTGAAACTTGGTGGAGGGAAGTCATTTGTAGGTGTCCTCATGCCACAAAAATTTGAGAGCAATTGCACAATCCTAGCATACTCTTCCTTCACAAAGGTCCAAACTGACCAGGAGCAAAAATGATTTATTTTGCTGAAATTTTGAACTAGGTCATGGAATATTATTGGAGATTGGGGCAAGATATAGTTCAAGGTATTTTAATGAATTATTTGGGAATTTTTTGAGCATCCCAACTATAGGTTGCTTCACAACCCATAGTAATGCCCTAAATTCTCAAATAAAAGAAAACAGTTTTTGAATATAATTTAAATTGGAACTTGGATCCTTGGGGTACTTGGCAGGGTTTTGGCAAGGTGATGAGGCTTTGGATCACTTGGAAAAAAATTCAAGAATGTCCAAGACCAAGTGAAAGATTCAAAATCCATTCAAATTCCAAATAAAACCAAGAAAAGTTTGAAAAGAAAAAGTTGTCAAAATCAGGGTGTCACAAACCTACCCTCCTTAGGATGAATATCGTCCTCGAGGTTCGGTTGCTCAGGGAACAAATATGGATATGTGGATCTCAGAAAATCTTCTCTTTCCCAAGTTGCCTCTTCTTCAGTATGGTGCTCCCACAGCACCTTATAAAATCTTATCACCTTACTTCTCGTGGTTCTTTCCATCTCATCCAAGATCCTGACAGGTTTTTGCTCATAATTCAAATACTTAGCTAGCTCTAGCTCACTCATATCCACTTGCTTGGCTAGGGGCGCAATGCATTTCCTTAACTGTGAGATGTGAAAGACATCATGAACGTCTGACAATGCTGGTGGCAATTCCAACTGATACGCAACTCTGCCCTTCCTAGCAATCACTGGAAAGGGACCGATGTATCTTGGGGCTAACTTTCCTCGAGTGCCAAACCTCTTTACACCCTTCATAGGAGTTACCCGTAGATAAGCATAGTCTCCTGGCTCAAAAGTTACTTCCCGGTGCTTTGGGTCGTAATAGCTCTTCTGTCGGGAGTTGGCTGCTCGCAGACATTCTTGAATATCCTTAACTTGCCTTTTAGGCTCGAGCATCAAGTCCGTACCAAAAATGCAACTGTCTCCTGTTTGTGACCAGTTCAGCGGTGTGCGGCACTTCCGTCCGTACAATGCCTCAAAAGGCAACATCTTGAGACTTGCCTGATAGCTATTGTTGTAGGAGAATTCATCATATGGCAGACTATCCTCCCATTTGGGTCCATGGGAGAGAGCACATGACCGAAGCATATCCTCTAATATTTGGTTTACTCGCTTGGTCTGTCCATCCGTCTATGGATGATATGTTGTGCTATGTTTCAGCATGGTTCCCAAAGCTTGATGTAGCCGTAGCCAGAATGCTAAGGTAAATAGGGAACCCCTATCTGAAGTGATAGACTTGGGTACTCCGTGCAGACTGACTATCCGGGACATGTAGAGTTGTGCCAGCTGATTTGCGTTGAAAGTAGTCTTTACTGGGATAAAGTGAGCCACTTTCGTAAGGATGTCTATTATGACCCAAATAGCATCATTGCCTCTCGTGGACTTGGGCAGTCCTACAATAAAATCCATACATATGTCGTCCCACTTCCACTGGGGCACCGGTAAGGGTTGCAGTAGCCCAGCGGGTTTCTGATGCTCTGCTTTGACCTTGTTGCAAATGTCACAGCAGGAGACATAGTATGCTATATCTTTCCGCATTCCTGACCACCAAAAAGTTTCTCTCAAGTCCTGATACATCTTGGTACCTCCCGGGTGGATCGAATATGCGGACTCATGTCCTTCCTGGAGTATTTGTTGCCTCAAGTTGTTCTAATTCAGCACACAAATTTGTTTCTCGAACCACACGGTACCTTGTTCATCTACACGGAAGGACTTGGCCTTCCCTTGCTGAATTAACTCCTTGATCTTCCGGATTTCTTCATCTGACTTCTGTGCTTCCTTGATTTCCTTCATGAGGGTTGGAGTGATTTCCAACGTATCCGGAGTCATTGGGCTGCATAGCACCACATTGAGCCTGACAAATTCTTCTTGTAAGCTCGGATGCATACTCTCAACTAGTGCATTCACAGCAGCTTGTTTCCTGCTCAGGGCGTCAGCGACCACATTCACTTTCCCTGGATGATAGTTTATCCCAACATCATAGTCCTTGACTAGCTCAATCCATCTTCGCTGCCTGAGGTTCAGGTCGGGTTGAGTGAAAATATACTTGAGACTCTTATGGTCGGTGTATATTTCACATCATTGTCCAATGAGGTAATGCCTCCAAATCTTCAGGGCATGAACCACAGCAGCTAGCTCCAAATCATGTGTGGGATAGTTCTCCTCATTAGGTCGTAGCTGTCGTGATGCATAAGCTACAACCTTCCCTTCTTGCATCAGCACGCATCCGATTCCACACCTGGATGCATCGCAGTATATGTCGAAACTCTTGTGAATGTCTGGAAGGACTAAGACAGGGGCTGTGGTTAGCCTCGTCTTTAACTCTTGAAAACTGCTGTCGCACTCGGCTGTCCAGATAAACCTTTGGTTCTTTTTCAACAAATCTGTCAGTGGCTTGGCTATCTTAGAAAAGCCTTTAATGAAACGACTGTAGTAGCCTGCCAAGCCCAGAAAACTACGGACTTCAGTCACCGTGGCTAGTGTCTTCCAGTTCAAGACCGCAGTAACCTTACTAGGATCAATAGCTATTCCTTTTTCCGACAGAATATGTCTAAGGAATCCCACCTCTTTTAGCCAAAATTCACACTTACTGAACTTGGCATATAAGCGATGGGTCCTCAACCTTTCCAGGACAGCTCTGAGATGTTGCTTACGTGCCTTTTCATCCTTGGAGTATATCAGTATGTCATCAATGAACACCACTACGAACTCGTCCAAAAAGTCCATGAAAACTTTATTCATCATACTCATGAAATAGGCTGGTGCGTTGGTCAATCCAAACGCCATAACTGTAAATTCATATAGTCCATATCGAGTGGTGAACGCTGTCTTGGGGATATCCTCCTTTCGGATTTTCAATTGATGATATCCCGTTCTGAGGTCGATCTTGGAGAATACCCGTGCTCCATTCAACTGGTCGAATAAGTCATCAATTCGAGGGAGCGGGTACTTGTTCTTGATAGTGTCCTCATTAAGCTAGCGATAGTCTACGCACATTCGTAGACTTCCATCCTTCTTCTTGACAAATAATACAGGTGACCCCCATGGCGAGATGCTTGGACGAATGTATCCTTTCTGTAGCAACTCGTCCAACTGCTTCTTTAACTCTGCCAGCTCTGGGCCTGGCATACGGTAATATTTCTTGTATATTGGAGCTGTACCAGGAATCACTTCAATGGCAAACTCCAATTCTCTGTCGGGCAGCATTCCTGGTAATTCCTCGGGGAACACATCCGGAAATTCACCCACTACCGGAATCAGATTCATATCTGTAACAGTGGCCTGATATGACGTGCCCTTTCTTAGTATCATTTTGCTGGCCAGAAATTGAACGGTCTGTCCGGCGGGGTTCACCATTGTCATCGTTCTGGTGGCGCAGTTGATACACACTTGGTGCGGTGCCAACCAGTCCATTCCCAGTATTATGTCCAGTCTTGGGGATTCAATAGCAACAAGGGTAGCTGGAAATTTGACTCCATGGATTGAGATTTCCAGATCCTTGTATACTATATTTGTTCTGAGCATTGAGCCAGGGGATTGTACCACCATGATTTTGTCCAAAATTGAAGGATAAAATTTATGCAAGGTGGCGAAACTCCATGAAATAAATGAGTGGGAAGCCCCAGAATCAAATAAAATTACTGCAGGTATGTTATGGACAGAAAACATACCAAGGACAATGTCTGGAGCTTCGCAGACTTCTTTGGCAGAGATGTGATGGACGCATCCGTGGCTGAAGTTGTGGTTGGGGTGGCGTCCAAGGTGATTGACTTGTGGCTTGTGGTCAGCTGATTGCTTTCCGTTATTAGTAGGGCACTGCTAGGCGTAGTGTCCACTCTGGCCACAAGTGAAATAAGTGTTGTTGCAACAACAGTCTTCTATGACTGGCTGCTTGCCGAAGGTCTTGCTCTGGTTGCCTGGCTTGTTATTGTTGCCGCCATTGTTCCATACAGGTTTGTTCTCAGATGGCCCTGACTGCCAACTGCACAGCTTTTGCGCATATGGTTCCTTGTTGTCCTTCTTGGGCTCGAATTTCCTCTTACGATCATCATTCCTAGACTTGTGCTCTCGTTCAGCAATGAAGGCCTTATCCACCAATGTCTAGAAATTGGGGAAATCGAACATGCATAGCTGACATCGGAGGGCGTGATTAAGTCCTCCAAGGAACCGGTCTATTTTCCTCTCTTCGGTGGCCACATCATAAGGAGAGTACCGGGCCAAGTTGTTGAATTTGTTTAGGTATTCTCCCACAGTCATGTTGCCTTGTGTGAGGGCCAGGAATTCCCTCTGCTTCACTTTCATGATACCTGTGGGAATATGTTACTTGCGGAACAGCTCTTTGAATTTCTCCCAGGAAATCTCTTCAGCAGGCCAAATTAACTCGGTGTTATCCCACCATATGGCTGCCGGACCTTCGAGATAATGGGTGGCAAATGGGACTTTATCTTCTTCTTCACAACGAGTGATGTCCAATTTATTTTCCATGGTTCTCAACCAGTCATCAGCCTCAATAGGATCCACAGCCTGACCAAAGCTAGGTGGTTTTGCGCGCTGGAAGTCAGTCAGTTTAGAATGCACCCCATTGCCATTATTCTGACCTACTATTGTCTGCATACTCTTCAGAAATTCCATGAGGTCTTGGTTTCGCTTTTCCTCAAACATTCTCATTATTTGATCTGTGGTTGGTGCTTGAGGTGGTGGTGGTGGTAAGTCTTCGGGCAGTTGCCCTGCCTGCCTGGCGGATCGACGGACGTGGTTTCCATCGCCGCCTTGACTGCTACTTCCTTTCTTCATCCTAATTTTTATTCCCATGGAAAACACCGAATCGATGAGCAACATACATAAGGAGAAATACGGTAATATGACACCAAAAGAAAATTCATGAAAAAAGGCAAATAACAAGAACAACATAATTATACAAGATAACCCAACATCATACATGGCAAGCTAGTAGGGGGATATCATGGCTAAACTGCTCATACGGCAGTTGACATATGCAAAGATGCATGCATTACTACTCAAGCTCCAGGCTAGTGGCGTCGGTGACATGAACACTGCCCATCTGAAGAGTCCTCATCATCAGATCCTGAGTCAGAATCAGAACTGATGATGTGAGTCACCGGGTCAAAGGACACACGACGTCACTGCTGGGACGGCTCTCCTTCCGCGGGAGAAAGAGCACGTCACCTCAGCATCGGCGGAGCAGGAGTGGCTAGAAGTGAGGCCCACTCAGCTGGGGTCTCAAGTCGACTACCAGACGATAAGCCTGGTGGTCCGAAAGAACCAGAAGGGATATCAAGCACACGCGGAGGTGGAACTGGTGGTGCATGCCTAGGTGGAACTGCAGGAGGAGGTGCTGGAGTCACTGCTGCAAGTGCTCCCTGAACACGAACTCCTCAGCCAAGGAAATGATTATACGGTAACTGGCGTTCAGGTAATGAGACAAAACACCAGCCACATGATCACACGCCGGGTCTACAGGTGAGAAAAGGACCCGCCCTATCGTAGGCGACAGGGTGGGATAGTGGAGGAAACCTGGATGGGTCTGCATCTCAGCCTTGTGGAAGCACAAGTCAGTAATAGCCTCCATGGCGGCAAACTGGATCGCCAACTCTGGAGTAGAAGCCACTCCGCCCTTGGAAGAGCGAGAAGAGCTTCCAATATCCTAAGTCGCGGTCAGATAAGCCACTGCATGGTACTCATATACCGACTCGCCGAACTGCTCCCGAAACAACTGATACACCGGGTCATCACCGTAGGGATACAGTCGAAGCCAGACGCTATGAAGCAAGACTGGAAAAGTGTGGGCTTCTGGTTCATGATGGTAGTGATATGGAACTGGTGCCATCTACACTCACAATGCCAAGGGTTAATAATAAATTATGATGCATGAGGCATGGCATGCGACAATTAAATGCAACAAGCAGGATGCACACTCAAGGTCCTATGCTAATCGCAGTCCTAACACAGTTTACCTAGGGTGTCCTACAGTCAGCACGGCTCTGGTACCAAGCGTTGTGGCACCCCGGCTCAGAGAACCGGTTTACCAGTGTTTCCAACCCAGACATCATGTCTTCTGGAAACACACAACAACTTGGGAACAGAACATAGCTGAACTTTATTGATAATGGTCGAGTACAAGCTTATATATTACATGCTCATCGAGGCCAAAAGCACATCTAGTGCTACAACAATATCTACATTATTTATCTAACATATCAGGGCCTTGGTATTACTACGGAATACTACAGCGTAGCGGAACATGATAGAAACTCCATCCACAGGGACACTGCTGTGGACACATCCTAGGCATCGCAACAAGGACCTCAAGACCTCTGTCTTAGTCTTCTCCTGCATCTAGCATGATACGGCAGGTGAGTACTTTGAATGTACTCGCAAGCACATGACAACCAAATATGCAGCAAATAATAGCATGGCAATCAACATGTTAAGTCTTAAGTGATTCACTTACTGTCACCAAGTTACTCATCTCTGGGTTGCCTCACAACCCTCGGAATACTCGATGCCAACGAGTACTTCCGCTCGAAAGACAAGTTCTTCCATCATTACTATAGTTATTAGGGTTGATCACCTAGAGAGGTCTGGACGGGCTGTCCAATACCGTGGACGCGGCTATTCGAATAGATTTTACACTCTGCAGAGGTTGCGCACTTTACCCACACTATGGAGCACTGACCTTGTGATCCCATTTGGGTGGACCAGCGTTGCTCCAACAAAACCTGCCTGACCCATGACTCTCCCATCGTACCACCGGCAATCATCCTTCCCCGGAGTCAAGCCCTGGGTGGCCCCTTGTCACCTCATGACATCTGCCACCGTCGTGGCCTAACTAAACTGTCCCAAACGGAGACGCCGGCACAAAACTCAACTGGGCTCACAGGGTTATCGCCGTCTACCTGATCAGGGCAGCACACACGCATAACCCTCTGTGTCTGGAGGTACCGGTGAAAGAGCACGGAGCCAGACCAAGTTAAGGCCGTCCCATACCGGCAAATGTGGTTGCACGGGTAAGCCCGGACAGGTGACTCTTGATCAACCAACTAAGTTTCACTTAGCAAGCATGGTTATTCATCATATCAATCTGAGTTATCAACACTAGGCATTTAAATAATTTACTATGAATTATCTATGTTAAATATATGCAAGAAATGAATATGAATTATGCAATGCTATGAAATGCTTCATAATATGGATGTCCTGGCTTGCCTTGATCAGTTGGGTTGTTCAGAAACTCCTGGTCCTCAAATCCACAAGAATCTCCTTCTGAAAATATTTTTAAACAGCAAAAGAAAATGTCACATAAAGCCTTTTTATTCACCAACAATTTTGTGGGTATTGGAAAAATACCAAACTTGGTCCGAAAATAAAGGACTTTGATACAAACACAATGCAAAAAGAATCAGGTCAATTGGACCTTTCTGTAAAAAGTTATTAATGGTCAAAGTATCTGGTCAACTCTGTTTAAATAAATAAAAATCAGAAAAACCAGAAAACCCTGGAGCCAACCACGTCGAAGGCGTAATCACTCGAGGCGCCTCCACTTACCGCTTCGGTGAGTCGATGACAGGTGGGGCCCTTCGTTTAAAACAGTGGGGGAAGAGAGAGAGCAGAGAAGAGGGGCGGCCCACCAACGGTGATTGCCGGCGATAGCAACGGCGGTTGGGCTCGTGGATGGTGGGGATGGATCGGGCGTTTGACGGCGGTTCACCCTGTACCCGTAGCTCCTCCGGAGATGGCCGGACGGTGTCGCACCCTTCTTCTCCGGCGGGTGGTGGCTACGGTGGTCTTCGAGGATGGTGATTCAGGCGGCAGTTTGACCGGGCGGCAGCTCTGGAATGACCAGTGGAACTTGCTGAGGGCTACGGTGGTCTCAAGCGAGGCGGAGGAGGAGTGGTGGTGGCTATTGGCAGAGCTAGGGCGGCGGAGGCGCTCCAGTGAAGCTCGAGGCCAGAGGGCCTCTCGGCCTTGGCTCTTGCTTGGGGAGGCAGTGGAGGATGGAGGGAGAGAGGTGAGGAGCTCAGCGAGGACGGGCATGGCTATTTATAGCCAGGAGGAGGGGTGCGGCGATCTCACTGGATCGGCGGTGATGTGGCTTCACCACTGGAGCAAGGACGGCGAGCTGGCCATCGCGGCGCGGGTCGAAGTGACAGAAGCGAGCAGAGGCACCAAACGCGCGAAGAGATAGCTCGGGGGGGAAGGAGACGAGCAGCGCCGCAACTATGGCCGCACGGGCAGCATAGTGCTCGCGGTCGTGGTAGCCGCCGAGAGCTTCTCCGGTGAGGGAGAAGAGTCTGGAGGGGCTAGGTCACAACCAGCGACGAGGTCGGCACGCTTGGACAAGCCACTGTAGCGCAGGCATCTCGCCCCGACGAGACCCGAGCCTGGCGCAACACAGAGTGCGGCGACAAGCATGCCATCGCCGTGCTCACCACGGGAGTTGATGTCTAGAGGCCATGAGAGCCTGGCATCTCTTGTCTGGCACGTCGACCCTCGATCACTCACTTCACCTGTACCCTTGGTTTTGCTTGGTTCGGTCTGAGATGAATGGTAGGATCAACTGTAGTTTCTGACAGAGAACTCGGGAGAGATCCAGAGAGTTGGAGAGCTTGAGATAGAGCCAATGGATATGTCCAGAGTGGTCTAGGTTGGAAGGACTACGAGCTGACCAAATTTGAGGTGGTTTGGTTGAAGTTTGAGGGTAGTTCATGTGTAACTTGCAAAACTGGTCCAGAATCTTAATGTTGAAGTGCTGCTCACTTGGATGATCTCTTGGGGCTGAAACATGGTGGAGGGAAGTCATTTGTAGGTGTCCTCATGCCACAAAAATTTGAGAGCAATTGGACAATCCTAGCATACACTTCCTTCACAAAGGTCCAAACTGACCAGGAGCAAAAATGATTTATTTTGCTGAAATTTTGAACTAGGTCATGGAATATTCTTGGAGATTGGGGCAAGATATAGTCCAAGGTATTTTTGCGAATTATTTGGGAATTTTCTGAGCATCCCAACTATAGGTTGCTTCACAACCCATAGTAATGCCCTAAATTCTCAAATAAAAGAAAAGAGTTTTTGAAGATAATTTAAATTGGAATTTGGATCCTTGGGGTACTTGGCAGGGTTTTGGCAAGGTGATGAGGCTTTGGATCACTTGAAAAAAAAATCAATAATGTCCAAGACAAAGTGAAAGATTCAAAATCCATTCAAATTCCAAATAAAACCAGGAAAAGTTTGAAAAGAAAAAGTTGTCAAAATCAGGTTGTCACACGTTGGTGTGCTCCGGGCCACCTCGACACGAAGAAAATTTTTAGGCCACATGATCGGCCAATTTTTTCATTGGCCAAGCAGCGTGGGGGTCTCGTCATCCTCTCCATCAGTTTGTATCGGACGAGGGAAACCCTTGTAGCCCGCTTTCACAATCGCCATGGAGACCCTTAAGGCGTTATCAGGCATCTGCCGGCGGTGGAACAATCGACCCTTGGGCTTCACTATAGTACCCTTCCCCACATCCACCAACCCGCCCTTCATGTGGTAAAGGAGGGTGCACGGAGTGGAGTCGGCCAGCGAAGACATGTACGTGTGTGGCATCAGAGATCCAAATAGAATGACAACTGAAGATTAATTAATTAGTTGTGTTGATGAGGGTGCGACGCATATTTACCGTGAGGGCATCGAGCTCAGCCAATGGCGACGGCCCACAATTCAAGCCAGAGACGGAGCTAGGGCTGCTATGAGAGCTGGGTGCGGGAGCAGGTGCGGTTGGTATAGTAGGTACGGGTGTGGGTGCGGTGTTCAGTGAGTTGCTCCCGGTGAAGCTAGGCATGGGAAAATCAGTTGGTGCCGTGTTTGGATTTTGTTGCACCCAGCTGACCACACTTGGAATCAAGCTTGTAAAGGCAGCTGCCACATCCTTTCTACAGGCAGCTATTGCTTCCTGGATTGCCTCAGCTTTGGTATCAGCTCTTGTTTTCTCGACCGCCCGCGCCACCTTCTCGTCGATAATCACTTGACTAAACTTCTTTCTCTGTCTTTTGGCCTTGGAGTCCTTGTTATAATAGTACTTCCATGTGGCGCCTTCTCCGGCACCGTGCACACGTCCATAATTCAGCCACTGGCCCGGTGGGTGTCCCATCATTATGTTCATGGACCGGTTGAAAGGAGTGTCCCACTTGCACTTCGCCGACGACTGAGTCGACTGAGTCGATGAGTCGCTTTTGGTCGCAACCTTCTTGTGTTGATGTCTCTGCAAAATGGAGCGTGAATCGTTTACGAATGTGACTAAGCTAGAATGTAGTAGACTTCATTGATCAGAAGCTAATATATAAGTTGGTAAAAGGATAATTAACAGTAATCTCATGAATATCCTAGTCGGCCCATCGGTGAAAAAAAATCTTTTTTTGGGGTCCCACGAGAATCGGGCCCGGATGAAGTCGTGCTCCTGTTGGTCGGTGAACTCAGCCAATGGGTCTGGGATCCCTAGACGTTCATGTTCTACGTCCTCCTTAGCCCACATGGGCTTCTTTTGTTGGGAAACGTAGTAATAATTCAAAAAAATTCGTACGTGTCACCAAGATCAATCTAGGAGATGCTAGCAACGAGAGAGAGAGGGAGTGCATCTTCATACCCTTGAAGATCGCTAAGCGGAAGCGTTACAAGAACGCGGTTGACGGAGTCATACTCGCAGCGATTCAAATCGCGGAAGATCCGATCCAAGCGCCAAACGGATGGCGCCTTCGCGTTCAACACACGTACAGCCCGAGGACGTCTCCTCCTTCTTGATCCAGCAAGGGGGAAGGAGAAGTTGAGGGAGAACTCCGACAGCACGACGGCGTGGTGGTGGAGGAGCTCGTGGTTCTCCGACAGGGCTTTTCCAAGCACTATGTAGGAGGAGGAGGTGTTCGAGAAGGGAAAGGGCGGCGCCAGGGAAGGGTGCGGCTGCCCTCCCACCCCCCCTCTATTTATAGGGTGAAGGCGAGAGGGGGCCGGCCCCCCTAGATGCATCTAGAGGGGGGGGCGGCTAGGAGGGGGTAACTTGCCCCCCAAGCGAGGTGGGAGGCGCCCCCTCCCCTAGGGTTTCCAACCCTAGGCGCCTTCGGCCCTTGGGGGCGCACCGGCCCACTAAGGGGCTGGTCCCCACCCATATTCAGCCCACTAGGCCCTCCGGGATCTCATCCGGGACTCCGATAACCCCCGAAACCGTTCCGGCGACTGAAACTAGACTTCCCATATATAAATCTTCACCTCCGGACCATTCCGGAACTCCTCGTGACATCCGGGATCTCATCTGGGACTCCGAACAACCTTCGGTAACCACATACAATTTCCCATAACAACTCTAGCATCACCGAACCTTTAGTGTGTAGACCCTACGGGTTCGGGAACCATGCAGACATGACCGAGACATCTCTCCGGTCAATAACCAACAGCGGGATCTGGATACCCATGTTGGCTCCCACATGTTCCACGATGATCTCATCGGATGAACCACGATGTCGGGGATTCAATCAATCCCGTTCACAATTCCCTTTGTCCATCGGTATGTTACTTGCCCGAGATTCGATCGTCGTTATCCCCATACCTCGTTCAATCTCGTTACCGGCAAGTCTCTTTACTCATTCTGTAATGCATAATCCCATGGCTAACTCCTTCGTCACATTGAGCTCATTATGATGATGCATTACTGAGTGGGCCCAGAGATACCTCTCCATCGTACGGAGTGACAAATCCCAGTCTTGATTCGTTCCAACCCCACAAACACTTTTGGAGATACCTGTAGTGCACCTTTATAGTCACCCAGTTACGTTGTGACATTTGATACACCCAAAGCATTCCTATGGCATCCGGGAGTTGCACAATCTCATGGTCTAAGGAAATGATACTTGACATTAGAAAAGCTCTAGCAAACGAACTACACGATCTTGTGCTATGCTTAGGATTGGGTCTTGTCCATCACATCATTCTCCTAATGATGTGATCCCGTTATCAACGACATCCAATGTCCATGGTCAGGAAACCACAACCATCTATTGATCAACGAGCTAGTCAACTAGAGACTCACTAGGGACATGTTGTGATCTATGTATTCACACATGTATTACGGTTTCCGATTAATACAATTATAGCATGAACAATAGACAATTATCATGAACAAGGAAATATAATAATAACCATTTTATTATTGCCTCTAGGGCATATTTCCAACAGTCTCCCACTTGCACTAGAGTCAATAATCTAGTTACATTGTGATGAATCGAACACCCATAGAGTTCTGGTGCTGATCATGTTTTTCTCATGGAAGAGGTTTAGTCAACGGATCTGCGACATTCAGATCCGTATGTACTTTACAAATATCTATATCTCCATCTTGAATATATTCACGAATGGAGGTGAAGGGGCGCTTGATGTGCTTGGTCTTCTTGTGAAACCTAGGGTCCTTGGCAATGGCAATAGCTCTAGTGTTGTCACAGAAGAGAGTCATCGGGCCCGACGCATTGGGAACCACTCCTAGGTCGGTGATAAACTCCTTCATCCAGACTCCTTCCTGCACTGCTTCCGAAGCTGCTATGTACTCCGCTTCACATGTAGATCCCGCCATGACGTTTTGCTTGCAACTGCACCAGCTGACTGCCCCACCATTCAAAATATACACGTATCCGGTTTGTGACTTGGAGTCATCCAGATCTGTGTCAAAGCTAGCGTCGACGTAACCCTTTACGACGAGCTCTTCGGCACCTCCATAAACGAGAAACATATCCTTAGTCCTTTTCAGGTACTTCAGGATATTCTTGACCGCTGTCCAGTGTTCCATACAGGGATCACTTTGGTACCTCCCTACCAAACTTATGGCAAGGTTCACATCAGGTCTGGTACACAACATGGCATACATAATAGAGCCTATTGCCGAGGCATAGGGGATGACACTCATCTTTTCTCTTTCTGCTGCCGAGGTCGGGTGTTGAGCTGTGCTCAATCTCACACCTTGCAATACAGGCAAGAACCCCTTCTTAGACTTATCCATATTGAACTTCTTCAATATCTTGTCAAGGTATGTGCTTTGTGAAAGACCAATGAGGCGTCTCGAACTATCTCTATAGATCTTGATGCCTAATATGTAAGCAGCTTCTCCAAGGTCCTTCATTGAAAAACACTTATTCAAGTAGGCCTTTATGCTTTCCAAAAGTTCTATATCATTTCCTATCAATAGTATGTCATCCACATATAATATGAGAAATGCTACAGAGCTCCCACTCACTTTCTTGTAAATACAGGCTTCTCCATAAGTTTGTATAAACCCAAACGCTTTGATCATTTCATCAAAGCGAATGTTCCAACTCCGAGATGCTTGCACCAGCCCATAGATGGAGCGCTGGAGCTTGCATACTTTTTCAGCATTCTTAGGATCGACAAAACCTTCTGGCTGCATCATATACAATTCTTCTTTAAGGAAACCATTAAGGAATGCCGTTTTGACGTCCATTTGCCAGATTTCATAATCATAGAATGCGGCAATTGCTAACATGATTCGGACGGACTTCAGCTTTGCTACGGGTGAGAAGGTCTCATCGTAGTCAACTCCTTGAACTTGTCAATAACCCTTAGCGACAAGCCTGGCCTTATAGACGGTCACATTACCATCCGCGTCAGTCTTCTTCTTAAAGATCCACTTACTTTCTATGGCTCGCCGATCATCGGGCAAGTCCACCAAAGTCCATACTTTGTTCTCATACATGGATCCTATATCGGATTTCATGGCTTCAAGCCATTTGTTGGAATCCGGGCCCGCCATCGCTTCTTCATAGTTTGAAGGTTCACCGTTGTCTAACTACATGATTTCCAGGACAGGGTTGCAGTACCACTCTGGTGCGGAACGTGTCCTCGTGGACCTACGAAGTTCAGTAGCAACTTGATCCAAAGTTTCATGATCATCATCATTAACTTCCTCTCTAGTCGGTGTAGGCACCACAGAAACATCTTCCTGAGCTGCGCTACTCTCCGGTTCAAGAGGGGGTACCTCATCAAGTTCTACCTTCCTCCCACTTACTTCTTTCGAGAGAAACTCTTTCTCCAGAAAGGATCCATTCTTGGCAACAAAGATCTTGCCTTCAGATCTGAGGTAGAAGGTATACCCAATAGTTTCCTTAGGGTATCCTATGAAGACGCATTTTTTCGATTTGGGTTCGAGCTTTTCAGGTTGAAGTTTCTTGACATAAGCATCGCATCCCCAAACTTTTAGAAACGATAGCTTAGGTTTCTTCCCAAACCATAATTCATACGGTGTCGTCTCAACGGATTTACGCGGTGCCCTATTTAAAGTGAATGCGGCTGTCTCTAAAGCATAACCCCAAAATGATAGTGGTAGATCGGTAAGAGACATCATAGATCGCACCATATCCAATAGAGTGCGATTACGACGTTCGGACACACCATTTCGCTGAGGTGTTCCAGGCGGCGTGAGTTGTGAAACAATTCCACATTTCCTTAAGTGCGTGCCAAACTCGTGACTCAAATATTCTCCTCCACGATCTGATCATAAGAACTTTATTTTCCTGTCACGTTGATTCTCTACCTCACTCTAAAATTCCTTGAACTTTTCAAAGGTCTCAGACTTGTGTTTCATTAAGTAGACATACCCATATCTACTTAAGTCATCAGTGAGGGTGAGAACATAACGATAGCCACCGCGAGCCTCAACGCTCATTGGACAGCATACATCAGTATGTATTATTTCCAACAAGTTGGTTGCTCGCTCCATTGTTCCGGAGAATGGAGTCTTGGTCATTTTACCCATGAGGCATGGTTCGCACGTGTCAAATGATTCATAATCAAGAGACTCCAAAAGTCCATCTGCATGGAGTTTCTTCATGCGTTTGACACCAATGTGACCAAGGCGGCAGTGCCACAAGTATGTGGGATTATCATTATCAACCTTACATCTTTTAGCATTCACACTATGAATATGTGTAACATCACGTTCGACATTCAATAAAAATAAACCATTGACCAGTGGGGCATGACCATAAAACATATCTCTCATATAAATAGAACAACCATTATTCTCGGATTTAAATGAGTAGCCATCTCGCATCAAACGAGATCCAGATACAATGTTCATGCTCAAAGCTGGCACTAAATAACAATTATTGAGGTTCAAAACTAATCCCGAAGGTAGATGTAGAGGTAGCGTGCCGACGGCGATCACATCGACCTTGGAACCATTCCCGACGCGCATTGTCACCTCATCCTTCGCCAGTCTCCGCTTATTCCGCAGCTCCTGTTTTGAGTTACAAATGTGAGCAACCGCACCGGTATCAAATACCCAGGAGCTACTACGAGCGCTGGTAAGGTACACATCAATAACATGTATATCATATATACCTTTGGTATTGCCGGCCTTCTTATCCGCTAAGTACTTGGGGCAGTTCTGCTTCCAGTGACCATTTCCCTTGCAATAAAAGCACTCAGTCTCAGGCTTGGGTCCATTCTTTGGCTTCTTGCCGGCAACTGACTTACTGGGCGCGGCAACTCCCTTGCCATCCTTCTTGAAGTTCTTCTTACCCTTTCCTTTCTTGAAACTAGTGGTCTTATTCACCATCAACACTTGATGTTCCTTTTTTATCTCCACCTCCGCTGATTTCAGCATCGAATATAACTCAGGAATGGACTTCTCCTTCCCTTGCATATTGTAGTTCATCACAAAGCTCTTGTAGCTAGGTGGAAGCGACTGGAGGATTCTGTCAATGACCGAGTAATCTGGGAGGTTAACTCCCAGCTGAGATAAACGGTTGTGCAACCCAGACATTTTGAGTATATGCTCGCTGACAGAACTATTTTCCTCCATCTTACAACTGTAGAACTTGTCAGAGACTTCATATCTCTCGACCCAGGCATGAGCTTGGAAAACCATTTTCAGCTCTTGGAACATCTCATATGCTCCGTGTTGCTCAAAATGCTTTTGGAGCCCCGATTCTAAGCTGTAAAGCATGCCGCACTGAACCAGGGAGTAATCATCACTACGCGACTGCCAGGCGTTCATAACGTCTTGAGTTGCTGGGAAAATGGGTGCGTCACCTAGCGGTGCTTCAAGGACATATGCTTTCTTGGCAGCTATGAGGATGATCCTCAAGTTACGGACCCAGTCCGTATAGTTGCTACCATCGTCTTTCAGCTTGGTTTTCTCTAGGAACGCGTTGAAGTTGAGGGCAACATTAGCGTGGGCCATTGGATCTACAGGATAGATTGGAAAGACAATTTTAGACTAAGTTCATGATAATTAAGTTCATCTAATCAAATTATTTAATGAACTCCCACTCAGATAGACATCCCTCTAGTCATCTAAGTGATACATGATCCGAATCGACTAGGCCGTGTCCGATCATCACGTGAGACGGACTAGTCATCAACGGTGAACATCTCCATGTTGATCGCATCTACCATACGACTCATGTTCGACCTTTCTGTCTCTCGTGTTTCGAGGCCATGTCTGTACATGCTAGGCTCGTCAAGTCAACCTAAGTGTTTCGCATGTGTAAATCTGGCTTACACCCATTGTATGCGAACGTTAGAATCTATCACACCCGATCATCACGTGGTGCTTCGAAACAACGAACCTTCGCAACAGTGCATAGTTAGGGGGAACACATTTCTTGAAATTTTAGTGATGGATCATCTTATTTATGCTACCGTCGTTCTAAGCAAATAAGATGTAAACATGATAAACATCACATGCAAATCATGAAGTGACATGATATGGCCAATATCATCTTGCGCCTTTGATCTCCATCTTCGAGGCACGGCATGATCACCATCGTCACAGGCATGACACCATGATCTCCATCATCGTGTCTTCATGAAGTTGTCTCACCAACTATTACTTCTACTACTATGGCTAACGGTTAGCAATAAATTAAAGTAATTACATGGCGTTTACATTGACACACAGGTCATACAATAAATTAAGACAACTCCTATGGCTCCTGCCAGTTGTCATACTCATCGACATGCAAGTCGTGATTCCTATTACAAGAACATGATCAATCTCATACATCACATATATAATTCATCACATCCTTTTGTCCATATCACATCACATAGCATACCCTGCAAAAACAAGTTAGACATCCTCTAATTGTTGTTGCATGTTTTACGTGGCTGCTATGGGTTTCTAGCAAGAAAGTTTCTTACCTACGCAAAAGCCACAACGGTGATATGCCAATTGCTATTTACCCTTCATAAGGACCCTCTTCATCGAATCCGATCCGACTAAACTGGGAGAGACAGACACCCGCTAGCCACCTTATGCAACAAGTGCATGTCAGTCGGTGGAACCTGTCTCACGTAAGCGTACGTGTAAGGTCGGTCCGCGCCGCTTCATCCCACAATGACGCCGAATCAAGATAGGACTAGTAACGGTAAGCAAATTGAACAAATCATCGCCCACAACTACTTGTGTTCTACTCGTGCATAGAATCTACGCATAGACCTAGCTCATGATGCCACTGTTGGGAAACGTAGTAATAATTCAAAAAAAATTCTACGTGTCACCAAGATCAATCTAGGAGATGCTAGCAACGAGAGAGAGGGATTGCATCTTCATACCCTTGAAGATCACTAAGCGGAAGCGTTACAAGAACGCGGTTGATGGAGTCGTACTCGCGGCGATTCAAATCGTGGAAGATCCGATCCAAGCGCCGAATGGACGGCGCCTCCGCGTTCAACACACATACAGCCCAGGGACGTCTCCTCCTTCTTGATCCAGCAAGGGGGAAGGAGAAGTTGAGGGAGAAATCCGGCAGCATGACGGCATGGTGGTGGAGGAGCTCCTGGTTCTCCGACAGGGCTTCGCCAAGCACTACGGACGAGGAGGAAGAGGAGGTGTTGGAGAAGGGAAAGGGCTGCGCCAGGGAAGGGTGCGGCTGCCCTCCCACCCCCCCTCTATTTATAGGGTGAAGGGGAGAGGGGGCCGGCCCCCCTAGATGCATCTAGAGGGGGGCGGCGGCCAGGAGGGGGTAACTTGCCCCCCAAGCAAGGTGGGAGGCGCCCCCTCCCCTAGGGTTTCCAACCCTAGGCGCCTTGGGCCCTTGGGGGGAAGCACCAGACCACTAAGGGGCTGGTCCCCACCCATATTCAGCCCACTAGGCCCTATGGGCAGGTGGCCCCACCCGGTGGACCCCCGGACACCTTTCGGTGGTCCCGGTACAATACCGATAACCCCCGAAACCATTCCAGCGACTGAAACTGGACTTCCCATATATAAATCTTCACCTCCGGACCATTCCGGAACTCCTCGTGACATCCGGGATCTCATCCGGGACTCCGAACAACCTTCGGTAACCACATACAATTTCCCATAACAACTCTAGCGTCACCGAACCTTAAGTGTGTAGACCCTACGGGTTCGGGAACCATGCAGACATGACCGAGACATCTCTCCGGTCAATAACCAACAGCGGGATCTGGATACCCATGTTGGCACCCACATGTTCCATGATGATCTCATCGGATGAACCACGATGTCGGGGATTCAATCAATCCCGTACACAATTCCCTTTGTCCATCGGTATGTTACATGCCCGAGATTCGATGGTCGGTATCCCCATACCTCGTTCAATCTTGTTACCGGCAAGTCTCTTTACTCATTCCATAACGCATAATCCTGTGGCTAACTCCTTAGTCACATTGAGCTCATTATGATGATGCATTATAGAGTGGGCCCAGAGATACCTCTCTGTCGTACGGAGTGACAAATCCCAGTCTTGATTCGTGCCAACCCAACAGACACTTTTGGAGATACCTGTAGTGCACCTTTATAGTCACCCAGTTACGTTGTGACGTTTGATACACCCAAAGCATTCCTACGGCATCCAGGAGTTGCACAATCTCATGGTCTAAGGAAATGATACTTGACATTAGAAAAGCTCTAGCAAACGAACTACATGATCTTGTGCTATGCTTAGGATTGGGTCTTGTCCATCACATCATTCTCCTAATGATGTGATCCCGTTATCAACGACATCCAATGTCCATGGTCAGGAAACCACAACCATCTATTGATCAACGAGCTAGTCAACTAGAGACTCTCTAGGGACATGTTGTGATCTATGTATTCACACATGTATTACGGTTTCCGGTTAATACAATTATAGCATGAACAATAGACAATTATCATGAACAAGGAAATATAATAATAACCATTTTATTATTGCCTATAGGGCATATTTCCAACATCTTTCCCCTGTATCCACGACTTCCAAGGCGGTGGTTCCTCATGTTCTTTGCCTGCAGCAGCTTGCCTCTCTCCGACCTGGCCTTGGCAGCTTCTTGATTGCAAGTCTCCTTGAACTTTTCAAAATCCTCTAGCGTAATTTTCGGATTGTTTGCAACAACACTAGTAGAAAAACTACTTTACGTGATATACATTAGTCCCGGTTTGTAAACGCACCGACACTAATGTGACCATTTGTGCCGGTTCCAACGGCTAGGGGGGCGGGCATCATTAGTCCCGGTTCGTGTTGAACCTATAGTACCGGTTCGTGCAATGAACCGGGACTAAAGGGGTGGTGGCAGGCTGGTGTCAGGCTGGGGCCCAACCAGTCCCTTTAGTCCCGGTTCGTGGCACGAACCGGTACTAGAAGCTCACCTTTATTTGATTTATATGCAATTTGAGCTCAAATTAACTCTTAGTTTGATTTATATGTGGTAGTTTATTTGATTTATATGCAATTTGAGCTCAAATTAACTCTCAGTTTGCATATGTAGGTGTGGTTTACTTAGTGCCTTCCCGTCCCTGTCCTAACTACTGTCGATCGCCCGCATCGTCCCGTCGCCGACACCTCCTTGGTGAGCCTCTTGTTCTTATCTTTTTTATAATAAAAAATCATGTTTGTGTGATTTAGATATATGGTTACTTGTATAATTTTCTTACACATACGTTGCTTGTTATACATAGTGGCATGGTTTTGATATCCGTCCCCGTCAGCCCTCGTCCGATTTATGATTCGGATGTGGTATATTCTCTTTTATAACTATTTGCTGCATTTCGTGTTTATGACAAATTATGCCCATCAAGTTGACATAGATATTTTTCTCTAGGAGGTACGTGAACTGGAAATTCCAACTGACCCTCTTGTCGAGAGGTTAAATTTAGTTAAAAAAGAAAACAAGTATTTGAAAGAAAAATTGAAAAGAAATAAAGAAGAGAAGATGAAACTGGAGTTGTATGTTGCCGATGGCGTCGATGATCACAAGATCAAGATGGAGAAAATGCGCTTGAAGATTAGAAAGATTAGAAAATATGGTGAGGCTTGGTATCATTATGCTGTTGGATCAATTGTTACCTTAGTTATGATCTTGATCCCATTTGTTGTTGCATTTAAATGCTTTAGCTAGAGATTTTGTATGTTGTTTTAATTATGAGAATAAGTGTGTATGAACTTGTATTAATTTGGTCTTTTCGGTGTTGTGTAATGAAGATGAGCCAGCAATGGATGTACGATGACCGATGCTCTCCCCAGTTCATTAAAGGCGTGCATACTTTTCTGATTGCGGCTGAGGCAAACAAGCGGGCGGATGGTTTTTTGAGCTAAATGACCCTGAAATTGAAAAGCACTACAAATGAACTCTGAAAAGGTTGAAAGTTGGCATCGTATTATCATTTCACCCACATAGCATGTGCAAAAAGTTGAGAGGGTTACGGCAAAAACAGGATGCACTTCATGTACAAAATGGACAATCTCTTACGAAGTATCAGGGTTTTGGGGCTAAAACTCATCTGTTACAAAGGCATGTCATTTTTCAAAACTTATTTCAACTCCAGACTTTTTGTGCATTCAGTATGCACCATTCAAAGCCACATCATCAATTTTTAACCCTTTCTGACTTCATTTCCTATTTTTCATGCATTTACTGATTTTTTTTGCTAAATGACCCTAAAATTGAAAGGAATTACAAATGAACTCTGAAAAGGTTGAAAGTTCGCATGGTATCATCATTTCACCCACATAGCATGTGCTAAAAAGTTGAGAGGGTTACGGCAAAAACTAGATGCACTTCGAGTACAAAATGGGCAATCTCTTTCGAAGTATCAGGGTTTCGGACGAAAATTCTTCTGTTACAAAGGCATTTCATTTTTTTTAACTTATTTCAACTCCAAACTTTTTGTGTGTTCAGTACGCACCATTCGAAGCCATGTCATCAATTTTCAACCCTTTCTGACTTCATTTGCTATTTTTCATGCATTTACTGATTTCTTTGAGCTAAATGACCCTGAAATTGAAAAGAACTACAAATGAACTCTGAAAAGGTTGAAAGTTGGCATGGTATCATCATTTCACCCACATAGCATGTGCTAAAAAGTTGAGAGGGTTACGGCAAAATCTGGATGCATTTCGTGTACAAAATGGACAATCTCTTTCGAAGTACCAGGGTTTCTTACAAAAACTCATCTGTTACAAAGGCATTTCATTTTTTTAAATAACCTAAGAATTACCAAATTGAATATAATGATAAAACACACTAATATTAAACAACAGAAAAAAGAATCACTAAAACATCTATTTTTAAAGTAAAGTCATTCATAAACTAGTGATTCACACAAATTTCAAATAATTTAAATTCAAACAATTCAAATTTGAAAACTACTGGCACTAACAGAAAGTTTATAATTTTTTACCGAAACCAAAAAGATTCACAAAGAAACTCTAAATAAAGCAAAAAACAACTCAGAAATAAAAGAAAATAAATAAAGCAGAAAACAAAAAAATGAAAAATAAATAAATTAAAAAAAGCCCTCCTACTGGACCAAAAGGCCTGCATACGACTAGAAACCTATCCTGTAGTTGGGCCAGGATGCACGCCGCAAGGCACAGTAGGCCCAACAGGGCAGTGCATGTGAGGTAGGCCCAGAAGGCCTGCATTAGAGAGGAGCTCGATGCAGTCGCTGCGCTGGGGCTTATAAACAGGTGCTGGCTCCTCTCAACTAGCGAGGTGGGACTAAACATCCACCGCGCCCCTCGCCTGACAGCATACCACCTTTAGTCGCGGTTGGTGGCTCCAACCGCGACTAAAGGCCCCCCCTTTAGTCTCGGTTGGAGCCACCAACCGTGACTAAAGGCCTGTGGTTCCCGCCGCTTCGGCTGGCCAAAAGTGACTTTTAGTCCCGGTTGGTGGCTCCAACCGGGACTAAAGGCCTCCGCTTATATATAGAGCACTTGAAAAATTTCACATCTCCCTCTGCTTCTTCTCGACGCCGCGCGACCACCACTACTGGAATCAGCTGCTTTGCCGTCTGCCAAAGCAGACGGCAAAGGCACTGTTGGCGGACGGCAAAGAAGGAAAGTTCTTTGCCGTCTGCTAGCAGACGGCAAAGCTTGTGGACGGCACAAAAAAGGTGACAGCCCCGTTAGGGGGCTAACGGCGCTCTTTGCCGTTTGCCAGCAGACGGCAAAGAGCTTTCCTTCTTTGCCGTCTGCTGGCAGACGGCAAAGAGCCTGCTCCTTTGCCGTCTGCCGGCAGATGGCAAAGACCCTGCTCCTTTGCCGTCTGCTGGCAGACGGCAAAGAGGCCAAATAGGCCAGACCAGGTGAACAGCGTGCTGCCACGTGGCCAATTTGCCGTCTGCTAGCAGACGGCAAAGCCCTTTGCCGTCTGCTAGCCCCTGTTTTTTCTTAAATTCAATCAATTTCACAGATATATATATATATATATATATATATATATATATATATATTCATTTCAAAATATTTCAACAAGTACATATAGCCAACATATCCCTGCCATATGGATCATCCAACATATCCAACACATATATCATCATCCAACACATATATACACCAAATGAAAAGTCCAACATATCCAACAATTAAGCAAAAGGTCCATATACAATATAGCCACCATCCATCCATACATATATACGTAGCAAGTTTCAAATTGTTCATCCTACAAAATCAAAACAAAAAGGAAGGACAACGAGAAGAGTAGACTCCAACGCAAGCTTCCGTGATCTGAAGCAAATCTGCAAAATGGGAAAGAAGAAAGTTAGAAGAACAAGAAGAAGAAGACTAGAAGAAGAAAAAGAAGCATAATTTTTCTTCTCTTTCCTTTTCTTCTTCTTATTGCTTACTTGTGTCATTTTAGATCTAACCTAGTTAAATTTTGAAGCATAAATAGGCTAAGTATGTCATAAATGAACTAAATAAGCTAAGTAGAGGTCATTTTGGAGAATATTAAGTCATTTTTGAGCTAAATAAGTCATTTTGGAGCTAAATAGGTCATTTTGGAGCTAAATATGCTCCAAAATGACTTAATATGCCATATTAAGTCATTTTGGAGCTAAATAGGTCATTTTGGAGCATATTAAGTCATTTTGGAGCTAGATAGGTCATTTTGGAGCATATTAAGTCATTTTGGAGCTAAATAGGTCATTTTGGAGCATATTAAGTCATTTTGGAGCATATTAAGTCATTTTGGAGCTAAATAGGTCACTTAGGAGCATATTAAGTCATTTTGGAGCTAAATAGGTCATTTTGGAGCTAAATATGCTCCAAAATGACTTAATATGCTCCGGACATGACTTAATATGCTCCAAAATGACTTAACATGCTAAATAGGTCATTTTGGAGCATATTAAGTCATTTTGGAGCTAAATAGGTCATTTTGGAGCTAAATAGGTCATTTTGGAGCATATTAAGTCATTTTCAAGCTAAATAGGTCATTTTCGAGCTAAATAGGTCATTTTGGAGCATATTAAGTCATTTTGGAGCTAAATAGGTCATTTTGGAGCTAAATAGGTCAATTAGTAGCATATTAAGTCATTTTCGAGCTAAATAGGTCATTTTGGAGCTAAATAGGTCATTTTGGAGCTTAATAGGTCATTTAGGAGAATATTAAGTCATTTTCGAGCTAAATAGGTCATTTTGGAGCATATTAAGATATTTTGGAGCATATTAATTCATTTTATAGCATATTAAGTCATTTTGGAGGAATAAATGCTAAGTTTAAGTCATTTCAGAGCTATCCTAGGTTAAATAGGTCATTTTTGAGCTAATTAAGCCTATTATGTCATTTTTGAGCTAGCTAAGCATATTGAGTCATTTTGGAGGAAAAAATGCTAAGTATATGATTATGTCTCAATTCAGCGTCCATAGACTCTGAACTAGCCTACAAGTTTAATACGAAAGGATTGTTGCATTAGCCGGAAATTAGAAGAAGAAATGAAATGGTCTAATGGAAATTACCGTTTGTTTGAACCAAGAGATGAAACCGGGATAGCCGCCTCCATACATTGCCAGAAGCTCATACTCTTCGACGGAATCCTTTTGGATCACCGCTCCATTCGAGAATTCGGCGACGTATCGACTGTATCAAATATCCAGGAATAAGAGCAGTTCAAAGGAATTAGTGGTTGCGAAACAATGTACCGAGAACTTACTCGATGTACGGCCGCACTTCTGTTAGGTTGTTCAAGATATACAACGTAATGGTCCGCCATTCGTCGACCTCCAACGATAAGGGAGTATAAGCACCGGCTGGTGCGAGCTTCCATTTGAATAGGCTGAGGTTGGATCCACCCTTTTTAGGGTCGCCAGCATTGTACCGAGGCTTCGGATTATGCAAATGACGATTTTTGGCTTCGTAGTGTGCTGTCACGAAGTTTGCCGCCTCCTCAGTAATGAATGCCTCGGCCATCGATGCTTCAATTCGACGTTTATTTTTACATTTTTCTCGAAGCGTCTTCTGCATCCTCTCAGTTGCGTAGCACCAATGATTCTGCACGGGCCCCCCCAATCGTGCCTCGGTCGGGAGATGCAAAATCAAATGCTGCATTGGATTAAAGAAGCCCGGTGGAAAGATCTTCTCTAACTTGCAGATCAACTCCGGCGCCAACTCTTCCAGTTCTTCTAGCAAGCCAGGCGATAGTTCTTTCGCACAAAGAACACGGAAGAAATAGCTCAGCTCTGCCAGTACTAGCCATTCATCCTCAGGGATAAAGCCACGCAACATCACCGGCATTACCCGCTCAAGCCATATGTGCCAATCATGACTCTTGAGACCAAATATTTTCAATTTTTCAAGGCTCGCTCCCCTCTTTAGATTCGCTGCATACCCATCGGGGAACATCAACTCATTTTTCACCCACAGGAGCATTTCCCTCATAACTGGCCTTCCAAGATTGAACCATGCCTTTGGCTTCGTCCAGTTCTTCTTTCCTTTCGGTTGTCGCACGTTTTGTAGCGGTCTATCACATAGAGCCTGCTGATCGACTCTAGCCTTAGGATTATCCTTTGTTTTCCCCTCTATGCCGAACAATGTACCAAAGAGGGCCTCGCCGACATTCTTTTCAGTGTGCATCACGTCGATGTTGTGTGGGCAAAGGAGGTCTTTGAAGTAAGGCAGATCCCACAAGCATGTCTTGTGAGTCCAGGCGTGTTCGGAATTATACCCCTTGAAATACCCTGGACGCTCCGGATCCGGCTCGAGAGAGTTTAACTGATCCAGGGTCTGTTGGCCTGTCAACGCAGGTGGTGCAGAGTTTTTGACAACTCTACCTTTGATGAAGTTCTTCTTGTCTTTTCTGAACTTATGGCGAGGATCCAGGAACTGTCTATGCATGTCGAAGCAAGAAAACTTGCCACCCGCCTGCAGCCGACGAAACTCAAGAGCTGCCTTGCATGTGGGGCACGGGAACCTTCCATGCACACACCAGCCAACGAATAGCGCATACGCCGGCAAGTCATGCATCGAGTACATGTACCACGCACGCATTAGGAAGTTTTTTTTATAGCGGCGTCGTATGTCTTGATCCCATTATCCCAAGCTTCTTGCAGTTCATCCTTAAGCGGCTGCATGTACACATTCATATTCTTCCCGGGATAGTTGGGCCCCGGAATTATCAACGTGAGGAAAATGTTCTTTCTTTGCATAATCTGTCCGGGGGGGGGGGGGATTGAGTGGAATGACAAATACAGGCCAACAACTGTATTGGGCTGCCATCATACCAAACACATTGAACCCATCCGGCTTATGGCGAGTCGAGGATGCCTTGGATCTGCCGCTTTAGCATGATGTATTGCATCGAAGTGCTTCCACGCAAAAGCGTCCGATGTGTGTACCAACATCGGCTCCCCATCTGCATCTAGTTCGGTTCTTTTGCCCAATTTGTGCCATGTCATCTGTCTGGCCGTCTCTTCGACCATGAAAAGACGTTGAAGTCTTGGTATGATTGGCATATACCGAAGAACATTAACTGGGATTTTTGTCTGACTCTTCTCACCCATACCGTTGTCTACCTCAACATACCTGGAAGAATGGCAAACGGGACAATACTTCAAGTCCGCATACTCAAGCCTAAATAAGGCACATCCTTTCTCACAGGCATCTATCTTCTCATAGGGCATCTTAAGTACACGGAGGATTTTGTCCGACTGGTACAGGTTTGCAGGCATTACATGGCCTTTGGGTAGAAAGCGTCCAAATAGTGTCATCATCGCGTCGTAGCATTCTCTGCCCAAGTTGAATTGAGCCTTCAGAGCCATTACTTGTGCGATGGCATCCAGCTGACAAAGCTCAGTGTGCTCGTGGAGAGGACGTTTTGAAGACTCCAACATATCATTGAAGGCCTTTGCAGATTCCTCCATCTCATCGTCTGAATCCCGAGCATCATCAAAGTCTTCCACCATGTCTTCCATCCCGGTACCATGCTCGTCGGTGCGACGACGGCCCTCCTCAGCTCTAGCATGTTGGGCAGACTCACCATGAAATGTCCAGACTGTATAATTAGGCGTGAAACCCAACTTCTGCAGGTCTTTGATCATTTCAAACTCTGACTTCTTATGAAAGTTGTCGCACTTGAGACAGGGGCACCAGGTTGTTTTCTGTCCATTTGCAAATGCGGCTCTCACAAACCCATTGGTTTTTCTCATCCATTCACGGGTCATGTCTTTCTGACTAGTGTGACCGGTGTACATCCACGCACGATCACTCATCTTGCCTAGCTACTGGACACACAAGAAATACATACATAATTCAGCAAACCATATTCATCAGTTAATAGAGTTTGTCAATTTTATTACGTCCATGCAACCTAGACGCTAGTAGGTAAAGATAGGTCCTAATCCCACCCGAGTATGTGTAGATTGGGTTCGTTTTCCCATGCTCTGCTCCGGATCCGATGCAAAATTTCGGCAGCACCTCCCCGCTATTCTCCTGATACACGTCTCGGCAATAAGCAGAGAGGATGTGTACCCGGAGAACAACAGGGAGGCACTGACGAAATTCTGCATCGGATCCGGAGCAGAGCATATGGGAAAATGAACCCAATCTACACATACTCGGGCTGTCCATGGATAACGTTGGACAATTCGAAAGAATCACGGTTATAAATATGCAAATGAATGCATATTTATAGATGTAACCCTTTCGAACGGGAGACGCATAGTGGTCACGCATACTGATGATTGACACCTACAGCTAGCAAGTTTCATCGGCACGAAGACCGAAACAGAGCAAATGAAGGGGGGAGGAGGAGATGTCATTTGTGCTCACCCACGAACGCAGAGGCGGAGCTCGTCGAACGCACGGGGAGGTCGTTGAACACCAGACCCTCGCAGCAACGAAAGAACTGCACATTTAAATCAGAAAATATATGACCTAACTCATAATTCACAAATATATGACGGGGTGTCGGGTCGGGGTGTCGGGGTGTCGGGTTGACTTTCATTCCGTCGATGCTCCCTTCAACAACTCTCACCTCTCAAGTGGTGGTATATATGTATGGTGGGGCACTCCTTGCCTGTTTATTTTGACCGTCGGTGACGGTCGTTACTCCCATCCCTTGCTGCATTACCAAGGTCTCACAGCAAGAGATGAGGAGCAACGACCACCTACGACAACAGCCGGTGTCTTTCCTCTTATAACATCTCTCATCTCTCAATGTTATTTCGACCGTCGGTGACGGTCGGTCTTTTCGTCCTCCCCCTGCTTTACGAAGGTCACAGAGGGGGAGGACGAGAAAGACCGACCACCTACGAACAGCCGGTATCCTTCCTTCAAGAGCATCTCATCTCTCACTCTCATCTCTTTCAAAAGGAAGCACCATCAGAATGAAAGTCATCCCTCGACCACTCGACCCCTCGACGACCCTCGACCCTTGACCCCTCGGAGATTCTTTTCCTTATTTTCTCTCCTCGACGACCCATGAACCACTGCACCGCACTGAACTCCAGCCATCGACACAACGACCAGAACAGAGCAAATAGGGGAAGGTCAGGGAGGAGATGACAATCGAGCTCACCCTTAGACCGTAGAGGCGGTAGTCGAATGATGATGACAACGGCAACGGGACCGACAGTGCTCCTGGAGGTGAAGAGAAGATCCCTGCACATGAAAAACAATCCAACATAAGCACCGCAGAACAATATAATCAACAACATCTAACCTAACGGAATAAAAAGACACTATTTTTTTAAATGAAAATCCATACATAAATCCACCCATACATCTATATAGCATTCATCCATCTTTCCATCCATACATCTACACAGCATACATCCATCTAGCAATCCATATAACAACTACAAATTGTTCAAAATCACATATACATACATCCATCCACAGATTGCTGGCACCGCCCCTGTATACATACATCCATCTATCCATCCATCCTTACATCAATCTATCCATCCATCCACAGATCCATCAACTCCTAAATCCATACATGCAAAAAAAAAAAAGAACAAAGAGGGGACCGATGCTCACCGTGGGCTGGGCAGAGGGGGCAGAGGGCAAGGAGGAGCTGGTGCGGCGGTGGTGGAGGAGGGGGGCGGCGGTGGTGGGAGGGGTAGGAGGAGGGAGGGGGCAAGCGGCAGTGGGGAGGGGGAGGAGGAGGGAAGGGGGCAAGCGGCAGTGGAGGAGGGGAGGGGGCGCCGGTGGTGGAGAGGGGAGGGGGCCACGGTGGTGGAGGGGGGAGGGCGGCGGTGGAGGGAGGGGAGGGAGGGGGCGGCGGGAGGGAGGAGGGTGGGGGGGGGGGGGGGGCGGGGGGGGTGGAGGAGGAGGGAGGGGGGCGGGCGGGAGGAGGGACGGCGGCGGCGGTGAAGGGAAGGGGGCGGCGGCTGGGGTGGAGGGGGGGGGCGGCGGCGCGGTGGAGGGGGCGGCGGCGGCCTGCGTGGGAGGGGGCGGCGGCCTGCGCGGGAGGCAGAGGGTGGGGAGGCGGGAGAAAGAGATGTGGAGGAGGGCGCGCGCGCGGGGGGCCAAATTAACCCCCCGCATTGCCGTCTGTTTTTTTTTGTTTTTTTCTCTTTGCCGTCTGCTGGCAGACGGCAAAGAATTCTTTGTCGTCCGCCAGCAGACGGCAAAGAGGATGACCATTAGACCGCCACCGCCGTGAAACTGTGGGCCCCTCTTACCTCTTTGCCGTCTGCCAGCAGACGGCAACCCTCTTTGCCGTCTGCTGGCAGACGGCAAAGATTTCTTTGCCGTCTGCCAGCAGACGGCAAAGAAGTGGCCCGTGTGACCTACCCAGTGCAGTACCCCCGTGGGGTCCACTTTGGACTTTGCCGTCTTCTGGCAGATGGCAAAGAACTCTTTGCCGTCTGCTGGCAGACGACAAAGAGCTGGCAGATGGCAAAGACCCTATTTGCCATCAGCTGGTTCTTTGCCGTCTGCTTTGAGAAGACAGACGGCAAAGAGCCTCTTTGCCATCAGCTGGCAGACGGCAAAGAGCTGGCAGATGGCAAAGACCCAGATTCCAGTAGTGCACGTACTACGACACAGAGACGCCGCCAGGCAGCCGCCGTCGCCTGCCCCGACGCCGTCTCGCCTCCCCCGACGCCGGAGCTCGCGTTTGGCCTGCTCCCCGCGCGACGCGCCGCCGCCCGCGCCTCCTCCCCACGCGATGCGCCGCCGCCCGCGCTTCCTCTCCGTCGACGCCTCCCGCACTTTCTCCCCCGGCCGAGCCCCGTCGACGCCGCCCACGCCCTCCTCCCCGATCGAGCCTCGCCATCGCCTCACCCCGCTGTGAGCTCGCCGCCCTCGATCTCCGGTGATTTTTAATAAATGGATGAATAATAGAAATGTTAGGTTTTTTGTGTAGATGAATTAGTGTAGTTTTTTTATGTACATGAATGCATGTTAGATGGATGTAATTAGTGTTTAATTAGTATATAATTTTTTTATATAATGTTGTTTTTCTGTTTTTTAATGGATGTATAGAAGTATATGCTTAATTAGTGTTTCTTTTTCTATGTTTTAATTTTATATAATGTTGTATATCATATATAGAAAAAAATGCATAGGAAAAAGTGACCATATATATATTTGTTAGGTTTTTTGGGGGATGAATTAGCTAGGTAGTATTGAATTTTTGTGTACATGAATGCATGTTAGATGGATATAATTATTGTTTAATTAGTATAGATTTTTTTTTATATAATATTGTTTTTTTTGTTTTTAATGGATGTATAGAAGTATGCTTAATTATTAGTGTGTCTTTTTCTGTTTTTTAATTTTATATAATGTTGTATATCATAGTATAGAAAAAAAATTGCATATAAAAAAGTTGCATAGGAAAAAGTTGACCATATATATTTGTTAGAAGGACTATAAGTGGGAAAAGTTTCGGAATTTTTTGAGAAAGGAATATTATTAGGGTAGTTATAACCTAGGAATTGGACATTATAATTGAAAAGAGGATATTTTGCTCAAAATTTCCTAATAAAATGACATTACATATATAGGAATTTGTTTCATAAGAATTTGTTCTCGACGTCAACGATGCCTGGCCCGCATCCTCGTCGTCGACTCGTTCGCGACGACGTCCAGCTTCAGAGGCGCCATGTCTGGGACTGGGCTCCGTCAGGCTGGCACTGGGAGGTGCTACCTTCAGGGGCGCGCAGCTTGGTGAGGAACCCGGCCCTGGGTCCCATTGTCGGCCCGGAGCTCCTTTGGTGGCATTCGCGTGGGCCACTTTCAGTGCGGAGGCAGCCGGCCCCGCCAGAGGTGGTACATCGCCGTGTCAGGGAGGAGGACGAGCATGTCCGTCGCTACATGAATGCGTTGGACGTCAGGTTCTCCATTACCTGGCAGGTTCTTCAGGGATCTCACCCAAGCTATCATCCTGTGATCGTTCCTTCTCTTTGGGTGTCCACCGCACGCGTGTAAGGAACCGCGAGTGAACTAGATTCTTCGATAGTATTCGATCTGTATTAGCTAGTGATGTTATATATATATATATATGATAATATTTGAGATGTATCAGTGATAATACTCAAGATGTATTCGAGATAATATTCGAGACGATGTATTCGAGATTATATTATTCGATAATATTTGAGACGATGTATTCAAAATTATATTCGATGATGCATATTAATTATCTGGATTATTCGAGATGCATATTATCTACTATGATTCAGTTTTTCCTTATTGATTGCATACATGCATTCTAATTTGAATACTACATTGTTTTATCTTTCTTCTAGATTAGTTAAATAAAAGCTATGGACAATACCGGCAGAGAAGGAGAAGAGGCCCTGTTCGAGATCATACGCTCCCTGAGACCAGATGAGAATGAAGAAGATGACGGCTCGCAATATCTGAACAATACCGGTGAGGGTATGATCATGATATTCGATGAAGACGAACGAATAGATGAAGTCCAGAACAATGATGACGAAGGAAATGTTGTTCTTCAAATAACATATACCGGCAAGGTATATTTATATAAGCAGGCATCTGGTGATCATCACATGTTTTAATTGATTTGTATATATATTAACGAATCAATCTTTCTTCTTTTAGCCCTCTGGATCAAGCAAATCTTCTACTAGTAGCTAGACAGTTCGAGCCCGGCCAAAAAGTTGAAGGATGGCGTAAAGTACAACATCGATGCCATCAAACCTAGTGGCGAACCGCACGAACCTAAGAAGAATGCGAACAAGTTCATTCGTCAATGCGGAGTTATTGCCAGGGACCAAATCCCGATCTCCCTTCAAGAATGGAAAAAAGCCAGCAAAGGAAGATCTAGATGTTACTTTTGTCGATCAAAGAGCAAATGATCTGCTTTGGGAATCTCTCATGTCACATTTCACCCTACCAGATCATTTGACAGATGCAGATTTGGAGAAAGTCAAGAACTATGCTCTTAAGAAGATGGCGATAGCATTCAACAACCACAAGGAAAATATATGGGCCGCGTATGTCAATGCAAGAAAGAAGACTCCAGAATTCAAGGGAACACTGGAGAAAGAAAGAGATCACTGGGACGCTTTCGTGAAATTCAAGGAATCGGAAGTAGCTCAGGAACGGTCAAGAAAAAACAAGATTAATGCCGCGAAAAAGCAGTGGCACCATAAGCTGGGGCCAAGTGGCTACGAGGTGGCTCGGCCTAAGTGGGATCTCGCTGAGCAAGAGATGATGGATGCAGGGGTCACTCCAGTTACATTGAGATGGCCCCCCAGGTGCAGGACTTGGTTCTATGCGCATGGGGGGAAGTTGGACCCAAAGACAGGCAAGGTTTTGGACAGGGCAAGTCTTAAAGGAGCCACCGACAGTTTACTTGTTGCAATAGAAGAAGCTCGAACGGGGGTGTTCATGCCCAACAGAGAGAATGATGAGCTTATGCGCGCCCTAAAGAATCCTGAACACCCAGGAAGAACACGAGGCAAAGGCGTTGTTTCATGGTTTGAGGGGTTTGCAGACTAGAACGCCGACTATAGAAGCAGTGCGAGAAAGAAGCAGAAGGAGGAACAGCAGAGGAAGCTGGAGGAGGAGCAGAGGAAGTAGGAAGCAGACCATGTTTGCAATGTAGAATCAAAGCACGTGGAGTTAGCACTCGCTTTCAAGCGGCAGCAGCAGCATATCGACTTACTTAGCTAGGAAAGGGGGTCTCAGCAGCGGCATCAGCTAGCGGATCCAGCATTGGATAGCACCGTCCCATCCATGCCGAGAAGCAGCATGGGTTCTGCCCCGGGCGATAATGCACTGCTGGATAGATACCCTCTGGATGATATCATAGCTACGACAACTTGTGAGATGCACATAAAAGTGAAGAACATATCCATAAAGGTGGCAGACGGCTATGCTTATACAAATCCCCCTGAAGCAACCTTCCATTGCAATCCGATTCCAGCTGGCTATGCTCGTGTCAGGGTTGATGAGGTGATGACTGGATATTCGGGGCTAGAGCTTGACATTCCTGGAGGTGATGAGGAGCACACACTGGGAGAGGCCATACATCATATCATTCTATGAAGAAAGGATTGCATCGTCATTCCAAGGCTACCGACTCTTGCTCCAACAAGTCCACTGCATCAGTCGACTCCTCCTCCTCCAAGTCTGGCGCTGCGTCAGTCGACTCCTGCTCCTCCAAGTCTGGTGTCGTGTCAGCTGACTCCTCCTCCTCCAAGTCCGAAACCGCGTCAGCCGACTCCTCCTCCTCCAAGTCCGGCACCGCGTCAGCCGACTCCTCCTCCTCCAAGGCAGGCACCGCGTCAGCCGACTCCTCCTCCAAGTCAGGCACCACCTCAGCCGGCTCCGCCACCTCAGCAACAGCAGAAGAGAGGCGCCGCAGCTACGGCGGCCAGTGGTACAACAGGAGGCAAGAAATACAAATTTGGTCCAAGCCTCAAGCCTCTTCCGAGGTTGCCTTACCACTTGACTGAAGAGGAAAACAAAGCCGAAGTGAAGGCCCAAGTGAAGGCCCATTTTGGACCAAAACCGCCCCCGCCGCCAAAGGAGATAATACCTGAGCAAGTCATGCAGCACTTTATTGATATGGCTCAACTAGCTGTCAAGCATAGGGACTTAGACTGTGAGCGCTCTATCAAGAAGTCATATCAAGCACACAAAAAGAAGGAGTCGAGCTCGAGCCAAGCAGCTGCCAAAAAAAGCGGGAAAATTGTTCCCCGGCTGGGAGAACAGGCAGTGCAATCGATCCCCCCGCTCATTATATAAACACATGGGAGTACCGCCGATCAGCTGGTAATAACCTACGATCATAAAAGGCAGGCTGAAGAGGCTAGTATCACTGTTGAACAACTCCTAGGCATCGAGGAAGTCCGCAGGTTTATAGAGGAGGAACTAGCATGGAAATATGTCCGCGACCAACCTATGGTCAAGCCTGAGAAGATCCCGTGGCTATCAACGAGAATGTATGAATTGCATCAATGGTACATGAGAGAAGTAAAGACTACCGATCGAGAGTCCCTCATGGTGAAAGTCAAGGAAGATCATTACTACCATGCAAAAGATCTGTAGGTTGAGTTTCAAGAAATGTTTCAGTTATTCAATCAAGACGCACTCAACAAATCTATCGTTAGTTGTTATTGTCTATAACTGATTTATTTCTGTAATTTAAGTCTCTAGCTAGCTGTAGTGCTCTTGTTCATTACCTGTAATTATCCTCACTATATTCTTTTCTGTGGTACTATGCAGAATGAAGATATATGAAATGAAAAGAGCTGGATGCTATGGTATTGGGTTCATTGACCCAAATACCATTAATCAAGAGACATGGTCACGTGAATATGATCGACCACACACAGAGAGAAGCTTGCTAGAGTACTTGAAGCAACTAAATACCCAACCAAAAATACTACTTCCTTACAACTTCGGGTGAGTGACACTGTCTTGGACTACAAATTATGTTTTTGCTTATCAGATGTTAATAAGTGTAGTTGATGAGTTATGCACATGCCCGCTTAATTATGCAAACGTGTGCGCATGCAGTTTTCACTGGATCCTGCTAATCATTGAAGTTGACGAGGGAAAAGTTCAAGTACTGGGCTCACTATTTAAAGACATACCTTCAGCAGCAGCTCCGGCGCCTTTTTCTTCGTCTTTCCCGGCGAGGGGCACTCTTCCCATTTCTTCAATAACTCATATATTTCTGCACCGCTACGCTTACGTGGAGGACCTCGATGCTCAGCCTTACCATTGAATAGATCTCCATGCTTTCTCCTTGGGTCATCCTTCTCGAGCCATCTTCGATGCCCCATGTACACTATTTTTGAAGACACGCCATCTTTTGATAGCTGCAGAGAAGTTGTATCATCCATGCACCTGGTGCATCCGCAATATCCGTGGCACACCTGGCCGGAGAGATAGCCGTAACCGAGATAGTCCTGCACCGTCGTGATCAGCACGGCTCTGATGTAGAAATATTCTCCTTTCCTTGCGTCCCATGTCTTGGCCGGCGTTGTCCATAAGGTCTGTAGCTCCTCTTTCAGAAACCCGAGATACAGATTTATATCATTTCTCGGTTGTCTCGGCCCTTGAATAAGCATAGCCATGTGTATGTATTTTTCCTTCATGCACTTCCAGGGGGGAGGTTGTACATCCATACAAACACGGGCCATGTGCTATGATTAGTGTTCTGGTTGCCAAACGGATTCATGCCATCACTACTAGCACCAAGCATGATGTTCCTTGCATCATTTGAGAAAAAAATCAAATTCAGCGTTTAATGCTCTCCACTGGCTAGCATCTGCGAGGTGTCTCAACTTCGGATCATCTCCGTCATCTGGCTTCACCCTCTCCGCGTGCCAGCGCATAAGCTTTGCTTCCTTAGGATCTACGAAATACCGCTGCAGACACAGAGTGATCGGAAAGTACCATACAACTTTCTATGGAGCTTTGCTTTCTGGCCTTCTTATATCATGAAGCATTGCACTTTCGACAGATGGTTTTTTCCGCATGCTCGTTCCAATATATGATGCAATCATTGATGCATGCGTGATATCTAATGTGTGGCAGATCAAGAGGGCACATGATTTTCGTTGCCTCCTCGACACTAGTAGGACACAGGCTTCCCGTGAGAAGAACTTTCTTTAGATACTTCAGAAGCTCATCTAGGCTTGCATCCGTCCATTTGTTTTTTGCCTTCGTCTTTAGAAGTTCTAGCGTGAAACTCAAGCGGGTCACCTCGGGATCGCAACCATCATACAAAGGAGTCATCGAGTCTACCTCCACTTGTGCCAGCTGGCTTCCTCTCTAGAAGCAGCTCTGTCGCTAGACATCTTCTTGCGAAGCAGGCCTCGAACATGTGGGTCCCGAATGGCTGAACTTAGCAGCGACGAAGACGGTGGCATGTCCACGTCTTCTCCACCTTGTACTGCCTCTTCGCCATCGCCATTTTTGAGGCTGTCTTCTTCTTCGGGCCCATAATCGGTCATCTCTTCGTCTGGCCCCATGTCGTTATTTCCTACCCCATCGACGTCCTCATCATCATCATCTTCACTTATCCATCAGTATGGCCATCCATGAAACCGTGCATGAGCAGGTGCGCCTTAAATTTACCAACCTTAAAGGAGTCGAGCCTGACTCCTCCTTTGCATTTTCGACACGGACATACAACTTCCTTCAGTCTTTTTTCATACATGTCGTCCACTGCGGATTGCCAGTATCTTTCCACCATCCTTCCATTGACCTTCATGATCACCTATGTGGAGCAAAATATTATAACCACGTATGCATGCATGGATCAAATTCATACAAAAATTTGGCATGACCTTCCCTAAACATAGGACATATCGAGTTTGCCCGAGTTCACCGAAACGGAATTGAATCAACATTTTGGTAAAACATAGGCAACTCATATCACCCACATTTCAACAAATACACAATATAGGCAACTCACATGCCACACACAATTCAGTATATTCTCATATCGCGCATATATAGTTAAGGTCCTATCGCACACACACTTTTTTTTGCTCACCTATGTGTCGAGAGGGATATCGAGCACCTTCTTAATTAGCTAGTAGCTCTAGATAGTGAGGTACCTACATATAGCTCTAACTACCTAGGGAGAGAGAGAGGGAGGAGGGAGGGCATTAATGGAGGGGGTGGTGGAGGGGCAAAGAAGAGGGGGAGGAGGGGCAAAGAAGAGGGGGTGGAGCGGCAAAGAAAGAAAAAGGGAGGAGGGAGTGCATTAATGAGGGGGTGGTGGAGGGGCAAACAAGAGGGGGAAGAGGGAAAGGAACAGGCAAGTGCAAGAGGAGGGGGGAAAGGTGGTTGGTATTTTGGCTGGCGACCATAGCAGTAGCGTTGGCTACCAATGCGCGCTACAGCTATGATCGCCAGCCAAAATATCTACTGCTAAGTTCTGCTAGCTATAGCGTCGGTAGGAAAAACATGCTACCGGTAAACTTGTACACATAGAAGAAATAACAGTAGCGCGTTTCTGAGAACAGGCGCTATAGATCTTGATTTAACAGTAGCACTGGGTAGACGACCGACGCTGCTAATATTTATTAATCTGGTGGTGTGGTGTGGCACACTTACCAGTCGCGTGCCCAAAAGAAACCAGCGCTGCTGCTAATCTATACCAGTAGCGCTGTTTGTACCCAGTGCTACTGGTAATTACCAGTAGCGTGGGGGCCCAAACAAACGCTACTGGTAAACTTCTATGTATAAGCATTTTCCTAGTAGTGCTCATGTGCAGCTACCTCAGCCTCCTCCTCCGACTCGGCTGCGATGGACTTTACCCATCCTCGTCTGTCGCCCCCTTGGTCGTCATTCCATCGCCTACCGGCATGACGACCCGGGCTCGCGCCAGTATCCACCGGGCTAGCACTCCTTACACCTCACATGAGTATGTGTGTACCACATCGGCGCCGATGTCTTCACCATCGCCCATCCCCTCCTCCTCTCGCGCAGCCCTCCGTGATCCACATTGGCTCGCTGCGATGCGTGAGTAGTTTTATGCGTTGCAGCGCAACCGCACGTGGGATCTTGTTCCACAGCCTCCCCATGCTAACGTCATTAGTGGTAAGTGGGTGTTGCGCCACAAGACCCGTCCTAACGATTCTCCCGAGTGCTACAAGGCTCGCTAGGTGATTCGTAGGTTTCGACAATGCGTGGGGATAGACACCACCGACACCTTCGCTCCAGTTGTCAAATCGGGTACGATCCGCACAGTCCTCCAGTTGGTAGTCTCCCGTGCCAGGCCCATGCATCAGTTGAATGTCTATAACGTCTTCCTGCACGGCCATCTCACTGAGCAGGTGTTCTCTGAGCAGCTGATACGTCCATTTTGCATCATTTTTTGGAGTAATTCTAATGCCTTTTCTCTCATAATATGCAAGGTTCACACAAAGAGGGAGAATGCCGGCAGCTGGTGTTCTAGACCTGAAAAAGCTACGTCAGGCCACCTATTCGGCACATCTCCAAATAAGCTGAAACTTCATGGGGATTTTTTACGGAATATATAAGAATTATTGGAGCAAATAACTACCAGAGGGGGCCCACCAGGTGGGCACAACCCACCTGGGCGCGCCAGGGAGCCCAAGCACGCCCTGGTGGGTTGTGCCCTCCTCGGCCCACCTCCGGGGCCCCTCTTATGGTATATAAGTCATTTTGACCTAGAAAAAATAAGGGGAGGGCTTTCGAGATGAAGCTCCACCGTCTCGAGGAGGAACTTGGGCACGAGCACTTTTGCCCTCCGGCGGAGTGATTCGGGTTGGAGGGGTTGGAGTCGGACGACGTAACGGAAGACATGTTGCGGGAGGGTGGTGCGGCTAGGGTTTGGGTTGGGCAGTGGCGGCGGCAAGGAGGTGTGCGGCGATGGCTGTGGTGGTGGAGATCGCAGCGGCAGCAGGGGGTGGCAGCGGCGGCGAGTGTTGGAGGGTGGTGGCGGCGCTGAGGGGAGAGGAGGCGGCGGCTGCTGGTGAGGTGCGGCAGCGGCGGCATGGGAGAAGGTAGCAGCGGCGGAGGGGTAGCGCGGGGGCGGGGAGGGAAAGCGGCGACGACGGCGGCGAGACATGGAGGGCGCGGCGGCGGCGGCGTGAGGGGGCACGGCGCCGGCGGAGGGAGCGGAAGCTAGGGTTAGAACCCGGAAACTGATACCATGTATGATAATGGAATTGCACAATGTATTGATCAGGTGCAATCGCACATATATATGATGTACAACGGTGGACCATAACCTCAACTATACAGGGAAACTAGGAGGTGTGCCCAATACATAATATGCACAACACATATACTCAATAGGTGCTAAGGGGAACACATCGGGTGAGCGGAAAAAAAGATTATTGCGGAGGCTGTTGTTCAAGACCTTTTCTTGCCTCACCGATTAAGAGCGGAGGGTCAGCTATCAGGCTGGGAGGTTGGTGGCCGAGCAGCAGTAGCTGGGAGCGGCGGTCTTCTTCCACTTCTTTCTGCAGTGAACTTGGTGCCTCGGAGAGGACGAATTCGGGGTCGTCTTTGGTTGTGAGGTTGATCCTCTGCTTTCTATGTCCTTCTATTCCTGCTAGTGCCATTACCTACTCAACTCCGGCCAATGGCGATGTTCGCCTGTCAGCCGACCAAGTGTCCACACTCCCCTTAGTTAGCCCTCACAATCGTCGCTGCCTGCCTGCACGCAACACCACCCATGTTCGTGCCCTTGCAGCCCCGTGCGGGCCAGAAGGGTCGGTGAGAGGGGAGGCTGCCTCGGGCCCCCGACTCCATTGGGGCCTAGCATAGCTCGGTAGTAACATACTGCCATACTAGCCATTTCTTCCTGGCCGGGGTGAGCTCTCTGGTAGTCTGGTAGCAAGTTTCGGAGGAGGAAGATGGCTCCCATGGGATCCGGAGAGAAATAAGTGCAGTTGATTTTGAGAAATACTCCCTAATTAGGCCTATCCTTTCAGTAAATCAGGGAGATCTTGCAATGAAGAAGAGATTGGAAGGTCGAGGGAGAGATTGGGTCAAGTTCTTTCCGTAGGAGGGGAGGAGACGTGGGAGAGAGAGAGGTGGGACCAGAAAACATGGCTGGTTGGGATTATGGCCCTAGAATACTCTTCTATGCAATTTTGTCTTGATTAATTGATGAATTTGTCAGATGAATCAATGGTTTTATTAGCTTTCTTGTAGGTTCAGTTACTAACCATTCTTTGAAAATTGTTATTGTCATTGATGGATCACACATTCAATGTATTGATAGGTTCCTTAAGACCAACTTTCAGCATTGAGAATGAATTGTTGGATGACATTAATACTAAGACCAACATCACCGACATTTGTATTTAGGAATGTTAAAAGAAAAAATTATAGTAATACCTATCAATTACTTTATCCACATAGTGCATATTCAAATTGCATTAGGTTTATTATTTTGACATTTACAATAAGGGCCCCCAAGTTTTAGGTTGGCCCCGGGCGACTGACATCTCAGGACCGGCCCTGCGGCTCTCGTCTGTTGCTTAGAATGGCTTGTTATTGGTGGTGTGGTCATATCCGCGGTGGTGATGTCGTGTTTGCCAGGTATAAGCTTGTGAGTATGAAATCGCCACCACTTCCAACTCAAAGGGTTTGGGTATGGGTGATTTCCTTTCTCAGAGCTCTGGCCCCTAGTGGAAGGCAGCCAGTGTCTAACAATCCTGCAATTAGCAACGAGGACATGGGGAATTATTAGATTTGAGGGGACTTCAAGGTGGAATGTATAAAGCTGGTCAGGTTAGCAATTTTGGCTTGATTCTCAGTTCAAGTATATATTTATTTAGAATGAAGGAATTATAAGTTGTTAGTATGCTTTAACATTTTATCTTACTTTTTTAGCACACAGCTATATAAGTGTCAATGTATGATAGAAGAAGATTGTTTTTTTTTCAATTACTTCGGATGATTAGTATGGTTTTTTTTCTTGTAGCACTATTTTGTGTTGTTTCGTGTGTTGATGCTTCAACACTTCTGGTTCGCTCTTCGTTGGAAGAGAAAAATGACCCAATTTTTTTCCATTTCAGTACTATATAGAAAAAGACATGTTTGCATAGCAAGACCAAGCCAACATTGGTATTTTCATTAAAAAACTACTGTAAAATCGTCAAATTACAAATAGCATGCTCCTTCAGTAGAAGCTAAAAGTATTTTGTGTAATCCTCTAGATTGGGTTCCACTAGTAGAAAACAGGGCTTTGGTTGAGGCCAGGATAAGGGCATTAATCCTGGTTCATTCACGAACCAGGACCAAAGGGTGCATCAGTCCCGGTTCATGAGGCCAGGGCGCCGGCCGGGCCTCGGGGGCCATTGGTCCCAGTTCGTCTGATCCCTTTGGTCCCGGTTCCAGACACGAACCGGGACCAATGGGCCTCGCTACTGGCCCAGCACCTTTAGTCCCGGTTGGTGGCTGGAACCGGGACCAAAGGTTATCCTTTAGTCTCGGTTCTAGCCACCAATCGGGACTAAACAGAAGCCTATATATACCCCCGCCCCTGCCTGCGAACAGAGCCACTGCTCTGTTTTCTTGGTCGACCGTTGGAGAGGTGTGTGTTGCTCTAGCTCACCTCCTATGCACATGAGGTGTTCGATGAAATGCCCGAGCCACACTTAAACTTTCTCCTCTCCAAGCTCCTTGTCCAAGCTCCATTTTCCTCAAAATTTGTCTAGGTTTGGCGGTCCATCCTGTCCCGTCCCCGTCCTCACTGCCGTCGATCGCCCGCACCGATCTCGTCGCCGGCACCACCGTGGTGAGCCTCTTGTTCTTATCTTCTTTCTAAAAGAAAAAAAATTCTTACTTGTATGATTTAGATAGATACTTGTATAATTTTCTTATTTTTATTATTGTTTGTTATTATATAGTGCGATGGTTTTGGTATCCGCCCCCGTCAGCCCTCGTCCGGTCTATGATTCAGATGTGGTATATATTATCTTTTATAACTATTTGTTTCATTTAGTGTTTATGACAATTATGCCGACCAACGTGACATAGATGTTTTTATCTAGGAGGTATGTGAACCGGAAATTCCAACCGACCCTATTGCGAGAGGTTAAATATAGTTGAAAAAGAAAACAATTAGTTGAAGAAAAAATTGAAAAGAATTGAGGAGGAGAAGATGAAATTGGAGTTGCATGTTGCGGATGTCGTCGATGATCACAAGATCAAGATGGATGCAATGCGCTTGAAGATTAGAAAGATTAGAAAATATGCCATTCATACTGAGGCTTGGTATCATTATGTCATTGGATCAATTGTTACCTTAGTTGCGATTATGATCGCATTTGTTGTTCCATTGAAATGTTTTACATAGTTTCAATGTATGGTTAAATTAGATGCTCTAGAGACCTATATGTTGTTCAGTAATAACATTTGATCACTACTGTACGTTGGTTTTAATGTGATGATGAACTTCTATTAATTTGGTCACTTCTCTATTCATGATGTTCTCTATTGGTTTTTGACACACTTAATTATATATAATGCACGCAGATGAACCGGCAATGGATGTACGGTGACAGACGCACCTCCGAGTACATTAAGGGCGTGCATAATTTTCTCGAAGTTGCTGAGGCAAACAAGAAGAATTGTTTTATGTGTTGTCCATGCCCTATTTGTTGGAGTACGATGTGTTACTCTGACTCGAAAACCCTTCACATCCACATGCTTGAAGTGGCTGAGGCAAACAAGCAGTATGAAGGTCCTGCCATCTACGCTCTTACCAAAGAAGAGAATGAAATCTTCTTTGAATGTTTCCTCAGTATGAAGGTTCCGTCTGGCTTCTCATCGAATATAAAGGGAATAATAAGTATGGCAGAGAAAAAGTTCCAGAACCTAAAGTCTCATGACTGCCACGTGATTATGACACAACTACTTCCGGTTGCATTGAGGGGGCTTCTACCGGAAAACGTTCGATTAGCCATTGTGAAGCTATGTGCATTTCTCAATGCAATCTCTCAGAAGGTAATCGATCCAGAAATCCTACCAAGGTTAAGGAGTGATTTGGTGCAATGTCTTGTCAGTTTCGAACTGGTGTTCCCACCATCCTTCTTCAATATCATGACGCACGTCCTAGTTCATCTAGTCAACGAGATTGCCATTCTGGGCCCTGTATTTCTACACAATATGTTCCCCTTTAAGAGGTTCATGGGAGTCATAAAGAAATATGTGCATAACCGTGCTAGGCCAAAAGGAAGCATCTCCACGGACCATCAAACAGAGGAGGTCATTGGGTTTTGTGTTGACTTCATTCCTGGCCTTAAGAAGATTGGTCTCCCGCAATCGCAGTATGAGGGGAGACTGACTGGAAAAGGCATGCTAGGAGCAGACTCAATAATATGTAGGGACGGGCATTCTTGGTCTCAAGCACACTACACAGTTCTATAGAATTCTACCTTGGTGACGCCGTATGTCAATGAACACAAGAATATTCTGCGCTCCAAACACCCGGAGCAGTGTGACGACTGGATTACATGTGAACACATCAGGACTTTCGGCAGTTGGTTGCAAACACATCTCATGGGTGACAACACTGTTGCAGATGAGCTATACTCGTTGGCCAGGGGACCATCTTCGACTGTATTGACTTACAAAGGGTACGAGATAAATGGGAATACATTTTACACGATCGCCCAAGATCAAAAGAGCACCAACCAAAACAGTGGTGTCCGCTTTGATGCAGCAACCAAGAGGGGAAAGGACACATATTATGGTTACATAGTGGACATATGGGAAATTGACTATGGACATGATCTTAAGGTCCCTTTGTTTCGGTGCAAATGGGTCAATCTGTCAAGAGGCGGGGTACAGGTAGACCCACAGTACGGAATGACAACAGTTGATCCCAACAATCTTGGGTACACAGACGAACCATTCGTCCTAGCCAATGATGTGGCGTAGGTTTTCTATGTGAAGGACATGTCTACCAAACTGAGAAAAAGAAAAGATAAGGAAGCGAATACATCATACGATATGCCAAAGCACCACATAGTACTTTTAGGGAAAAGAGACATCGTGGGAGTGGAGGGCAAGACAGACATGTCTGAAGATTACGAAAAGTTTCATGAAATTCCTCCCTTCAAAGTCAAGGCTGACCCAAGCACCCTGTTAAACGGTGAAGATTATCCATGGTTATGGCGCAATAAGCAAGGGACACACGCGAAGAAAAAGTGAAGACTTTCTCTCCACAACTATTCTGATGATGCCTTTGATCTAGAATATCACTGCAGTTACATGTCAAGAAATGAAATGCCTTTTGTAACAGATGAGTTTTCGTCCGAAACCCTGATACTTCGAAAGAGATTGTCCATTTTGTACACGAAGTGCATCCAGATTTTGTCGTAACCCTCTCAACTTTTTAGAACATGCTATGTGGGTGAAATGATCATACCATGCCAACTTTCAACCTTTTCAGAGTTCACTTGTAGTGCTTTTCAATTTCAGGGTCATTTAGCTCAAAAAATAAGTAAATGCATGAAAAATACCAAATGAAGTCAGAAAGGGTTGAAAATTGATGATGTGGCTTTGAATGGTGCATTTTGAGCACACAAAAATTCTGGAGTTCAAATAAGTTCAAGAAAATGAAATCCCTTTGTAACAGATGAGTTTTCGTCCGAAACCCTGATACTTCGAAAGAGATTGTCCATTTTGTACATGAAGTGCATCCAATTTTTGCCGTAACCCTCTCAACTTTTTAGAACATGCTATCTAGGTGAAATTATGATATTATGCAAACTTTCAACCTTTTCAGAGTTCATTTGTAGTGCTTTTCAATTTCAGGGTCATTTAGCTCAAAAAAAATCAGTAAATGCATGAAAAATACCAAATGAAGTCGGAAAGGGTTGAAAATTGATGATGTGGCTTCGAATGGTGCATTTTGAACACACAAAAAGTTTGGAGTTCAAATAGTTTCAAGAAAATGAAATCCCTTTGTAACAGATGAGTTTTCGTCCGAAACCCAATACTTCGAAAGAGATTGTCATTTTGTACACGAAGTGCATCCAGTTTTTGCCATAACCCTCTCAACTTTTTAGAACTGCTATGTGGGTGAAATGATGATACCATGCCAACTTTCAACCTTTCAGAGTTCATTGTAGTGCTTTCAATTTTGGATCATTTAGCTCAAAAAATAGTAAATGCATGAAAATAGCAAATGAGTCAGAAAGGGTTGAAAATGATGATGTTGCTTTGAATGGTGCATTTTGAACACCAAAAAAGTCTGGAGTTCAAATAATTCAAGAAAATGAAATCCCTTTGTAACAGATGAGTTTTCGTCCGAAACCTGATACTCTTCGAAAGAGATTGTCCATTTCACACGAAGTGCATCCAGTTTTTACCGTAACCCTCTCAACTTTTTAGAACATGCTATGTGGGTGAAATGATGATACCATGCCAACTTTCTACCTTTTCAGAGTTCATTTGTTGTGCTTTTCAATTTCAGGGTCATTTAGTTCAAAAAAATAAGTAAATGCATGAAAAAGACCAAATGAAGTCAGAAATGGTTGAAAATTGATGATGTGGCTTTGAATGGTGCATTTTGAACACACAAAAAGTCTGGAGTTCAAATAATTTAAAGAAAATGAAATCCCTTTGTAACAGATAAGTTTTCGTCCGAAACCCTGATACTTCGAAAGAGATTGTCCATTTTGTATAGGAAGTGCATCCAGTTTTTGCCGTAACCCTCTCAACTTTTTAGCGCATGCTATGTGGGTGAAATGATGATACCATGCCAACTTTCAACCTTTTCAGAGTTCATTTGTAGTGCTTTTCAATTTCAGGGTCATTTAGCTCAAAAAATGAACTAATAGCAAAAAGAATGAACTAGAAAACTTTTATAAAACTCTAATAGCAAAAAGAATGAACTAAAAATAATCAATTAAAATATTCTGTTATGATCAACTAAAACAAAACTATAATATTCTTTAATAGCAAAAAGAATCAACTAAAAAGCTTTTATAAAACTCTAATAGCAAAAGGAATCAACTAAAAAGAATCAATAAAAAATAAAATTTATGCAACAGAAATAATATAAAATTTATGCAACTAAAAAGAATTAATTTTTTTTTGTTATGATCAACTAAAACAAAACTATAATATTCTTCAACAGCAAAAAGAATCAACTAAAAACCTTTATACAACCTCTAGTATTTTTGAAACAAATTATATAAAATTTATACACATGAATTATCAAAGTATTTTTTTCCAAACATTAATAGCGAAAAGAATTTCATAAAGAATTTTTGTTAGAAACTTTAATAGGAAACTAAATAACAAAATTGTTTTGAATAAAACACACATTTAAAATAACCTAAAAATACCAAATTGAATATAATGTAAAATACGAAGAAAATATTAAATAGCAGGAAAAAGAATCACTCCGAAATCTATTTTTAAAGTAAAGTTATTCACAAACTAGTGATTCACAAAAATTTCAAAGAATTCAAATTTAAACTATTTAAATTTGAAAACTAATGGCACTAACACAAAGTTTATAATTTTTGTGACCTAAAGCAAAAAGAATCACTCAAAAACTCTAGGTATTTAGCTGTAAGTAGAAACAAAAGAAAATAAATAAAGCAAAAAACAAAACAAAAATACTGGAAAAAAATTAAAAAATGCCACCTACTGGGCCACCACAGCCTGCATACGACTAGAAACCCAACCGCTAGTTGGGCCAGGACGTAGGCCCGCAGCAGGCCCAATAGGCCCACAGGCAGAGTGAGTGCGTTTAGGCCCGTAGGCCTGCATTAGAGAGGAGCTCGAGAGGGCAGCAGCAGCGGCTCTTATAAACCACTCCGAGGCCCTCTCAACTAGCGAGGTGGGACTAAACTTTTGGCCGCGGCAGCACCCCCCTTTCGTCCCGGCTAGTGGCACCAACCGGGACCAATTCCCACCTATGGTCCCGGTTGGTGTCACCAACCGGGACTAAAGGCTTTGCTATATAAGCCAACACTTAGCGTTTTCCAGTCTCAGCTCTTCTTCTCCCCGCGCCGAACATCACGACGCCGCCAGGCTGCCGGACATCCTCGCGCGCCCTCCTCCCCATCGCGTGCATTATTAGGAACGATCCAATCTTTCTTCTTTTAAGCCTCTGGATTCAAGCAAATCTATACATAGTAGCTAGACAGTCGAGCCCGCCAAAAAAAGTTGAAGGATGGGTCGTAAAGACAACATCGACGGCCATCAAAACCTAGTGGCGAACCGCCACGAACCTCAAGAAGAATGCGAACAAGTCATTCGTCAAATGCGGAGTTATTGCAGGGACCCAAAATCCGCATCTACCTCAAGAATGAAAAAAGCCAGCAAAGGGAAGATCATAGATGTACTTTTGTCGATCAAAGAGCAAATGATCTGCTTTTGGGAATCTCTCATGTCACATGTCACCCTACCAAGCTCATTGGACAGATGCAGAGTTTGGGAATGAAGTCAAAGAAACTCATGCTCTTAGAAGATGGCGATAGCATTCAACAAACACAAGGAAAATATATGCGCGCGCGTATGCAATGCAAGAAAGAAAGACCTCCAGATCAAGGGAACACTGGAGAAAGAAAGAAGATCACTGGGACAGCGTTTCGTGAATTCAAGGAACGGAAGTAGCTCAGGAACCGGTCAAGAAAAAAAAACAAGATTAATGCCGCGAAAAAAGCCAAAGTGGCACCGAAGCCGGGGCCAAGTGGCCTACGAGGTGGCCTCGGCTAAGTGGGATCTCGATGAGCAAGAGATATGGAGCAGGGGTCACCCAGTTACATTGAGATGGCCCCCAGGTGCAGGAACTTGGTTCTAGGCGCATGGGGGGAAGTTGGACCAACAGACAGCGCAAGGTTTTGAACAGTGGCAAGTCTTAAGGGCCACGACAGTGTTACTTGTTGCATAGAAGAAGCTGAACGGGGGTTGGTTCATTTGCCCAACAGAGAGAAGATGAGCTATGCGCGCCCCTAAAGAATCCTGAACACCAGAAGAAAAACACGAGGCAAAGGCGTTGTTTCATGGTTTGAGGGGTTGAGACTAGACGCCGACCTATAGAGCCAGTGCGAGAAGAAAGAGAGGAAGGGAACGAGAGGAAGCTGGAGGAGAGAAGGAGGACAGTAGGAAGCAGACCATTGTGCCAATGTAGATCAAAGAGCAAGTGGAGCTCTACATGAGCACTCGTTCAAGCGGCGCAGCAGCAGCAGCATTATCGATTACTTAGTAGGAAAGGGGTCTCAGCAGCGGATCAGCTAGCGGATCCAGCATTGGATAGCTACCGTCCCATCCATTGCCGAGAAGCAGCATGGTGTTCTGCGCCCCGGGCGATATGCACCTGGATAGATACCCTCGTGGATGATATCATAGCACGACAACTTGTGAGATGCACATAAAAGTGAAGAACATACCTTATAAAAGGTGGCAGACGGCTAGCTTATACAAATCCTCCCTGAAGCAACATCCATGCAAGACACGATTCCAGCGGCTATGCTCGTGTCAGGGTTGATGACGGTGATGACCTGGATATTCGGGGCTAGAGCTTGACATTCCTGGAGGTGGATGAGGAGACCACACTGGGATGAGCCCATACATTCATATTCAATTCTATGAAGAAACGGATTGCATCGTCATTCCAAGGCTTCCGGACTTGCCTTCCAACAAGTCCACTGCATCTAGTCGACTCCTCCTTCTCAAGTCGGGCGCTGCGCAGTCGACTCCGTGCCTCCAAGTCTGGTGTCGGTCAGATGGACTCCTCTCCTCCAGTCCGAAACCCGCGCAGCCGACTCCTCACTCCTCCAAGTCGGCCAACCGCGTCAGCGACTCCCCTCCTCCAAAGGCAGGCACGCGTCAGCCGATCCTCCTCCAAGTCAGGCACCACTCAGACGGCTCGCAGCCTCAGCAACAGCAGCAAGAGAGGCGCCGCAGCTACGGCGGACAAGTGGTACAACAGGAGCAAGAAATACAAATTTGGTTCCAAGCATCAAGCCTCTCCGAGGTTAGCCTACCATTGACTGAAGAGGAAAACAAAGCGAAGTGAAGGCCCAAGTGCAAGGCCATTTGGACCAAAACGCGCCCCCGCCGCCAAAGGAGGATAATACTGAGCAAGGTCATGCAGCATATTGATAGGCTCAACTAGGGGATTAAGCAGAGGACTTAGAATCTGTGACGCGCTCTATCAAGAAGTCCATTCAAGCACAACAAGAAAGGGAGTCGAGGCTCGAGCCAAGCAGTGCAACAAAAAAAGCGGGGAAATGGGAATTCCCGGCTGATGAGACACAGGCAGTGCAATCGAGACCCCCCGCTCATTATATAAAAACATGGGAGTACCGCGATCAGCTGGTATAAACCTACGATCATAAAAGCAGGCTTTGTGAAGAGGCTAGGTAATCACTGTTGAACAACTCCTAGACGAGGAAAGCCACAGGTTTATAGAGGAGGAACTAGCATGGAAATATGTCCAGGCGACCAACCTATGGCAAGCCTGAGAAGATCCCGTGGTATAAAGAGAATGTTGCAATTGCATCAATGGTACATGAGAGAAGTAAAAGACTACCGAATCGAGGAGTCCCTCATGTGTGTGAAGTCAAGTGAAGTCATTACTATCCATGCAAAGATCTGGAGGTTGAGTTTAAGAAATGTTTCAGTTATCAATCAACGACGAACACCAAAAATCTATCGTTAGTGTGTATTGTCTATAAGAGTTTATTTCTGTTGTAATTTAAGTCTCTAGCTAGCCTGTAGTGTCTTGTTCATACCTGTTAATTATCCTCATATATCTTTTCGTTGGGTACATGCAGAATGAAGAGTATATGAAATGAAAAGAGCGGGATGCTATGGTATGGTTCATTGACCACAATACCATTAACAAGAGACATGGTCACGTGAATATGATCGACCACACACAGAGAGAAGATTGCTAGGAGTACTTGAAAGCAACTAAATACCCAACCAAAAATACTACTTCCTTACAACTTCGGGAGTGACACTGTCTTGGAACTAACAAATTAGGTTTGTGCTTATCAGATGTTTGAATCAAGTGTAGTTGATGAGTATGCACAGGCCCCGTAATTAGGCAAACGTGGAGGCATGCAGTTTTCACGGATTCCTGCTAATCATTTGAAGTTGACCGAGGACAAGTCAAAGACTGGGCCTATTTAAAGACATACCTTCAGCACAGCTCCGGCGCCTTTTTCTTCGTTCTTTCCGGCGAGGGGCACTCTTCCCATTCTATCAATTAACTCATATAGTTCGTGCCACGCTACTACGCTACGTGCAGGACCTCGCATGCTCAGCTACCATTGAATAGATCTCCATGCTTATCTCTTGGGTCATCCTTCTCGAGCCATCTTCGATGCCCCAGTACACTATTTGAAGACACGCCATCTTTTGATAGATGCCCAGAGAAGTTGTACTCATCCATGCACCTGGGCATCGCAAATAACGTGGCACACGGCCCGGAGGAGATAGCAGTAACCGAGATAGTCTGCACCGTCGTGATCAGACGGCTAGTGTAGAAATATTACTCCTTTCCTGCGTCCCATTGTCTTGGCGGCGTTGTACCATGGTCTGTAGCTCCTCTTTCAGAAAACACCGAGATAAAGATTTATATTCATTCTCGGTTGTCTCGGGCCCTTGAATAGCATAGCCATGGTGTATGTATTTTTCCTTCATGACTCCAGGGAGGGAGGTTGCTAAAATCCATACAAAACACGGGCAGTGCTTGAGTTAGTGTTGCTGGTGCCAAAACGGATCATGCCCACTACTAGCACCAAGCATGATGTTCCTTGACAGATTTGAGAAAAATCAAATTCAGCGTTTAATGCTCTCCACTGGCCTAGCATCTGCGAGGTTGTCTCAACTCGGATCATCTCCGGTCATCTGGCTTCACCCTCTCCGATGTGCAGCGCATTTAAGCTTGCTTCCTTAGGATCTCGAAATACCGCTTGCAGGACACAGAGTGATCGGGAAGTACCATTACAACTTTCATAGCTTTTGCGTTTCTGGCCTTCTTATACATGATAAGCATTGCTACTTTCGACAGATGTTTTTTCCGATGCTCGTTACTCAAATAGATGCAATCATTGATGCAGCCGTGATATCTAATGTGTGGCAGAGTCAAGAGGGCACATGGATTTCGTGGTGCTCCCTCGACACTAGTAGGACCAGCTTCGTGAGAAGAACTTTCTTTAGATACTTCAGAAGCTCATCTAAGGCTTCGCATCCGTCCAGTTGTTTTTGCCTTCAGTCTTTAGAAGTTCTAGCTGTGAAACTCAGCGGGTCACCTCGGGATCGCAAACCATCATTACAAAGGCACAGTCATGAGTCTACCTCCACTGTTGGCCAGCTGGGCTACCCTCTCTAGAAGCAGGTCGCTCTTTGTCGCTAGACATATCTTTTGTTGCAAGAAGCAGGCCGTAGACATGTGGGATCCCGAATGGCTGAACTAGCAGCGACGAAGAGGTGGCATGTCCCGTTCTTCTCCACCTTGTTACTGCCTCTGTCGCCATCGCACATTTGAGGCTATGTCTTCTTCTTCGGGCCCATAATCGGTCATCTCTTCGTCGGGCCCCATGTCGTTTATTCCTACCCCACTCGACGTCCTCATCATCATCATCTTCACCTTATCATTCAGTATGGCATCATGAACCGGGCATGAGCAGGTGCGGGCTAATTTACCAACCTAAAGGAGTCGACGCCTGACTCCTCCTTTGCATTTTCGACACGGACTACAAACTTCCTCAGTCTTTTTTCATTACATGTCGTCCACTGCGATTGCCCAGATCTTTCCCACCATCCTTCCATTGACCTCATGATCAACCTGTTTTTTTTTTTTTCTGGAGCAAAATATAAACAACGTATGCATGCATGGATTCAAATCATACAACATTTGGCATGACCTTCCCTAAACATAGGACATATCGATTGCCCGAGTGCACCGAAACGGAATTGAATCAACATTTTGGTAAAACATAGGCAACTTCATATCACAACATTTCAACAAATACCATAATATAGGCCAACTCACATTGCACACACACAATCAGTATATTCTCATATCGCCGTCCAATATAGTTAAGGTCCTATCGCCACACACACTTGTTTTTCCACCTATGTGTCGAGAGGGATATCGAGCACCTTCTTAATTAGCTAGTAAGCTTAGATAGTGAGGGGGGTACCTACATATAGCTATAACTACCTAGGGAGAAGAGAGAGGAGAGGAGAGGAGTGGAGGGCATTAATGAAGGGGGTCGGTGTGAGGGGCAAAGAAGAGGGGAGGAGGGGCAAAGAAAGGAAGAGGGGGTGGAGCGGCAAAGAAGAAAACAGGGGGAGGGAGTGCATTAATGAGGGGGTGGTGGAGGGGCAAACCAAGAGGGTGGAAGAGGGGAAAGGAACATGCAAGTGCAAGAGGAGGGGGGGGAAAGGTGGTGGTTATTTTGGCTTGGGCGACCATAGCAGTAGCGTTGGCTACAATGCGCGCTACAGCTATTGATCGCCAGCCACAAAATATCCTATGTACTAAGTTCTGCTAGCTATAGCGTCGGTAGGAAAAAATGCAACCGGTAAACTGTCCACATAGAAGAAAAATAACAGTAGCGCGTTTCATGAGAACAGGCGCTAAGATCGATTTACGTAGACACTGGGTGGAAGACGACCGACGCTGCTAATATTTACTGACTGGCTTGGTGGTGTGGCCACACTTACCAGTGCGTGCCCCAACAGAAAACCAGCTGCTGTGTAACTAACCAGTAGCGCGTTGGTACCAGTGCTACTGGGTAATTACCAGTTAGGTGGGGGGGCCCAAGACAAACGCTACTGCGTAAAACTCGAGTATAAGCATTTTTCCCTAGGTAGTCTCATGTGCCAGCTACCTCAGCCTGCTCATCCGACTCGGCTGCGATGGACTTACCCATCCTCGTGCTGTCGCCCCTTGGTCGGTTCATTACCATAGACTCATAATAGACATGACGACCACGGCTCGCGCCCAGTAAATCCACCGCTAGCACATCTACAACCTCACATGAGTATGTTGTGTACCACCATGGGGCCGATGTCTTCACCACGCCCATCCCTCTCTCTCGCGCGCAGCCCTCCGTGATCAAGTGGCGATGCCGAGTGCGTGAGTAGTTATTGGCGTTGCAGCGCAACCGCACGTGGGTCTTGTCACAGCCTACCCATGCTGAACGTCATTAGTGGGAAGGGGTGGTTGCGCCACAAGCCCGTCCTAACGATTCTCCCGAGTGCTACAAGGCTCGCTAGGTGATTCGTAGTTCGACAATGCGTGGGGATAGACACCACCGACACCATTCGCTCCAGTGTCAATCGGGTACGATCCGGCCAGTCCTCCAGTTGGTAGTCCGTCCCGTGCCGGCCCAGCATCAGTTGAATGTCTATAACGTCTCCGCACGGCCATATCACTGAGCAGTGTTCTTCGAGCAGCTGATAGTCCATTTGACTATTTTTGGAGTTAGTAATTCAATGCCTTTTCTCCTCATAATATGCAAGGTTCACCACAAAGAGCCGGAGAATGCGGACAGATGGGTTTAACTGAAAAAGCTGACTGTCAGGCCCACTATTCGCAATCTCTACGATAATAGCTGAAATCATGGGGATTTTACGGAATATATAAGAATTAATGAAGCAAATAACTACCAGAGGGGGCCAACCAGGTGGGCACAACCACCTGGGCCGCGCCAGGGAGGCCCAAGCACGCCCTGGTGGGTTGGTGCCCCCTCGGCCCACCTCCGGGGCCCCTCTTATGGTATATAAGCAGTTTTGAACCTAAGAAAAAATAAGGGGAGGGCTTTCGAGGATGAAGCTCCACCGTCTCGAGGAGGAAGAATTGGGCACAGAAGACTTTGCCATCCGCGGAGTGATAGTCGGTTGGAGGGGTTTGGAGTCGGAACGGACTCGTAACGGAGACATGTTGCAGGAGGGGGAGGGTGGTGCGCGAGCTAGGGTTTGGGTTGGCAAGTGGCGGCGGCAAGGAGGTGGCGGCGATCGGATGTGGGTGGTGGAGAGCGGGACGAAGCAGGAGAGGGTGGCCGGGAAGGGGCGAGTGTTGAGAGCCGGTGGTAGCGAGCGGGGAGTGAGGGAAGGAGGCGGCCTGAGGGGATTGAGGCGGCTCGGCAGACGGCGGCCAGGGGAGAAGCGGTAGCAGCGGCGAGGAGGGGTTAGAGCGGGGGCGGGGAGGAGCGAAAGCGGCGACGACGGCGGCGAGACATGGAGGGCGCGGGCGGCGGCGCGTGAGGGGAGACGGCGCCGGCGGAGGGGCAGCGGAAGCTATTGGGTTAGAACCCGGAGGGAAAACTGTACAGTATGATACAGGGAATGCACAATGTATTGATCAGGTGCAATCGACAATATATGATGTTACAAAAGGTGGACATAACCTCAACATACAGGGAACGAGGAGGTGGCCCAATACATAATGCCACAACACATATACTCAATAGGTGCTTAAGGGGAAACACACGGGGTGAGCGGAAAAAAAAGATTATTGCGGAGGTGTTTGTTCAAGGACCTTTCTTGCCTCACGTATAAGAGCGGAGGGGCAGCTATCAGGCTGGAGGTTGGTGCGCGAGCCAGCGAGTAGCTGGTGAGCGGCGGTCTTCTTCACTTCTTTAGCCAGTGAACTTGGTGCCTCAGGATGAGGAACGAATTCGGGGTCGTCTTTGGTGTGAGGTTGATCCTTGCTTTATTGTCTACTAGTTTCCTGCTAGTGACCATTACCTACTCAACTCCGGCCAATGGCGTGTTCGTTGCCTGTCAAAGCCCGACCAAGTGTCCACACTCCCTTAGTAGCTCCACAATGTCTGCCTGCTGCACGCAAAACCACCCAGATCGTGCCGTGCAGACCCCGTGCGGGCCAAGAAGGGTCGGTAGAGAGGGGAGGGGCCTCGGGCCCCCGACTCCATTGGGGGCCAGCATAGCTCAGGGTTAGTAAATACTGCCATACTAGCATTCTTCATGGCCGGGGTGTGAGATCGCTCTGGTAGTCTGGTAAGCAAGTTTCGGAGGAAGGAAGATGGCTCCATGGGATCCGGAGAGAAATAAGCTGCAGTGATTTGAGAAATACTCCATAATTAGCCTATCTTTCAGTTAAATCAGGGATAATTTGCAATGAAGAAGAGATTGGAAGGTCGGGAGGAAGAGAGATTGGGTCCAAGTTGCTTGTTAGGAGGAGGAGGTGACGTGGGAGAGAGAGAGGTGGGACAGAAAGACATGGCTGGTGGGGTATTGAGCCCTAGGAAACACTCTCAGTGCATTTTGTCTATGATAATTGATTCGATTGTCAGATGAATCAATGGTTCTTATAGCTTTCTTGTAGGTTCAGTTATAACATTCTTTAAATTGTTATTGGTTCATTGAGGGATCACACATTCAGATTGTTGATAGGTTCCTTAAGACCAACTGTCAGCATTGGAATGAATTGTTGGATGACATTAATACTAAGACCAACATAACCGACATTGTATTAGGAATGTTAAAAGAAAAAAATTATAGTAATACCTATCACAATTACCTTATCCACATAGTGCATATTCAAAATGCATTAGGTTTATTATTTTGGACATTTACAATAAGGGCCCCAAGTTTTAGGTTGGCCCCGGGCGAATGACATCTCTAGGACCGGGCCATGCGGCTCTCGCTGTTGCTTAGAATGGCTTTGTTATTGGTGTCGTGGTCTCATCCGTCGGTGGGTGATGTCGTGTTTCCATGGTATAAGCTTGTGAGTATGGAAATCGCCACCAACTTCACTCAAAGTGGTTTGGGTGATGGGTGATTTCCTTTCTCAGAGCTTGGCCACTAGTGGAGCAATGCCAGGTCTAACAATCCTTGCAATTAGCAACGGGACATGGAAGGAATTATTTTAGATTTGGGGGCTGATAGGGGAATGTATAAAGCTGGTCAGGTTAGCAAATTTTGGCTTGATTCTCAGTCAAGTGTTATATTTATTAGAATGAAGGAATATAAGTTGGAGTATGCTTAACCTTTTATCTTACTTTTTTAGCACACAGCTATATAAGTGTAAAGTATGATAAGAGAAGAAGATGTTTTTTTTCTCAATTACTTCGGAGATTAGTATTGGTTTTTTTATTGTAGCACTATTTTGTGTTTGTTCGTGCTTAGATGATAGCATATGTACCCAGCTTCATTCTATCCCACTGGTTCGATCCAATCTTCGTTTCGCTCGTCTCGTTGGCAGAGAAAACTGAAGCCAATTTTTTCCATTTCAGTACTATATAGAAAAAGACATGTTTGCCTAGCGCAAGACCAAGCCAACATTGGTTTTTGCATTAAAAAACATATCGTAAAATCGTCAAATACAAATAGCATGCTCTTCAGTAGAAGCCTAAAAAGTATTTTGTAAGCTCTAGATTGGGTCTCCACTAGTAGAAAACAGGGCTTTGGTTGAGGCCAGATAAGGGATTATCCTGGTGTCATTCACGAACAGGACCAAAGGGTGCAATAGTCCCGGTTATGAGGCAGGGCGCGGCCGGGCCTCGGGGGCCATTGGTGCCCAGTTCAGTCTGGATCCCTTTGGTCCCGGTTCCAGACACGAACGGGACCAATGGGCTCGCTACTGGCCCACCCACCCCCCCCACCTTAGTCCGCCGGCGGGTTGGTGGCTGGAACCGGACCAAAGGTTATCTTAGTCTCGGGTTCTAAGCCACCAAGTCGGATAAACAGAAGCCTATATATACCCCCGCCCCGCCTGCGAAACCGAGCATGCCTTGTTTCTTGGTCGACCGTTGGTAGAGGGTGTGTTGCTCAGCTAACCTTCATATGCCACATGAGGTGTTCGATGAAAGTGCCCCGAGCCACACTTAAAACTTTCTCCTCCACACTCCCTCCCAAGATCCGTGTCCAAGCTCCCATTTCCTCAAAATTTGTCTAGGTTTGGCGGCCATCCGTGTCCCGTCCCCGTCCTCACTGCCGGCGATCGCCCGCACCGATCTCGTCGCCGGCACCACCGTGGTGAGCCTCTTGTCTTTCCTTCTTTCTAAAAGAAAAAAATCTTCTTGTATGATTTAGATTAGATTCTTGATAATTTTCTTATTTTTATTATTGTTGTTATATATGAGTACGATCGGTTTTGGTTATCGCCCGTCGCCCTCGTCCGGTCATTTGATTCAGAGGGTATATATTATTCTTTTATAAACTATGGTTTCAATTAGTGTTATGACATTAGCCGACCAAGCGTGACATAGATGTTTTTATCTAGCGAGGTAGTTGAACGGAAATTCCAACAGAACCTATGCGCAGAGTGTAAATATAGTGAAAAAGAAAAACAATTAGGTGAAGAAAAAATTGAAAAGCAGAGTGAGGGAGGAGAGAGAAATGAGTTGCATGTTGCGGATGTCGTCGAGATGCACAGCAAGATGGATGCAATGCGCTGAAGATTTAGAAAGATTAGAAAAAATAGCCATTCATATGAGGCTTGGTATCAGTATGTCATTGGATTCAATTGTGTACCCTTAGTTGCGCGTATGATCGCATTTGTTGGTCCATTGAAATGTTTTACATAGTTCAATGTAGGTATTAAATAGATGCTCTAGACGACCTTATGTTTGTCAGTAATAACATTTTGATCACATGTACGTGGTTTTAATGTGATGATGAACTTCTATTAATTGGTCAGCTTCTTCATTCATGAGTTTCTTCTATTGGTTTTTGACACACTATTATATTATATGCAGCAGATGAAAAACGGCAATGGATGTACTGTGACAGACGCACCTCCGAGTACATTAAGGGCGGCATTAATTTGATCGAAAGTTGCTGAGGCAAACAAGAGAATTGTTGTATGTGTTCCTGCCCTATTTGTTGGAGGACGGATGTTACTCTGACTCGAAAACCCTTCACATCACATGTTTGTGAAGTGGGCGTGAGGCCAAACAAGCAGATAGAAGGTCCTGCCATCTACGATCTTACATAAGAAGAGATGAAATTTCTTTGAATGTTTCCTCAGGATGAAGAGTCCGTCTGGCTTCTCCTCGAATATAAAAGGGAACAAGTAAGTATGGCAGAGAAAAAGTTCAGAACCTAAAGTCTCATGACTGCCACGTTGATTATGACACAACTAATTCGGTTGCATTGAGGGGGCTTATAACGAAAAACTTCGTATTAGCCATGTGAAGACTATGTGCATTTCTCAAGCAATCTCTCGAAGGTAACGATCCAGAAAAACCTACCAAGGTAAGGAGTGATTTGGGCAATTGTCTTGTCAGTTCGAACGGTGATTCCCACCCCATCCTTCTCAATATACAGACGCACGTCCTAGTTCATCTAGTCAACGAGATTGTCCATCTGGGCCCTGTATGTTCTACACAATATTCCCTTAAGAGGTTCATGGGAGTCATAAAGAAAATAGGTGCACATAACCGTTGCTAGGCCAAAAAGGAAGCACTCACACGGACCATCAAAACAGAGGAGGTCATTGGTTGTGTTGGACTCATTCATGGCCTTAAGAAGATTGCTCCCGCAATGCGATGGAGGGGTGAGAGACTGACATGAGAAAAGGAATGCAGGAGCAGACTCAAATAATAGTAGGGACGGGATTCTTGGTCTCAAGCACACTACAACAGTTCTATAGAATTCACCTTGGTGACGAGTATATGTCAATGAACACAGAATATCGTGCCGCCAAAACACCCGGAAGCAGTGTGAGGAACCTGGATACATGTGAAACACATTCAGTGACTTCGGCAGTTGGTTGCAAACACATCTCATGGTGCAACACTGTTGCAGAGTGAGCTATACTCGTTGGCCAGGGGAGACATCTTAGCGACTTGAATGATACAAAAGGGTACGAGATAAATGGGAACATTTTACACGATCGCCCAATCAAAAAGAGGCACCAAACCAAAACTGGCTGTCCGCTTTGATGCAGGCGAACCAAAGGGGAAAGGAACAACATATTATGGTTACATAGTGGACATATGGGACAATGACTATACAGATTCTAAGGTCCCGTTGTTTCGTTTTGCAGGAAATGGTCAATTGTCAAGAGGCGGGTACAGGTAGGCCCACGGTACGGGATGACAACAGTTGATCCCAACAATCTTGGGTACACAGACGAACCATTGTCCTATGCCAATGATGGCGGTAGGTTTCTGAGTGAAGGAATGTCTACCAAACTGAGGAAAAAGAAAAAGATAAAGGGAAGCGAATTACATCATTAAGATATGCCAAAGCACAACACATAGTAGTTTAGGGAAAAGAGACATCGTGGGTAGTGGAGGCAAAGACAGAATGTCTGAAGATATACGAAAAGTTTCATGAAAATACCTCCCTTCAAAGTCAAGGCTGACCCAAGCACACTGTTAAAACGGTGAAGATATCCATGGTTTTATGGACGCAATAAGCAAGGGACACACGCGAAAGAAAAAGTGAAGGACTTCTCTCCCAACTATTCTGATGATGCCTTGATTCTAGAATATCACTGCAGTTACATGTCAAGAAAATGAAATGCCTTTTGTAACAGAGTGAGTTTCGTTCGAACCCTGATACTTCGAAAGAGATTGTCCATTTGTACACGAAGGGCATTCCAGATTTTTTTGTCGTGTAACCCTCTTCAACTTTTTAGAACATGCTATGTGGGTGTGAATGACATACCATGCCAATTTCAACCTCTTCAAGAGTTCACTTGTAGTGCTTTTCAATTTAGGGTCATTTAGCTCAAAAAATAAGGTAAAGCATGAAAAAATACCAAATGAAGCCAGAAAGGTTGAAACATTGAGGATGTGGCTTTGAATGGTGCATTTTGAGGCACACAAAAATCAGGAGTTCAAATAAGTTCAACCTCTTTGCGTCTGCTGGCAGACGGCAAAGATTCTTTGTCGTCCGCCAGCAGACGGCAAAGAGGATGGACCATAGACCGCCACCGCCGTGAAACTGGGCCCCCTACTTACTTTTGCACGTCTGCCAGCAGACGGCAACCCTTTGCCGTCTGCTGGCAGACGAAAGCAAAGATTTCTTTGCACGTCTGCCAGCGAACGGGGCAAAGAAGTGGCCGCGTGTGACCTACCAGTGCAGTACCCCCGTGGGGTCCACTTTGGACTTGACGTCTTCTGGCAGATGGCAAAGAACTCCTTTGCCGTCTGCTTGGAGACGACCAAAGAGCTGCAGATGGCAAAGACCCTATTGCATCGCTGGTTCTTTGCGTCTGCTTTGAGAAGGACAGAACGGCAAAGAGCCTCTTTGCCATCAGCTGGCAGACGGCAAAGAGCGGGCAGATAGGCAAAGACCCAGGATTCCAATAGGCACGTACTACGACACAGAGACGCCGACCAGGACAGCGCCGTCGCCTTGCCCCGACGCGCTGTCTCGCCCCAGACGCAGGACTCGAGTTTGGCATGAATCCCGGAGAAGAGCCGCGCCAAGCGGCCTCCTCCCCACGCGATGCGCCCGCCCGCCGCGCTTCCTCTCCGCGACGCCTCCGCATCTTCTCTCCCCGGCCGAACGCCCGTCGCGCCGCCCACGCCCTCCGTACCCGATCGAGTCGCCATCGCCTCACCCCGCTGGTGACGCCCCGCCTCGATCCGGTTGATTTTCAATAAATGGATGATGAATAATAGAAATGTTAGGTTTTTTGTGTAGATGAATTTGTAGTTTTTTTATGTACAGAATGCAGTTCGCTGGATGTAATGTAGTGTTTAATTAGTTATAATTTTTTTATATAATGTTGTTTTTCGGTTTTTAATGGATGTATAGAAGTATATGCTTAATTAGTGTTTCTTTTCTATGTTTTAATTTTATATAATGTTGTATATCAGTAGTATAGAAAAAAATTGCATAGGAAAAAGTTGACCAATATATATGTTGTTAGGTTTTTTGTGTGGAGATTAGCTAGTGTAGTATGTAATTTTTTGTGTACATGAATGCATGTTAGAGGGATAATAATTATTGTTTAATTAGTATAGATTTTTTTATATAATATTGTTTTTTTGTTTTTTATAAGGATGTATAGAAGTATGCTTAATTTAGTAGTGTGTCTTTTTCTGTTTTAATTTTATATAATGTGTATATCATAGTATAGAAAAAAAATTGCATATAAAAAAGTTGCATAGAAAAAGTGACCATTATATATTGTTAGAAGGACTAAAGTGGGAAAAGTTTCGGAATTTTTTGTGAGAAAGGATATTATTAGGGTAGTATAACCTAGGAATTGGACATTATAATTGAAAAGAGGATATTTTGCTCAAAATTTCCTAATAAAATGACATTACATATATAGGAATTGTTTCATAAGAATTTGTTCTCGACGTTCAACGATGCCTGGCCCGCATCCTCGTCGTCGCACTCGTTCGCACGACAGTCAGTTCAGGGCCCATGTCTGGGACTGGTGCTCGTCAGGCTGGCACTGGGAGGGTGCTACCTTCAGGGCAGAGCGCAGCTTGGTGAGGAAACCCGGCCCTGGGTCCCATTGTCGGCCCGGAGCTCCTTTGGTGGCATTCGCGTGGGCCACTTTCAGTGCGGAGGCAGCCGGCCCCGCCAGAGGTGGTACATCGCGTGTCAGGGAGGAGGACGAGCATGTCCGTCGCCTACATGAATGCGTTGGAAGTCAGGTTCTCCATTACCTGGCAGGTTCTTCAGGAATCTCACCCAAGCTATCATCCTGTGATCGTCCTTCTCTTTGGGTGTCACCGCACGCGTGTAAGGAACCGCGAGTGAAACTAGATTTTCGATAGTATTCGATCTGTATTAGCTAGTGATGTTATATATATATATATATGATATATTGAGATGTATCAGTGATAATACTCAAAGATGTATTCGAGATAATTCGAGACGATGTATTCGAGATTATATTATTCGATAATATTTGAGACGATGTATTTCAAAATTATATTTCGATGATGCATATTAATTACTGGATTATTCGAGATGCATATTATTACTATGATTCAGTTTTTCCTTATTGATTGCAGACATGCATTTCAATTTGAATATCTACATTGTTTTATTTCTTCTAGATTAGTTAAATAAAAAGCTATGGACAATACCGGCAGGAGAAGGAGAGAGAGGCCATGTTCGAGATCATACGCTCCCTGAGACAGATGAGAATGAAGAAGATGACGGCTCGCAATATCTGAAAAATACCGGTGAGGGTATGACATGATATTCGATGAAGACGAACGAATAGATGAAGTCCAGAACAATGATGACGAAGGAAATGTTGTTCTTCAAATAACATATACCGGCAAGGTATATTTTGATATAAGCAGGCATCTGGTGATCATCACATGTTTTAATTGATTTGTATATATTAAACGAATCAATCTTTTTCTTTTAAGCCCCTCTGGATCAGACAAATCTTCCTATAGTAGCTAGACAGTGCGAGCCCGGCCAAAAAAAGTTGAAGGATGGCGTAAAGACAACATCGATGCCATCAAACCTAGTGGCGAACCGCCACGAACCTAAGAAGAATGCGAACAAGTCATTCGTCAATGCGGAGTTATTGCCAGGGACCAAATCCCGATCTCCTTCAAGAATGGAAAAAAGCCAGCAAAGGAAGATCTAGATGTTACTTTTGTCGATCAAGAGCAAATGATCTGCTTTGGGAATCTCTCATGTCACATTTCACCCTACCAGATCATTGACAGATGCAGATTTGGAGAAGAAGTCAAAAAGAAACTATGCTCTTAAGAAGATGGCGATGCATTCAACAACCACAAGGAAAATATATGGGCCGCGTATGCAATGCAAGAAAGAAAGACTCCAGAATTCAAGGGAACACTGGAGAAAGAAAGAGATCACTGGGACGCTTTTCGTGAAATTCAAGGAATCGGAAGTAGCTCAGGAACCGGTCAAGAAAAAAAACAAGATTAATGCCGCGAAAAAGCCAGTGGCACCAAGCCGGGGCCAAGTGGCTACGAGGTGGCTCGGCCTAAGTGGGATCTCGATGAGCAGAGATGATGGATGCAGGGGTCACTCCAGTTACATTGAGATGGCCCCCAGGTGCAGGACTTGGTTCTAGCGCATGGGGGGAAGTTGGACCCAAAGACACAGCAAGGTTTTGGACAGGGCAAGTCTTAAGGAGCCACCGACAGTTTACTTGTGCAATAGAAGAAGCTCGAACGGGGGTGTTCATGCCCAACAGAGAGAATGATGAGCTTATGCGCGCCCCTAAAGAATCCTGAACACCCAGGAAGAAACACGAGGCAAAGGCGTTGTTCATGGTGTTGAGGGGTTTGCAGACTAGAACGCCGGACTCTATAGAGCAGTCGAGAAAGAAAGAGAGCAGAAGGAGGAACAGCAGAGGAAGCTGGAGGAGGAAGCGAGGAAGTAGGAAGCAGACCATGTGCAATGTAGAATCAAAGAGCAGTGGAGTTACCTAGACTCGCTTTCAAGCGGCAGCAGCAGCTAGCAGCATTACGACTTACTTAGCTAGGAAAGGGGGTCTCAGCAGCGGCATCAGCTAGCGGGATCCAGCATTGGATAGCACCGTCCCATCCATTGCCGAGAAGCAGCATGGGTTCTGGCCCCGGGCGATAATGCACTTGGATAGATACCCTCTGGTGATATCATAGCTACGACAACTTGTGAGATGCACATAAAAGTGAAGAACATATCCATAAAGGTGGCAGACGGCTAGCTTATACAAATCCCCCTGAAGCAACCTTCCATTGCAATCCGATTCCAGCTGGCTATGCTCGTGTCAGGGTTGATTGGGTGATGACTGGATATTCGGGGCTAGAGCTTACATTCCTGGGAGGGTGATGAGGAGACACACTGGGAGAGCCATACATCATATCATTCTATGAAGAAAGGATTGCATCGTCATTCCAAGGCTACCGACTCTGCCTTCCAACAAGTCCACTGCATCAGTCGACTCCTCCTCTCCAAGTATGGCGCTGCGCAGTCGACTCCGTCCTCCAAGTCTGGTGTCGTGTCAGTGACCCCTCCTCCAAGTCCGAAACCGCGTCAGCCGACTCCTCCTCCTCCAAGTCGGCACCGCGTCGCCGACTCCTCCTCCTCCAAGGCAGGCACCGCGTCAGCCGACTCCTCCTCCAAGTCAGGCACCACCTCAGCGGCTCCGCCACCTCAGCAACAGCAGAAGAGAGGCGCCGCAGCTACGGCGGCCAGTGGTACAACAGGAGGCAAGAAATACAAATTTGGTCCAAGCCTCAAGCTCTTCCGAGGTTTGCCTTACCACTTGACTGAAGAGGAAAACAAAGCCGAAGTGAAGGCCCAAGTGAAGGCCCATTTTGGACCAAAACCGCCCCCGCCGCCAAAGAGAGATAATACCTGAGCAAGTCAGCCAGCACTTTTGATATGGCTCAACTAGTGTCAAGCATAGGACTTAGACTGTGAGCGCTCTATCAAGAAGTCATATCAAGCACACAAAAAGAGGAGTCGAGCTCGAGCCAAGCAGCTGCCAAAAAAAGCGGGAAAATTGTTCCCGGCTGGGAGAACAGGCAGTGCAATCGATTCCCCCCGCCTCATTATATAAACACATGGGAGTACCGCCGATCAGCTGGTAAAACCTACGATCATAAAAGCAGGCTGTGAAGAGGCTAGTATCACTGTTGAACAACTCCTAGGCATCGAGGAAGTCCAGAGGTTATAGAGGAGGAACTAGCATGGAAATATGTCCGCGACCAACCTATGGTCAAGCCTGAGAAGATCCCGTGGCATCAACGAGAATGTATGAATTGCATCAATGGTACATGAGAGAAGTAAGACTACCGATCGAGAGTCCCTCATGGTGTGGAAGTCAAGGAAGATCATTCTACCATGCAAAAGATCTGTAGGTTGAGTTTAAGAAATGTTTTCAGTTATTCAATCAAGACGCACTCAACAAATCTATCGTTAGTTGTATTGTCTATAACTGATTTATTTCTGTGTAATTTAAGTCTCTAGCTAGCTGTAGTGCTCTGTTCATTACCTGTAATTATCCTCACTATTCTTTTCGTGGGTACATGCAGAATGAAGATATATGAAATGAAAAGAGCTGGATGCTATGGTATTGGGTTCATTGACCCAAATACCATTAATCAAGAGACATGTCACGTGAATATGATCGACACACACAGAGAGAAGCTTGCTAGAGTACTTGAAGCAACTAAATACCCAACCAAAAATACTACTTCCTTACAACTTCGGTGAGTGACACTGTCTTGGACTACAAATTATGTTTTTGCTTATCAGATGTTTAATAAGTGTAGTTGATGAGTTATGCACATGCCGCTGTAATTATGCAAACGTGTGCGCATGCAGTTTTCACTGGATCCTGCTAATCATTGAAGTTGACGAGAGGAAAAGTTCAAGTACTGGGCTCACTATTTAAAGACATACTTCAGCAGCAGCTCCGGCGCCTTTTCTTCGTCTTTCCCGGCGAGGGGCACTCTTCCCATTCTTCAATAACTCATATATTTCTGCCACGCTACGCTTACGTGGAGGACCTCGATGCTCAGCCTTACCATTGAATAGATCTCCATGCTTTCCTTGGGTCATCCTTCTCGAGCCATCTCGATGCCCATTACACTATTTTTGAAGACACGCCATCTTTTGATAGCTGCAGAGAAGTTGTATCATCCATGCACCTGGTGCATCCGCAATAAATCCGTGGCACACCTGCCCGGAGAGAGATAGCCGTAACCGAGATAGTCTGCACCGTCGTGATCAGCACGGCTCTGATGTAGAAATATTCTCCTTTCCTGCGTCCCATGTCTTGGACGGCGTTGTCCATAAGGTCTGTAGCTCCTCTTTCAGAAAACCCGAGATACAGATTTATATCATTTCTCGGTTGTCTCGGCCCTTGAATAGCATAGCCATGTGTATGTATTTTTCCTTCATGCACTCCAGGGGGGAGGTTGTACATCCATACAAACACGGGCCATGTGCTATGAGTTAGTGTTGCTGGTTGCCAAACGGATTCATGCCATCACTACTAGCACCAAGCATGATGTTCCTTGCAATTTGAGAAAAAAATCAAAATTCAGCGTTTAATGCTCTCCACTGGCTAGCATCTGCGAGGTGTCTCAACTTCGGATCATCTCCGTCATCTGGCTTCACCCTCTCCGGTGCCAGCGCATAAGCTTTGCTTCCTTAGGATCTACGAAATACCGCTGCAGACACAGAGTGATCGGAAAGTACCATACAACTTCTATGGAGCTTTTGCTTTCTGGCCTTCTTATATCATGAAGCATGCACTTTCGACAGATGGTTTTTTCGCATGCTCGTTCCAATATATGATGCAATCATTGATGCATGCGTGATATCTAATGTGTGGCAGATCAAGAGGGCACATGATTTTCGGTGCTCCCTCGACACTAGTAGGGACACAGTTCCCGTGAGAAGAACTTCTTTAGATACTTCAGAAGCTCATCTAGGCTTGCATCCGTCCATTTGTTTTTGCCTTGTCTTTAGAAGTTCTAGCGTGAAACTCAAGCGGGTCACCTCGGGGGATCGCAACCATCATACAAAGGAGTCATCGAGTCTACCTCCACTTGTGCCAGCTGGCTCCTCTCTAGAAGAAGCAGCTCTGTCGCTAGACATCTTCTTGCAGAAGCAGGCCAGACATGTGGGTCCCGAATGGCTGAACTTAGCAGCGACGAAGACGGTGGCATGTCCACGTCTTCTCCACCTTGTACTGCCTCTTCGCCATCGCCATTTTTGAGGTTGTCTTCTTCTTCGGGCCCATAATCGGTCATCTCTTCGTCGGGCCCCATGTCGTTATTTCCTACCCCATCGACGTCCTCATCATCATCATCTTCACTTATCCATCAGTATGGCCATCCATGAAACCGTGCATGAGCAGGTGCGCGCTTAAATTTACCAACCTTAAAGGAGTCGAGCCTGACTCCTCCTTTGCATTTTCGACACGGACATAACAAACTTCCTTCAGTCTTTTCATTACATGTCGTCCACTGCGGATTGCCAGTATCTTTCCACCATCCTTCCATTGACCTTCATGATCACCTTATTGGAGCAAAATATATAACCACGTATGCATGCATGGATTCAAATTCATACAAAAATTTGGCATGACCTTCCCTAAACATAGGACATATCGAGTTTGCCCGAGTTCACCGAAACGGAATTGAATCAACATTTTGGTAAACATAGGCAACTCATATCACCCACATTTCAACAATACACAATATAGGCAACTCACATGCACACACACAATTCAGTATATCTCATATCGCGCATATATAGTTAAGGTCCTATCGCACACACACTTTTTGCTCACCTATGTGTCGAGAGGGATATCGAGCACCTTCTTAATTAGTAGTAGCTATCTAGATAGTGAGGTACCTACATATAGCTCTAACTACCTAGGGAGAGAGAGAGGAGAGGGAGGGGGAGGGCATTAATGAAGGGGGGTGGTGTGAGGGGCAAAGAAGAGGGGAGGAGGGGCAAAGAAGGAGGGGGGTGGAGCGGCAAAGAAGAAAAAGGGAGGAGGGAGTGCATTAATGAGGGGTGGTGGAGGGCAAACAAGAGGGGGAAGAGGGAAAGGAACAGGCAAGTGCAAGAGGAGGGGGGAAAGGTGGTTGGTATTTTGGCTGGCGACCATAGCAGTAGCGTTGGCTACCAATGCGCGCTACAGCTATGATCGCCAGCCAAAATATCTACTGCTAAGTTCTGCTAGCTATAGCGTCGGTAGGAAAAAATGCTACCGGTAAACTTGTACACATAGAAGAAAAATAACAGTTAGCGCGTTTCTGAGAACAGGCGCTATAGATCTTGATTAACAGTAGCACTGGGTGTAAGACGACCGACGACTGCTAATATTTATCTAATCTGGTGTGGTGGTGTGGCCACACTTACCAGTCGCGTGCCCAAAGAAAACCAGCGCTGCTGCTAATCTATACCAGTAGCGCGGTTGTACCAGTGCTACTGGTAATACCAGTAGGTGGGGGGGCCCAAACAAACGCTACTGGTAAACTTCATGTATAAGCATTTTCCTAGTAGTGCTCATGTGCAGCTACCTCAGCCTCCTCTCCGACTCGGCTGCGATGGACTTTACCATCCTCGTCTGTCGCCCCCTTGGTCGTCATTCCATCGCACTACCGCATGACGACCCGGCTCGCGCCAGTATCCACCGGCTAGCACTCTTACACCTCACATGAGTATGTGTGTACCACATCGGCGCCGATGTCTTCACCATCGCCCATCCCTCCTCCTCTCGCGCAGCCCTCCGTGATCACATTGGCTCGCTGCGATGCGTGAGTAGTTTTATGCGTTGCAGCGCAACCGCACGTGGGATCTTGTTCACAGCCTCCCATGCAACGTCATTAGTGGTAAGTGGGTTGTTGCGCCACAAGACCCGTCCTAACGATTCTCCCGAGTGCTACAAGGCTCGCTAGGTGATTCGTAGGTTTCGACAATGCGTGGGGATAGACACCACCGAACACCTTCGCTCCAGTGTCAAATCGGGTACGATCCGCACAGTCCTCCAGTTGGTAGTCTCCCGTGCCAGGCCCATGCATCAGTTGAATGTCTATAACGTCTTCCTGCACGGCCATCTCACTGAGCAGGTGTTCTCTGAGCAGCTGATACGTCCATTTTGCATCATTTTTTGGAAGTAATTCTAATGCCTTTTTCCTCATAATATGCAAGGTTCACACAAAGAGGGAGAATGCCGGCAGCTGGTGTTCTAGACCTGAAAAAGCTACGTCAGGCCCCTATTCGGCACAATCTCCAAATAAGCTGAAACTCATGGGGATTTTTTACGGAATATATAAGAATTATGGAGCAAATAACTACCAGAGGGGGCCCACCAGGTGGGCACAACCCACTGGGCGCGCCAGGGAGGCCCAAGCACGCCCTGGTGGGTTGTGCCCTCCTCGGCCCACCTCCGGGGCCCCTCTTATGGTATATAAGTCATTTTGACCTAGAAAAAATAAGGGGAGGGCTTTCGAGATGAAGCTCCACCGTTCGAGGAGGAACTTGGGCACGAGCACTTTTGCCCTCCGCGGAGTGATTCGGGTTGGAGGGGTTGGAGTCGGACGACCGTAACGGAAGACATGTTGCGGAGGGAGGGTGGTGCGGCTAGGGTTTGGGTTGGCAAGTGGCGGCGGCAAGGAGGTGTGCGGCGATGGCTGTGGTGGTGGAGAGCGAGGATCGAAGAGGAAGAGGAGGGCGTGGAAGGGGCGAGTGTTGGAGGGTGGTGGACGGGGAGCTGAGGGAGAGGAGGCGGCGGATGTGGGTGAGGTGCCGGCAGCGGCGGCATGGGGAGAAGGTAGCAGCGGCGGGAGGGGTAGCGCGGGGGCGGGGAGGGAAAGCGGCGACGACGGCGGCGAGACATGGAGGGCGCGGCGGCGGCGGCGTGAGGGGGCACGGCGCCGGCGGAGGGGAGCGGAAGCTAGGGTTAGAAACCCGGAAACTGATACCATGTATGATAAGGAATTGCCACAATGTATTGATCAGGTGCAATCGCACATATATAGAGTACAAAGGTGGACCATAACCTCAACTATACAGGGAAACAGGAGGTGTGCCCAATACATAATATGCACAACACATATACTCAATAGGTGCTAAGGGGAACACATCGGGTGAGCGGAAAAAAAGATTATTGCGGAGGCTGTTGTTCAAGACCTTTTCTTGCCTCACCGATTAAGAGCGGAGGGCAGCTATCAGGCTGGGAGGTTGGTGGCCGAGCAGCAAGTAGCTGGGGAGCGGCGGGCTTCTTCCACTTCTTTCTGCAGTGAACTTGGTGCCTCGGAGAGGACGAATCGGGGTCGTCTTTGGTTGTGAGGTTGATCCCTGCTTCTATGTCCTTCTATTCCTGCTAGTGCCATTACCTACTCAACTCCGGCCAATGGCGAGTGTTCGCCTGTAGCCGACCAAGTGTCCACACTCCCTTAGGTAGCCCTCACAATCGTCGCGCTGCTGCACGCAAAACCACCCATGTTCGTGCCCTTGCAGCCCCGTGCGGGCCAGAAGGGTCGGGGGAGAGGGGAGGTGCCTCGGGCCCCCGACTCCATTGGGGCCTAGCATAGCTCGGTAGTAACATACTGCCATACTAGCCATTTCTTCTGGCCGGGGGTGAGCCTCTGGTAGTCTGGTAGCAAGTTTCGGAGGAGGAAGATGGCTCCCATGGGATCCGGAGAGAAATAAGTGCAGTTGATTTTGAGAAATACTCCTAATTAGGCCTATCCTTCAGTAAATCAGGGATCTTGCAATGAAGAAGAGATTGGAAGGGCGAGGGAGAGATTGGGTCAAGTTCTTTTCGTAGGAGGGGAGGAGACGTGGGGAGAGAGAGGTGGGACCAGAAAAACATGGCTGGTGTGGGATTAGCCCTAGAAACTCTCTATGCAATTTTGTCTGATTAATTGATGAATTGTCAGATGAATCAATGGTTTTATTAGCTTTCTTGTAGGTTCAGTTACTACATTCTTTGAAAATTGTTATTGTCATTGATGGATCACACATTCAAGATGTTGATAGGTTCCTTAAGACCAACTTCAGCATTGAGAATGAATTGTTGGATGACATTAATACTAAGACCAACATCACCGACATTTGTATTTAGGAATGTTAAAAGAAAAAAATTATAGTAATACCTATCAATTACTTATCCACATAGTGCATATTCAAATTGCATTAGGTTTATTATTTTGACATTTACAATAAGGGCCCCAAGTTTTAGGTTGGCCCCGGGCGACTGACATCTCAGGACCGGCCCTGCGGCTCTCGTCTGTTGCTTAGAATGGCTTGTTATTGGTGGGGTGGTATCCGCGGTGGTGATGTCGTGTTTGCCAGGTATAAGCTTGTGAGTATGAAATCGCCACCACTTCCAACTCAAAGGGTTTGGGTATGGGTGATTTCCTTCTCAGAGCTCTGGCCCCTAGTGGAAGGCAGCCAGTGTCTAACAATCCTGCAATTAGCAACGGGACATGGGGAATTATTAGATTTGAGGGGGATTCAGGTGGAATGTATAAAGCTGGTCAGGTTAGCAATTTTGGCTTGATTCTCAGTTCAAGTCTTATATTATTAGAATGAAGGAATTATAAGTTGTAGTATGCTTTAACATTTTATTTACTTTTTTAGCACACAGCTATATAAGTGTCAAGTATGAAAGAAGAAGATGTTTTTTTTTCAATTACTTCGGATGTTAGTATGGTTTTTTTTTGTAGCACTATTTTGTGTTGTGTTCGTTTCTTGTGTTGATTGCATTGTCCATGACTACAACTTCTGTTCGCTCTTCGTTGGAAGAGAAAAAGACCCCATTTTTTCCATTTCAGTACTATATAGAAAAAGACATGTTTGCATAGCAAGACCAAGCCAACATTGGTTTCATTAAAAAACTACGTAAAATCGTCAAATACAAATAGCATGCTCCTTCAGTAGAAGCTAAAAGTATTTTGTGAATCTCTAGATTGGGTTCCACTAGTAGAAAACAGGGCTTTGGTTGAGGCCAGGATAAGGGCATTAATCCTGGTTCATTCACGAACCAGGACCAAAGGGTGCATCAGTCCCGGTTTATGAGGCCAGGGCGCCGCCGGGCCTCGGGGGCCATTGGTCCCAGTTGTCTGATCCCTTTGGTCCCGGTTCCAGACACGAACCGGGACCAATGGGCTCGCTACTGGCCAGCACCTTTAGCGGTTGGTGGCTGGAACCGGGACCAAAGGTTATCCTTTAGTCTCGGTTCTAGCCACCAATCGGACTAAACAGAAGCCTATATATACCCCCGCCCCTGACTGCGAAGAGCCACTGCCTCTGTTTCTTGGTCGACCGTTGGAGAGGTGTGTGTTGCTCTAGCTCACCTTCTATGCCACATGAGGTGTTCGATGAAATGCCCGAGCCACACTTAAACTTTCTCCTCTCCAAGCTCCTGTCCAAGCTCCATTTCCTCAAAATTTGTCTAGGTTTGGCGGTCCATCCTGTCCCGTCCCCGTCCTCACTGCCGCGATCGCCCGCACCGATCTCGTCGCCGGCACCACCGTGGTGAGCCTCTTGTTCTTATCTTCTTTCTAAAAGAAAAAAATTCTTACTTGTATGATTTAGATAATACTTGTATAATTTTCTTATTTTTATTATTGTTTGTTATTATATAGTGCGGGTTTTGGTATCCGCCCCCGTCAGCCCTCGTCCGGTCTATGATTCAGATGTGGTATATATTATTCTTTTATAACTATGTTTCATTAGTGTTTATGACAATTATGCCGACCAACGTGACATAGATGTTTTTATCTAGGAGGTATGTGAACCGGAAATTCCAACCGACCCTATGCGAGAGGTAAATATAGTGTGAAAAAGAAAAACAATTAGTTGAAGAAAAAATTGAAAAGATTGAGGAGGAGAAGATGAAATTGGAGTTGCATGTTGCGGATGTCGTCGATGATCACAAGATCAAGATGGATGCAATGCGCTTGAAGATTAGAAAGATTAGAAAATAGCCATTCATACTGAGGCTTGGTATCATATGTCATTGGATCAATGTGTACCTTAGTTGCGATTATGATCGCATTTGTTGTTCCATTGAAATGTTTTACATAGTTTCAATGTATGGTTTAAATTAGATGCTCTAGAGACCTATATGTTTGTCAGTAATAACATTTGATCACTACTGTACGTTGGTTTTAATGTGATGATGAACTTCTATTAATTTGGTCACTTCTCTATTCATGATGTTCTCTATTGGTTTTTGACACACTTAATTATATATAATGCACGCAGATGAAACGGCAATGGATGTACGTGACAGACGCACCTCCGAGTACATTAAGGGCGTGCATAATTTCTCGAAGTTGCTGAGGCAAACAAGAAGAATTGTTTATGTGTTGTCCCTGCCCTATTTGTTGGAGTACGATGTTTACTCTGACTCGAAAACCCTTCACATCCACATGCTTGAAGGGCTGAGGCAAACAAGCAGTATGAAGGTCTGCCATCTACGTCTTACCAAAGAAGAGAATGAAATCTTCTTTGAATGTTTCCTCAGTATGAAGGTTCCGTCTGGCTTCTCCTCGAATATAAAGGGAAAATAAGTATGGCAGAGAAAAAGTTCCAGAACCTAAAGTCTCATGACTGCCACGTGATATGACACAACTACTTCCGGTTGCATTGAGGGGGCTTCTACCGAAAAACGTTCGATTAGCCATTGTGAAGCTATGTGCATTTCTCAATGCAATCTCTCAGAAGGTAATCGATCCAGAAATCCTACCAAGGTTAAGGAGTGATTTGGTGCAATGTCTTGTCAGTTTCGAACGGTGTTCCCACCATCCTTCTCAATATCATGACGCACGTCCTAGTTCATCTAGTCAACGAGATTGCCATTCTGGGCCCTGTATTTCTACACAATATGTTCCCCTTAAGAGGTTCATGGGAGTCATAAAGAAATAGTGCATAACCGTGCTAGGCCAAAAGGAAGCACTCCACGGACCATCAAACAGAGGAGGTCATTGGGGTTTGTTGACTTCATTCCTGGCCTTAAGAAGATTGGCTCCCGCAATCGCAGGAGAGGGGAGAGACTGTGGAAAAGGCATGCTAGGAGCAGACTCAATAATATGTAGGGACGGGCACTTCTTGGTCTCAAGCACACTACACAGTTCTATAGAATTCTACCTTGGTGACGTATGTCAATGAACACAAGAAATATTCTGCGCTCCAAACACCCGGAGCAGTGTGACGACTGGATTACATGTGAACACATCAGGACTTTCGGCAGTTGGTTGCAAACACATCTCATGGGTGACAACACTGTTGCAGATGAGCTATCTCGTTGGCCAGGGGACCATCTTCGACTGTATGACTTACAAAGGGTACGAGATAAATGGGAATACATTTTACACGATCGCCCAAGATCAAAAGAGCACCAACCAAAACGTGGTGTCCGCTTTGATGCAGCAACCAAGAGGGGAAAGGACACATATTATGGTTACATAGTGGACATATGGGAAATTGACTATGGACATGATCTAAGGTCCCTTGTTTCGTTTGCAAATGGGTCAATCTGTCAAGAGGCGGGGTACAGGTAGACCCACAGTACGAATGACAACAGTTGATCCCAACACTCTGGGTACACAGACGAACCATTCGTCCTTGCCAATGATGTGCGTGTAGGTTTCTATGTGAAGGACATGTCTACCAAACTGAGAAAAAGAAAAGATAGGAAGGAAGCGAATACATCATAAGATATGCCAAAGCCACACATAGTAATTTTAGGGAAAAGAGACATCGTGGGAGTGGAGGGCAAGACAGACATGTCTGAAGAATACGAAAAGTTTTCATGAAATTCCTCCCTTCAAAGTCAAGGCTGACCCAAGCACCCTGTTAAACGGTGAAGATTATCCATGGTTATGGCGCAATAAGCAAGGGACACACGCGAAGAAAAAGTGAAGACTTTCTCTCCACAACTATTCTGATGATGCCTTGATCTAGAATATCACTGCAGTACATGTCAAGAAATGAAATGCCTTTTGTAACAGATGAGTTTTCGTCCGAAACCCTGATACTTCGAAAGAGATTGTCCATTTGT